>CM070774.1:21148459-21868459 GCA_036346955.1 Dipus sagitta
TAGAGGCTAGGTAGGAAGGGACTCTGGTATTTCTGAGATCTCATCAGGCCAAAAAAAATAAAAAAGGTAATATCTCAAATAAATACATAAAATATACATACATCACCAGATGTGGTAGCATGCACCTTTAATCCTAGCACTTGGGAGGCAGCGGTAGGAGGATTGCTATGAATTCAAGGCCAGCCTGGGACTACAGAGTGAGTGCCAAGTCATCCTGGGCTGGAGTGAGCCCCTACCTCGAAGAAAATCCAAAATCGAGCAGGAGGAGATGGGCTTGGTAGCACTTGGGAGGCTGAGACAAAACGATCACAAGCTTGAGACCAGCCTGTTCTACGCTATGTAGTGAAACCCTGTCTCAACACAAAAAGAACAGAATAGGAGCACAGCTCATATGGCCTCTGCCATTTCTTGTCAGCATCTGTCTTTCCCTCGTTACCTAATTTCTTTGTGCTATAGCTGGGACCTAGTTGAATGTAGTTCTTAGCACCAAACTGTTCTAAACCCAGTTTTCAGACAGGCTATAGTCAACAGTCACAGGCCCTTGTCACCATCCCCTGCTCTAGCCTGTCACTGCGATATCACTGCTGTCTGTTCTCTTGTGAATCACACTTAGACTGTCTCACCTGGGTTCCCCTGGCCCTTAATCTTCCTTTTCCATTTTTATTTATTTATTTTTGGTTTTTCGAAGTAGGGTCTCACTCTAGCCCAGGCTGACCTGGAATTCACCATGGAGTCTCAGGGTGTCCTTGAACTCACAGCAATCCTCTTACCTCTGTCTCCCGAGTGCTGGGATTAAAGGTGTGCGCCACCACGCCCGGCTCTCCTTTTCCATTTTTTAAGTGGACCATCAAGTGATAGGTCTTTGTAGGTTTTCTGATGAAAAGAGAACCCTGAAGAGAAGTAACAGGAGTAATATCTGATGACTATAGGAAAGTGTAGCAAAACTTCAGGTTGCCTGCCACCAAGAGATGACTGCTTCCATCCTAATCTCGGCACCCACGGAGGTGATGAGCCTGAAAACCCTCTTCCGGCACTGAGCAGCTGACCCACAGACACTCACCTGCTCCTCTCCCTTCTCCGGGACAGCACTTCCTCCTCGGGTAGAACACCCGCAGCCTGCCTTCCCTCAGCCCTGCTCTCTGTTCCTCTTCTCACAAGAGCAGAGCCCTCCTGACAGTGCCCAGTCGTCCAGGGTGAGCTGGGCACAGAGGGGCGCTGAGAGGGGAGAAGAAGTGATATCTGCATGGTTACTTCTTCAGCATTCCACACATGTAGGAGAGACAGCTCCTGAAATGAAGGCACAGTGACAACATGGCAGCTCTAAGGGGGCTCAGAAAACCCTCACACTCTTATACCTGCTTTCCTCTGGGATGTGATTAGACTCCTTGTCATCTTCTGCTGGCTACTTGTGACAGAATTTGTCCTTTTGAAATGTTTTTATGCCATTTAGAAAGATGAGCATCTCTTTTCAGCTCCTTAGATGAAAACAATTGAAATGGTCACTAACTTGATAAATGAGCCACAGGTTCATATATGCCAGCTACAAAAATGCCAGGAAAAAAAGTCTCTGCCAGAGCACTTGGTGAGATTTTGAGATTCACGTAGTGATGGGACCTGCTGTGATGGCCTTGGATCTCTAGTGTGGGGCAGGAAGGACTGGCCAAGCTTGGGTGCATCCAGTGCCTTAGACCTGGACACATGCCAGGAGATCCCCGACACTCAGTCTTTGTTCTGAAGTTTAGCCATTTCCGTGACAGGGCACAGGGATGCGCCTAGAGGTCCCTCCTTTTGTGAGCAGTTCAGTTTTTTTTGTTGGGGGGGGGGCGGTTGGTGTATTGTTTTAGTTTTATGGAGGTTTTTATTTTTATTGTTTGGTGAGTTTTTGTTGTTTCTGAGGTAGGATCTCACTCTGGCCCAGGCTGACCTGGAATTCACTATGTAGTCTCAGGCTGGCCTTGAACTCATGGTGATTCTCCTATCTCTGCCTCCTGAGTGCTGGGATTCAAGGATTAAAGGTGTGCACCACCACACCCACCCTTATTTTATTTTTATTGTGGCAGGGTCTTACTCTAGTCCAGGCACTGGCCTGGAACTTACTCTGTAGCCCAGGCGAGTTCCAAACTCAAATGATCCTCCTATGTTAGCCTCCAGAGTGCTGGAATTAAAGGCATGTCTAACCATAACTGGCTTAGCAGTTCAGTTCGAAATGGAAGATTTGTAGAGGGCAAGTTCGTTTTTGTTTATTGCATGGTCTTATTGTAACCCCTCTCCCCTTACTCCCCCGCCCAGTGACCACTGTGCCCTGTCTGCCTCACCCTTGAAACACTGTTGCTGGTTTTTTTAAAATATTTTTGTTTTTATTTATTTGAGAGAGAATGGGTATGCCTCTAGCCACTGCAAACAAACTCCAGATGCATGCACCATCTTGTGCATCTGGCTTATGTGGGTTCTGGGGAGTTGAACCTAGGTCGTCCCACACCCAAAACACTGCTGCTGGTTTTTTTTTTTTTTTTTGAGATAGGGTCTCGCTCTAGCTCAGGCTGACCTGGAATTCACTATGAAGTCTCAGGGTGGCCTTGAACTCACAGTAATCCTCCTACCTCTGCCTCCCAAGTGCTGGGATTAAAGGCATGCATCACCACACCCAGCTTGTTTTTTTTTTTTTTTTTAATATATTTATTTATTTATTTATTTGAGAGAGAATGGCGTGCCTGTAGCCACCGCAAACAAACTCCAGATGTATGTGCCATCTTGTGCATCTGGCTTACATGGGTTCTGGGGAGTTGAACCTAAGGTCCTTAGGCTTCACAGGCAAATGCCTTAACTTCTGAGCCATTTCTCCAGCTCCTGATGGTGTTTTTTATTGTGGCTTTTAGAGTTTCCCAAGGTTTATACAAGCAAATAAATACAAGTGTGTAACTGCTGTCCCCCAGCTCCACCCACACCAAAGTACTGTCGTATAAATCCACTGCTTTGCACCTGGGATTGTCAGTTGATCTTGGAGCTCTTTCCTTTTTAGTAGAAAGCTTCTGCTTTGTCCTTTAAAGCTGCAGTGCTCCGTTGTGTGAATGCGCTGTAACATTCAGGTCTAACCAGAGCCCTCCAGCTCTGCATTGAGTGGCTGCTAATCTTTGGCCTTTGCAGACCACAGGGTGGAAGTTTGTGCAGGACCTGGAGGCAGGCTGTTATTTGGCATTAGACTGGCAAGTGAGGAAGGAAGGTCCTGGGGTGTCGAGAGCCTGAGCTGCGGAGTTGAGTCCACCCCTGTGTGTGTGTTGTCGTGTCTAGACAGCATGTATTGAATACTCTATTTCTCCATTTTCTCTTTCAGGGACAATTCAAGCTTTCGAAATACAAAAATCACATTGTGAAAGTACACAAGCTGGCAATAACCCTTTTCTGTCTGTGTGTCTGTCCGAAATGGATGGGAGGCTCCAGGCAGTCCTTCTGTCTGCTCACTGAAGGGATGTACCTGAGCCACGTACTCCCCTTTTGCACTCATTCCTGGAGGATGGATTCCACTAGATACCCTCCAGCATCACTGACTTTATAACATGCAAAGATGGAGAATGGGACTTTGTAATAGATGAACATTGTTTTTAATGGGGTTCTGTGGGGGGGACGCAGCCTTTCATCTTGCTGTGTGCTGTGTAGATGCCTCTTGGTGTCCTATTGTACTTTTGCTGTGCAAAGGACACTGTGGCCATGTGAACATGCCTGTGCTGGGGCTGGGCTGAGGGTTATCAGTATTATGAATGCCTGCACACACATAAACAGCCTCTGCCCAGAGTCGCAGGAGAACTGAATGCCTCTCCTAGCTCTGCTGTCTAGTTGCTGTGTGTTCCTCTTCCACTCTGAGGATGTCATTGATGTGTGACTGCCTAGGATTTTGTGTCATTTCCACCTTATGCCCACCACTTCCACTCTGTGGGACTCTCCTTGGGTGACCCAGTCTGCAGCAGTGTTGGTTCTGCTGACATGACTCAGGGGTCTGCCTTGGTGATGTAATCCAATTGAGAGCTAGGTTACAGTGCAGGTCCCAAGTGCAGGCTCGGAGCTGAGAGCAGTGACTGAAACCAGCTTTCCACACGAGCAGGGCCTGCCTGCCAAGCCTGTTTCTGAGGGTCCTTTCATGCCCCACATTGAGGAAGGGAAGTGACAGCTGGTTATTGCCCCCTATTGACATTTAGTATATGCATTTTTTCCACCCTGAAATTGGGACATCTGAAGAAATGGTGACCTTGCTGGATGCTTAACTTGATGGCTGTGCCTGTCTGCAGTGGATGTAAAGTGCTGCTTTAATAGTCCTCATCACCTGGAATGTGAACAGATGTGTGCAGATCCACGGTGCCCAGAGAGAAGCCTGTGAAGGCTCCTGCAGGTTGCCCCTCGTCAGAGAAGCTGGGCCATCTGACTCCAGAAGGACTGAGGCCAGAGAGCTCAAAGAACACCCAGGATCCAAGGAAGTCATGAACAACTCCAGGAGCTGCGAGCAGCACTGTACTTGGCTCTGGTGAGCAGAGATCGCAGTACCTTAAATTAAGGCCTCTCTTTAAAACATATCCTTGAAGCCTGGGGATTCTCACACCGGGTGTCAGGAATCACATGAGAGCAACAGACTTCTCTTCTGACTCCCCAGCTTTGAAATCCCTTTGAATCACTGCTGTCTGGGGATGCTGTTCTCTGAAAGAGCAGGAAGTACAGGAGCCAGGACGGGGTGCTTTCGGTCTGGGTGAAACTTGATTGAAACTCCAAGGTTATGAAGAAGGCATTCTGGGGTGCAGACAGTAGTGAAAGGCTTGGGCAAGAACAGGAGCAGCTTGGTGACCATGGGCAGAGGCGGCCTCTGCAGATGACACGCGCACCCAGGGCCCTTGCTCGCCACTCACTGCCGTGACAGTTCCAAAGAGAAGAGCACGCGGCTGACTTTGCCCTCCTTGGGGCAACTCCCTGACCGGGGGTGTGTATGTGCGCAGTGTGCCTGTGTGTGAGGCTGCATCAGTCCTAGTGGTCACTTCCCATTTGCTCATGTTTCCCCTTCCTCTTGGTCTTGTAATATTTGACAGTCCATTTTTTTTGCCATCAAAAATTTGCTGACCTAGCTAGAGGTGGAGGCTGAGGTAGGAGGGTTGCCATTTGTTGGCGTCCAGCCCGATTCTACAGAGTTGAGTTCCAGGTGAGCCTGGGCTAGAATGAGACTCTGCCTTGAAAAAAACAGAACAAATACATGCTGAACCTGTGCCAGTTACAGCAAGGGGGCTGTCCCTGTTCGGCAGCTTTTTAAGCCCAGTGTTCTCCCAGGTACTCTGTCTAGCAGCTCTAAGGGGCACATTGATGGTGACCCAAACACCCATTCTTTCCAAACTAGTCTGAGAGGTGTCTCCATTTATGTTGACTGCATAGGCCTCCGGTAGACTGAGTTTTAACACGGTTGTGGTTATAGTATCACCTGTTCTAGAAATAGATGAGGAAAGGCCTACCAGGGCTGATGTGACCAACATGATACGTTGCTGCTGGAGAAGGGAGAGTCACAATTGGAGCAGATCTCCCTGCCTCCATTACTGACTTCTGTCTGAAACTGCCCGCTGCCCCTCTCTAGAGCCCTTCTCTGTGTCCTTCTGTTCATGTGTGTGACATCTGTGACACTGGCACTGGCAGTATTTCTCCATCCAGAGAGAAGCCTTTCAGCGATGCAAGGATGAATTTGCCAGGAGCAGAGGCTGTGGCGGGGGAGCGGAGCTGCACTTTGAGAGCAGTTGTCTGCTGCAGTAATAAATGGGAATGTCGGCAGAGCTGGTGCAGTCTGTTAACACAGGGGACTTGGGACACGGGTCGGGTAGCACTAGCTGTTCTAGTCTTCATTTGATTTATTTGTGTTTGTGTTTGGAGACGGGATCTCACTCTAGCCCAGACTGACCTGGAACTTGCTCTGTAGCCCAAGCTGTCCTTGAACTCATAACAATCCTCCTACCTCAGATTCCTGAGTGGTGGGATTACAGATGTAAGCCATGACGTCTGGCTATCTAGTCTTTGGGGTTTGTTTTTTGTTTTGTTTTGTTTTTTAGGAAGGGTTTCACTAGCCTAGGCTGACCTGTAGTCTCAGGGTGCCCTCGAACTCACAGCAATCCTCCTACCTCTGCCTCCTGAGTGCTGGGATTAAAGGCGTGCACCACCATGCCTGGCTTAGTCTTTGTTTTAAATACATTCCAGAACAAACTGGAATAGTCTAGATAATGCATTGATACAGATTTAGTATAGAAATAAATCTATAATTGGTACTAATCATTGCCATAATTCAGTTTACATTTTTTATATATATAGGGTCTCACTGTGTTGATCAGGCTGGCCTTCAACTTATGATGATTCTCCTGTCACTTTGTCATGATTGCTGGTATCACAGGTGTGCTCCACCATGCCCAGCCTCAATTTATACTTTTAATATCAAAATAATGCTGTTAGTTCTTAACTAGGCATAAGCAATAGGAAATAGGACATTCAAAAAATTAGGTTTTAAGCCGGGCGTGATGGCGCACGCCTTTAATTCCAGCACTTGGGAGGCAGAGGTAGGAGGATCGCCGTGAGTTCGAGGCCACCCTGAGAATGCAGAGTAAATTCCAGGTCAGCCTAAGCTAGAGTGAGACCCTACCTCGAAAGACCAAAAAAAAAAAAAAAAAAAAAAAAAATTAGGTTTTGTTGGACGTTGTGGTGCACGCCTTTAATTCCAGCACTCAGGAGGCAGAGGTTGGAGGACTGCTGTGAGTTCGAGGGCACCCTGAGAAGACTAAATAGTGAATTACAGGTCAACCTGGGCTAGATCAAGGCCCTACCTTGAAGAAGAAAGAATTAGTTTTGGGGAGTTATTATTTTTGATACTGTTTCTCACTATGTAGTTCACACTGTTCGCAAATTCTCCATTCTACTGCTGCTAGCCTTCCAAATGCTGGGATTACAGATTCATGTCTTCATTCTTCATTCCCAGCTGACATTTGGCTCTGGAGAGGGAACCGTGAAAGAGAGCATGGCTTACTTGGCCCACCAAGGAGCCCATCAGAATGGTGGCTGGATTATGAAACCAGAGGATAATTGCCACCAGTGCCAGTTCACTGACCAGTCAGTGGGTAAACTATTCCCCAGGGTGAGGGCTTGCTAAGGAGGTCACATGTCAGATCATGGGGGAAAGGCAAGAAAAACCTATACCAAGATGGTTGAATCTCTTGACAGCTCTAGCCAAGATGCAGACTGAGAACATGCTGAAGCTTGCAGATTGCTGAGGGCAGTGGGCCATGTAAAGGACCTGTCAGTTGTAGACGAGAGCATGAGAAACAAGGGGCAGCTTGGTGTGGTGGTGCATGAGGAGGCCAGACAGCTAGACTTTGACTCCAACAAAAAGTCCAGGGGCCGAAGTCTGGGGAGATGGCTTAGTGATTAAAGGTACTTGCTTGCAAAGTCTGCTGGCTTGGGTTCAATTCCCCAATAACCATATAAAGCCAGATAAACAACAACAACAACAACAAAAAAGCACAAGCATCTGGTGGTTTATCTGCAGTGGCAATAAACCCTGGCACATGTGTGTGCATGCACACACACACATACAAATAAAAATATTAAAAATGGCACCTAGTGGGACAAGTCTATTCCTGGCTACTCAAGAAGCTGAAGTAGGAGGATTGAGAGGTCAAGGGCAACTTGAGTAACTTAGTCTGAAAAAGTAAGCCATGAAGACTGGGGAGATGGCTTAGTGGTTAAAGGTGGTGTTTGCAAAGCCTGCCTGCTGGCCCAGATTCAATTCTCTTGCCACCCATGTAAGGCCAGATGCAAAGTGGTGCCTCTATCTGTGATACCCATACACACATACAATCAATAAAAATAAAAATTTTTCTTTTTTCAAAGTAGGGTCTCACTCTAGCATCAGGATGGCCTGAAACTCACTCTATAGTTCCAGACTGGCCTCCAACTCACAGTGATCTTCCTACCTCTGCCTCTGGAGTGCTGGGGTTAAAGGCGTACCCCACCATATCTGGCCTAAAATAATTTTTAAAAAGTAAGCCACAGGGCTGGAGAAATGGCCTAGTGGTTAAGGTGCTTGCCTGTGAAACCTAAGGATTCATGTTTGATTCTCCAGGTCCCACATAAGCCAGGTGCACAGTGACGTAAGCATGCGGTGTTGCACATGTGCACAAGGGGGTGCATATATCTGAAGTTTGATTGCAGTGGCTGGAGTCCCTGGTATGACATTTCTCTTTCTGAGGAAAAAAAAAAAGGCAAGCCAGGCTGGAGAGATGGCTCAGCAGTTAAGGTATTTGCCTATAAAGCCTAAGGGCCCAGGTTCAATTCCCCAGTACCCATGTGAAACCAGGAGCACATGGTGGTGCATGTGTCAGGAGTTTGTTTGCAGAGGCTAGAGGCCCTGGTGCACATTCTGTTTCTCGAATAAATAAATAAATCATTTTTCAAAAGTAAGCCAGAGGTAAGCACAAGAGGGTCAGAAGTTCAAGGTTATCCTCAGCACAAAGCAAGTTCAAGACCAGAATGGTCTACATGAGCCCTTGTCTCAAAAACTTCTTAATACATTCAGGGGGAAAAGCTATAGCTGTACATCAGTGTCAGTGAGGCCCTGGATTCAATTCCCATGGCTACAAGAAAAGAAAAGCAATGGGGCAACTGGGTTTATAGAACAAATTGCCCGATCAATCGGAAAACAGTGTGGAGAGGGGTTACAGACCCGAGCCCCTGGAGGTGGTGGCTCCCCTGCACAGCCCAGTAGAAACAGGAAGTCTACACAGATCCTCTAGAGGATAAAGAACCTGACTACACAGGACTGCTCAGTGCTCCAGGGCAAGTGTGAGTGCGAAGAGGCCCTGGCACCGGATGTGGAGGCAGGAACGGTGCCAGCTGAGGGCTGCAAACGCTGTGACTGGTCATGGAAATGACCTTGTGGAGAGCCAGCAGGGCTTGAGGCTGCAGGGAGGAGAGCTTTAGGTATCAGAAAAGCTTCCTGAGGGCTGGAGAGATGGCTTAGTGGCTAAGCACTTGCCTGTGAAGCCTAAGGACCCCCGGTTCGAGGCTCAATTCCCCCGGATCCACGTTAGCCAGATGCTGACTTAGACCCTGGCAGTTTGGTCAGGAAGATTCTAGACGCCCAGGCTCGAAGCTCCTGGCCTTCTGGGAAAGTCATCCATTGTGTTTCACAAAAGGACAGCTCTGTGGTCAGACTTTCCAGACCACAGCTGCCAGGAAGAGGTAGAAGATGGTACGCGGCTCCTGCCAGCCTGGCAGGAAATGCCTCGCGCCGGTGCAGAGCGCGGCCACGTCAGATCTCAGCAGCGCCGGCACCTGTCGCCGCCCTCTCTCCCCGATGGCCCCAGGCCCAGGCTCCCGCTCAGCACCTGCTGCTGCCATCCGTCTTTCCTCCTGGCAGCCCTGCTTTGCCCAGGCTTCCCTGCCCACCACACTGCCCCAGCACCAACACTGCCTGCCTCCTTTCTCCCAAAACATTTCTAACCTAATCGAAGGACTTTTTTGGTGTTTTTTTCCCCCTTTGAGTGGGTTTTTACTACATATCCCTGGCTAGTTATGAGCTCACGGTGTAGCCCAGGCTGGTTCCCACATGCTAGGATTAGAGACAAGAGCCGCCCACCATGCCTGGTTAAAGAACTTTTATTTACTTATTGAGGTAGGGTCTCACTGTAGCTCAGGCTGACCTAGAATTCACTATGTAGTCTCAGGGTGGCCTCGAACTTACGGTGATCCTCCTACCTCTGCCTCTCGAGTGCTGAGATTCAGGGTGTGCACCACCATGTCCGGCTAGGATTTTTATTTTAAAACCAAGCCAAGACTGGGTGTGGTGATACATGCCCAATCTCAGCACTCAGGTTGCAGAGGTAGGAGGATCGCCATGAGTTCGAGGCCATAGTGAACTATATAGTGAATTCCATGTCAGCCTGGGCTAGAGTGAGACCTATCTCCAAAAACCAAAAAAAAAAGAAGAAGAAGAAAGAAAAGAGGAAAAGGAGAGAAAGGGGGAAGAATTAGCAAACCTTAAAAAGACACAAAGAAATCTCAAATACAAGCCGGGTGTGGTGGTACACGGGAGGCAGACGTAGGAGGATCACTGTGAATTCAAGGCCACCCTGAGACTATGTGGTTAATTAACCAGAGTGAGACCCTACCTCAAAAAAACAAAATCAATGAATAAATAAATAAAAATAAAAAAATCTCAAATATCCTTCCAACTACATGACATTCTGTAAAAGGCAGAACTGTGGTGACAGCAAGAAGCTCCTATGTGGGGAGGAAGGCGAATGGAGCACAGGGACTTTGTAAGGCAGTGAAACTCGGTCTGTGGGCTAATGCGATGATGGAAACATCGTTATGACCTTGTCAGCATATTGCTGAGTGTTCAACACAAGCAGTGAAGCCTAATGTAAACTATGGACTGTGAAATAGAGTCATGTGCTTATCTTTTGCCATCAATGTACACAGTAGCTAGACAAATGGGAAGAGCTGACGGGAGCAAGGGGTAGATGAGAACTGTCCAGTTCACTCAGATTTTCCTGTCAATCTTATTTATATATTTCCAAGGACAGAGAGAGAGTGGGAGAGAGAATGGGCACACCAGGACCTCTGGCCACTGCAAACAAACTCCAGATGCATGTGCCGCTTTGTGCATCTGGCTTTACTTGGGACGGGGGAATTGAAGTCAGGTCCGTTAGGTTTTGCAGGCAAGTATCTTAACCACTGAGCCATCTCTCCTGTCTATCTCAAGCTTCTCCATCCACAGAAAGTGCAGGTTGGAAGCAGGGAGGTACTCTTAAAGTCCATGATCTTGTTTGATCAGAAAAAAATGATTCTCACTCTACCATGGCATAACCTTGTATTAATCACTTGCTAGAGAAGGCCAACTATGGGGTCTCTGCAGGTTCTTTTTGAGGTTGGCTTTACTTGTGTGTGTGTGTGTGTGCGCGCGTGCATATGTGGTGTATATGCGTGTGTGTATGTAGGTGTGCACACGTGTGTACATTTTTGCAGGTGCATGTACGTGTGTGTGTGTGTGTGTGTGGTGGTGGTACAGTGGGCTTCAGGTGGCTATGGTTAGGTGGTTCCTCAACACCAAGGACCTGGTTCCTTTCTCTCTACTCTGTCTTCCTCCATACCGTCCTTCCTGGAGCCGAAATGGCTGCAGTGCTACCAGGACTCACAGTGCACCCCATTCCTCCCAGAGAGGCGGGAAGGGCAGGAATCCAGAAGCTGCAGTTAATGAACAAGGGATTGTTTTTCCCCATAGCCTCAGGGAACTCCCTCTGAGCCTCTGACTTTGATGGAGTAGCTGGCCAACCTAACCTAGGAAAGGCCAAGTACCAATTAACTGGTTCTCCCTATCTGATCGTTGTGGTAAGAGGATGGAGGTTACCCTAGTAGGATTCAAATGATCCCAGCTGGGGATGTGCCTCAATGGTAGAGCATTACATGAAGCCTTGGGTTTGATCTCTGGCACCACCAAAGATATTTGTCTGTTTTTGTTTCACAATAGAGAACAGGGTTACAGGGTGTAAACTCATATCACATACTCCCCACATCCCTACACACTGGGAGTGAAACCCAGGGCCTTGCCACACCTCCATTCCTTAGTCATGTTTTTGAATCATCATTTGTTGAGCCCAGCATGGTGGCACATATCTATAATCCCAGCACATGGTAGGTGGAAGGAGGAGGATCAGGAGTTCAAGGCTATCCTGGGCTACATGAGACCCTCTCTCCAAAAATAAACAGCCAGGCATGATGCTGCAAAGCCTTTAATTCCAATACTCTGGAGGCAGAGGTAGGAGATCAACATGAGTTCCAAGCCAACCTGGGTTATAATGAGACCCTACCTTGGAAGAAAAAAGAAAAGTGCCAGGCGTGGTGGCACACGCCTTTAATCCCAGCACTGGGAGGCGGAGGTAGGAGGATCACCATGAGTTGGAGGCCACCCTGAGACTACATAGTGAATTGCAGGGCAGCCTGGGCTAGAGTGAGACCCTACCTTGGGGAAAAAAAAAAAAAGTGCTGGGCGTGGTGGCCCACGCCTTTAATCCCAGCACCAGCCTGGGACTATAGAATGAGTTCCAGGTCAGCCTGAGCTAAAGTGAGACCCTACCTTGAAAAAAAAAATTAGATTTAAGGACCAGCGGCTCGGAGTGTGGCTCAGTGGCAGAGCACTTGCCCAGCTTTGGAGACCCCAAGTTCCATCAGCAATAACCACTCAAGGCTTTGTCCTGTGGCCTTAATATCCTTGAGTCCCTTTGCCAAAGGGCCGTGACCTTCTCTCACCTGGCAGCTGGCTCTGGAAGCCAGGCAGCTTGGCTGCGTGGCGGCTGTGTGAGTCCGAGATCTTCACTGAGAAGGTGAAGCCCCGACCCTGTAAGGCTGCGTCAGCACCCGGTGAACAAAACCAGAAAAGCAGTGCAGACCCAGTAGGTGGCGCATGTCGCACAGTCGCTGCCAGTGAGCCTTGAGCAGCACGCTGTGCCTGCAGCGCCGTCTGGTGGTGGCTGTTCTCTATTGCATTGGAGTCCGCTCCACAGGCAGCACTCACTCAGCCGCTCCATCACGGCCTCGTATTGTTTCCGCTAGAGTCTTTTACTAACTCTAGCACTTGCAGGGCTCTGAAGACCCACAGGTCTCTGCTCCTCTATTACCGGCACATGAGGCCACACCCAGCTGGTTTAGGACATGGAGATTTGAACTCAGCCTCAGGTCCCCTCATGCTCTGGAGGAAGCACGTTTAACCACTGAACCATCTCGCCAGCCCAAGGAACTTTTAAAAAATTTTTGTTGTTGTTTTTCGAGGAAAGGTCTCGCTGTAGCCCAGGCTGACCTGGAATTCACTATGGAGTCTCAGGGTGGCCACGAACTCATGGTGATCCCTCTACTTCTGCCTCCCCCCAAGGAACTTTTTTTTTTTTCTTTCTTTCCAGGTAGGGTTTCACTCTAGCTCAGGCTGACCTGGAATTTACTATGTAGTCTCAGGGTGGCCTCGAACTCATGGCAATCCTCCTACCTCTGCCTCCCGAGTGCTGGAATTAAAGGTGTGCGCCACCACGCCCGGCCCCAAGGAACTTTTTTAAGGCATAAAAGCCAAGCTAGCTGGGTGTAGTGGTACACACCTTTAATCCCAGCTCTCGGGAGGCTGAGGTAGGAGGATTGCTGTGAGACCCTGCCTCAAAAAAGTTAAAACAGCCGGGTGTGGTGGTGCACGCCTTTAACTTCAGCACTCAGGAGGATCACCATGAGACTACAGAGTGAATTCCAGGTCAGCCCGGACTAGAGTGAGACCCTACATCAAAAAAAAAAAAAGAAAAAAAAAGAGGTTAAAACAATTGTTCAGGGGAAAGTGGGGGGGTAGGGAATTATCATGGTTTATTGTCTATAATTATGGAAGTTGTCAATAATTTTTTTAAAAGTTAAAACAAAACAAAAGCCTGTTGCTGGAGAGGTGGCTTATCAGTTAAGGCACTTGCCTGCAAAGCCAAAGGACCCAGGTTCAATTCCCCAGGACCCACAGTAGCCAGATGCACAAGGTGGCACATGCGTCTGGAGTTCTTTTGCAGTGGCTGGAGGCCCTGACATGCTCGTTCTCTCTCCCTCCCTCTCTCTCTTCTCTCTCTCTCTCTGTCTCTCCCTCTTTCTCTCTGTCAAATAAATAAAAATAAAAAAATAGTTAAAAACAAAAGCCTGACTAGGCAGATGGCTCAGTGGATAGGGTGTGCACCATGCAAATGTGAATGCATGAGCTTGGGTTCCCAGAGCCTACATCCAGCCTGATGCTGTAGCACGGGCGTCTGTAGCCCCAGTTGTCTGTGACAAGAAGGGAGGTGGAAACTGGAGAATCTCCCAGAAGTTGGTGGGCCAGCTAGCCTGGGGGACATAGCAGTGAACGGTAAGAGACACTGCGTCAAACCAGGTGGAAGGTGAGGACCGGCGCTGGAGTGGTCCTGGGACGCGTGGTGTGGCACCCGCACACCACACACATGGACACACAGAGCAAAGAGACAGGAAAGGGCTGGAGGAAGGGCTTAAAGGTAAAGGCACTTGCCTGCAAAGCCAAAGGACCCAGGTTTAATTCCCCAGGACCCACATAAACCAGATGCATATGTGCATGGTGGGAGTTTGTAGTGGCTAGAAGGTCTGGTGTACCCATTCTCTCTTTCATACACACACAGTCTCTAATAAATAACTTTTTAAAAAAGACAGGAAAGCCAACTTCAAAGGGCTTCCCGCAGCTAAACTTGGGACACACGACATCAAGATACTGACAGGAACTAATTATAATCCTTTAAGTAACATGAGAATCTAGGAGTCCACCTTACAAATGAGTGGACGCTGTGAGAGTAGAACGCCCCCCTCGCACAGTGCAATGCTGGCTGGCAGCCACAGAGGGGCGCTGGGATGTCACTGTGGCAGCCACCATAGCAAGTGCTCCAGCAGGAACCAGGCAGGTCTGCTGAGACAAGTGAGCAAGAGCAGGGAAGCCTGGCTTTTAACACTGTCTGAAGTGTCTTCTCAGAAAACATGTATGAAATACAAAGGGAAGAAGAGGACTGTGACATGTGCCATCTCATCACAGACAGAGTTACTACCAGCAAGGGGACCGCAGTGTCAGGTGCCACCGAAGAGATTGAAGGACAAGGGGACCGCATGTGCGGTGTGCATTTCCTGGGTGTAACTTGAGGAACACTGGGCAAATCTAAGATGACTGAGCTACAATCTTCAGAAGAGCTGAACCTTGAACGTCAAAACCTGAGGGACTGGCTCAGGTGGAGAGTGACCAGAGAGACAGAGTGGCTGCTTGCACTGGGCATCTGGAAGAGGGGCCTATGTGTGTCTAAAGGCAACTTGAGAGAATGTGAGCAGCGCACCCAGCTGAAGGGACGCAGTTGGGATGAATCCTGCAGCCTTTCTGTTAGTTTAAAACTGTCTTCCAAGCCGGGCGTGGTGGCGCACACCTTTAATCCCAGCACTCGGGAGGCAGAAGTAGGACGATTGCCATGAGTTCGAGGCCACCCTGAGACTACATAGTGAATTCCAGGCCAGCCTGAGCTAAAGTGAGACCCTACCTTGAAAAACCAAAAAATAAATAAAACTGTCTTCCATAAGATGTAAAAGCAGGGATGGGGAGATGGCTTCATGCTTAAAGGTGCTTACTTGCAAAGCCCGATGGCCAGGGTTTGATTCCCCAGTGCCCATGTAAAGCCAGATGCATAAAGTGGCACATGTGTCTGGGTTCGTTTGCAGTGGCAGGATGCCAGGGTAAGCACATACTCACCCTCTCACTCTCTTTCTCTGTCTCTCTCAAATAAATTAGCAAAAATAATTTTTTGTGAGAGAGAGCAAGAGACAGAGAGAGAAAGAATTGGTGCACCAGGGCTTCCAGCCACTACAATTGAACTCCAGATGTGTGTACCACCTTGTGTGCATGTGTGACCTTGTGCTTGCATCATCTGGCTTATGTGAGACCTGAGGAGTAGAACGTGAGTCCCTAAGCTTTGCAGTCAAGTGCCTTAACTGCCTACCCATCTCTCCAACCCAGTAAACATAATTTTTTTTAGGACTGGAGAGATGGTTTAACAGTTAAGGTGTTTGCCTCTAAAGCCAAAGGATCTCTATTCAATTCCCCAGGACCCACATAAGCCAGATGCACAAGGTGGCACTGCATCTGGAGTTTGTTTGCAATATCTGGAGGCCCTGGCGTGCCCCTTCTCTCTCTGTATCTATCTGCCTCTTTCTCTCTCTCAAATCAACAAATAAAAATAAAATATTTTTTAAGTTAAAAAAAAGAGTAGAGAGTGGGCTAGCAGGAAAAAAAGTTAAGGGCTGGGGAGATGGCTTAGCAGTTAAATGCTTTCTTGTGAAGCCTAAGGACCTTGGTTCAAGGCTCAATTCCCCAGGACCCACGTGAGCCAGATGCACAAGGGGGCGCACACATCTGGAGTTCGCTTGCAGTGGCTGGAGGCCATGGCATGCCCATTCTCTCTATCTATCTGCCTCTTTCTCTCTCTGTCACTCTCAAATAAACAAAAAAAATTTTTTTTAAGTTTAAAAATATCTGATGTGAGTGTGGTGGTGCATGCCTTTAATCCCAGAACTTGGGAGGCAGAGGTAGGAGGATCACTGTGAGTTCAAGGCTACCCTAAGACTACGTAGTTAATTCCAGAACAGCCTGAGCTAGAGTGACACCCTACCTTAAAAAACCAAACTAGTGCTCGCTTCAGCAGCACATATACTAAAATTGGAACGATACAGAGAAGATTAGCATGGCCCCTGTGCAAGGATGACACGCAAATTCATGAAGAGTTCCATATTTTTATCATGACATCAAAATAAAAGACTGATTGAGATGGGGAGAGGATATGATGGAGAATGGAGTTTCAAAGGGGAAAGTGGGGGGAAGGAGGGTATTACCATGGGATATTTTTTATAATCATGGAAGTTGTTAATAAAAATTTGAAAAAAAAAAAAGCCGGGTGTGGTGGTGCACACCTTTAATCCCAGCACTCAGGAGGCAGAGGTAGGAGGATTGTCATGAGTTCAAGGCCACCCTGAGACTCCATAGTGAATTCCAGGTCAGCCTGGGCTAGAGTGAGACCCTACCTCAAAAAAACTACCAAAAAAAAAAAAAAAAAAGGAAAGAAAAAGAAAAATATCTAAAAGTAGGATACAGGAGTTTATATCTGTAACCCCAGCCCTTGGGATGGTAAAATGACAGCAATGCCACAAGTTCCAGGCCTGCCTGGGCTACAGAGTGAATTGCAGGGTAACAAGGGCTAGAGAGTGAGACCCTTTCTCAAAAACACCATACATAGCTGAATGTAGTGGCACATGCCTTTAATTCTAGCACTTGGGAAGTGAGTTCGAGGTCAGCCTGGGACTACACAGTGAGTTCCAGGTGAGCCTGTGGACCCTACCTTGAATCACCCCCCAAAATAACCCACCATATATATGTGTATACATACATACATACATACGTAACATACATGGATAAAGCAGTAAGAATATGCGTGGCGGCACACGCCTTTAATCCCAGCACTCAGGAGGCAGAGGTAGGAGTGAGCTTAAGGTCACCATGAGAATAATAGTGAATTCCAGGTCAGCCTGGGCTAGAGTGAGACTCTACCTGAAAAAAAAAAAAAAAACAAGCAAAAACAGAAAGCAGTAAGAGGGTGAGCTGCCAACTCCAGTTCCAGTGTGAAGGTCCACTTTCTGGGCTGAGAGCAGAACAGTTTCCCATGTTCTCTCCCTAGAAACAACTACACAAAATATGGGAAAAAAAATACTATTTTCAGACATTGACAATGGGAACCAAGCAGAGGGAGAAAAACTGAGGTGAGCCTCTTGTCTCCCTGCTCTGACACAGAGACAGGAAGCCTGGAGCCCAGACTTGCAGGGTTGAAGGGACAGAAGACCAAGACAGAAGAGAGGGACAGAGTGAACCAAAAGTGGGAGCTGATGTCTGCACAAAGTTCCTGGCGTCTGGCTGAATACAGCAGTGTGCACCCAAGGGCCCCTGGGGTCTGGCAGAATACAGGGGTGTGCATCCAAGAACCTCTGGGGTCTGGTAGAATACATGGGATATGTGCCCAAAGGCCCCTCGGGTCTGACAACACAGGGGTGCGCAGCCAAGGGCACCTAGAGTCTAGCAGAATACAGGGGTGTGTCCCCAAAGACCCCTGGGATCTGGCAGAATTCAGAGGTTCGCACCCAAAGACCCTGTGGTCTGGCACCTGGGGGTGACAGAATACAGGTGTGTGCACCTAAATACCCCTGGGGTTGGGCAGAATACAGGGGTGTCACCCAAAGGGCCCTGGGGTTCTGGTAGAATACAGAGGTGTGCACCAACTTCAAGGCTAGGCAGAAGCCCTGGGCAGGGAGAGACCAACTCCCAATGCTCCTTAGCATGGGTAAAGGTGTGAGGCTCTGTGCCAGTCAGGAAGCAGCATGTCATGGAGGTCACACTGCCGCTCCTTGAAAGTGTGGTGACATAGTCAGGAAGGAGTGGCTACTCTAGATCCCTTCTGAAAAGGCTTGAAAACAAGTCTTAAAAGACCAGCGTGACGTGCAGGTCAATGACCTGCCTACCACAGAACCTCAACGCTCTATAAAAGCACCTCACACCGTCCAGCCGCCCAAAATAAAATTTCATGGCGTCTGTTACCCAATAAAAATTCCTCAACATAGGAGGAAGAAGGGAAAATGGCCTTTAGCTTGGAGGACAATCAGACAATATAAACTGGCCCAACAAGGATAAAAGCAGTTGAATTTGGGCTGGAGAGGTGACCTAGTGGTTAAGGCATTTGCCTGCAAAGCCAAAGGATGGAGGCTTGATTCCCCAGGACCCACGTAAGCCATATGCATGTGGTGGCATATGTGTCTAGAGTTCGTTTGCAGTGGCTGGAGGCCCTTGCGTGCCCATTCACTCCATCTATCTGCCTCTTTCTCTCTCTCTCAAATTAAGAAATAAATAAATAAATAAAGCTGGGCATGGTGGCACATGCCTTTAATCCTAGCTCTCCGGAGGCAGAGGTAGGAGGATCGGTGTGAGTTCAAGGCCACCCTGAGACTCCATAGTGTATTCCAGGTCATAGTGTATTCCTGGGCTACAGTGAGACCCTACCTCAAAAAGAAATTTTTTTAAACAAAAAATAATTAGGGGCTGGAGCGATGGCATAGTGGTTAAGGCGCTTGCCTGCAAGGTCTAACAACCTGAGTTTGGTTGGCTAGTGCCCATATAAAGCCAAATGCACAAAGTGGTGCATGCATCTGGAGTTCCTTTGTAGTGGCTAGAGGCCCTGGCATGCCTATTCTCTCTGTCACTTTTCTCTCTATCTCTCTCTGCCAGTCACTAAGGGTCCAGATGACACCTACCCTCTGGGACAGCGGTGCTGCCTACTGGATATCCAGGGGCCTCCTGAGAGCACAGTGAGAGGGGGCCATCCTGAGAAAAAAAGGTGCCACTTAAGAGTCTGTCCCAAGCCGGGCGTGGTGGCGCACGCCTTTAATTCCAGCACTTGGGAGGCAGAGGCAGGAGGATCGCCATGAGTTCAAGGCCACCCTGAGACTACAAAGTGAATTCCAGGTCAGCCTGGACTAGAGTGAGACCCTACCTCAAAAAGACAATAATAATAAAAAATAAAATATTTTTTAAAGTAGTAGAATTTTTGTGTGTGTGTGTGGTAAGGTCTCTGTATTAGGGTTCTCTAGAGAAACAGAACTGATAGAATGAATTGTATTAAAAGGGAATTTATTGGATAAGCTTACGACAGTCCAACAACAGCAGATCACAGGCCTGAGAGTCAAGGAACCCGGTAGCTGCTCAGTCCACGAGGCTGGATGCCTCAGCGGTCCCAGTCCGGCCCTGAAGGCCTGCAGGCGTCCTGGAGGGACGCTGCTCTTCAGCCCACGCTGGTCTTCTGTCCACACTGGAAAGCAGCGAACAGCACAGGGAGCCAGGTGGGAGGGGAGGAGAAGGCCTTTCTTCCCAGAGCTTCCTTTGATAAAGCCTCCCCTCTGAGAGGGGCCGCCCACTGTGGGGGAAGGGCTCACCCTGGGGGAAGGATTCCTCCTTTAGTCAATCCTTCCTGGAAGCAACCTCAGAGACCCACTTATGAGGAATGTCTGTGGAGTCCTAAACAGATCAAGTTGACACAAACTTAACCATCACAGTCTCCCTTTAGCCCAGGCTGACCTGAAATTCACTGTGTAGTGTCAGGTGGCCTCCAGCTCAGGGCGATTCTCCCACCTCTGCCTCCGGAGTGCTGGAATCAAAGGCTCCACATTTCCATTTTAAGCTGGCCTCCAACTAACCATCCTAGTTGAAATCTGTAAATAGGATCATACTTCCTCTCCCTCTTGGTAAACTGTCCCCACGTGTCAGAGTGCTGGGGCCAGCGTGCCCTGCCATTGGCTGCAGGGTCCTGAGGTTGACCATAGCGTCAGGCAGGATGGAGGCTCCACCATCATCACACCAAGCCCCCTGCCTGACATTGTGCGTTCCATACTTGTAAATCAGAAGCAATGTCACCTCCTCCAGGGAGCCCACCCTGACCTCCCCCCCGTAAGGTGTTCTCACTGCCGTGTCCCTTCATCTTGGCCATTTATCCCAGTGCATGTTGAATTCGCGTGAGTATGGAATCGTTTTCCTCCGAGACCAAGAATTGAACCGTGCCTGGCCCAGGGTGTCATTTTCTCACCGAACGACGCACACGTGGCAAGTGCTTTGGGGTGCGATGAAGTCTCGTCCCGGAGGGACCCTGGCGGTGGCGCATTGCGAAGAGGGCGCTCCACGGTGCAGGCGCGGGTCGGGATGGGACGGGGGAGTTCTGGCCGCACGTTTACCTGCGCAAAGAGCATTTGGTGCGCGAAAATATTCGTTCGGCCCAGGCTATCCCTGCCAACAGCCGCCGGCTCCGCGAGGTGGCGCGAGCTCTTCGGGCCCTAGAGCGTGGCCTTAACGGTGAGGGGATCCAGGGCGCGGGGAGGGAGGCGCAGCGGGCCGTGGACGCTCCAAGTGCGCCCGGGACCCTGCCCCGCGCAGCCATGCCTCGCTGCGTCCACTGAGGGGCGCTCCGCACCCGCCTTAAATTCCCTGCCGCGGGCAGGGGGACCTCTCCGCTCAGCTCCTTGTGGCATGAGACACCGCCTCTTCCACTCCTCACTAGGGAGGTGAAAGGACTGGACTTGGGGTAGAGGCCATCTCACGTGCCACGAGGGGTTATAAGAGGGTACATTAGGACAGCAAAGTCACGGTCACCACACCTATCGCTCCATGGGCATGGATATCTATCTATCTATCTATCTATCTATCTATCATCTATCATCTATCTATCTATCATCTATCTATCATCTATCTATTATCTATCATCTATCAATCTATCTATCTATCTACCTACCTATCATCTATCTATTATCTATCATCTATCTATCTATCATCAATCTATCTATCTATCTATCTATCTATCTATCTATCTATCTATCTACCTACCTACCTACCTACCTACCTACCTATCATCTCCCAGTCCCAGAACTGGGGGTAGCTTAGCAGCAGAGCTCGTATCAGAGCAGTGAGGTCCTGGCCCAGAAATATATAGTGATTCTTGTCTCTTAGCACAATTGGCTTAGTTTATACTCCTGTGTGCTTAATTTTTTTTTCCATATAAACACATTCCAGAATCTGTAGGTGTTACTAGAGGCCAGCAGGGACCCCATGTTTTGTCTTTGCTTTCTTGCCATGGGCTATTTTCTGGGCTCCGCTGACAAGCCCATCGAGACTCTGGGCGCAAAAGCTCTAGTTCCATCAGGAGGAAGGTTGAGAAGAGTCACTAAGGGTTCAGATGACACCTACCCTCTGGGACAGCGGTGCTGCCTACTGGATATCCAGGGGCCTCCTGGGAGCGCAGTGTACTGAGAGGGGCCATCCTGAGAAAAAGGTCCCAAGCCGGGCGTGGTGGCGCACGCCTTTAATTCCAGCACTTGGGAGGCAGAGGCAGGAGGATCGCCTTGAGTTCAAGGCCACCCTGAGACTACATAGTGACTTCCAGATCAGCCTGGGCTAGACTGAGACCCTACCTCAAAAGGAAAGAAAAGAGTGTCCTAAACCTGAAGAAGAATCCAGCTCTGCAGCTGGTCCCTTTGGATCTTGAGGAAGGTTGTGTACCCCACACCTTACCCACAGTACTTTTGGGGGAAGCTTTCCCATAGCTGGAGGGTCCCGGGCACCTAGGGAATTGATTATGTGGAAGGTCAGCTCCAGCTGTGGGCCCTGAGGCTCCTGCAGAGAAAGGCCGAGAGATTCCTCATTAGCTGACAGCGCCCACTCCTACGTCTCCCCTCAGGCAGAGAAGTTCCATCTTCCCCACCTTGGAGGCTCTGAGAATTAAAGCTGGCATGACATCCCCTGAGGCCGGGATTGTTCAGCGGCCACAGCACGTCCTTTGCCCACATCCTGGAGCCAGGGCGGGGGGAGGGGGCGGGGGAGCTCTGGAGGCCCCAGAGGCGTGTGCGGCGTTCCCCACCGTGGCCAGCATGGGCAGCCTGTCCAAACCCTCCCCGGGCTATGTTCCCTCAGCTTGGCCCGTTGCAGAAACCAGCCAGTGGCCAGGGTCTGATATAACACGAGCCTGCAGGTACTTTTTCGGGCCCTTTACCCGCCTGGCCCAACATATGGACACCACATGACACCAGCCAGGAGCTAGTACGTCAAAATTTGCATCTTTTCAGCTGTGTTCCATTGCCGTTTCGGAGATGCCCCATCAGCTAGGCTTGGGGCACCCCATGCGCTGATCTTCCTCTGAGATTTTTGTTGACAGGGAAACAAGCGGGAGCTTCAGAAGCCACTAAGAATTAAGTACCCATAATCCATCTGTCTGCCAAAGGACCAGTACCCAGAATATATAAAGAGCTTTCACAACTCAGTAAGAAAACCTGCAACCCAACAGAAGTGGACCAAAGATTTACACAAGCATTCCCTCCAAGAAGATCTGTAGATGGGTAACAGAGACAGGGAAACCATATTAGTCATTGGGAAAATGCCATTTACAATCACTAGGAACCAGGTGTGATGGCTCACACATATAATCCCAGTACTTGGAAGGTCGAGGCAGGAGGATCACCATGTGTTCAAGTCCAGCCTTGAACCACAGAGTGAGTTCCAGATTGGCCTGGTCTAGAGAGAGACCCTAAATAAACAAATCTCAGTGAGTCTGGGGAGGTAGACAAAGTACTTGCCTACTAGGAAGCCCCAGGTTCATCCCCAGCACCACATAAACTGGGCTGTAATCCTAGCACATGAGAGGTGGAGGCAGGAGAATCAGAAGTTCAAGGTCATCCCCAGTTATATAGTAAGTTTGAAGGCAGCCTGCTTTACCTATGACCCTGTCTCGAAATAATCTCCGTACTAGGGAGGCTGAGGAAGGACGGTAATGAGTTTGAGACCACCTTGAACTACACAATGAGACCCTCTCTCAAAATAGAAAAAGCAAGCCAGGTGTGGTGGCACACCCCTTTAATCTCAGCACTCGGGAGGCAGAGGTAGACCACGATGAATTCCAGCCACCCTAAGACTACATAGTGAATTCCAGATCAGCCTGGGCTAAAGTGAAATGCTACCTTGAAAAACAAAACAAACAGACAAAGAAAAACCAAAAAAACCTCTTTAAAACAAGATTTATTTATTTGAGAGAGAGGGAGGCAGAGGCAGATAGACAATGGGTACATCGGGGCCTCTAGCCACTGCAAACAAACTCCAGATGTGTGAACCATCTTATGCATCTGGCTTATGTGGGTACTGAAGAATCGAGCTTGGGTTCTTAAGCTTCACAGGCAAGCACCTTAACCACTAACCCATCTCTTCAGCCCCTGGCCTTGAACTCTTGATCCTCCTGTCTTCATCTCCCAAGTGCTGGGGTTATAGGTGTGAACCATCCTGCTAGGTCAGGAGCTGTATTTAAATGGCTCTAGCCCCCACCCCCCACATCTCCTGCCATAGCTTCTCTGTGCCTGTCTGTCTATGCCCTGTTTGTCTGAATTTGGTGCTGGGTGGTGCTGCCAGACACATAGCAGTTGTTCTTTTTTTTTTTTTTTTTTTTTTGAGAAGCAATTGTAGGGTAGCATTTCTGAGCATCTGTGTGTCCCTAATGTTTGTGGGAATGCTTTGCTGAGTGACACTTTATTTTTAAATGGTGTAGTCATTTTCTTTTAATAAATTTTTATTGACACACATCATCATTCCAGGTATTAATTGCCGTGTGACACCATACTCAGAATTCTGTGCCGTGGCCTCAGCAGCACCATCCACACCACCCAACAGCAGGAAGACCTGATGCCCCTATGGGAGGATGGAGGGACCAAAAATGTGCGGTCCATACGTACAACAGCATAGGATCCAGCCTTGAAAAGGAAGAGAGCCCTAATGCAGACTACGGCAGGGATGAACCAGGACATCAGCCTAGTAAAATTAGCCAGAAAGCCGGGTGTGGTGGCACACGCCTTTAATCCCAGCAGAGGTAGGAGGATCGCTGAAAGTTCGAGGCACCCTGAGACTGCATAGTGAATTCCAGGACAGCCTGGACTAGAGTGAAACCCTACCTCAAAAAGACAAACAAACAAAAAAAACTCAGCCAGTCACACAAAGGACAGATTCTAACTGCATTCTACCTATGTGAGGAACCTGGACGAATTGAATTCCTAGACAGAAGTGGAACATTGAGGACCAGGGATGTGGCTCAGTTGGTAGATTGCTAGCATGCATGAAGCCCTAGGTTCAACCCCAGGGCCACATAAACCAGACATGCTGGTGCATAGCTATTATGTGGGCTATTATTATTATTATTACCTGGAAGGTGGAGGCAGGAGGATAAGAAGTTCAAGGCTACCTTTGGCTACATGGATAATTTAAGGCCAGTCTGGAGTATCTTGGACCCTGACTCAAAAAAAAAAAAAAAAAAAAAAAAAGCATATTATCACAATCTTCCCCTTATGCCTACTCCCCAGTGCTGCTCTCAAGCATCATGGTTCTCCCCCTTCTCGCTTGGTGCGAATGCCACACGTTCTTGTGTTCTTTCCTGTTTGGCTTCTATCTTCCTCTTGACCTTCACAGAATTCATCCTTTTCAAGACCCTATCTCAAAAAAACCACATATATTGTTTATTAAAATGCCCCAGAGGGGCTGGAGAGATGGTTTGGCGGTTAAGGCACTTGCCTGCAAAGCCAAAGGACCCAGGCTCGATTCCCCAGGACCCATGTAAGCCAGAATCACAAGGGGGTGCATGCATCTGGAGTTCATTTATAGTGGCTGGAGGCCCTGGTGCACCCATTCTTTTCTCTCTCTCTCTAATAAATAAAATAAAATTTAAAAAGCTGGGCTTGTTGGCACATGCCTTTAGTCCCAGCACTGAGGAGGCAGAAGTAGGAGGATCGCTGTAAATCTGAGGACACCTTGAGACTACATAGTGAATTCTGGGTCAGGATGGGCTACAGCGAGACCCTACCTTGAAAATAAAAAAAAATAATAATAATAAAATAAAAATATTTGAAAAAAAACCAATGTAGCCAGACATGGTGGCACACACCATTTCTGTGTGGACTCAGGAGTACAACTGAATTGCTAGGTAAGATTCCGTGTTCTACCTCAGGAACCAGAAGCTGTTTTCTATAGCGGCTGTGCCACTTGGTGCAGCATTTGTCATGGTTCTCCAGAGAAACGGAACACTAGGATAGATAGTGCTGCAGCAGGAATGGGAGCATGGGTGGGAGAGATGGCTGAGCAGTTAAGGCACTTGCCTGTAAAGCCAAAGGACCCAGGTATGATTCCCCAGAACCCATGTAAGCCAGATGCACAAGGTGGCACATGTGTCTGGAGTTAGTTTCCAGCGGCTAGAGGCCCTGGCACACCCATTTTCTTTTTCTCTCTCTCTCAAATAAATAAAAATTTAAAAATATTTTAAAATATTAGAAATGGGAACATGGGGGCTGTAGAGTTAGTTTAGCAGTTAAGGCACTTGCTTATGAAGCCTAAGGACCCAGATTCAATTCCCCAGTACCAACATAAGCCAGATATACAAGGTGGCACATGCTTCTGGAGTATGTTTGCAGTGGCTGGAGGCCCTGGAGCACTCATTCTCTCTCTCTCTCTCTCTCTCTCTCTCCCTGCCTCTTTCTCTAAAAAAAAAAAAGCAGCTACTGGAGGCGCCCGGGCCCCGGCATGCCCATTCTCTCTGTTTTTCTCTCTTCTCTCTATCTCTACCTCTTTCTCTCTTGCAACAAAAAGAAAAAAAGAAAAAGGATTGGGAACATGTATGTCTATAGCAGCACTACTCATGATATTTAAAGGGTGGATGCAGGGCTGGGGAGGTGGCTCAGTGGGTAAGAGCACCTGCTACACAAGCATGAGGACGTGAGTTCAATTCCCAGCGCATAAATCAATTCCCCACATAAAAAGCTGGGCATGGCCATGCATGCCTGTAACCCCAGTGTGGGGCCGGGGGAGGGGGCGGAGACAGAATAGTCATTAGGACTCACTGGTCAGTCAGAGTGACTGAAAATGACAGCCCTAGGTGCAAGGAGAGAGTCTGTGTGAAGGAAGTGAAGTGAAAGACTGATAGAGGAGAACAGCCAGTATTGTCACATGTGTGCACCAGACAAGCACATCTGCGCGCACACACACACACACACACACACACACATGAGGTGGAGCCAGGCGTGAAGTCTTTAATCCCAGCACTGGGGAGGCAGAGGTAGGAGGATCGCTGTGAACTCAAAGCCAGCCTAGAACTACAGAATGAATTCCAGGCCAGCCTGGGCTAGAGTGAGACCCTACATGGAAAAACAACAAACAAACAAACAAATAAAAACAGAAAAACAAAACAAACAAACAAACAAAAGAAATAAAAAAAAATAAGAAAAGAAGCCGGGCGTGGTAGCGCACACCTTTAATCTCAGCACTTGGGAGGCAGAGGTAGGAGGATCACTGTGAGTTCCAGGCCAGCCTGAGACTACAGAGTGAATTCCAGGTCAGCCTGGGCTACAGCGAGAGCCTACCTTGAAAAAACAAACCAACAAAAAAGTTGCAAGCATGAATTAGAACTTTAGAAAATGTTAACATTGTATTGAATTATGTCAACGTGACCAATACATTATGTTACCAAAATACACATGGGCCAAGATAAAAGGATAGTATTCCCAGTGCTTAGGGGTCTGAAGCAGGAGGATTTCCATGAATTTGAGTACTATCTGGGCCATGGAATGAAATTGTCTCAAAATGATCCCACTCACTGTGGCACTCCTGAGGACTCAGCCCCCTTCTCCTTCCGAAGGCCATTCCCACGGTTACCCTGAACCTCCACTCTTTTAACCCCTTTGCTGATGCAAGTAAGGGTCATGACTGCTTCCTGCTGGCTTTGAGGGTTCTGTTCATATAGGAATTCCCCAAAGAAACTGCAGGGAGACCCTGGCTATTATCCAAGGATTGCTGGTGATTATGATAAAACAAAACAAAACAAAAAAACTTGTGAAGCCTCCGGGGAGCACAGTTCCTACAATGGTACTGTCCTTGAGCAGCCAGTTTACAGGGAAGTTATTTCGCTACAGGGTGACCAGCACAAGACAAGAACACACAAGTCTGAGTGACGATTTCCTGGTAATGTGTAAAATTTCCCTTCTGCCCATTGTCACAAGTTTAAAAGTTCTCAGCTTATATAATGTAACCATTTAGGGTCAGCTTTTTTTGTTTGTTTTTGTTTTTGTTTTTCAAGGTAAGGTCTCGCTCTAGCCCAGGTTGACCTGGAATTCACTATGTAGTCTCAGACTAGCCTCGAACTCAGAGATCCTTCTACCTCTGCCTCCCGAGTACTGGCTGCATCCGCCCCACTGTGGTCAGCTTTTAACTTGGTCTAGTGTAACAATTTCATGCGATAGACTAAAAGTAATAAGCATGACCAAATAAATTAATGTAACTAACAAGGTATAAAGAGTGTTTGCATATCCTTGCTGTGCCCACATTGCAACTGAACCTCAGGACTCATAGTCTATGAGTAGGCACTCCTGCCCCCAGCCTCAGGGCCGCCCATCAGTCAGCACTGGCCCTGGCACTTGCAAAGGAATCAGTGCTTAGGTTCCTGTGCCCAGCGTGGGAGCTGTCCCGGTTCATGAAGTGCATTCTTTCCTATTAGTACATGTTAACTGTCACAAAGGACTTTTTTTTTTAATTTGGTTTTCGAGGTAGGGTCTCACTGTAGCCCAGACTGACCTGGAATTCACTCTGTTGTCTCAGGGTGGCCTCGAACTCTTGGTGATCTTCCTACCTCTGCCTCCCAAGTGCTGGGATGAAAGGCGTGCGCCACCACCCCTGGCCACAAAGGAGTTTTGAGAAGAAATCTCATGCCCAAATGACAGATCTGTAAACAAAGTAAACATTGTCTGGGAAGCCACTGAGTTTGGGGTTGGTTTGTTACACAGACACAGAACAAGAAGTCTTGGCGTTAAAACAATGACTTGAGCTGGGCGTGGTGGCACACGCCTGTAATCCCAGGCCTCGTCAGGATCATGTATATGGGCTACATGAGTCCCAGTCTCTCAAAATATCAAAACAAACTCCAAAAACAATGGTTTGATTTTCCATTCTAAATGAAGAACCACCTTCGGCCACTCCAAAAGAATGTAAGTAAACTCACGAGATCATGGGATGAAATGCTTTCAGCTGTTTGATGGTCCAAACATCAGCCCTTCCTGTATGTCTGAACCCTAAGAAACAGTTCATATAGTTGTTTTAAAAAATTAAGAAAAATGAGAAATAAGAAAGAATGAAGCTGGGCGTGGTGGCGCACGCCTTTAATCCCAGCACTCGGGAGGCAGAGGTAGGAGGATTGCCGTGAGTTCGAGGCCACCCTGAGACTCCATAGTGAATTCCAGGTCAGCCTGGGCTAGAGTGAGACCCTACCTCGAAAAATTGAAAAAAAAAAAAAAAAAGAAAGAAAGAAAGAATGAAAATGATCTGTTAATATGGTGTCACTTTAGATTTCTTTTTTTTTTTTTTTTTTTTTTTTTTTTTTTGAGGTAGGGTCTCACTCTAGTCCAGGCTAACCTGGAATTCACTATGGAGTCTCAGGGTGGCCTTGAACTCACAGCAATCCTTCTACTGTGCCTCCTGAATGCTGGAATTAAAGGCGTTCGCCACCATGACTGACTAGATTTCTTTCTTTCCCTTTCTTTCTTTCTATCTTTCTTTTTTGTTTGTTTTGTTTTTCAAGGTAGGGTCTCACTCTAGCCCAGACTGACCTGGAATTCACCATGTAGTCTCAAGGTGGCCTTGAACTCATGGCAATCCTCCTACCTCAGCCTACCAAGTACTGGGATTAAAGGTGTGCACCACCATGCTCAGCCTAGATTTCTTTCTATATAAGTTTATATTAGAAAACATGAACAGAAAGATTGATCCTGGTACACTGAGCACTAATCTTTTTAAAAAATATTTAATTTAATTAATTTATTTGAGAGAGAGTGGGTATGTCAGGGCTTCCAGCCACTGCAAACAAACTCCAGATGCATGCACCCCTTGTGCATCTGGTTTACATGGGTCCTAGAGAATCAAACCAGGATCCTTTGGCTTTGCAGGCAGACGCCTTAACCGCTAAGCCATCTCTCCAGCCCCCTGAGCACCAATCTTGTTGGGGTTGTCTGATACCCACTGGACACTAGCGGGAGGGCTCTTGGCAGTAGACTTCGCTGTCAGTGTATGACTACAGCCTCCCAAAGCAATTGCTAGTGGACTGCTGGGGTTCATTCATAGGGGTCAGATCTTGCCATACCTCCACCTCAACGGCAGGGAGGTTGGGGGGTCACCTCTTGGGCACAAACCTCACCTGTGATGTGCCTTTTCTTTTTTTTTTTACCATTATTTTTTATTGGTACCTTACCTGCACACAAGGATATTAAACAGATAATGTCTTCAGATCTTTACAATATTTTCCATTTAAATATGATGTTAACAATGCTAAGGCTTTTCACCAAAGATTTTTAGATCAGAAAATATCTTTAAGAAAATCTTACCTGTACCTTTTTTTTTTTTTTTTGAGGTGGGGGGTTCTTACTCTCGCCTAGGCTGACCTGAAATTCACTCAGGCTGGCCTCAGATTCAAGGCAATCCCCCAAACCCAAGCCTCCCCAGTGCTAGAGTTAAAGCATGGGCAACCAGGGCCAGCTACATTTGTTTTTAATTGTACACAATAAACCACCCCCCAAATTTAAGGTTTAAAACAGTTTTTGAGAGGCTGGAGAGATGGCTTAGTGGTTAAGCTGTTTGCTTGCAAAGCCAAAGGACCTCAGTTTGATTCCCCAGGACCCATGCAAGCCAGATGTACAGGGTGGCACATTTTGGAGTTCGTTTGTGGTGGCTAGAGGCCCTGGAGCACCCATTCTCTCTCTTTCTCACTCTCTCTACCTCTTTCTCTCTCTCTCTCTCTTAAATAAATGAATAAATAAAATATATTTAAAAAACAGTTTCTGAGCTGGGCGTAGCGGCACATGCCTTTAATCCTAGCATTCGGGAGGCAGGGGTAGGAGGATTGCCACAGTGAGACCCTACCTTGAAGAACAAAAATGACCAGTTTCTGGGTGCTAGGGATATAGCTCAGTCAGATGCAGCCCAGCATGCACAGAACCCTGGCCTTGTGTAGGTAGCATTAGCCACTGTGAGGTCACGAATATCAAGGCCACTTTATGTATGGATGACAGCATTGTAAGCAGTCCTCCCCATCCTTTGGCTCTTACATTCTTTCCACCACTTCTTCCACAGTGGTCCCTGAACCTTGGAGTGTGTCATACAGATGTCTCAGTGTTAAATACTCCACTGTCACTTCTTCTCAGCACTCTGGCCATTTTTTTTTTAAGAGAGAAAGAGAGAGAATTGAGCACCAGGGCCTCAGGCACTGCAATTGAACTCCAGATGCTTGCGCTTCCTAGTGAGCATGTGCAACCTTGCGCTTGCCTCACCTTTGTGCATCTGGCTAATGTGGGATCTGGAGTTGAACATAGGTCCTTAGGCTTCACAACCAAGTGCCTTAACCGCTAAGCTATCTCTCCACCCCCCCTTTTTTTTCAGAGAGAGAGAAACTTTGGCCATTTTCGAGTCACCCAGTGGTCAGTGCCATCTGAAAAGAGAAGCTCTAATCAAAAGTGAGTGTAGCATCACCATATAATCGAATAGAAGGCAGTTTAGTGGGCATAATATGCCCATGTAGCCAGACAACAGTAGCAGTTTCCCCCTTAGGGCTTATGACCTCCTCAGCCATAGGCTTTTCAGTACCAGGCATGAATTCCTTCCAATGGAGTGGGCCTCAAGTCCAATCAGAGAGCCGCTGGTTCCCCTCAAGGCAGACATGCCACCATTGCACCAGTTGGTACACTTAGCCTGGTTGGCCAGCTTTGGTAAAGCTTGCAGAGTCCACTGCTGGTTAAGCCTGTTGACTTTTCTCCCCCAACAGGCTGCATGGCTTTACTCAGCGTCCTGATAGCCAACAGGGAGGAGGCTTCCAGTTCAGCTCCAGCTTGATTTCTCAGTGACTTGTACCCTCAGCATGTGGATCTTCAGCAACAGGGTCTTACCAACTAGTTCTGGTGGGAAACTAAGAGCGTTGGCAATGGCCTGTAATGTTTTAGGGGCCTCCCTGGCCAACAATTCACTGGAAGGGATTCCACCCTCTGGCCCTAAAATTTTTCTTTTTCCTTCCTTCCTTCCTTCCTTCCTTCCTTCCTTCCTTCCTTCCTTCCTTCCTTCCTTCCTTCCTCTCTCTCTCTCTCTCTCTCTCTCTCTCTCTCTCTTTCTTTCTTTCTTTCTTTCTTTCTTTCTTCCTCTCTCTCTCTTTCTTTTTTCAAGGTAGGGTCTCACTCTAGCCCATCTGGAACTCACTATGTAGTCTCAGGCTGGTCTCAAGCTCATGGCGATCTTCCTACCTCTGCCTCCCAAGTGCTGAGGTTAAAGGTGTGTGACACCACGCCCGGCCATCTTTTAAAAAATATTTTTATTTATTTGCAAGCAGAGAGAGAGAAGAAAGACAGAGGGAATGGGCATGCCAGAACCTCCAGTGGCTGCAAACGGCTCCGCATGCATGGGCCACTTTGTGCATCTGTTTTAAATGGGTACTGGGAAATCAAACTCTGGTCATTAGGCTTTGGAGGCAAGTGCCTTAACCACTGAGCCAGCTCTCTAGCCCTGAAAATTTTCTAATAACCTATGGCTTCTGGGCACCACATTATTCACCTGCACAGGATTTTTTTTTTTTTTAAGGTAGGGTCTCACTTTAGCTCAGGCTGACCTGGTGTGCACTATATACTCCCAGGCTGGCCTAGAACTCAGCGCTCCTCCTACTTCTGCCTCCAGAGTGCAGAAAGGCGAGCACCACCACTCCCTGCCTTCCTTCCTTTTATTAAAAATTTATTTTTATTTATTTACTAGAGATAGAGAGAGAGAGAGAGTGAGAATGGGGCACACCAGGGTTTCCAGCCACTGCAAACAAACTCCAGATGCATGCGCCTCCATGTGCATCTGGCTTATGTGGGACCTGGAGAATCGAACCTGGGTCCTTAGGCTTCACAGGCATGCACCTTAACCGTTAAGCCATCTCTCCAGCCTTTCCTTTCCTTTTTTTGAGACAGAGGGTCTTGATATGTACCCCGAGCCGGCCTCCAGCTCTAAGACTCTTTTGCCTCAGCCTTCCACAATGCTGTGGCATGCACCACCACGCCCAGCTAACCAAATAACATTTTAATCACAGCACAGCGGGGCCCTGAATCCCACCCCCTCTGTATCTTCCGGGATGTGCCCATCACAGGCTCTCCCCTGCCTCAGGCACCCACGGCGGGGCGAGGTCACAGACTCGCTGTCTTCAGCTGGGGCGGGGCTCGTAGCCGAGTCGGTCCCACGCAGCAACGGGCCGGTGTTTACAAACTTCTTCCCCGTGCTGGCTGATGTAAGCGCCATACGCCCCTTCCTTAGGGAGAATGACGGCGGTGCATGTTTTCACCCTTTCGTTTAAAATGTTGGTTTACTTCTGTATTTTCAAGCCTTTTCTTTACCTCTTGGTAGGTTTCACGGGGTGGGGGGGCGACGGTGACCAGAAACTGAGGAACAAGAGAGGTCGCTTACCTCCCGGGGAGTTTCCCCCTCGTTTGTCTATTGTGTTTAGTATTTTTGGCTTGTTGTGGAGACTTTTCAGTGAGCACTGGAGCAGCAGTTCTCTCTGCAGGCATCCCCGGGCCCTCGGGGCAGCGGTGCTCACCCCACCCGCAAGGGCGCGCCGAGTCCCGGGGACGCGGTTCTCCCGCACTGCACCCGGCGCTTCTCGGGGAACCGTCGTGAGATTTCTCCCCAACCCCTGCGACCGTTTCCCCGGGAGATCGCCAGATCCCTGGGCTCCCCCGAGGGCTGACACGGGCGGCAGCGGCAGGGCTGATCCCAGGATCCGTCTCCCGGCGCCTGGGGGAGGGTCAGCCCGCGGTTCCCCCAGCCTCGCGCAGGGTTTTGCAGACTCGAAGCTCAGGACGCCCCGACACCCGCTGCCCCACGCCCAGTTGGCGGTCCCCAAGCTCCCGCGCCTCCTTAAAGCCCGGGCTCCGCCCCGGCCGCCCCGCCCACCCGCGGTTCCACCCAACCGCCGGGTGTCCGCGGACGCAGCCGATCCGAGCCTCGAGCCTGCGAGGAGCGCGCCGTCCGCCCGGCCCAGCGTCCCCGGACCCCCGACCGGTCACCATGTCCAGCGAGGAGCTGACGCGCAAGCTGCGGCGCCGGTTGTGGCTCGAGGAGGCGGCGGAGGGCGGCCGGGGCGACCCCCAGCCCGCACCCGTCGCGGCCGCGGCCCCGGAGCCGCCGGCCCGGGAGCTCCCCGCCAGCGCGGACGCCGAGCTGAGCGCGCAGCTGAACCGGCGTCTGGACATCACCGAGGGCGCGGCGCGGCCCCGCCGCTGCCGGGTCTTCAACCCCTACACCGAGTTCCCCGAGTTCAGCCGGCGCCTCATCAAGGACCTGGAGGGCATGTTCAAAGTGTGAGCGCGCGCCCCGCGCCCCGGAGGGTGGGACCCGGGAGGAGCCGGGGGTGTGTGTCTTGGGGGGGTGGCCCGGCGTTGTGGTCTCGAGCTCCCAGCCAGCTCGGATGGGGTGGGGTGGAGAGGAGGTGCAGGGGGTCCAGGCAGCACCGCGCGTTGGACCCAACGGAGCCAGATCCTGAACGCCTGGGTCTGTGGCTCCCAGAGTGGGGGGACCTTGTAGGGGATGAGGATCGGAGACCCCCCCATCTGTCCCGGTGTCCCCGTCGCGGTGCCGGGGTCTGGGGCTCCATGGCGAGCCCCGCCCATTGCACCCGCGGCTGCAGTGTTGCGCTACCAGCTCGACTTCTAGGAAGGGAGCCCCGGGCGGGCGCGCGTCACCTGCCAGCTTTAACTTTATCCCTCAAGGGAGAAATTAGCCTCCCTTGTCCTTTTATCTTTTAAAACAAAAGGGAAAGTTAATCCTTGGCTTCCGCGAGGGGTACAGACAGGTTGGGAACGCGCTCGGCTTTAAAACCAGGGAGACATTTGGGGCGTCCCAGGGCGGGGGCCGTCGCCTCCTGGGTGCCCCCTTTCCCGATGCTCCCTAGAAACGGACCTAGTCACTGGCACCGGCCCCCGCTCCGCAAGCTTCAACCAGGGGGCACCTGGAGGTTTCCCAACGCCTGGCATAAGGCGGGCATATAGAGACCCACTAGGCGGTCTTGTCGTCCTGAAGGTCCCTGGGCCTCGCTTTTTCCCATCTGGAGACTGGGAGCAGTAAGAGTATCTTGCCTTTTAAGGCTATAAAGTCTTTTGCACACCGAAAGCGTCTCATCGAGCTATTAATATTATTTCCAGAATTGGGCCGAGACCGGAAGAAATGGCTGGGGGAGCGCCGGCCGCCGGCCAGGTCATGCTTGGGCGTCTTTAAAAGCGCTTGGAATGTGTTTGCCCTCGGCCAGGAGGTTCTATTTAAAGGCGGCGGTGGCGGGCGCGGGAGAGGTCTGCAGAGCCCACACCTGCGAGACCTGCGGCCTCCGCCTTCCTGACCCCTTGAGTTCTGTCCCTGGCTTCCAGTCATATTTTCTAGGTCCAGTTTTGGGTAACTCAGGAAGGCGAGTAGAGGGATGAGACTGGGGTGACGGTGGAAAACAGAGACCCATGTGATTTATTTGGGGTTATTATGCCTCTCATGGGAGGTTTGTGCCTACCCGCATGGTCCCACAACTAGCATTTTTAAAAAATATTTTATTTATTTATGAGAGAGAGAGAGAGAGAGAGAAAATGGGCACGTCAGGGCCTCCAGTCACTGCAAACAAACTCCAGACGCATGTGCCACCTTGTGCATCTAGCTTGTGTGGGTCCTGGGGAATTGAACCTGGGTCCTTCAGCTTTGCCAGCAAGCGCCTTAACCACTGAGCCATCTCTCCAGCCCCGCAGCTAGCATTTTCTCCAGCCCCAGAGGACCCAGCCAGAACTACTGTCCATCTTCACATTGTTCCGTGCTCTGTTGAGCTGCTTCTGATTTTTCTACAAAGCATTCTTTGGAAGGCTCTGTTCCTTCGCTGACTACCTAAGAGTGGTTCAGGGAAGTTACTGCCGGCAGAGCATCTCAGGAGAGCCCGCAGGGTGGCAAGAGCGAGGAGCAGTGCACCGGGGCGTGGCTGGGGTCCCATGCTGACAGCCCAGACTGCGCAAGGTTTCTCCAGAGCTCTGATGACCCGCTGAGTTCTAGGTTGGCTCTTAATAGTCACTTGCAACCAAAATTGGCACAAAAGGGAAATTGTTACTGAACAGTTAAGACTGGTTTCAGCATGGCTGGATCTAGGGGCTGGGATGATGTAGTCATTCCATGCTCTCTCTATATATATATATTTACTTATTTAGTTAATTAGTTAGTTAGTTTTTCGAGGTAGAGTCTCACTCTAGCTCATGCTGACCTGTAATTCACTATGGAGTCTCAGGGTGGCCTCAAACTCATGGTAATCCTCCTACCTCTGCCTCCAGAGTGCTGTGATTAAAAGCATACACCACCACGCCCAGTTCTTAACTTTATTTATTTATTTTTTTAGACGCATGCGCCACTATGCATTTGGCTTTACATGGGTACTTGGGGCGGGGGGAACCTGGGTTGTTAGGCATTGCAGGCAAGCGCCTTAATCTCTGAGCCATCTTTTCAGTCCCTCTTACTTCTTTACTTCTCTCTTCTCCTCCCCTCCTCTCCTCTTCTTTTCTCCCATCTTTTGTCTCCTCCTCTTCCCTCTTCCCTCCCTCCTTTTGAGACCAGGTCTCAAGTAGCCCAGGCTTGCCTCAAGCTTGTTATGTATGGGGTTACAGGTGCGTGGATCTCTCTTCCTCACCCCCGCCCCAGCCTGTAGTTCAGGCTGGCTTCCTACTGTTGGGTATATGGGTGTGCAACGACATGCCTGGCATAGTTCTCTCTCTCTCTCTCTTGTTCTTTCTTTCTTCTTTCTCCTTTCTTTCTCTTCCTTCCTTCCTTTCTTTCTCTTCCTTTCTTCTTTTTCTTCTTTCTTTCTTCTTTGTCTTTCTTTCTTCCTTTCTTCCTTTTCCTTTTTTATGTTTTTTGAGGTAGGGTCTCACTCTAGCCCAGGCTGACCTGGAATTCACTATGTAGTCTCAGGGTGACCTTGAATTCACTGCAATCCTCCTTCCTGTGCCTCTTGAGTGCTGGGATTAAAGATGTGCGCCACCATGGCCCAGCTCTTGCTGGTTTTCTTTTGTTTTCCTTTTTTTTTTTTTTTTCTCTTTTTGGTTTTTCAAGGTAGGGTCTCACTCTACCCCAGGCTGACCTGGAATTCACTATGTAGTCTCAGGGCGGCCTTGAACTCACGGCAATCCTCCTACCTCTGCCTCCCAAGTGCTGGGATTAAAGGCATGTGCCACCACACCCGGCTTTGCTGGTTTTCTTAATGGGAGGTCTTCTGCCAGCTCTTCTCCACCTGAGAGTCAGTGGAAACTTACCTTTCTGCCCCCTTCGATTGGTCAAGGTCTAGAAGATTCACTGTCTGGACTCTCCTGATACATTCTGGGTTTAGCCCTCATCCAGTCTGCAGGCAGCGTGCATGTGGCAGGAACCCCCGGGGGATGGCCAAAGCCTCACTTTCTGAAGGGCCCTGAGGTGTGCTGCTCCCACCAGCCCTCAGCCTGACTCCTCTTCCTTCCCCGCTGGCCACCTGCCTTCTACCACCAGCAGCCTCAGGCGGCTGGCTGTCTCTAGATCCTTCTGCCAAGCCTTTCAGCTGGCATGTGTGCGTGTGCGTGTGTGTGTGCGCACGTGCTCCCTGCTGCCCTTGCCCAGTTTGGGCAGGTCCTGGAGCGCGTCTCCCATCCTCCCGGGAAAGCCATAGGGCCGTGTGTGTGTGTTGGGAGGGGATTTGCAGAGCTGACTCTCAGAGTTTTTGCTCCCTCTTTCTGCTGTCCTGTATGACTTTGTTTTGGATTTCTGATCTATGGAGACAGGGTCTTGTTATATAGCCCTGGCTGACCCAGCACTTGCTATGTAGGACAGGGTGGCCTGTAACTCACAGAAATCCTCCTGTCTCAACCTTCCAAATGCTGGGATTTCAAGCACGAATCACAATGTCTGGCTTTGCATGACTTTAAAATATTATTTTTAGGAAAAAAAAGATAATTTTAGGACTGGATGATGGCTTCGTGGTTAAGGTGCTTGCCTGTGAAGCCCAAGGACCCAGGTTCACTTCCCCACTGCCCATGTAAGTCAGATGCACGAGGTGCTGTATGTGTTTTTAGTTCATTTGCAGTGGCTAGAGGCCATGGCACACCTGCTGCTTTCTCTCTCATAAATAAATAAATTAAATACTTTATTTTTTTTTAATGAAAGAGAGACTGAGAATTGGTACACCAGGGCCTCCATCCCTTGCAGCTGAACTCCAGACATATGCGCCACCTTGTGTGCATGTGTGACCTTGCTTGCTTGCATCACCTTGTGCATCTGGCTTACTTGGGACCTGGACAGTGAACATGGGTCCTTAGGCTTTGCACATAAGTGCCTTAACCACTGAGGCATCTCTCCAGCCCAAAATTAAATTAAAAAAAAAAAAAAGACATTTTTAGGGACTGGAGAGATAGCTCAGGTTAAAGTACTCGCTTGCAAAGTCTGTCAAACTGGGTTCATTTCCCAGTGCCCACATAAAGCCAGATGCACAAAGTTGTATAAGCATCTAGAGTTCATTTGCATTTGCAAGAGGCCCTGACATGCCCATTCTCTCCTTCTCTCTCTCAAATAAATATACTTTTTAAAAAGCTGGGTGTGTAAATAAATAAAAATAAAAACAAACAAAAAATTTAAAGGGCTGGAGAGATGGCTTAGTGGTTAAGTGCTTGCCTGTGAAGCCTAAGGACTCTGGTTCGAGGCTCCATTCCCCACATAAGCCATATGCACAAGGTGGTGCATGCATCTGGAGTTCGTTTGCAGTGGCTGGAAGTCCTGTCATGCCCATTCTATCTTTTTCTTTTGGATTTCTTTTGGATTTTTCAAGGTAGGGTCTCACTCCAGCCCAGGCTGACCTGAAATTCACTATGGAGTCTCAGGGTGGCCTCGAACTCACGGCAATCCTCCCACCTCTGCCTCACGAGTGCTGGGATTAAAGGCATGCGCCACCACGCCTGGCAGCCCATTCTATCTCTATCTGCCTCTTTCTCTCTCTGTCAGTCACTCTCAAATAAATAAATAAATGAAAATAAAGACAAACAAAAAAAGCTAGGTGTGATGGTGCACACCTTTAATCCCAGCACTTGGAAGGCAAAGGTAGGAGGCTCACTGTGAATTCAAGGCCAGCCTGAGGCTATGTAGTAAATTCCATGTCAGCATGGGCTAGAGTGAGACTCTACCTCATAAAACTAAATGTAACCAGACATGGTGGCACATGCCTTTAATCCCAGCACTTGGGAGGCAGAGGTAGGAGGATCGCTGTGAGTTTAGGCCACCCTGAGACTACATAGTGAATTCCAGGTCAGACTGAGCTAGAGTGAGACCCTACCTCAAAAAAACAAACAAACAAAAAACCAAACCAAAACAAAAAACCCAACCAACGAAAGGGTTGGAAAGGTGGCTTAGCAGTTAAGGTGCTTGCCTGCAAAACTTAATGACCATGGTTCAATTTCCCAGTACCCACACAAAGCCAGATGCACAAAGTGGTGCATATATTGGGGTTCCTACATGCATCCGGAGTTCATCTGTAACAGCTAGAGACCCTGGCATGCTCATTCTGTCTCTCTTTGTGCCTGTCTCCTCTTTGTCTCTCTGCTTGCAAATAAATAAAAATATTTTTTTAAAAAATGGGCTAGGGAGACGGCTTAGCAGTTGAGGTGCTTGCTGGCAAAGCCAAAGCACCCAGGTTTGATTCCCCAGTATCCGTGTAAGCCAGATGCGAAAGGTGGTGCATGTATATGCAGTTCATTTGCAGTGGCTAGAGGCCCTAGTGTGCCCGTTTGTTCCCTCTCTCCCCCTCTTTCACTCTCAAATAAATAAATAAAAATATTTTTAAAAACCTCTCAAGACCTGCTTGTCCTTTTGCCCCAGACTTACTCTCTGTGCAGCCATCTTGACCGATGGCTAAGGGCCAGACAGGGAAAGTCCTGTGAGGGAGCCTGGGGGCTCCTTAGTAGCCTGCACCTCCCCAGAGGCCAGTGTGTTCAGGCCAGGTCCTTTGACCTGGGAGCCCGTTCTGCTGAGGTAGCATCCCAGCCACCAGCTAGTCTGCACCATCCTTCTCCAGCTGCTAAAGCATCTGTTTTCCTCTTGTGCTTGAATAAGTAAAAAGCAGCTGCTATTCCTGCCCAGAGCATGTAGCCTGCCACATCGCCTCCCACTGGATGGCTCCTCACTGTCTCATGGTGGACAACCCGGGTAGCCTTGGAGCCTAGGCTTCTTGGGTTCAAAGCCAGCCCCATCAGTGCTTCCAGGAGGGCTCTTCTGGCTTAAAAGATCTGTGTGTGGCCCCGTTGGGGTATGGGTATTTGAACTCTGGCAGTCTTAGACCCCCTCCATACTCACGCTTGCTCAGGAAACTCACTTAACTGCTGAACCACCCCTCCAGCCCCAGTATGACCTCATCTTCATGTGCCTTAGTACATCTACAAAGACCTTATTTCCAGCCAAGGTCATGTTATATGGTTCCGGGTGGACATGATTGGGGGGTGAAACGGAATGCTATTGAACCCAATGCTATTCACCCCGTGGGACTAACTGCCTGCTCCCCACATATCATCTTTGGAGACAGGAATTCCCTGGAGGTCCTCAAATTCAGGAAGGTGGGAATCTCAGACTTGTCCAAAGCCAGCAGCATGCCACCCCTGTGCCCCCAGGAGGATCAGCACATGGTATAGCAATCCAGAGCCAGGAGACCCGAGCTCGCCCGTGCCAGGAGCACGCTGGCTTCAGCAATGTCGCTTTTCAGTGGTGTCAAGACGCACACTCTAGGGCTGAAGAGCTGGCTCAGGCGTTTTGCCTACAAAGCCTAAACCAGGGTTGGATTCCCCAGTATCCATGCAAAGCTAGATGCACAAAGTGGTGCATGTGTCTGGAGTTCCTTTGTAGTGGCTGGAGGCCCTGTTGTGTCCATTCTCCCTCTCTGCTTGCAAATAAATTATATACATATATATTTTTTCTTTTTTGTTATTATATTATATTATTGTTTTTTTTCTGTTTTTTGTTTGTTTGTTTGTTTTTGTTTTGTTTTGTTTTGTTTTTCAAGGTAGGGGCTCACTCTGGTTCAGGCTGGCCTGGAATTAGCTATGTAGTCTGAGGGTGGCCTTGAACTCTCGGCAATCCTCCTACCTCTGCCTCCCAAGTGCTGGGATTAAAGGTGTACACCACCACGTCTGGCCTTTCTTTTTTTTTGAGGTAGGGTCTTGCTCTAGCCCAGGCTGACCTGGAATTCGCTATGTAATCTCAGAGTGGCCTCATGGTGATCCTCCTACCTCTGCCTCCAGAGTGCTGGGACTAAAGGCGTGTGCCACCATGCCCGGCATGTTTGTTTTGTTTTTTTAAGGTAGAATATCACTCTAGCCCAGGGCACAAATAATAATTTCAAAAAAGGATGCAAGTACATGCTTCAGCAGGACAATACAAAGATTAGCAGGATAACATGCATATTTGTGAAGTATTCCTTTTTTTTTTTTTTGGTTTTTTGAGGTAGGGTCTCACTCTGGCTCAGGCTGACCTGGAATTCACTATGTAGTCTCAGGGTGGCCTCGAACTCTCGGCAATCCTCCTACCTCTGCCTCCCGAGTGCTGGGATTAAAGGTGTGCGCCACCACGCCCAGCATGTTCCATATTTAAAAAAATAAAATAAAATAAAAATTTAGGAAGGATGCACACTTAGATGTTGCAGTTTTTCCTCCAGGCCCCTTGCAGGGTGTAAACTGGTTAGTTACACCAACACACACAGGCACACCCAGTCTTTGTTGGGAAGGGTGTTGGGGGAGGAGCTACAAAGATTCATACAGAGACACTGCAAAATATGCTTTGGTCTTTTACATTGGATTTTCCCATTTTAAATTATTTGGCTTGGAAATTTCTTTTTTAAAAAAAATATTTTTATTAATTTTATTTATTTATTTGAGAGCGACAGAGAGAGAGAGAAAGAGGCAGATAGAGAGAGAGGATGGGCGCACTAGGGCCTCCAGCCACTACAAATGAACTCCAGATACGTGCGCCCCCTTGTGCATCTGGCTAACGTGGGTCCTGGGGAATCGAGCCTCGAACCAGAGTCCTTAGGCTTCACAGGCAAGCGCTTAACCGCTAAGCCATCTCTCCAGCCCTGGCTTGGAAATTTCTTTCTTTTTCTTTTTCTTTCTTTCTTTCTTTCTTTTTTTTTTTTTTTTTTTTTTTTTTTTTTTGGTTTTTCGAGGTAGGGTCTCACTCTAGCCCAGACTGACCTGGAATTCACTATGGAGTCTCAGGGTGGCCTTGAACTCATGGCAATCCTCCCACCTCTGCCTCCCGAATGCTGGGATTAAAGGCGTGTACCACCATGCCCGGCTTGGAAATTTCTTAACATTATCAAGGCATTTTAAAAATTTATTTTGAAGACATTTCCCAGGCTGGTCTTGTTGGGCTCTGAGGGTGGGTGTCACTTGTCCTTGGGTTCTTCAGTCCTAACAAGGAAGCCTGGGTCATAAGTGGTGTGCTGGAGAAGAAAGAGAACTTTCTAATGAGTGTGGGAAGCCAGGGGCACCATCAGCCTGGCAGAGCAAGTCCCCTGTCCGTCTCCAAGTGTGTCACCGGATAGCCAGAGCCAGGAGAATAGTGGCCTGATTTTAAAGGAAGGGTGAGAAGGCCCAGAAGAAACTGACCCGCAGTGTGTGTACAAGGCTGAAATGTGAGTGGAGCTGGCCGCGCCATCAAGGTTCAACAGGAAACTTTAATTACCTTGGCTGCTCCAGAGGCCCCACGGAGGGAGCTGAGGACGGCCACTTACAGGCCGGACCCAGCTTAAACTGCAGCTGTGGTGTTTCTACAGCACAGTGAGCGCTTGTGTTTCAACTCCCCAAAGAGAGGGTGGGAAGAGGAGCATTAGCCCATGGGAAAGTTGCCTTTTTATTAAGAATTCGAAATGCTGATGTCACTGATGCCCTGCCAAGGCTACATTCCCCATTGATAAGACACCACTGACTGCTGAAAAGGTGGAATTCTTCACTCCCTACCCGCCTGTCCCCATTTTCTTTAGGGTCTCACTCTAGCCCAGGCCGACCTAGAATAACTCTGCCTCCTCAGTGCTGGGATTAAAGGCACGCGCCTCCCATTTTCTGTTTCTTCTCCTTAATCTTGCCTAGGAGAGAGAAGGGAGGAGCGAAGGAGAGAGTGCAACATGCAGATTATTGAGGGGTCCCCCTTCGTTTTTGCTTCTGGAGATGGAACCCCTGCTTTATGCATGCCGAGCAAGCCCTCTAGCACTGAGCTACACCTTCAGTCCCGCAGAGGGAGGTAGATGGATAGACTGGGAATTTGCCAGAGGCCGAGGCTGCCTCAGTAGCACGGGGGAAGGGGACCTGTGCCCGCACCTAGAACTTTGCAGTGAATTACCTTTTATCCCTGGGCAATTGGGAACTGGGTCACAGCTAAGGGGTGGCATGTGCGCTCCACGGGCTCAGAGACCCAGCTGCCAGCTCCGCCGGGAGCCATGCACGTGGGAGCACACCCACCCAGCAGATGGGAAAGCTGGGCGGAAATAAATGGAAGTGAAGGGCTTTTCTGCTTGGAGAAAGGTGAGAATTTTGGTTCCCTGGGGTGGTTTGCATCAGGGGTCCCCCATAAACTCATGTGTTCTGAACACTTGGTCCCCAGCTGGTGGCAGTTTGGGAGGTGGAGCCTTGCTGGAGGAGGTGTGTTGTTGGGGGTGGGAGTAGCCGTGTCAGAGCCTAACTTCTGCCTCACCAGGGCTTGGCTCACTCGTGCTACTTTCTGCCAGCTGTGGTGGTGAGGAGTGATGCCCAGCCTCTGCTCTACCATCCTTTCCCTGCCACTGTGACGCTTCCTCTGGAGCCTGTAAGCCAAAATAAACTCCCCCGCCCCCAGGTCCTGTCCACTGCTTTGGATGGGAGGGTTTCCTCGCAGCAACACGAAGATAACCACAGCACCCCCTTCATTGCAGCCCTTAGCCAAGAGTGGTTCACCTTGGATTTGAAACTTTCTCACCTGGCCTGAGGAGTTTGCACATCTACCCAGTTTGAATTAAGGGGGGACCAAGAGGTCCCGGGGCTGCTCTGAACTCTTGGGAGGTGAACCCAGGCTCATCTGAGGGCCTTGGTTTCTAGCAGAAAGAACTATTTCTGAGGTGCAGTTAAGCTCTGGGCGAGTTCATTTGCATGACTGACAACAGCGGACAAGGAGCCAGAAGACGCCTCCACCATTGCCGGCCCTGGTCTTCTCTTTGCAGGACGGCTCTGCCTACATCCCCACTCACTCCTCTTTGATTTTCTTTTAGGAGGGTTCTCCCCTCCCCTACTTCCCACCGTTCTCTCAAGGAAGTCTCTTCCACATCACACATCACATTGTTTTCTTTTGTTCTTTTTTTTTTTTTTTTCTGGAGGTAGGGTCTCACTCTAGCCTAGGCTAGGCTGGCCTAGAACTCCCAGCAATCCTCCTACCTCCCAAATGCTGGGATTAAAGGCATGTTCCACCATGCTCAGCTCCAAAAGAGTTGTTTTTTTTTTTTTTTTTTTTTTTTTTTTTGGTTTTTCGAGGTAGGGTCTCACTCTAGCAGAGGCTGCTCTCAAGGTGGCCTTGAACTCACAGCGATCCTCTTACCTCTGCCTCCAGAGTGCTGGGATTAAAGGCGTGTACCACCACACCCGGCACAAGAGTTTTTTTGTTTGGTTGGTTGGTTTTTCGAGGTAGGGTCTCACTCTAGCCCAGGATGACCTGGAATTCATGATGTAGTCTCAGGGTGGTCTCGAACTCACTGCAATCCTCCTACCTCTGCCTCCCAAGTGCTGGGATTAAAGGCATGCACCACCATACCCAGTTTCAAAAGAGTTCTGACCTGAAGTCTTTGAACCCTTGGAAATCTTTTACAGAACCACTTTGCTGGGTGGGATCTAGCTCATTGATCCAAAAATAGTTGAGTTCTACTAGTTTGCAGAGAATCCTATAGCTTAAAGAAAATTTTATTTTTATTTGCCTTTTCTTTGATTTTTAAAATATTTATTTATTTGCAAGCAGAGAAAGAGATAGGGAGCTAGAAGAAATAAGAATGTACATACTGAGGCCTAGTACCACAGGAAACGAACTCTAGATACATGCGCCACTTTGTGCATCTGGCTTTATATGAATACTGGGGAATCAAATCTAGTCTGTCAGGCTTTGCAAACAAGTCCTTTAACCATTGAGCTATCTCTCCAGCTCTGTCTTTTTTTTTTTTTTTTTTTTTTGAGGTAGGGTCTCACTTTAGCCCAGGCTGACCTGGAACTCATTCTGTAGCTCCAAGCTGGCCTCCTGCCTCAACTTGGATTAAAAGCATGCACCACCACAACTGGCTTGCCTGTTTTTTTTTTTTTGAGGTAGGATCTTGCTTTGCAGCCTGGGTTGACCTTGGACTCAAAGTCCTCCTGCTTCAGCTTCCTGAGTGCTTGGATTATAGGTGTGTTAGGAGTGTGACACCATGCCAGGCTTGCTTTTCTTTTCTTTTTTTTTTTTTTAAATATTTTAATTTTTTTATTAACAACTTTCATGATTATAAAAAATACCCCATGGTAATACCCTCCTTCCCCCCACTTTCCCCTTTGAAACTCCATTCTCCATCATAACCCCTCCCCATCTCCATCAGTCTCTCTTTTACTTGTGATGTCATGATCTTTTCTTCCTCTTCTGATGGTCTTGTGTAGGTAGTGTCAGGCACTGTGAGGCCATGGATATCCAGGACATTTTGTGTCTGGAGGGAGCACGTTGTATGGAGTCCTGCCCTTCCTTTGGCTCTTACATTCTTTCCACCACCTCTTCCTCATTAGACCCTCAGCCTTGGAAGGTGTGATAGAGATATTGCAGTACTGAGCACTCCTGTCACTTCTTTCCAGCACCATGATACCTTCTGAGTCGTCCCAAGGTCACTGCCATCTGAAAAGAGAAGATTCTCTACCAAAAGTGAGAGTAGCATTAATATAAGGATGTGAACATTAAGAGAAGTGCTTACTGGGCAGCTTGATAAGCATAGTATATACATTTACAGGCTTGCTTTTCATTAGTAAAGTGTGATGCTCCCAAGTTTAACATTTCCCGAGAGAGAGTGAAGCTACTTAGGACTTTGAGAGCGGAAGCTTGAGGCTGTCCCAAAAGCACAGCCAGCCCGGAGCATGTGCGCGCTCAGACAGTGCTGCGACGTGCTGTGTGGATCTGCTGTGTGTCCCAAACTCACTCAATAGCAGGAAGTCCAGAGGACAAGGGTGGCCTTGGACATGGTAGGTTGCTGCTAGCATCAAGGTCACAGGTTCTGCCCTCCTTCCAGTGACTTCATTTGTTGTCACCATTGGGCTGATGGCAAGATGACAAGCTTTCCCAATTTACATCCAGCAGGGACAAAGTGTAGAGACAGGAAAGACTTCTAATCAAGCCAGGCACGGTGACCCACTCCTAGAGTCCCAGTATTCAGGAGATGGAGTCAGGAGGATCAGGAGTTCAAGGACATCCTCAGCTCCACAGAGTTTGAGGCCAGCCTGGGCTACATGAGACAGTCTCAAGAAACCAAACAAGGAGCTGGGCATGGTGGTGCATGCCTTTAATCCCAGCATTTGGAAGGCAGAGGTAGGAGGATCACCATGAGTTCAAGGCCACCCTGAGAATAGAGTGAATTCCAGGTCAGCCTGTGCTAGAGTGAGACTCTATCTTGAAGATCTGAAGGAAAAAAAAAAAATCAAACAAGGGCTGGAGAGATGGCTCAGCAGTTGAGGTGCTTGGCTGCAAAGCTTAATGACCCATGCAAAGCTAGATGCACAGAGTGGCACATGCATCTGGAGTTCTTTTGCTGTGATTGGAGACCCTGGTGTGCCCATTCTTTTGGTCTATCTCTCTTCTCTCTCTCTCTGCTCACAAGTAGATAAATGAAAGTATTTTAAAAAATTTTAAAACAGAGCCAGGCGTGGTGGCACACTCAGGAGGCAGAGGTAGACCACTATGAGTTTGAGGCCACCCTGAGACTCCATAGTGAATTCCAGGTCAGCTTGGGCTAGAGCAAGCCCCTACCTCACAGTGAGTTTGAGGCCAGCCTGGAACTAGAGAATGAATTCTAGGTCACATGGGCTGCACTAGGGATTGTTAGTAGGGGTGGGCCGCAACTGTGGTCTTCTGGAACCTTTTTGTGAGATAATGTACCATGGCTCTCAGACGGACACCTGTATATTTTTGTCTTTACAAGTGTCTTTTGGATGGCAGGCCGCCTGGATTCTGGTGACAAGGTATGGAGTCTGTCATGAGCAAGGGTGGCTCTCAAAGTCCTTTCCCCTGGGACACTCATGTCTGTCTTTGCAAGCCACACCGTCCCCTGTCCTTTTCTCCTACCTGTGGGTACAGGTAGGTCCCTGGCAGGCTAGATGAGGGGTGGTGCTAGGAGCTGGGTGAGGTGCCTGTGTCAGCTGTTGCCTAGGCCACGTTTCAGGTGATTCCCTGCCCTCCCTGCCTGTGTGGGTTTGGAGGGCACAGTGACTTCTCTGCTTTGTTCCCGCTTGCCTTCTGTCGTTGAGTAGTGTTTGCTGCAAACCCCTCTTTCTTCCAACAACCCCCCCACTCAGCCTCCTTTTCCTCATCATTGTGGGAGGGGTACATGCATCTCACCACCTCTCTGCCCCTCCTTTTTTTTCTTTTTGTGTTTATTTTATTTATTTATTTATTTTTGGGTTTTTTTTTTTTTGCTTATTTTTATTTATTTATTTGAGAGTGACAGAGAGAAGGAGGCAGAGAGAGAGAGAGAGAGAGGGAAGGAGTGAATGGGCGTGCCAGGGCCTCTAGCCACTGCAAATGAATTCCAGACAAGTGCGCCCCCTTGTGCATCTGGCTAATGTGGGTCCTGGGGAATCTAGCCTCGAACCAGGGTCCTTAGGCTTCACAGGCAAGTGCTTAACCGCTAAGCCATCTCTCCAGCCCAGGTTTTTTTTTTGTTTTGTTTTGTTTTTTTGGTTTTTCGAGGTAGGGTCTCACTCTGGTCCAGGCTAACCTGGAATTAACTATGTAGTCTCAAGGTGGCCTCGAACTCACGGTGATCCTCCTACCTCTGCCTCCCGAGTGCTGGGATTAAAGGCATGCGCCACCACGCTCAGCTTGTTTATTTTATTTTATTTATTTATTATTATTATTATTTTTTTTTTTTTTGGTTTTTCGAGGTAGGGTCTCACTCTGGTCCAGGCTGACCTGGAATTAGCTCTGTAGTCTCAGGGTGGCCTCAAACTCATGGCGATCCTCCTACCTCTGCCTCCCGAGTGCTGGGATTAAAGGCGTGCGCCACCACGCCCGGCTTTCAGCTTGTTTATTTTAATTTATTTATTTGAGAGCGACAGACAGATAGAGAGGGAAAGAGGCAGAGAGAGAGAGAGAATGGGTGCATCAGGGCCTCCAGCCACTGCAAACGAACTCCAGATGCATGCACTACCTTGTGCATCTGGCTTATGTAGGTACTAGGGAATCAAGCCTCAAACTGGGGTCCTTAGGCTTCACAGGCCAGCACTTAATCACTAAGCCATATCTCCAGCCCCCTCCCCTTTTTTGAGGTAGGGCCCAGCTGTAGCCCAGGCTGACCTGGAATTCACAATATAGTCTCAGGCTGGCCTTGAACTCACAATGATCCTACCTCTGCCTCCCGAGTGCTGGGATTGAAGGCATGTGCCACCACATCTGGCCCTCTTTTTCTTTTTGAACTTTGGGGCTTTGTTTTACAACAGGGAGCCTGCCACCTTTTTGGAGACAGGGTCACTCTGTAGCCCAGATCTAGAACTCACTCTGTAGCCCAGATCTAGAACTCACTCTGTAGCCCAGATCTAGAACTCACTCTGTAGCCCAGACTGGCCTTGGCCTTCCTACCTCAGTCTCCTCAGGGCTGGGCTTACAGGAGTGAACCAACACACCCAGCATTTAAAAAAATATTTTATTTTTATTTATTTGAGAAAGAGAGATACAGAAATAGGCAGGGAGGGCTGGAGAGATGGCTTAGCGGTTAAGCACTTGCCTGTGAAGCCTAAGGACCCCTGTTCGAGGCTCAACTCCCCAGGACCCACGTTAGCCAGATGCACAAGGGGGCGCACGCGTCTGGAGTTCGTTTGCAGTGGCTGGAGGCCCTGGTGCGCCCATTCTCTCTGTCTCTCTCTCTCTCTCTCTGCCTTTCTCGCTCTGTCTGTAGCTCTCAAATATATAAATAAAATAAAATAATTAAAAAAAAAAAGAAATAGGCAGGGAGAGAGAGAGAATGGGCACACCAGGGCCTCCAGCCACTGCAAATGAACTCCAGACGCATGCACCACCTTGTGCATCTGGCTTATGTGGGTTCTGGGGAATCAAACCCGGGTCCTTTGGCTTTACAGGCAAGTTCCTTAACCACTAAGCCATCTCTCCAGCCCATACCCAGCACTTTTTTTTTTTTTTTTTGTCTCATTTTTCAGTGCTGGGGATGGACTTACACAGAGTCTTGTGCATGGCAGGCAATCTACCGCTAAGCTACACCGGTTCTGGGCCTCATGCCTCATTTTATTTTTTGATTTTAGCCTGGCATCCTTTGTTTCACAATGAAAGTCAGTTCTTTGGTTTGGGAGCTAGGCCTGCGTTGTAGGCGACAGCTGCAGAATCCTCATAGGAGCTCTTTCCTGGTCCTAGGCCAGGCAGGGCTTTGGTGTAGGGTGGGGTCTGGTGGGGACCTAATAGAGTGGCATGGGGCGCCCTCTAGCTGTGTGAAGGTCTGATTCCAAGCTGGCGACCCTTACCTTTGGTGGGTGGGGTGGCTGCCTGATCTCCCTATCCAAGGCTGACTGTGGGTCACAGACCCACCCTTAGCCTGCTGCCAACTTGGACTAACTTTGCAGGAAGTAAGAGGATATTGTTCAGGAGTTACAAGCTGTGGTGTGCCTAAGGCTGGTCCTTCCGACCCTTCCTGGTGGTGAAACAGCAAAGGGATCCCCTCCCCCCCCCACACTGCTTACTGAATACCCATTGTGCCTTGGGACAGCTCTTGCCAAAAATATCTCGCTGCTGACAGCCCCATGGGGCACTAGTAAGTTCAGTCATGGCCCTGGGGAACTTGGTCCTGGATCCTGCCCAGCTTGGCCTTGGCAGTGGCTACCTCTACCCTCCCAAATCACTTTGTGCCCCTCTACCAGTGGTACTGGGAGCTGGGCTCCTCAGCAGCACTCTGGAGCCACAAAGAGCACCTACTTGTACATACAGGCTCTGTTCTTAGCCAGGCGCATGTGATGGCAACTCCTTTTCTTTCCTTTTCTTTCTTCCTTTCCTTTTCTTTCTTTCTCTCTTTCTCTTCCTCTCTCTTTCTCTTTCTTCCTCTCTCTTTCTCTCTCTCTCTCTCTTTCTCTCTCTCTTTCTTTCTCTTCTTCCTCTTTCTTTCTTTCTTTCTTTCTTTCTTTCTTTCTTTCTTTCTTTCTTTCTTTCTTTCTTTCTTTCGTAAGGTCTCGCTCTAGCCCAGGCTGACCTGGAATTCACTATGTAGTCTCAGGGTGGCCTTGAACTTACAGCGATCCTCCGACCTCTGCCGCGTGCTGGGATTACAGGCGTGCACCACCACGCCCGGCTGGAGCTCATTTCTTGCCTCCCATGCTCTAGGGTGGATGGCAGCAGCCAGCCTGATGTGATAGCAAGGAAACATGCACAGGGAAGCCGGGAACCTGACCTTGTAAGTGATGGAGCTGCAATTTGAACTCTGGTGGCTTTTCCTCTGGTCCTCGGTGTTATGAGCCTCTCCTGAGTCACTCTTACCCCAGCTTCCTTGGCTCCAAACCTCAGCCACCCTTGACCCAGCTTCCTGCACATTTAGATAAGGTTATGATGGGCACAGCCTCTTCTGGCTCCAAGCTGGACTGCGCCTCACACTTGACCTCCACCTCTTCCGTGGCAGCCCAAAGGAGCCTACATGGTGCGCTTCTCTCCTCAGAAGCGCTTTGTAGATTGAGCTCCAGCAGTCGGTGGCATTCTATTGCCAATGCACAAAATCCAGGTCTCTCTCACTGCTAACCTTCAAGCCCACTGTTACCTGCTTTCTCACTGCATTTCCCAACCTGTCCTCACTGGACTGACCCTCCCGTAGCCTCTGCCATGTCCTCCAGTTCCCAGCTGGTACTTAGATCTATAAGCTATTGTCTCTGGTACAGTCCCCCTCCCCCCTCCCCCTCCCCCTCCAGCATTTTCCTTCAGAAAGCCGAGGAAGGTCTTTTTTTAATATAATTTTTTAATTAATTAGTCTTGTATTCTGCAAATACAGTCAGTTTGGTACCATTATTAGGCTCGAGGAAAGTCTTTTTAAAGAATTTTTTTTATTTGTTTCTTTGAGGTAGGGTCTCACTCTAGTCCAGGCCGACCTGGAATTCACTATGTACTCTCAGAGTGGTCTCGAATTCACAGTGATCCTCCTACTTCTGCCTCCTGAGTGCTGGGATTAAAGGCATGTGCCGCCACGCCCAGCTTAAAGAAATTAAAAAATATACTTTTTATTTATTTATGATTTATTTATGAGAGAGAGAGAGAGAGAATGAGCATACCAGGACCTGAAGCCACTGAAAACAATTTTCAGACACATGTGCCACTTTGTGCATCTGGCTTTACATGGGTATTGAGGAATCGAACCCCGGTCCTTAGACTTTGCAGGCAAGCATCTTAACCACTGAGCCATATCTCTCCAGCCCTAAAGGAAAAAAAAATTAAATTTTATTTGCAAGGAGAGAGAGATTGAGAGAACAAGAATGAACAGGCATGCCAGGGCCTCTTGCCACTGCAAACAAACTCCAGATGCATACTCTGCTTTATGCATCTGACTTCACCTGGGTACTGGGGAATCAAACCTAGCCAACTCAGGCCAGCAGGATTTGTAAGGAAACTCTTTAACTGCTGAGCCATCTCCTAGCCCTAAAAAAAGAAAGAAAGGAAGAAAGAAAGAAAGAAAAAGGAAGGAAGGAAGGAAGGAAGGAAGGAAGGAAGGAAGAAAGAAAAATGTTCTATAGTGCTGAGGATTGGTCCCAGGGTCTTGTTCATGCTAAGCAAGTGCTCTACCATTGACTTATATCCCCAGCCCAGGAACAAAGTGTGGTTGAGTGTGGTCACCCTTTTCCTGTGGCCCCCCAGGCCCATACAAGGGCTATGGTCAGGGCAGGTGGCTTGGCCTCTGCAGAGGTTCTGAGCTCAGCCTGCTGGAATTGCCCCAAGGCCTTCATCACTGCCAGGAGGTAACTGGAGCCTGCACAGGGGTCCCATGCTCCCTTCAGCCGGACACCCACACAGACACAAACCTGTAAGTGAGATGTGGAAAAAGGTAAATGACCACCTTCTCAGGTTGTACCCAAGATCGCGTGACCACTGGGTGTATAGTCAGGGCCTTAATTAGGTCACTGGTTCTAGCTGGATGCCCTTGCCACTGGGTTTAAGGTGGTGCCAGCATGGAAGACGTCCTGCTTGCACAGACGAGTGAGGTGGCGATGGAGGCCTGAGACCAGGGGCAGAAGGTGGCAGCTTGTGTGCTCTTCTGTTTGAACCCATGGCCCAGTCTGCACCGTGCGCTTGAGCTGGACTGCAGCTCTTGGCTGTCTTGGAGGTCACATTCCCTCCCCCAGGTTGCTGGGCTGCCCTTCACCCAGAACCTTCCCTGGCCCTTCCTTCCTGGACTTCCTGGCCTGGGAATCAAGAGGACTGGGGCACTTACTGCCTGACTAACCCTAATGGGGCCTGGATGTGGAATGCCCACAGTGTTTAAGGTTCTCATCCTCTGAGATCCACAGGACCCCTGTTTGAATCTCAGGAGCAGTATTCCCAGGAGCATGTCTGGCCTGGGTTCCAGTCCCTCAGAACTCCTTTGGGAAGGCACAGAGCTTAGGGCTAGCCTCCCATTGCTACAGTATCCCAGGCGCCTTTGGCCTTTAGCCAACCTGGCCCGAAGAAGCTGTAAGCCAGGTGTGGTAGTGCAAGCTGTAGTCCCAGCTTCTTAGAAGTTGACGCAGGAGGATCTCAAAGCCTTCCTGGGCTACAGAGTGAGTTCAAGGGCAGTCTGGGCAACTTAGTGAGACCCTGTCTCAAACGAAAAGGTAGGAAGGGCTGGAGATGTAGCTCAGTGGTAGAGCATTTGCCTTGCATGCGTGAGGCCTTGAGCTCTATACCGTCATCACCACCAAATAAAGAGCTTCTGAGCTTCCGCCTGCACAACTTCCACTGTCTGGGGCTGCTTCCCGTGGGACACCAGAGCCTCTGTCCTCCCAGCCTGTGCCCTTTCTTTGTCTTCTTTCTGAATGACCTGGAACTCTAAACTCTACAATCTCCTCACTCTAATCCCCTGCTTCCCATCTAGAGTCCTAGCCACCTGGGCTGACTCGGATCCAGCAAGGCTGTCCCATTCCAAAAGCATCTTAGCACCCAGAGTCTTCCTCTTCGTGAGAGCTGTAGCCCAGACCAATAGAGTGAGCTCTTGCTTTGTGCTGGGCTTGGTTGTGAACATACTTGCCTTTAATCTTGAAAACAATGGGACAAAAAAAAAAAAAAAAGAATTGGGGCTGGAGAAATGGCTTGGTGGTTAAGCGCTTGCCTGTGAAGCCTAAGGACCCTGGTTCGAGGCTCAATTCCCCAGAATCCACATTAGCCAGATGCACAAGGGGGCGCACGTGTCTGGAGGCCCTGGCATGCCCATTCTCTCTTTCTCTCTCTCTCTCTCTGTCACTCTCAAATAAATAAACAAACAAACAAAAAGAATTGGATGTCCAGAGAGTGCTAGTAACTCACTCAAAGACACATAGGAGCAGTGTGTGTCTGAACTTTGAACTGGGGAGTGTGACCTCTGGAGAGAACAAATTCAGCGTCTGCCGCTGTTTCCTCACGGAGGCTCTCATAAGCCCAATTGTCCCCTGTCACATCTGTCCCATTTGCTCTGTGGGACCATTGGCCTTCCAAGGCTGCTCCCTCGGCACCAGCTCAGGGCATCCATGAGAAGTGCTTCATGCGACTAATCAGTAGTATCATTGTCATTGGCATGCCCCTTTACGATGGCGTTGGGGGTGGTGGTGGCTGGTGTACCTTACTTCCACACTGGGTGGCTGGCATCACTGGGAGAATTTACAGATCCCACGGAAGTCCTTTCTTCTGTGTGAGTCAGGTCAGCCAGGGGCCAGTATGAGAGTGGGAAGCTACTGGAGAATGGTGTAGTGAGTGGCCTCCCTTGGGGTTACCCACCACTACTCCCTCCTTCTGAACTTAGGGGCGGCCCTGGCAGGGGCTGTGCGCTCCCGCTGCATGCATCTGGAACAAAGCAGCCGTAGGAGCCGTGGCCTTGCGTTGATCTGAACACGCCGTGGGCGCCCTCGGCTCCTCCGCCTCACACCTTTCTTCGTAGATTTCTAGACACAACACATAGACGTGTGGGGTGCCGTGGCTGACTGAGGGGTGGTGTCCCTACCTCCACTGGGATGCAGCCTGCAAAAATGTTGACCTCTTACCAGGAGAGAATGGGAATTTGCCAGAAGGGATCCCTGAGGCACTGGCTCTGCAGAAGCAGGTGAAGTTGGAGCTCGAGCCTGTTCCCCTGCCACCCTACCTCCCAGTAACACCCACTTCTCCCTCCCTGCCCGGGGCTGTCATGTGCTCCCCAATGGGTCCTGGTATGGTCTGCTCAAGGGTCCTCCCCGACCCATCCTACATTAGGCCAAAGGGACTTTCTGGGACGGTCATCTGATGTTGCTCCCTATTACAAACTCTCTGGTTTCAGAAGGAAGGTATAATTCTCCTTCCCTTTGCAGAACATTCTGGCTCCCCAGGACCACATGGCAACAGAAGTCCCTTTCCCTGTGCACTTGCCTCTTTCTCTGTGGGCTCATCCCCCTTAGCTATCTCCGCACCCCTTCCTGCCTCTTACAGCCTCACTGTGTCTTTGTGTCTGCTTCCCCTCTGGGACTGTCTTTGTGCTTCAATCTCCCTCCTCCTCCTCCTCCCCACCCCAGAGGCCCCAGAGAATGAGCCAGCTGATGAGAGAGGGAATGAGGGAGCAAGTTTGGGAAACACAAGAAAGCCAAGAGCGGAGGGGCAGGTGTGGCTGCGACCTGTCTGCACATCAGATGTTCCGTGCTAACGCGGTTATGCCTTCTGTCTCAGAGCTGGCCACCCTGTGCCCTCTTCCACTGTGTGCAGTGATTCCGCACCAGAGGGCCGCTGTCCCAGCCTGCAGCAGAGGGGAATAAAGCAGTAGCAGGAAGCCAGCACTTGGGAGACAGTGGCAGGAGGATCACCATGAGTTCAAGGCCAGTCTGAGGCTATAGAGTGAGTTCGAGGTCAGCCTGGGCTAGAATGAGACCCTACCTTCAAAAATAAAAGGTAGGCAATGAGGTAACCTAATAGCTAGGGAGGTTCCAGAGAACTGGGCAGAGATACCCCAGGCCTGTGATCTCAGGGAGTCCCAGGCTCATCTACACAGGCACAGTTGGGGCCATCAGGTTGGGACTGAGTGACCACCTGCTATGAGCGTACGCTACAGTACCTTCCCTGACTTGAAAGTGCCCGGGGCTACAGGGGAGCTGGTGAGATGGGGACTGGACTGGGTGGGGTGGGTCCTGTCCTGCAGTTCTGCCAGTCGCACGATGCCCTTGTCCCACTTTACCTTGAGTGGCCTTTTGAGATGTCATGTGTGGTTCCAGCAAAGCCGGGGTCCTGGAGGTTGTTGGGGCACAGGCCTCCACCCCCACATTTTCTGGGGCACTTTCTGGGGCACTGCCACCCTCCTGAGAACCCCCCTGTCTGAGGGGCCCCTGGGGAGTTTCTGGTGGCTGAGCCTCAGGCAAACAAAGGCTAGCTGGCTTCTCTCTTTCTCCACTAATGCAGGATTATTCTGGTTAGGTGAAAACCAAGAAAGCCCAGGGGCTCTGCACAACGGGAGCCAAAAGAAACACGTGATTCGTGGCTGAGGAGGGGTCGAAAAATGGGCAGACACTGGAAACCAGCTCGTGTCCCTGTAATAGCTAGCCTCCTGTGGGTGAGGGTGACAGAGCTGGACTCCTAGGCAGGTTGGGGACACTCTCAGGTGCAAGTGTGCCCAGCTGTGGATGGCCCCAGGGTTAGGGACCTCAGCCCACCTCTTAGAGCTGCCCAGCTATCAAAGAGCGGAGAAACCTTCCCAGCGAAGCCTGGGCTGGGGAACTTGCCCTCAGCAAGGCTCACCTCAAGAGTCCTTCAGCCCAAAATCCACAGCAAAGGGGTTGGTGCAGTCAGGTTTGCATTGCTGGCAGAAATCACCCAACCAAGAGAAACTTTGGGGGGAATAAAGGGTTTATTTTGGCTTACAGACTCAAGGGGAAGCTCCTCGATGTCAGGGAAAACGATGGCATGAGCAGAGGGTGGACATCACCCCCTGGCCAACATAAGGTGCACGATAGCAACAGGAGAGTGTGCCAAACACTGGCAGGGGGACACTGACTATAACACCCATAAGCCCGCCCCCAACAACACACTGCCTCCAGGAGGTATTAATTCCCAAATCTCCATCAGTTGGGAACCTAGCATTCAGAACACCTGAGTTTATGGGGAACACCTGAATCAAACCACCACAGGGGTGGAGTTATGTCTCCTAATACTAAGATGGCGAAGGCTAGGACCCCGTTGAGTGTGAATCTTTGGAGTAGAAGCTGGAGGCTGTCTGTTGTTGCTGAGTTAACCAGCCAGTGGAGGGTTATCTCCTTGGGGCCCCTTGACAATTTGGGACCTGGGTGCAGGTCATTCTGTTTACAGAGGGAATCAGATCTGTCCTGGGTGCCTGGGAGAATGGAGCTTGTGCCCAGGTCTGCGGTGGGAGGGTGGGGATCTTGAGGGCCAATGGCATTAGAGTCCCTTCTTCCTAACAGAATGGGAACTAGAGAATGTAAAGATGAGGACTGGGAAAATTGGAAACATGATCACACGTTGGGAAGGAAGAAGCCTCGGGAAACAGAGTAGCAGGGGGTCTTGGAATTCCAGGTGCGTCTTCTCTGCTAGGCTGAGACACCTTAAATAAGAAAGAGGGGCCGGGTGTGGTGGCGCACGCCTTTAATCCCAGCACTGTGGAGGCAGAGGTAGGAGGATTGCTGTGCGTTCAAGGCCACCCTGAGAATACAAAGTTCCAGGTCAGGTGAGACTCTACCTCAAAAATAAATAAATAAATAAATAAATAAATAAATAAAAATAAAACAGGCTGGAGAGATGGCTTAGCAGTTAAGACGCTTGCCTGTAAAGCCAGAGGATCCCAGTTTGACTTCACAGGACCCACGTTAGCCAGATGCACAAGGGGACGCACGTGTCTGGGGTTCATTTGCAGTGGCTGGAGGCCCTGGAGCGCCCATTCTGTCTCTCTCTCTCAAATAATAAAATATATTTAACCCCCCCAATAAAATAAAGTACATAAGTAGTAGAGGGCATGCTTATCACATAAAGGGTCTTGATTATGACGTTAGCACCCTTCTCCCACCAAATCATGGTGAGAACGAGGAATAAAAGTGGGGCCTGCTGACGTGTGCCTGTGATCTCACGCTGGGTCTCACACTCACAGCCTGCGTGCTGAGACCCAGTAACTAAAAGCAGCAGACAGGAGCTGAGCAACGGATGGAGGGGGAGCAAGGGGCTCACGTAGCTCTCGGAGCCTGGAAAAAAGTCGATGTCATTTCTCCCTCTCTCTACCTCTCCCTGTGTGTATTGGTATCAGGATCGCTTGAAAATAAGAGGGAGGGGTTGACGGCTTAGGCTGCGCTTCTGAGAAAGCCATTCCCAGCCTGTGGGATCTAGTGCTGGGGCATGATGAACCAGGGCCTCTCTCCTGCATTGAGGTGTGATCCCCGCCTCAAACTATCTTCCCCAGGTCATCTGGGGCCAGTCCTGGAGTGTTGGTTCCCTTCTGTTAGCCCTTCTGGGTCTAGTGACCCTTGTGCTGTGGGCCATGGTTTCTTCAGCAGCCAAATGACAGTACATCATTCAGAGTCATGTTGAAGGACAAACTGCATCATTCTGAGAGGTGTTGAAGGACTACGCAGGTGAAATTTATCAAGTAGTGATGCTTTCTCCAAGTGTTTATAAGATGGAGATTTCCGCATTCTCTTGGCCAAAAATGCATTCCTTTGCACACGGTGTTAGTTTGGAATGCCATGCCAAAGAGTGCACATCCATCTAGAAATGCAGCACCTGCCATTGCTGCTGGTCTTCACATGTAAATGACAGAGGGAATAGTTTAGCTTAACAGTGAGAGTCAGCCGGGTGTGGTGGTGCACGCCTTTAATCCCAGCACTCAGGAGGCAGAGGCAGGAGGATCGCCCTGTGAGTTTGAGGGCACCCTGAGACTACTAGTGAATTCCAGGTCAGCCTGGGCTAGAGTGAGACCCTATGTCAAAAAAAAAAAAAAAAAGTGAGAGTCTTCCCTGGGAACAGCATGTGCCCTGTGTCTCCCCTAACCTCTTGCAAGTTGAGAGGTGCCATAGTTTATTCAGACACTGGTCATTCTTGCCTTCCCTGCTCCTGTAGAAAGCTTGAAATCGCTGCTTGAGAATAGGTTAGCTAGGTGTAGTGGCAAGCACCTTTAATCCCAGTACTTGGGAGGCAGTGATAGGAAGATCACTGTGAGTTTGAGGCCAGCCTGAGACTAGAGAGTGAATACCAGGTCAGCCTGGGCTATAGTAAGACCCTACCTCAGGGGTGGGCGTAGGGGAGGAAAAAAAGAGAAAATGTCACTGGGCATGGTGGCACACACCTTTAATCCCAACACTTGGGAGGCAAAGATAGGATCATTGTGAGCTGGAGGTGAGCCTGGGCTAGAGTGACACCCTACCTTGAACCCCTCCCAAAGAAAGGGTGGGGCAAGGAAGATGGCTCATTGGTCAAGGCACTTGCCTGCAAAGCCTAACGACCTGGGTTTGATTCCTCAGTACCCACATAAAGCCAGATCCACAAAGTGGTGCATGCATCTGGAGTTCCTTTGCAGCAGCGGGGAGCCCTAGTGTACCCATTCTCTCTCTGTCACTTTCACTGTGTCTCTCTCTGCTTGCAAACAAGCAAATGAAAATATTTCTTTTAGAAAAAAACTAAAAAAGCAAACCAACAAGAGAAGAGCTTAAAGCCTGTCATATGGTGGCTCATCTGTAATCATACCACTTAGGAGAAGGAGGAAAGATTTCCTCTCAGTTCAAAGCCAGCCTGGGCACTATGTAGTAAGGTACTATGTAGTGGGATACAGAGAGATAAAGAAGGAGGAGGCCAGAGGATGAATCCCACAGTAGTTCTCATCCACATGACTTGCCTCTGCCACTTAGTGTAGTTCTTGGCGTCCATTAAGTGATCCACTAATTACCCCTTCCCAGCACTGCTGAATGGAGTCAGGTGTGAGGTAAGATATCGCAGTGCCTGGCCCTTCATGAGTTCCCAATAAACAGCAAAGGCGGGTGGCTATTATTAATTTGTCATACGGCTGTCCTAAAGATCAAAAGGCTTAGTCCATGAGATGTTCACTGTGAGCTGCAGAGCGGACCGGTTCAAGTTACTGACTGTCTTGAGCTCTCTTGTGCTGTGAACTGCATAGTCATCGGGCGCTTTGAGGGAGCAGATAAAATGGTAAGATGATGAAAGGGGCCATGCGAGGTTCTGTTTCTGCCTGCCTTGCAAACCTGGGCCCCGAAGGAAGTGACTGTAGACAAGCTCTTGGAGAGGGTCACTTTGAAGAGTGAGGGATGCGCTTCTGATTCTAAACCCCAGCTCCACGGGAGAGGGACGCCACTGATGTGGTCATTTTATAGTCCTGCCAGGACTTCAATAGATGGCACTGGGCCGATGCTTCTAGCAGGAACAAAAGAAAGCAGCTTTTACTGAGCACCTGGGCAGGGATTGGGTGTGTGGGGGGGGGTGGCTGGCTCATGATCCCGTTCTTTCCTGTCTTCTTGGCCTCCGAGATGGCCCCTCCATGTCTATGCATGCTTTATTCCTATGCCAACTGGGTGGCCCCCAGCAAAACACAACCCAGGCCTGAATTCCCTCACCCTTGGCCCCCTTCCCAGTCTGGGATTTATGGGTGAGTTTCTGCATCCAAATACATATTCTCCAAAGGAATTGAAACAAATATGTTATCTGTTTTTATTATTATTTTTTCCCCTGAGACAGGGTCTCATGTAGGCCAGCATGATCTTGTGACATAACCTGGCCCTTGAAATCCTGACTCTTCTGCCTCTACTTCTCAGGTGCTGAGACTACAGGTATAAATCATCACACCCTACTTCCTTCCAGATTACAAAAGAAATCAGACGGTTAGGGATGTAGCTCAGCTGAACTGGAGGCCAGAAGATTAGAAGTTCAAGTTCAGCCTAGGCTACATGTGACCCTATTAAAAAAAATAGGGCTGGAAAGATGGTTCAGCTGTTAAGGCACTTGCCTGAAAAACCCAATAGTCTGGGTTAGAGTTCCCAGTACCCACGTAAAGCCACATGCACAAGGTGGCACATGTGTCTGGAGTTCGTTTGCAATGGCTAGAGGCCCTGGTGTGCCCATTGTCTCTCTGTCGGCCCCTCCCTCTTTCTCTTTGAAATAAATAAATAAATTAAGGAGGAGAGGGCAGAGGTAGAGTTTTTTTTTGGGGGGGGGGTTCAAGGTAGGGTTTCACTCTAGCCCAGGCCTGGAATTCACTATATAGTCCCAAGGTGGCCTTGAACTCACAATGATCCTCCCACTTCTGCCTCCTGAGTGTTGGGATTAAAGGCGTGCACCACCACACCTGGCTCAGAGTTAGAATTCCATGTACCTGTGCGCAGAGCTTGCTGATACCCTTCTGACTTACACCAACTTGGTTAGGCCTAGAGGGTGTTTGAGGCTTGAGGATGTGTCAGAAAGGCTTGCCAAGTCAGAGCCCCAGAGGAGAGTCAAGGACAACTTTACTGAACGTCTCAGGTCCGGAGAAAAGCCTCTGTCTGGCCTGGCCTCACTGGCACAGAGGGTTCTCTGGGGTAGGTGAGCTGGACAGTGACTCCCTCCTCTTCCATCTGGCTGCGGACAAGTCCCTGCCTTGTTCTCTGACCTTTACTTATCACCCCCATCCTCGGAGGCACCCTTCTCTTTACACTTAAGCCTTTCAGCCGCCCCCCACCACCCTTCTTTTGCATGTCCACCTCCCTCCTCTGCTCACACCCATTTAGCCTAACCCCCCCCCCTCCCCCGTGTGGCTCCAGGGTTCTCTGCAGATGCTGTTGGAGCACAGTGTGAGCAGAGGGTGGAAGACATCACTGCACCTCCGACTCAGAGAACCTTAGCGGGCCCTAACTGGCCCACCTCTCCCCCTTTTTGTGGCCCTGGGGATGGAACTGGGCTTGAAACATGCCAGGCAAGCGCTACAGCGTCCAGCCACACTCCCACTTCCAGGGTCAGTGCTTCTGATGTGTAATTGCCACCTTGTCCCATGGAAAATCCCCAAACTAGAGGACTGTGTGCTCATAAACCTGTGCACTCTGGTTCTCGCTTGTAAGTTTTGGACAAATAACCATATGGAAGGCTCTGGAAAGTTCCACACCGCACAGACCTGTTTACTTTGACGAGGACTTCTTGTAACACTGTCCCTCCCAGCCTGTTTGTAAAAGCTCTCTTGGCTTTGCAGGGCCAGATCCGGGTGGCTGTTTTGTCAGAAATCTCTTCCCTGCATGTAGGCGAGCCCGTCTTCCTCTCAGGCTGCCACTGGGGTCTCTAGGCGGCATCTGCAGGCAGCTCTTGACTTCCCAATACGACTGGTGCCTTCTGCCTCTGTCCTTGTGTGGGTCTTCCCACTGTCTGTCCGCACACAGCCTCTTGGAAGAGAGCCGAGCATCATGGAGCAGGTGGGAGAGTGTCACCCACATCAGGTTTTGGGACTTAAAAAAAAAATATTTTGGGGCTGGAGAGGTGGCTTAGCAGGTTAAGCACTTGCCTGTGAAGCCTAAGGACCCTGGTTTGGGGCTCAATTCTCCAGGACCCATGTTAGCCAGATGCACAAGGGGGCGCACTGCATCTGGAGTTCGTTCACAGTGGCTAGAGGCCCTGGTGCACCCATTCTCTCTCTCTCTCTCTCTCTCTCTCTCTCTCTGCCTCTTTCTCACTGTCACTCTCCAATAAATAAATAAAAATTTAAAAAAAGTTTTTAGTCGGGCATGGTGGTGCATGCCTTTTATCCTAGCACTCGAGAGGCAGAGGTAGGAGGATCGCCGAGAGTTCAAGGCCACCTTGAGACTACATAATGAATTCCAGGTCACCCTGAGTTAGTGAGACCCTACCTCAAAAAACAAAAACAAAAACAAAAAAATTTAATTTATTTGCAAGCGGAGATAGACGAGAGAGAGAATGGGCACGCCAGGACCTTCAGCCACTGCAGTGCATGAGCCTTTTTGTGCATCTGACTTTCCGTGGGTGCTGGGGAATTGAACCCCTGGTCATTACGTTTCATAAGCAAGAGCCTTTACTGCTGATCCATCCCTCTAGCCCAGAAGTTGTTTTTAAAAATTGTGCTTGAAGCCGGGTGTGGTGGCACACGCCTTTAATCCCAGCACTCAGGAGGCAGAGGCAGGAGGATCGCCCTGAGTTCGAGGCCACCTGGAGACTACACAGTGAATTCTAGGTCAGCCTGGGCTAGAGTGAGACCTTACCTCAAAAAAAAAAAAAAAATGTGCTTGAGACTTAGGGAAGGGCCTTGTGTAGGCAAGCACTCTTTTGACTGGCAATTTTCGGTTTCCATCCATGTACATAATGTATTTTGATCACAATCCTTATCTGTTCCCTATCCCCCACCTCCCTTCCACTGAAACCTTTTCTCTCCAACTAGTCCCTCTTCTGCTTTGATGTCTTTTTGTTCCCTTGTGCTCTCCATCATTCATAATAGGATGTCGACGGGCCAAGGCTGCAGGTCTTGTGCAGGTAACCACAGTTGCTGAGGCCATGATGCAATGTCCACTTCATGTCCAGAAGAGACCCAGAGTACTCCTCAGTGGCAGAGTACTCGCCCTAGGTTTCTTTTATAATTTTTTGTTTGTTTATTTATTTATTTGAGAGCGACAGAGAGAAGGAGGCAGAGAGAGAGAGAGAATGGGCGCGCCAGAGCTTCCAGCCACTGCAAACGAACTCCAGACACATGCGCCCCCTTGTGCATCTGGCTAACGTGGGTCCTGGGGAATTGAGCCTCGAACCGGGGTCCTTAGGGTTCACAGGCAAGCGCTTAACCGCTAAGCCATCTCTCCAGCCCTCGCCCTAGGTTTCATCCCCAGTACTGGAGAGCCAGGGCCAAGGGGCCAAGTGGGATTGGTAGATTGTGTGGTGATTGTGTTTGTAGCACCTTGCATTCTTTTCTTTAAATTAATTAATTAATTAATTTTTATTGACAACTTCCATAATTGTAAACAATATCCCATGGTAATTCCCTCCCTCCCCCCACTTTCCCCTTTGAAACACCACTCTCCATCATATCCCCTCCCCCTCTCAATCAGTCTTTCTTTTATATTTATTTATTTATTTATTTATTTATTTATTTTGGTTTTCGAGGTAGGGTCTCACTCTAGCTTAGGCTGACTTGGAATTCACTATGTAGTCTCAGGGTGGCCTTGAACTCACAGCAATCCTCCTACCTCTGCCTCCCGAGTGCTGGGATTAAAGACATGCGTCTCTTTTATTTTGATGTCATCATCTTTTCCTCCTATTATGATGGTCTTGTGTAGGTAGTGTCAGGCACTATGAGGCCTTGGATATCCAGGCCGTTTTGTGTCTGGAGGAGGGCGTTGTAAGGAGTCCTACCCTTCCTTTGGCTCTTACATTCTTTCCATCACCTCTTCTGCAATGGACCCTGAGCCTTGGAAAGTGTGATAGAGATATTTCAGTGCTGAGCACTCCTCTGTCACTTCTTCTCAGCACCTTCATCATCCCAAGGTCACCTCCATCTGAAAAGAGAAGCTTCTCTAACCAAAAGTGAGAGTAGCATTAGTATATGGGTATGAACATTAAGAGAAGTGCTTACTGGGCAGTTTACACCTTGCATTCGTGCTTGCTATATACTTCTTTCCTGGACATCACACCAGCTTGCTAAGCTCTTTCTTTTGGGCCTAGATTCTACCTGCGCCCCTGTGACCCAGCACGTCTCTTGGGTGGCTCAGGAATAGTCTGTTCACCTCATTGTCCTGCTGCCTTGTGTGTCTCCCACAAGGGCCTTGCTCACCTGGGCAGGGACATCAGGTTGGCTATGGCCCCCTGTTGGACCAGCCTGACAATTGTGTTTCAAAAGCAAATGAAGCCGGGCGTGGTGGCGCACACCTTTAATCCCAGCAGAGGTAGGAGGATTGCTGTGAGTTCGAGGCCACCCTGAGACCACATAGTGAATTCTAGGTCAGCTTGGGCTAGAATGAGACCCTGGGGGGGGGGGGGGAATGAGCACACACCCAGCAGTTCTACTCTTGTACCCACACAAACTGAAGCACAGATCCACAGGAACACCATGCCCCAGTGTTCAAAGTAATAGCCAGAAAAGGGATCAACTCACATGTCTATAACCTGATGAATGTATAAACAAGATACATATGGTATCCATGTGTGGTATATAAAGCAGAAAGTGCCCAGAAGAGGCAAATCCATAGAGACAGGAAGACTAATAGTTTAATGGTTGCTAGGAGATAGGGGTGAGGAAATGGGGAATAACTGCTGTGGATTTCTTCCTAGGGTGATGAAAACCTCCTAGAGTTAGATATTAATGCCACCTTGTGAATATGTTGTGACACTAACTAGCAGAGGAAACACCTCACCAGGCATGGTGGTGCAAGCCTTTGATCCCAGGCCAGCTTGGGACGACACAGCAAGTTCCAGGTCAGCCTGGGCTAGAGTGAGACCCTACTTTAAAAACAAACAAACAAACACCCCACAATGTAAATAACTAGATCTTTCCTTTTTTTTTTTTTTTTCCCAAAGTAGGGTCTCACTCTAGCCCAGGCTGACCTGGAATTAAACTATGTATTCTCAGGGTGGACTTGAACTCTCAGCAATCTTCCTACCTCTCCCTCCTAAGTGCTGGGATTAAAGGCATGCGCCACCACGCCTGGCCCAAAATAACGAGATTTTATGGAGTGTGAATGATATGTCAGTAAAGCTTCTTATTTATTATTCTCACGGTGCTGGGGACAGAACCCAGACCTTGTGCATACTAGACAAGTATTCTATCACTAAGCTACATTTCTAGCCCTAAAACTTCTATTACTTTTCTTTTTTGAGACCAAGTCTCACTCTAGCCCAGGGTGACCCAGAACTCACTCTGTAGCCCAGGCTGGCCTCAAACTCACAGCAGTCCTCCTACTTCACCCTTCCCAGTATTGGGATTGTAGATGTTGGGCCATCACACCTGGCATCCTCATCATTATTATTGTTTGTTTTCGAGGTAAGGTCTCACTCTAGCCCAGGCTGGCCTGGAACTCACAGTAATCCTCCTCCTACCTCTGCCTCCGAGTGCTGGAATTAAAGGTGTGCGCCACCATTCCTGGCAGGCTTTTAAAATTATTTTTTAATTAATTTATTTTTATTAACTTCCATGATTGTAATCAATATCCCATGGTAATGCCCTCCCCCTACTTTCCCCTTTGAAATTCCATCATATCCCCTCCCCCTCTCAATTGGCTTTATTATTTCTTAAATAAAAGAATATAGACAGATGAGGTAGACCACTGAAAAATTCTCTGTAAATCCATGGCAGTCAGTCTTTGCGTTGTGTGGGTGCCCATGTGCCATGATGCCCATGTGGAAGTCAGAAAACCATTTTGAGTGTTGGTTCACCTTCCACCTGGTTTGAGATAGGCTATTATTCACACTGCATTTGCCAAGCTAGCTGCCCCATGCACTGCCAGGCGATTCTCCTGTCTCCACCGCTTCTCTCTGCGGGGATTTTCCCTGGGATTACAGATGCCGGCGCTGCAGGGTCAGGCTCACTCACACTGTCCATCAAGCACTTGATCCACTGAGCCATCCCCAGCCTCCCCACTCTTTTTTTTTTGGGGGGGGGGGCTTTACAAGGTAGGGTTTCATTCGCTCCAGCCCAGGCTGACCTGGAATTCACTATGTAGTCTCAGGGTGGCCTCGAACTCACAGCGATCCTCCTACCTCTGCCTCCCGAGTGCTAGGATTAAAGTCATGTGCCACCATTGCCAAGCTTAAAAGAGATTTTAAATATATTTTTGAATTATTTATTTACTTATTTATTTGTAAGCAGAGAGAGATAGAAGAGAGACACCCAGAGAGAATGGGCATGCCAGGGCCTCCAGCCACTACAAATGGACTCCAGATGCATGTGCCACTTTATTCATATGGCTTTATAAGGGTACTGAGGAACTCAGGTTGTTAGGCTCCAAAGACAAGTACCTTAACCACTGATCCATCTCTCCAGCCTGTAAAGAATATTTTTCAAAAACCGGGCGTGGTGGCGCACGCCTTTAATTCTAGCACTCGGGAGGCAGATGTAGGAGGATTGCTATGAGTTCAAGGCTACCCTGAGACTACATAGTGAATTCTAGGTCGGCCTGGGCTAGAGCGAGACCCTACCTCAAAAAACCAAAAGAAAAAAAAGAATATTTTAAATATTTTATTTATTTATTTATTTATTAGAATGAGAATGGGTGCACCAGGGCCTCCAGCCACCGCAAACAAACTCCAGACACATGTATCACCTTATGCATCTGGCTTTACATGGGTACTGGGGAATTGAACTTGGGTCCTTAGGCTTTGCAGGCAAGCACCTTAACCGCTAAGCGACCCACCCCCTTTGATGTGGGACTTGCTCTATAGTGCAGGCTTGCCTCAAAGTTTCCGAGAACCCTCAGCCTCAGCTTCTCACATGTCGGGACCACAGGCCCAGGCTACCACACTTGTGGGCTTCCTTTTGATACCACAAGGGGCTGTGTTAGTCCATCTGCGATTTGTAGACTTTGTTCACTTGCTAGAAACCTGAAGGCGCCTTGCTCATAGAGGACACTTATCTTCAGGGCCATGCAGGGATGAGGCCTGTGTCTTCTAGCAAGGAGGCTGTTCCCAGTGGGCGCAGAGAGCGTGAGGAAATGCCCAGCAGAAGAGGGTGGTGAAGGCTGGGCACCAGAAAGACAGACAATGGGTGCTATTGGAGGCCAGGAAGGGCACAGAGGAGAGTGGGGAGGGGCGCATGCCTGTGCAGCGGGAGCAGCTGCATGACTCAGCCACTGCGGCTGGATGGAACAGACCGTGGTGGGTTTCCAGGGCCTTCTCCAGCACCATGGTGTGGGCTTTAAATGCCACCACCCACGGCTTAGATGTCCAGGTGCCCACGGGCTACATTTCTTGCAGGGCAGAGATGCTTCCTCACAGTGGTCTTTGTTATTGGGGTAGCAGTGGGGGGCAGATGAATAGTGAACAGGGTTGATTTAATTTATTCTAAAAGTAAAGTGGTAGGGCTGGGGAAATGGCTTAGCAGTTAAGGCGTTTCCCTGAGAAGCCTCAGGACACCTGGTTTGATTCCGCAGGACCCACGGAAATCAACTGCACAAGGGGGCGCGTGCGTCTGTAGTTCGTTTGCTGTGGCTAGAAGCCCTGGCACACCCATTGTTTCTTTCTTTCTTTTTTTTTTTTATTTTTTTGGTTTTTCAAGGTAGGGTCTCACTCTAGCCCAGGCTGACCTGGAATTCACTATGGAGTCTCAGGGTGGCCTCGAACTCACGGCAATCCTCCTACCTTTGTCTCCCAAGTGCTGGGATTAAAGGCGTGCGCCACCACGCCCGGCTCTTTCTTTCTCTCTATCTACCTCTTCCTCTCTCTCTCTCTCAAATAAATAAATAAAATATTTAAAAATAAATGTGGCACGGCTGGGGAGATAGATGGGTAAAATGCTTGGTGCATAAGCAAGGACCTGAGTTGATCGTGCCACCCTCACGGGAGCCAGGCTTGTCAGTGCGCAGCTGTAATCTCAGTGCGGGGAGAGCAGGGCGGGAGGACGGCCCCTGGGGCTGGCTGGCTAGATCGCCTAGCTGAATTGGTGAGTTCTAGGTTCAGTGTGAAACCTGTCTCAAAGAATAAGGTAGGCTGGGGAAATGGCTCAGGGGTTGAAGACATGTACTTATAAAGCCAAATGGCCAGGGTTCGATTCCCCAGCATCCCCACAAAGTATCTGGAGTTCATTTGTAGTGCCAGGAGGCCCTGGCATGCCTATCATATCTCTCTCTAATCAAATAAATTAAAAAAAAAATAGGCTGGGCGTGGTGGCACACGCCTTTAATCCCAGCACTTGGGAGGCAGAGGTAGGAGGATTGCTGAGAGTTCGAGGCCATCCTGTGACTGCATAGTGAATTCCAGGTCAGCCTGAGCTAGAGTGAGACCCTACCTCAAAACAAACAAACAAGTAATAATAATAATAATAAGCCCAGTGTGGTGGCACGTCTTTAAATCCCAGCAGTTGAGAGGCAGAGTTGGAGCATCGCTATGATCTGGAGGCCATCCTGGGACTACAGAGTGAGTTCCAGATCAGCCTGGGCTAGAGTGACACCTTGCCTCAATGAAAAAGAAAAAAGGATAAATACACATAATTAAAATGACCATTTTGCTCTGAGTTGCAACACATGCCTGTCATCACAGCACTTGTGAGGCAGAGGCAGGAAAATCAGGAGTTCAAGGCATATTTGAGACCAGCCTAGGCTACAGAGTGAGACTCTGGCTCAAAACAAACCAACAAACAAAAACAAAGACAATGACTACATTACTGCTCCGGAAACGTCACCATCCACCTCCTAAACTTCCTCCTAAGCCCAGGTTGAACCTTGACCCATAGCCCCACCTCCAGCAAACACCCTTCACTACTTACTTGACTTACTAATTACCTAACAAGGTCTGGTTGAATTTAACTACCCTAGTGCCCCTGGGGGAATCATACAGTGCATGTCTTTTTTTAAAAAAAATTTTATTTTTATTTATTTATTTGACAGAGAGAGAGAGAGAGAATGGGCACGCCAGGACCTCCAGCCGCTGCAAATGAACTCCAGACACTTGCACCCCCTTTTGCATCTGGCTAACGTGGGGCCCTTGGGAATCAAACCTGGGTCTTTTGGCTTTGCAGGCAAATGCCTTAACCACTAAGCCATCTCTCCAGCCCCAGTATGTGTCCTTTTGTGACCAGCTTATCTCACTTAGCATGACACACTTAAGGGTCACTCATGTTAGCATGTGAAAATCATTGCTGAAGGGTGCTCTATTGCGTAACCACGTCTTACTCCATTATATAGCTGTGCCCCACTTTGCTTATCAGTCATCTGCCTGTGAACTCTTGCTTTCCCCCCCATCTTGTGGCTGTGGATCCCCAGTTTGTTCTCTGTGTGTGTGTGTGTGTTTTGCTAGGACTAGAACTGGGGGCCTCCTGCCTGCTAGGCATACACTGTCCCACTGAGCTGCATCCTGAACCCCTTACTAGTTCTTTGAAACAAGATGCTTAGACCTGAACAACAGGGGGTCTCTGGGTAGCAGGAAATATGAAGAACTTGGTTGGAGGGGCATCCATAGGAAACACTGGAGGCCATGAGCATGGAGAAGGGGACAGGACAGGGGGTGGCTAGGCAGAGGCCCAGCAAAGATGCTTGAAGATGGCTGATCCAGGGAGGAGGGGACAAGGTGGACCTTCCACTTCATGAGGCTGGGTTTGTTTCCAGGCAGGGGGCTGAGTCTGAAGTGACAGCTAACAAAGGTGCTGGCACTGTGAGAGGACAGTCACCCGCACAGATCTGACTTACCACTAAGACCTGGAGATAAGACGAACGACTCGGAGGCAGGCAGAAGCACACAGCCCGAAGAGGGAGCCAGACCCACGTCACAGCCCGGTGCTGGCTGGGAAGCAGCTTCCAGAGACTGGACAAGCAGGAGGGGGAAAGGGGGTTGCTGGAAATGGGTAGTGGCAGAGACTCTGGATGGTGACCATGAGGAGGGTCCATCCCCGTGAATGTCGCATACAATGGGTGCCAGGGACGTGCCCCGTTAGGTTGCCGGTGTCTAACGTCTGTAGGTGCTGGGTCCGTGCTGGACATCTAAAACTAGGGGAAATAAGAGACCCCACAGCTTGCTTTTCCTAACAAAGAAATGTATAGCCTTGCTCAGGAGACAGAAGACACGAAAACCAGCATAGCGCACCAGGTGCACTTTGAGTGCAAAGCCCAAAGGCAAACATTGCTCTCAACAAGGAGCCGCTTCTGATGAGATGGCCTGGTTGGGCCTTGCAAAGCACGAGGCATTTGACTCAGTTGTCAATAGCTGAGACCAAAGGGCATAAACATTAAGGAGACTGACAAGTCTATCCTTTTTTATTTTTTATTTTTTTAAATGTATTGGATAAAGAGAGAGAATGGGCACACCAGGGCCTCCAGCCACTGCAAACAAACTCCAGGTGCATGCGCCACCTTGTGCATCTGGCTTATGTGGGTCCTGGAGAATTGAATCAGGATCCTTTGGCTTTGCAGGCAAACGCCTTTACCGCTAAGCCATCTCTCCAGCCCAAGTCTATCCTTTTGCCTGACATTGTTTTCCTTTGTTCTCCCAGGTATGACGCAGGACGGGACGGCTTCATTGACCTGATGGAGCTGAAGCTGATGATGGAGAAGCTGGGGGCCCCCCAGACCCACCTGGGTCTGAAGAGTATGATCAAGGAAGTGGACGAGGACTTTGATGGCAAGCTCAGCTTCCGGGAGGTACCGTGGCCTGCTCAGCTCGAGAAGCCCCTTAGTCTGCAGCCCTGGGTTCATATCAGTTTGCCTGAGATACTTAACTCACAACTCTGCTTTTAAACATATTTCGTCAGCTGAGAGTGGTGGCACATGCCTATAATTTCAGCACTCAGAGGGTACAGGAGGGTCAGGAATTCCAGTCAGCCTCAGCAACGTAGTGAGTTCCTGGCCATCCTGGCCTACATGAGACCCTTTTGTTAAAAAAAAAAAAAAAAAAATCTGGGCCGGGCGAGGTGGCGCACACCTTTAATCCCAGCACTCTGGAGGCAGAAGTAGGAGGATCACCATGAGTTTGAGGCCACCGGAGACTACATTGTGAATTCCAAGTCAGCCTGGGCTAGAGTGAGACCCTGCCTCAAAAAAACAAAAATAAATAAATAAATAAAATAATAATAAATAAGTAAATAAAAATCTGGGGCTAGAGGCATGACTCAGCTGTTAAAGATACTTGTTTGCAAAGCCTGATGTTCAATTCCCCAGTACCCATGTGAAGCCAGATGCACAAAGTGGTGCGTGTGTCTGGAGTTCGTTTGCAGTGGCAGGAGGCCCTGGTGCACCCATTCTCTCTGTCTCTGTCTCTCTCTCTTTATCTATCTGCGTCTTTTTTTTTTTTTCAAGGTAGGGTGTGTAGTCTCAGGGTGGCCTCAACCTCACAGCAATCCCCCTACCTATGCCTCCCAAGTGCTAGTATTAAAGGTGTGTGGCACAACAATTGGCTTATCTGCCTCTTTCTCTTTGTTTCTCAAATTAAAAAAAAAATACAGTATAGAAATTTACAGCTATAATCCCAGATGTCAAGAGGCTGAGGTAGGAGGATTAATGTGAAATTGAAGGCTATTTTGGGCTACAAAGCAAGTTCCAGGTCAACCAGAGTTAGAGGAAGACCCTACCTTGGAAAAAACAAAAATAAAAAATAAAGGCTGGAGAAATGGCTTAGCTATTAAGGTGCTTGCTTGCAAAGCCTAAGGACCCAAGTTCAATTCCCTAGAACCCACATAAGCCAGATGCGCATGGTGGCACATGCATCTGTAGTTCATTTATATTGACTGGAAACCCTGGTGCACCCATTCTCTCTCTCTCTTTCCCTCCTTCTCTCTCCCTAATAAATAAAAAATAGAGTTAAAAGCACTTGCTTTCAAAGCCTGCCTGCCCGGGTCCAGTTCCCCAGCACTCACGGTAAGCTGGATGAGGCCTGCTAGTCTGATGTTCATTTGTAGTCTGGCTGTTCGTTTACAGAGGCAAGAGACCCTGTGTCAAAAAGAAGGTGGAACAGACACCTTAAAGTTGTCCTGTGATCTCTGCAAGCAGACTGTGGCACACCCCCAGCCCTATGCTCACACACACACTCACACACACAATTAAAACAACAAATCCCAAATTGACTAGCACCTCCAGCTCTGTGGAAAAATAAATCTCTGTTGCGTAGGGCCTGCAATCTGGTGCGTTTTGTTAGAACAGCCCAAGAGGACAACCAGTGAGACCCTGGTAGTCCTGGGTGGCTGGTTTCTCAGCTCCTTGGTCACGGTTGGTTAAATCATGAATGGCCCCCTGGCCACTCTAGCCCAGCCGCCTTTTCTCTCCCGGGATGTTTCTGTTAGGTGATCACTGTGCATGCACCGCAGAGGGCTGCTCCTGGGACAATCTCCATGGGGGTGGCTGGTTTCTGCCATGTGTCTCTTCTGAGAGTTTCCCCTCAATTCCTGGCTTCTTCCAGGCCATTGCTCTTGCCTCTGTTTATTTTATTTTATCGTTTTATTTGAGAGATAAAAAGAGGCAGAGAGAGAAAGAAGGAAAGGGAAAGAGGGAAAGAATGGGCATACCAAGGCCTTCAGCCACTGCAAACGAACTCCAGACGCATGTGCCACCTACTGCATCTGGTCTGTGTGGGTCCTGGGAAATCAAACCTGGGTCCTTTGGCTTAGCAAGCAAGCACCTTGACCACTAAGCCATCTCTCCAGCCCTATTTTATTTATTTCTTAATATTTATTTAAATATTTATTTATTTACTATTTGACAGAGAAAAAGAGAGAGACAGAATGAATGGGTGTGCCAGGGCCTCCAGCCACTGCAAACAAACTCCAGATGCATCTGGCTTATGTGGGTCTTGAGGAATTGAACCTAGGTCCTCTGGCTTTGCAGGCAAATGCCTTAACCGCTAAGCTATCCCTCCAGCCCTATTTTATTATTATTTTTTATTGAGTAGGACAAGGTTTTATTATGAAGCCCAGACTGACTTGGGACTCATGTCTCAGCCTCCTAAGTGCTAGAATTATAGAATTGTACCACCATGTCTCGCTATCCTTGAGGTTTTCTTGTTTGTTTGTTTTTGGGGGGGAGGTTTTCAAAGGTTAAGGTTTCACTGTAGCCCAGACTGACCTGGCACTGCCTTTGTAGTCCCAGGCTGGCCTCCAACTCATGGTGATCATCCTACCTTTGCCTCTTGAGTGCTGGGATTAAAGATGTGTGCCACTATGTCTGGCTTGTTACTTTTATTTTTTGAGACTGGAATTTATTTTGTAGTTCAGGTTAGCCTCTGACCTTACTATGTAGCCCAGGCTAGTCTTAAGCTTGCAGTGAACCTCCTGCCTCAGCCTCCTGGGTGCTGGGATTATAGGGATATACCACCAGGTCCTGCTACCCTTGGTTATTTTTATTTGTGTTTGTTTTTTGAGACTGGGTCTCATATAGCCCAGGCTTTTTCTTTTTTCTTTTTTTTCAATTTTTATTAATATTTTCCATGATTATAAAAAATATCCCATGGTAGTACCCTCCCCCCCACTTTCCCCTTTGAAATTCCATTCTCCGTCATATTCCCTCCCCATCTCAATCTTTCTACTTACATATATACAATACCAACCAAATAAACGCCCTCCTCCCTTCCTTTCTCTTCCCTTTCTATCTCCTTTTTAACTTACTGGCCTCTGCTACTGAGTTTTTTCCTTCTCACACAGAAGCCCAATCGTAGCTAGGATCCACATATGAGGGAGAACATGTGGCGCTTTAGCCCAGGCTTTTTCAAACTTGCTCTGTAGTTGAGTATGACTTTGAACTCCGGATGTTCCTGCCTCCACTTCTCCAAGTGCTGGGATTATGTCTGTGGTGGTTTCAATTAGATGTCCTCCCATAAACTCATGTGTTCTGAGAACTTGCTCCCCAGCTGGCGGCAATTTGGGAAGTGGAGCCTTGCTGCAGTAGGTGTGTTGTTGGGGGCAGACTTAGGGGTGTTATAGCCAGCTCCCCCTTTCCAGAGCTCAGCTCACTCTCCTGCTGCTATTTCCCCCTGCTGTGGAAGAGGTGATGTCCAGCCTCTGCTCATGCCTGGCTGTCCCCTGCCATCACGAAGCTTCCCCTAGAGACTATAAGGCAAAGTAAACAGCTTTCTTCCCATCAGCTGCTCTCTCCCAGCAAGGAGAAGGGAACTGCAACTGACCCATCCTTTTGGTATAATGAGACTTCCTTTGGCCTAATCCAACAATTTCATTCCTGTCGCTTATAACCCAAGAGCCCCAACACAACAGAAGTGTCTGCACCACCGGCCACAGGCATGGAGTTCGAAGCTCCCTGGTTGTGCGTCACCTCCTGGCTTGTGGCTGACAGGGCTTCGTTTGTTCTCTCAGCCTCTTTGTTTCCCACCTCTCCTGCCCTCCCCCCTTCCTCACAGTCACAGCTAGGACATTTTCCAATCCTTCCACAACGTGCCAGTCTTTGTGGACTATAAATAGGCAGACAAGCCAGCCTGGCAGTGGGTCTTGTCATTCAGGACAGTGATGAGGTGAGTGGGAAGGCCTGGCACACCCTGTGGGTGGCTGTGGAGCTCGGGGTGAGTCCGGTTTTCTTCTTTGCCTCAGTTAGGACCGGGCTGCCGGAGCTCATCCCTTGATCTGGCAGAGTGAGTGCTCCGCATCTATGTCTGTCCTGGACCCCAGGACTCAGAGGGAACAGCTCTGGGGAAGAGATGCGAAGTATTCTTTAAATGTTTTATTTTTATTTATTTATTTCTTTGAGAGAGAGAAAGAGGCAGAGAGAGAGAGAATAGGCACACCAGGGCCTCCAGCCACTGCAAACAAACTCCGGATACATGTGCCACCTTGTGCATCTGGCTTACTTAGGGACTGAACCTGGGTCCTTAGACTTTGTAGGCAAGCGCCTTAGCTGCTAGGCCATCTCTCCAGCCCGTGAGGCATTCCTTAATGTCTCTGGTTCACAAAGCACTTCTGTGAACACGAACACTGTCACCTCCACTTTAGTGGTGAGGATTGTGAGGATGGATACTCCCTGAGGTCACTTGGATGGGTGCTGAGCTAGGGTGAGGCTCTCTTTTTCAGAGCAGGGACCCTGAGGAGGGCTGGTATGCAGGGCTGTTTGCCCCTTGTGGAGCTAGGAGGCTGGAGAGCCCTGTGTAAATGAAGTGCTTTAAAGATGGCTAGGTAGGGCTGGAGAGATGGCTTAGTGGTTAAGCGCTTGCCTGGGAAGCCTGAGGACCCCGGTTTGAGGCTGGATTCCCCAGGACCCAAGTTAGCCAGATGCACAAGGGGGTGCATGCATCTGGAGATCGTTTGCAGTGGCTGGAGGCTCTGGCACGCCCATTCTCTCTCTCTCTGCCTCTTTCTCTGTCTGTCGCTCTCAAATAAATAAATGAAAATAAACAAAAAATTATTAAAAAAAAAAAAAGATGGCTAGGTAGCCAGGCGTGGTGGCACACACCTTTAATCCCAGCACTCAGGAGGCAGAGGTAGGAGGATCGCCGTGAGTTGGAGGTCACCCTGAGACTCCATAGTGAATTCCAGGTCAGCCTGGGCTACAGTGAGAACCTATCTCAAAAAGTAAACAAACAAAAAAAAAAAGATTGCTGTTGTTGTAACCAAATACCCGAATCGGGCCATATAGGCAGAAAAGAGATTTGTTTTGGCTTGTAGTTCTGGAAGGCCAAAGTCATGGCCCCGGCACGTGCCCAGCTTCTGGGCCTTGTGGTGGGAAGTGCAAAGCTAAGTGCTCAGGCTTGGATGAGACAGCACAGAGGGAGAAGAAACACCGCGGAGCCTTCATCTCGTGCAGCCCCGAGAAAGCCACTGTGCCCCCTTGAAGGCTGGCCAAGGCCACCCGGGCACGCGGTCTCCGAGGACGAGAGCCTCCTTCCCGCAGCCCCAATGCTGCACCCAAGCCTTTGCTCTCCCGCCCCTTCCGCGAGGCAGCTCGGCCGGGCTGGCCTCACCCTCCCGGCCCGGTTCTCGGAGCCGGTAGCCAGGCGCCTCCTCCAGCAGGCTGGTTCTCTCTTAAGCTAGCGCGCTGGCTCCGATAACCGGCTGCAAACCGAGCCTCTGCCGGCCTCTAGTGAGAGAGTTTGAAGCTGCAGGTGGGTGTGGATCTGGCGTTTCTGTTCCACCTTGCCCATCTCACTTAATCCCTTGGTTAGTGAGGGCCAGTGCCCCGTGGACTGAGAACGCGAAGCGGGTTCATCAGCAAGGCGTTTGGGGAGTTCCAGCCTCGGGAGTTAAAAACTCTGGAGTTGGCATTTGGAAAATCTGTTGCTTGGCTTTAGGTGATGCCCTTTTCCTTTGGGGAAGACATTCTGATTTCATTTTTTTGGTTTTTCGAGGCAGGGTCTCACTCTAGCTCAGACTGACCTGGAATTCACTGTGTAGTCTCAGGGTGGCCTCGAACTCACGGTGATCCTCCTACTTCTGCCTCCCAAGTGCTGGGATTAAAGGCATGCGCCACCACACCCGGCTTTTTAACTATTTTTTAAAATATTTTTATTTATTAGACAGAGAAGAGAGAGAGAGAGAGAGAGAGAAAGAGAGCAAATACGGGCATACCAGAGTCTCAGCCACTGCAGACAAACTCCAGACACATGTGCCACCATGTGCAGCTGGCTTACATGGAGTCTGGAGAACTGAACCTTAGGCTTTTCAGGCAAATGCCTTAACCACTAAGCCATCTTTCCAGCCCAGGAAAGGCATTCTTTAGGGAAGATAGTCAGAAACAAAATGTGGAAGCCTGACATTTTCCTACGGGTGGGTGCATTTTAGGTACCATTTGAAAACCTGGAGAAACCTTGTTCAATCTATCTCTCTTCCCTCACACACTGCCCCCCTTTATTTATTTATTTATTTATTTATTTATTTTTTTTTTTCCCAAGATAGGGTCTCACTCTAGCCCAGGCTGACCTGGAATTCACTGTGTAGTCTCAGGGTGGCCTTGAACTCACAGTGATCCTCCTACCTCTGCCTCCCGAGTGCTGGGATTAAAGGCGTGCGCCACCACGCCCGGCTTTTTTTTGTTTTTTTTGAGGTAAGGTCTCACTCTAGCCCAGGCTGACATGGAATTCACTCTGTAGTCTCAGGGTGGCCTCAAACTCTGATCCTCCTGCCTCTGCCTTCTGAGTGCAGGGATTAAAGGCATGGGCCACCACCTGGCTACTTCCTTCCTTTTTTGATCTCATGTAGTCCAATCTGACCTGGAACTCATTAAATAGCAGAGGATAACCTTGAATTTCTGTTCCTGTCCCTACCTCCTGAATGTTGGGATTATAGACATAGGCCACCACACCCCATTTCTGTGGTGCTGGGGATCAAACCCGGGATGTCATGCACACTAGACAAATGAGCCACAAATGAGCCCAGGTTATAGTCTTGCAAATGGAAAAAATAAAGTAGTAGAAACTATACAGTAGTTTTTTGGTTTAACAGATAAATTCATAAATTTTGTTTTCCTTTGAGACAAGGTCTCACACTGTAGTCTATGCTGGCCTTGGACTCACGGCAATTCTCCTGTCTGAGCTTCTCCTCCTTTTTTTTTTTTTTTTTTTTCAACGTAGGGCCTCACTCTAGCCTAGGCTGACCTGGAACTAATTTTGTAGTCCCAGGCTGGCTTAGCCTGTCTCAGCTGCTGCTGCTTCTGGAATTCCTTATATTCATTCTGTAGTCTCAGGGTGACCTTGAACTCATGACCATCCTCCTACCTTGGTCTCTTAAGTGCTAGTATTAAAGGTGTGCACCACCATGCCAGGCTTCAGCTCACATTTTGAATCTGGAGAAAGAGGATAGATTATGCAATAAACCTGGGGCTTACTAAGTAACTATTTAGAAGAAAATAAGCTTAATGATTTACCCCCATGATAGATCAGAATAAATTTCAGAGATTAAATATTTACATGATTTTTTTAAAGCCATAAAAGTAGTAGACAAAACACAGCTCATTGTTTGTGTAACCTCGGTGGTAGACAAGGTTTCCATAAGCCTGACTCTGATGACGGAAAGGAGCAAGATTTGACAGTTTATATAAAACTTTTCAAAAGCAAAAAATATACCATAAACTGGTCATGATGACGCGTGCCTTTAATCCCAGCGGCAGAGGTAGGAGAATCCCTGTGAGTTCGAGGTCAACCTGAGACTACATAGCGAATCCGAGGTCAGCCTGGCTGGAGTGAGACCCTACCTTGAAAAAAAAAAAACAAAACAAAAAAAACAATAAAAAAAGAAGTAAATAAATTATCATAGCACAGTTAAATGGCAAGTAACAAAGCTGAAGTATATAAAATATACAAGGTCCTGTGAAAAATCTCTAAGTAGACAGTGAGATAGGAACCTGGAGAATCAAACCGGGCTCTTTAGGCTTTGCTGGCATGCGCCTTAACCGCTAAGCCATCTCTCTAGCTTTCTTTTCTTTTTAAAAATATTTTTATTTATTTATTTGAGAGAGACACAAAGAGAGTGTGTGTGTGAGTATGGTGAGTATGGGCACACCAGGGCCTCCTACCACTGTGAATGAGCTTTATGCATCTGGCTTTATGTGGGTATTGCAGAATTGTGCCCAGGTCATCAGGCTTTGCAAGCAAGTGCCTCTACCTGCTGAGCCATCTCTCCAGCCCCTTTTTTCTTTTTAAAAAGTTTTTTTTTCCTTTTAAGTTATCTGGGCATGGTGCTGCATGCCTTTAATCCCAGTGCTCGGGAGACAGAGACAGGAGTATTGCTGTGAGTTCGAGGCCACCCTCAGACAGCACTGCTGGGAATTGAACACAGGGCCTCATGTATCTGGACAAGCACTTTGCCACTTCACTATGTCCCCAACCCTTAATTTTTCTCTCATGGCTATGAACTAGAATGTTGCCAAAATTTTACTTTTACTTTTTGTTGCAGTCATGTTCGCATTGCTGGTAGAAATCACCCAACCAAGAGCAGCTTGTGGGAAAAGGAGGTTTATTTTAGCTTATAGGCTCGAGGGGCAGCTCCACGATGGCATGAGCAGAGAGTGGACATCACCCCCTGGCCAACATATGGTGGACAACATGGACAGGAGAATGTGCCAAACACTGGCAGGGGACACTGGCTATAACACCCATAAGCCCGCCCCCAACAATACACTGCCTCCAGGAGGCATTAATTCCCAAATCTCCATCAGCTAGGAACCTAGCATTCAGAACACCTGTTTATGGGGGACACCTGAATCAAACTACCACACTTTTAAAAATTTATTTTTATTTGAGAGAGAAAGAGGCACACACACACACACACACAGAGAGAGAGAGAGAGGGGGGGGGGCGGGCATATCAGGGCCTCCAGCCACTGCAAACGAACTTGACTCATGTGCCACTTTGTGCATTTGGCTTATGTGGATCCTGGGAAATTGAACTGAAGTCCTTTGGCTTTGCAGACAAGTGCCTTAACTGCTAAGCCATCTCTCTAGCCCGAAAATTTTACTTTTATAGATTAAACTATTGTGTGGATTTTTAAAAAAGATTTTATTTTTATTTATTTATTAGAGACAGAGAGAGGAGAAAGAGAGAGAATGGTTGCACCAGGGCCTCTATCCACTGCAAGCGAACTCCAGATGCATGTGTCACCATGTGCATCTGGTTTATGTGGGACCTGGAGAATAGAACCTGGGTCCTTAGGCTTCACAGGCATGTGCCTTAACCTTAGCCATCTCTCCAGGCCTATTGTGTGAATTTTTGTTGTTGTTTTTGATACATGGTCCCTCTCTAGCCCAGGCTGACCTGGAATTCACTATGTAGTCCCAGGCTAGACTTAAACCCACAGTGATCCTCATACCTCTGCCTCTTGAGTGCTGGAATTAAAGGCGTGAGCCATCATGGCTCTCTTGTGTGGATTTTTCTTTTTGGTTTTTCAAGATACGTCTCACACTGGTCCAGGCTGACCTGGAATTCACTATGGAGTCTCAGGGTGGCCTTGAACTCTCGGCGACCCTCTTCTGCCTCCCAAGTGCTGGGATTAAAGGCATGCGCCACCATGCCTGGCTCTTGTGTGGATTTTTGAGGGCTAGATTCTCAGCTGTGGGTGTGTGTGGGTTGGGTGGGGAACTTTTTTTTTTTTAACTTTATTTGAGCAAGAGAGAGAAGGAGCACGAGAGGCAGAATGAGCACACTCGGCCTTTAGCCACTGTAAATGAAATTCAGATGAATGTGCCACTTTGTACATCTGGCTCATGTGGCTACAGGAGAATCGAACCTAGGTTCTTAGGCTTTGCAGGCAAACACCTGAACTGCTAAGCCATCTCTCCAGCCTTGGGTGGGTAACTTATTGAAATTACTATGTCTGGTACTAGGCATTGACCAGGTCTTTGCACATACTCAGTACGTGCTGGTTTTCTATTTTTATTTTTATTTATTTATTTGAGAGCAACAGACAGAAAGAGAAAGAGGCATTGAGAGAGAGAGAGAGAGAATGGGCATGCCAGGGCCTCTAGCCAATGCAAATGAACTCCAGACGCGTGCGCCCCCTTGTGCATCTGGCTAACGTGGGTCCTGGGGAATCAAGCCTCGAACCAGGGTCTTAGGCTTCACAGGCAAGCGCTTAACCGCTAAGCCATCTCTCCAGCCCAGTACGTGCTGTTTTATTTTTGAGAATTAAGTATGGGATAAAATAATCCTTCATTGGGCTGGAGAGATGGCTTAACAGTTAAGGAGCTTGGCTGTGAAGTCTAAGGACTCAGGTTTGATTCCCCAGTACCCACATAAGCCAGAGTCACAAAGTGGCACATGTATCTGGAGTTTGTTTGCAGTTGCTGGAGACCCTGATGCACCCATTCACTCTCTCTCTCTTTCTCTCTCTACCTCTTTCTCTCAAACAAATAAATATTTAAAAAATAATAATCCTTGGGCTGGGTGTGGTGGTGCACACCTTTAATCCCAGCACTCAAGAGGTAGGAGGATTGCTGTGAGTTCAAGGCCACCCTGAGACTACATAGTGAATTCCAGGTCAGCCTGAGCTAGAGACTGTACCTCAAAAACCAATCAATCAATAAATAAATAAATAAATAATCTTTGGGCTGGAGAGATGACTTAGTGGTTAAGGCACTTGCCTGCAAAGCCAAAGGACACAGGTTTGATTCCCCAAGACCCACGTAAGCCAGATATACAAGGTGGTGCATGTATCTGGAGATTGTTTACAGTGGCTGGAGGCCCTGGCATGCCCATTCTGTCTATCTGCCTCTCTCTCTCTCTCAAATAAATAAATAAAAATAAAACAATAGTTAAACTGGGCGTGGTGGCACATGCCTTGATCCCAGCATCTGAAGGCAGAGGTAGGAGGAACATTATGAGTTCAAGGCCACCCTGAGACTACATAGTGAATCCCAGGCCAGCATGGGCTAGAGCAAAACCCTAGCAAGAAAAATAAAAAACAAAAGAAAACAAAAAATAGTTAAGGCTGGGTGTGGTGGCACACACCTTTAATCCTAGTACTTGGGAGTCTGAAGTAGGAGAATTGCTGTGAGTTTGAGGCTACCCTGAGATTACATAGTGAATTCCATGTCAGCCTGGGCTAGATCAAGTGCTTACCTTGAAAAACCAAAAACATAAAAAAATAGTTAAACAAAATCCTACACACACATGTGCACATATGCGCACACACACACACACACACACACACACACACACTTTTCAAATGTTTGGCAAGAATGTCATTGGCACCTGGGCGTGGTGGCACACTCCTTTAATCTCAGCACTCGGGAGGTAGAGGTAGGAGGATCACAGTGAGTTTGAGGCCACCCTGAGACTACATAGTGAATTCCAGGTCAGCCTGGGCTAGAGTGAGACCCTACCTTGAGAAAAAAAAAAAAAAAAAAAAAAAGAATGTCATTGGCCCAGGCCAGAGGAGTTATTGTGTGCCTTTTAGTGAGGTCTCGGGAATAGTCCTAACCTGTCCTCCTCCTTCCCACAGTTCCTGCTTATTTTCCACAAGGCTGCAGCCGGGGAACTGCAGGAGGACAGCGGCCTGATGGCACTGGCCAAGCTCTCTGAGATTGATGTTGCCCTGGAGGGTGTCAAAGGTGCCAAGAACTTCTTTGAAGCCAAGGTAAAAGATAGTTCTTTTCTGCAGAGCCACGGCCTCCTCTTCACCCTGCCTATGAGCCAGGCACTCCCTATGCAGCGACTGTCCCATTAACCCTCACAACAAGGCTGTACGTCATGCACAATTGCAGGGAAACACCAAACATAGCTAAATTTTCTGGGCTGGGGAGACGGTTCCATGGATAAAATGCTTGTTGCTGAAGCCTGAGTGCCCGAGTTTGAGCTCAGACCTCGTGGATAAAGCTGGAAGCCATGGCTGGCTTCTGTAGTCCCAGCACTCTGACTGCGAAATGGGAAGTAGAGGCAGGAGAGTATCCTGGAAGCTTTTGGCGAGCACAACAACAACAACAAATGCCCAGAGTAGCCGGGTGTGGTGGCTTACACCTTTAATCCCAGCACTCTGGGAGGCAGAGGTAGGAGGATCTCCCTGAGTTTGAGGCCACCCTGAGACTACATAGTGAATTCCAGGTCAGCCTGAACTAGAGCAAAACCTTGCCTTGAAAAACCAAAAAAAAAAAAAAAAAAAAAAAAAGAGAGTAGCGCAAGGGCCAGAGTGATGGCTTAGCAGGTAAGGCGCTTGCCTGTGAAGCCTGAGGACCCATGTTCAACTCTCCAGATCCCAATTTAGGTCAGATGCACAAAAGGTGAGGCAAGCGCAAGGTCACACATGCCCACTAGGTGGCACAAGCATACAGTTGCTAAGGCCCTGGAGCACCAATTCTTTCTCTGTCTCTGTATCTCTCTCTAAAACAGAAAAAAATAAATAAAAAGAGTAGAGTGAGATGGAGGGAAATCTGGCCTCAAATGAAGTGGATTTACCAGTTCAGATGAGGATGGACCTGAAAGTTGTCCACTGAGCTCCATGTGCATGCTGTGGCATGTATGCACTCCTGCTCACACATGCAAACACGTGTACATGCATACTCACAAGCACATACACATATGAATAACTAATTTTAAAAGTAGTAAAGGCCAGGTATGGTGGTGCACACCTTTAATCCCAGCACTCGGGAGGCAGAGGTAGGAGGATCGCTGTGAGTTTGAGACCACCCTGAGACTACACAGTGAATTCCGGGTCAACCTGGACTACAGTGAGATCTTACTTCAAAAAATAAAAGAAAGTGGTAAAAATAATTCCTTTCTTCCTCTCTCCTTAGTTGAGTTGCTTCAACAGCGCCCCTATCTTTGCATCTTTTGTTAGTTTGGATTTTTTGTTTTTGTTTTTTGAAGTAGGGTTTCATTCTAGCCCAGGCTGACCTGGAACTCACTATATAGTCTCAGGGTGACCTCAAACTCATGGCGATCCTCCTACCTCTGCCTCCCAAGTGCTGGGATTAAAGGCGTGCACCACCACGCCCGGTTCTATCTTTGCATCTTGAACAAGTTGGTCTGGGAAGATGGCTAAGCAGTCAAAGGCACTTGCTTGCAAAGCCTGATGGCCTGAGCTCAATTCCCTAGTATCCAAGTAAAGCCAGATGCACAAAGTGGTGCATGTATCTGGAGTTTGTGTGAAGTGGCACTAGGCACTGGCACACTCATTCATTCTCTCTCTCTCTCTCTCTCTCTCTCTCTGTCTCTGTCTCCTTGCACATAAATAAAAATATTTAAGGAAAAAAAAAAGAAAAAGAAAACTAGCCAGGTGTGGTGGCGCACGCCTTTAATCTCAGCACTTGGGAGGCAGAGATAGGAGGATGGCTTTGAGTTCGAGGCCACCCTGAGACTACATAGTGAATTCCAGGTCAACCTGAGCTAGAGTGAGACCCTACCTCGGGAGGGGGGCAGGGGAGTACAAACCTAAAAAAAAAACAAAAACTAAAGTTGGAAACAAGTGGGTAGAGGGACCAGGGGAGCGTGCCAGGGCAGCCTGCCCCAAATAGGTCTGCAGCAAGGACCACAGGTGGGTTATGATGGTTAATATGTTCCCAGGGGCACACATGTCCTTCACCTGTGGCACTTAGTACAGTGCACCACAGCAGAGGACTGTCCTGCCACCCTTGAGCCTCACCATTCACAGTGGCCTGGAGTTGGGGAGGCTCGCCAGTCCTCCTGGGTGCTCCCCCTCCTTCACAAGCTCGCCATCGCTGGACACGGAGGTGCCTCCCCGCAGCCTGCTGCTGTCACCCTCCACTCTGCAGATCACCTGTAGAAACGCAGGCAGCAGAGTCCCTCACACCCGTGCCAACAGAGCAGGGCTGTGGAAGGAAGGGTACACGCTCCGCACCAGACAGCCTGCCACCTCCACTCACTTATGTCGCCGCGCTGTGCCTGTTTCGCCATCTGTACAACGGGGGTGACAACAGGATGAAGTGAGCTCCCCTGTGTAGTGTGAACAAGTGCTTGGCTCATGGAGAGCTCTCCGTAACTGCTGCTTACTCAAGGCAGTTGCCAACCTCTGGGGGAGTTTGAACTTCCGGAAGCTTGCCAAAGAACAAAATGTCCTTGGTGACATATGCTGGCCTGCTCAGAGCCCCAAGCAGGACTCTGTTCTCACTCTGCTATTTTTCTGCGGCTCTGCCAACTTGGGCTGGGCACTTGTTGCCCCTTGAACACCAGCTGCATGTCTAATCCTGAAAGGGGTCTGGCCCTTCCTTTCTGCCTTCACATTGGTTCATTGACTCTTTCCTAGCAAAGCCAGGCCCTGTACGAAGCTATGAGGCACAGGGAGAAGGGGATAATGTGTTTGCCCTACCCAAGGGTAAGGAACGCCAAGTCCTCCTGGGTAGAGGGAAGACGCCTTCTGCGGGGCTGGGGCCTCTCTATCCACGGGTGGAATCACATTTGTAGTCTCTTGTGACTCCTTGGGAAAGGTCCCAGAGTTGAGGCCCAAGGATACCAGGACTAGACTGAGACCCTACCTCAAAAAACAAACAAAAAAATAAAAAAAGAACAAAAAATAAATAAATGAAAACCAAACTACATTAAGCTAAATAATATGTGTTACACTGGTGACACTGGTTTTGTTAATTATTAAATACAACCTGCGTAATTACATATAAAAGTATTAGTAATAGTTATGTCAGAGAGACCTGCTTTATATTTCAGTAATGTTTTAGAATGAGTGTGCATTATTTTTATAAGCAGCAGAAAAGATGAAACGCACAATAATAAATTTTTTCTACTTGCTATGTTTATATGTCTGTCTCCTGAAGGAGTCTCCAAGACAGAGTAGGCGTGTTATCTTTGTAATTATAGCACCTGGCATGTAATGGCCCTCAATAAATGTTTACGTGAATGATGAATGGGGGGGAAGCACCAGCTTGATTTTGGGAGAGGCCATAAAGGAGCTGACATTGGTGACAGATGCTCTGAGATGAATGGGGATTTACCTTGTAATCATGGACGGGAGGCAGTCTGGTTGTGGGAACAGCAAGGAGGAGGCCTCCAAGGCATGGAGGGCTGGAAATGTTGGAGACTGGGGAGGTGGCCTCATGGGCTGAGGACCTGGGGATGTGAGAGGGAGCGGGGTTGGTGACATGCCTGGAAGAGGAAGCTAAGATAAAAGTATGGCAACCAGGGACTTGGACCAGCACTTCCCACCAAAGGTGACTCCGAGGTGAGCTGACCTATGGCTGTACTGGACACTCAGATCTAGTCCCTCTCCTGCTGGTGGTCATTTGCGGGCTGGGAAACCATGGGACTTCTCTAGGGTAGAGCCAGGAAGCATGTGCTGGATCCAGCTGTACAGGTATAAAGTGCAGCCAGGCTCGGATAGCACAGCCTCAGGTACTGGGCAGTCCTTGGAGGTGTTTTTTTTTTTTTTTTTTTTTTTTTCGAGGTAGGGTCTCACTCTAGCTCAGGCTGATCCGGAATTCACTATGGAGTCTCAGGGTGGCCTCGAACTCACAGCAGTCCTCCTACCTCTGCCTCCCGAGTGCTGGGATTAAAGGTGTGTGCCACCACACGCCCGGCTCTTGGAGGTGTTTGAACAGGTGACCAGGTATGGCACTAGGAGGGTGGATGCCAGGAAGAAGTTTTCATAGATTTTTGAGGAATATCAGTTCATCAAGCTGACGGTGACAGGGCCAGGGACAATGTGAAGATGGATCAGAGGCTGGAGAGCGCTCACTATTTGTGACTCTCTGATTGGAAATTAGAAGTAGGGGCTGGAGGAATGGCTTAGCAGTTAAGGCAGTTGCCTGTGAAGCCTAAGGACCCAGGTTTGATTCCCCAGGACCCACGTAAACCAGATGCAAGGTGGCACATGTGCCTGGAGTTCATTTGCAATGGCTTTAGGCCCTGGCATGCCATTCTTTCTCTATCTGCCTCTTCCTCTGTCTCCTCCTCCTCCTTTCTCTCAAATAAATAAATAAAATATTTAAAAAAAAGAAGAAGCCAGGTGTGGTGGCGCATGCCTTTAATTCCAGAGGCAGAGGTAGGAGGATCACCGTGAGTTTGAGGCCAGCCTGAGACTACATAGTGAATTCCAGGTCAGCCTGAGCTACAGTGAAACCCTACCTCGAAAAAAAAAAAAGAAAGAAAGAAAGAAAGAAAGAAAAAAATAGAAGTAGACCAGTGAGTTTGCTGAGCAGAGATTTTAAATAAGGAAAGTCCCTCCCCCAAATGGGAGTGGTCTGAGGAGGAGGAGTTAGGTGGTAACTGGGTTGGGGCATTATCACCATTATTCTCTCATTATCTCATACCTGACCAGAAGCAGTTTAGGGAAGGAAAGGTTTACTTTCAGCTTGCAGTTTCGAGGGGAGGGAGCATGCATCAAGGCTGGGGAAACATGGCAGGAGCAGAAAGTTGGCCTCATCTTCACATGAGCAGACAGGAAGAAAAGAGAGGGATCACAGGGGACTAGACTGTAACACCTCAAGGCCTGCCCTGCCCCCCCCCCGCAAGGTGCCCCCTCCTAAAGGTTCTACAACCTTCCAGAACAGTGCCACCAGCTGGATTCAGTGTTCCAACACAGAGTCTCTGGGAGACATTTCGCATTCAAACCATCCACTGATGTGAAGTCTGAGATTACTTCGACTCTTGGATGTACTGGACACTCGGGTCTCATCTCTCTTAGGCTGGGGGACAGATTCTCAGGTAAAGAGATTACAAATTGCCCAGCATGGTGGCGCACACCTTGAATCCCAGCACTTGGGAGCCACCGGTAGGAGGATTGCTGTGAGTTCAAGGCCACCTTGAGACTATATAGTGCGTGCCAGGTCAGCCTGGACTAGAGTGAGACCCTACCTCGAAAAACCAAAAATAAAATAAAAATAAAGAGAGAGAGAGAGATTACAAATTTCTCTCACCCTCTGTCCTGGCTGCCAGGTAGGATAGGGAGTCAACATGAGTGTTGACACTAGGTCAGACACTCTGCAAAATGCTTCCTGTTAATTTTTTTTTTTTTTTTTTTTTTTGGTTTTTTGGGGTAGGGTCTCACTCTAGCCCAGGCTGACCTGGAATTAACTATGTAGTCTCAGGGTGGCCTCGAACTCACAGCGATCCTCCTACCTCTGCCTCCCGAGTGCTGGGATTAAAGGCGTGCGCCACCACGCCCAGCTCTGTTAATATTTTTTATTTAAAAAAATTGTTGAGGCAGGACCCACAGACTGTCTCCCCTTCTTTTAAAATTATTTATTTATTTGAGCGAGTGAAAGAGGCAGACAGAGAAAGAAAGAGAGAATGGGTGCTCCTGGGCTTCCAGCCACTGCAAACGAATTCCAGATGTGTGTGCCCCCTTGTGCATCTGGCTTATGTGGGTCCTGGGGAATCAAACCGAGGTTCTTTGGCTTTGCAGGCAAAAGCCTTAACCACTAAGCCATCTCCCAGCTCCTTGCTTTTTTTAATGAGAGGGAGTGAGAGAGAGAGAGAGAGAGAGAGAGAGAGAGAAAGAAGGAGAGAATTGTCACGCCAGATCCTCAGTGACTGTAATTGAACTCCAGATGCGTGTGCCACCTTGTGCACATGTGCAACATCATGTACTTGTGTCACCTTGTACATCTGGCTTACATGAGACCTGGAGAGTTGAACATGGGTTCTCAGGCTTTGCAGGCAAGTGCCTTAACTGCTAAGCCATCTCTCCAGCCCCAGGTTAATATTTTTTATTTTTTATTTTTTTGTTTTGGTTTTTCGAGGTAGGGTCTCACTCTAGCCCAAGCTGACCTGGAATTCTCTCTAGTCTCAGGGTGGCCTCGAACTCATGGCAATACTCCTACCTCTGCTTCCTGAGTGCTGAGATTAAAGGTGTGCGCCACTATGCCTGGCTCCAGGTTAATATTTTTTAAGAAAATATTATTTATTTATTTGAGAGAGAAAGAGAGAATACCGGTATGCTGGGGCCTCCTTCCACTGCAAATGAACTCCATACACATGTGCCACATTGTGCATCTAGTTTTATGTGGGCACTAGAGGACTGACAGGTTCATTTTTTTTTTTTTCTGGCACTCCAACACTTTGGAGGTAGGTGTTATATTGTTACATTTTATTTTTTGTTTCTGTACTTGTTTTATTTTATTTTATTTTATTTTTTTAATTTTTAGGCTGGCCTCAAACTCATAACTACCTCACCTCCCTCCCCCTATAGAATGCTGGGATTAAAGGTGTGCTCCATCATGCTTGGCTTGTTTTGTTGTGTTTTTTGGTCTCTCGAGGTAGGGTCTCACTGTAGCCCAGGCTGACCTGAAATTCACTACATAGTCTCAGGGTGGCCTTGAACTCATGGCGATCCTCCTACCTCTGCCTCCTGAGTGCTGGTATTAAAGGCGTGTGCCACCACACCTGGCTTGTTTTGGTTGTTTTTTTATTTTTATTTTTTTCAAGGTAGAATCTTACTCTAGCCCAGGCTGACCTGGAATTCACTCTGTAGTCCCAGACTAGCCTCAAACTCACATCTATCCTCCTACCTCTGCCTCCTGAGTGCTGGGATTAAAGGTGTTTGCTACTATGCCTGTATTGTTTTGATTTATTTAATTTTATTTTTTAAATGTTTATTTATTTATTTGCAAACAGGGAGAGACAAAAGAAGACAGAGAGAGAAAGAGAGAGAGAGAGAATGGGTACACCAGGGCCTCTAGCTACTGAAAACGAACTCAAGCCACTGCAAATGAGCTCCAGGTGCATGTGCCATGTGTGTATGTGGCTTTATGTGGGTACTGGGGAATTGAACCTGCCTCATTAGGCTTTGTAGGCAAGTGCCTTAACTGCTGAGCCATTTCTCCAGGCCCTGATTTATTGTTTAAACTTAAAAAAAAAATTGATTATCTATCTACAAAGGGAAAGAGAGAGAGAAAATAGGCATACCATGACCTACCACTGAAAATGAACTCCAGATACATGCACCACTTTATGCATCTGACTTGACATGAGTACTGGGTAGTCAGACCTGGTCTGTCAGACTTTGCAAGCAAGCACCTTTAACCACTGAGAAATCTTGCCAGCCCCTTGTTTTGATTTTTTTTTTTTTTTTTTTGGTTTTTCAAGGTAGGGTGTCATTCTAGCCCAGGCTGACCTGGAATTTACTCTGTAGTCTCAGGGTGGCCTTGAACTCACAGCGATCCTCCTACCTCTGCTGGGAGTAAAGGTGTATATTACTATGCCTGTATTGTTTTGATTTATTTTTTAAATGTTTACTTATTTATTTGCAAACAGGGTAAGACAAAAGAAGACAGAGAAAAGGAGAGAGAGAGAGAGATAGAGAGAGAGAGAGAGAAAAAATGGGTACACCAGGGCCTCTAGGTACTGAAAACAAACTCAAGCCACTGCAAGTGAACTCCAGATGCTTGTGCCATCATGTGCATCTAGCTTATGTGGGATCTCTAGAATCGAACCTAGGTCTTCAGGCTTTACAGGCAAGTACCTTAACTGTTAACCCATTCCTCCAGCCCTAAGAATATAATTTTCTTTTCTTTCTTTTTTTTTTTTTTTTTTTTTTTTTTTTTTTTTTGGTTTTGCGAGGAAGCCCAGGCTGACCTGGAATTTACCCTGTATTTTTTCGGTGACGTCGAACTCATGGTGATCCTCCTACCTCTGCCTCCCCAAGTGCTGGGATTAAAGGTGTGTGCCACCATGCCCCGGCTTAATTTATTTATTTATTTTTGTTTTTTCAAGGTAGGGTCTCACTCTAGCCCAGGCTGACCTGGAATTCACTATGGAGTCTCAGGGTGGCCTTGAACTCACAGCGATCCTCCTACCTCTGCCTCCCGAGTGCTGGGATTAAAGGTGTGCGCCACCACGCCCGGCTTAATTTATTTTTTTTATTGACAACTTCCATAATTGTAAACAATATCCCATGGTAATTCCCTCCGTCCCCTCACTTTCCCCTTTGAAACTCCACTCTCCATCATATCCCCTCCCCATCTCAGTCAGTCTCTCTTTTATTTTGATGTCATGATATCTTTTCCTCCTATTTTGATGGTCTTGTGTAAGTAGTGTCAGGCACTGTGAGGTCATGGATATCCAGGCCATTTTGTGTCTGGAGGAGCATGGTGTAAGGAGTCCTACCCTTCCTTTGGCTCTTACATTCTTTCCACGACCCCTTCCACAATGGACCCTGAGCCTTGGAAGGTGTGATAGGGATATTGTAGTACTGAGCATTCCTGTCATTTCTTCTCAGCACCATGGTGCCTTCTGAGTCATCCCAAGGTCCCATGGAGCGGGCCTCCAGTCAAATGAGGGGGTGGTTGGTTTCCCCCATAAAAGACGTGCCACTTTTGCACCAATTGGCTCATTTGGCCTGGCTGACCAAATATAAGGCTTGCAGTGTCCACTGTTGGGTATATTCACTGGTGATTTCTCTCTCTCCCATTGAACTGCATGCAGCATGGTTTTTTCCAGCCTTTTGTCAGCTGGTCTACATATGGAGGAGATTTTCAGTAGCTAAATTTTTTTTTTTTTTTTAGTTTTTCGAGGTAGGGTCTCACTTTGGTTCAGGCTGACCTGGAATTCACTATGGAGTCTCAGGGTGGCCTCAAACTCATGGTGATCCTCCTACCTCTGCCTCCCGAGTGCTGGGATTAAAGGCATGCACCACCACGCCCGGCTCTAAAATATTTTTTAAAAATATAAAATTATATTTTTAAAAAACCAAAGGGCTGGAGAGATGGCTTAGTGGTTAAGGCATTTGCCTATAAAACCTAAGGACCCCTGTTTGATTCCCTAGGACACACGTAAATCAGATGCACAAGGTGGCATATGTCTCTAGAGTTCATTTGCAGTGTCTAAAGACCTTGGCAATCTCTATATGTCTCTCTGTATCTCTATATCTATATCTATATATCTTTCTCACTCTCTCAATTAAATTTTTTAAAAAAATCCAGGAGTGGTGATACAAGCCTTTAATCCCAGCATGTGAGAAAGGTAGTAGGATTGCTGTGAGTTCAATGCCAGCCTAGGACTACAGAGTGAGTTCCAGGTCAGTCTGGGCTAGAGTGAAACCCTACCTCAAAAAAACTAAAAAAATAAAATAAATAAATAAATTAGAATAAAATAAAAATAAAATTGGCATTTCATTACTTGATGGTTTGAGGAATTTCTCGTTAATAGTTTTCAAGTATTGGAAAAGTAGTTTATTCTCTTTTTTATGGAGATGTTTGTAGTGTAAAGGAACATTTTCTCCCTCACACTCAAGTAAAAACACAAATAAATTGATTAATAAAAATAAATAAACTGCTGGGCATGGTGGTGCTTGCCTTTAATCCCAGCACTCTAGAGGCAGAGGTAGCAGGATCACTTTGAGACTACATAGTGAATCCCAGGTCAGCCTGGGCTAGAGTGAGACCTTATCTCAAAGACAAACAAACAAACAAAAACAAACCAAGATTATCTAGACAATCAATAAAACAATAAACCAAGGCCTAATTTGTAGCACTGACCGGTTTCCATATAAATATTCACACTAAGCTTGCATTCAACTCTTGATGGGGCATGGAAGAATGTGTAGCTGGGCAGATGTTTGCAATAGCACATATCCTCTAATATTTCTACCCTGGAGGTTCCCTCCGAACAGGTCATCTCAAGAGCAAAGGTAATATCAAGATATAGTAAGCCGGGCGTGGTGGTGCACGCCTTTAACCCTAGTACTTAGGAGGCAGAGGTGGGAGGATCACTGAATTCGAGGCCACCCTGAGACTACATAGTGAATTCCACGTCAGCCTGAGCTAGAGTGAGACCCTACCTCAGAAAAAAAAAAAGATATAGTAGATAATCAGAAAATAATAACTTCTCAGTATTTATTGATTTTGCTTTTATGCAATTTAGTTCTTCATAATAGCTAATTTTATCAACAGCCCACAAAATTTCCAGGAATTAAACAGTTGGCTTTTGAACAGTAACAACATCCCTCCAGGCAGTGGAAGGACTACATTCCTGTTTTCTTCCAAGTAAGAGAGGAAGAGGTAGGCTGAATCAGGTGACTACTGCAGGAAAGAGAGCAGTGAGGAGGGGGAGCCCTGCTGAAGACCCAGCCCTAACTGAAATCAAAAATTACAGTGAAAGCCGAGCGTGGTGGCGCACACCTTTAAATCCAGCACTCGAGAGGCAGAGGCAGGAGGATTGCCATGAGTTCGAGGCCACCCTGAAACTCCATAGTGAATTCCAGGTCAGCCTGAGCTAGAGTGAGACCCTACCTCGAAAAACCAAAATAAAAATAAAAATAAAAAAAATTACAGTGAGCTACACTATCCTTGGGAGAGCCATCTATCCAGCCCTTGCTTTTGTTTTGTTTGAGGTAGGGTCTCTCTCCAGCCCAAGCTTACCTAAAACCCACTCTGTAGTCCCAGGCTGGCCTCAAACTCTCATCTATCCTTCTACCTCTGCCTCCGGAGTGCTGGGATTAAGGGTATGTGCCACCACACCTGACTGTTTTTTGTTTATTTATTTGTTTTGTTGTTGTTGTTTTTAAGGTAGGGTTTCACTCTAGCCCAGACTGACCTGGAAATCACTATGTAGTCTCAGGGTGACCTCAGATTCACAGAGGTCCTCCTACCTCTGCCTCCCAAGTGCTGGGGTTAAAGGTGTGTGCCACCACGCTGTTTTTGTTTTGGAGGTAGGATCTCACTGTAGCTCACCGCAATCCTCTCACTTCAGCCTTCTAAGTGCCGGGATTAAAGGTGTGTGCCACCACGCTGTTTTTGTTTTGGAGGTAGGATCTCACTGTAGCTCACGGCAATCCTCTCACTTCAGCCTTCTAAGTGCCGGGATTACAAGCCTGAGTCACCATGCCACACTCCCTGGCTATCTCAAAGTTATGACTACCCCAAAAATGGAATGATAAAAGGGACTAATACATAAATTATGTGAAGAACTGAAAAGTAAAAAAAAAAAAAAAAAAACCTGAATATGGCTGGAGAGATGTCTTAGTGGTTAATATACATGCCTGGGAAGCCTATGGACCCAGGTTCGATTCCCTACTACCCACGTAAGCCAGATGCACATGATGGTGCATGTGTCTGGAGTTAGTTTACAGTGGCTAGAGGCCCTGGCATGCCCATTCTCTCTCTCCCTCCCCCTGCTGCCTCTCTCACTTTCAAATAAATAAATAAATAATATCTATAAAAAATAAACTTTAGGGCTGGATGGATGGCTTAGCGGTTAAGCTGTTTGCCTGCAAAGCCAAAGGACCCAAGTTTGATTCCCCAGGACCCACATTAGCCAGATGCACAAGGGGGCATCTGGAGTTTGTTTGTAGTGGCTGGAAGCTCTGGCAAGTCTATTCTCTCTTTCTCTGTCAAATAATAAATAAACAAAAGAGGTAACCATTCATGAAAAAAAAAAAAAAAACTTTAAAAAATAGCTGAGTAGGGCTGAAGGGATGGCTTAGCGATTAAGACATTTGCCTACAAAGCCAAAGGACCCAGGCTGTATTCCCCAGGACCCACGTTAGCTAGAGGCACAAGTGGCACATGCATCTGGACTTCGTTTGCAGTGGCTGGAGGCCCTAGTGTGCCCATTCTCTCTCTCCTTTATATATTATAAATATATAAATAATAATAAAATAAAAGATGAGTAGAAAAATGGGTAAAGGAAACATGTATGCAGTTTACCAAAGAGGAATAAAAGGTGCCAAATTTTGTCTATCAAATCGGCAAGAAAGTAAGACTATCAATGAAAAGCTTCGGCTCTTGAGATGACCTGTTCGGAGGGAACCTCCAGGGTAGAAATATTAGAGGATATGTGCTATTGCAAAGTGATGGGGGAATGATAAGGTGATGGTAGAGAATGACTTATTAAAACCATGTACACACACACTGTTGTTCAGAAATTTACCAACTGTGCAAGACATGGGGGAAAAAAAGTGTTAGAAGAGAGTTTTTCAGCTGGGCGTGGTGGCGCACACCCTTAATCCCAACACTTAGGAGTCAGAGGTAAGGGGATTGTTGTGAGTTAGAGGCCACCCTAAAACTACATAGTGAGTTCCAGGTCAGCCTGGGCTAGAGTGAAACTCTACCTGGAAAAACCATAAAAAACAAAAACAAACAAACAAACAAAAAAAACCCTTCAGGGGCTGGAGAGATGGCTTAGCGGTTAAGGCATTTGCCTGCAAAGCCAAAGTACCCAAGTTCGACTCTCCAGGACCCATGTAAGCCAGATGCATAAAGGGGAGCTTATGTCTGGAGTTTGTTTGCAGTGGCTGGAGGCCCTGGCACACCCATTCTCTTTCTCTCTCAAATAAATAAATATATATATTTAAACCTTCAAATGAGGGCTGGAGAGATGCCTTAGTGATCAAGCGCACTTCCTATGCTACAGGAGGACGGCATGAGTGTGTCACCCAGTCCTGCAGGGAGCAGAGATGTGAGAGAGGCTGGGGCTTGTGATCGCCAAAGCTCTGGAAACATTCTTTTTGTTTGGGTCTTTCATCTAGAACGTAACAGTATTATTGTGAAGCTAAAGAAATGTAACGAGCTTTGCTAGCACATAGAAAGAAGCCACGCGTTCCATCACCATTAGCCTCACCAAAAAGCAGGCAGTAAACGGGGTGGGTGTTCAACAGGATTCTAAAACAGAAGAGCAAACACAGCAGGTAGCAACAGGTAGAAGCCAGTGCCCAGTAAAATGTTGGTGTCCATGTTAACAGACACCCAGGGACCAAGGGAAGGGGGGCCGGGCTGGAGCTCCTACCTCCATAGGGCCAGCTTTCCTTTGCCGAGGTCTGTGTAGCCACTGTGGGCAAGGGGGCCAGCATCTCCGTGTCTCATCCGGCCCTTACTCTGTCTCCTGTGTTTGTCATTCTCTGCAGGCCCAGGCCTTGTCACGTGCCAGCAAGTTCGAAGCTGAGTTAAGAGCAGAGCAAGATGAGCGGAAACGGGAGGAGGAGACCAGGAGGCTCCGCCAAGCAGCCTTCCGGGAGCTCAAGGCTGCTTTTAGTGCATAGTCCTGGCGAGCTTGAGGTCTCATCACAGCTGTGCCTCACAGATACCCCAGAATTGATGACCAGATTTTCCACACCTTCACCCCAGCTGCTCCTTCTCTGAGTCACCCCTGCTAAGTGCCCCTGGCCTGTTTTTTAGCATCTCTGGGTCCCGGCCCCCCCCAGAGGCTCGCTGGCCGGCCTCTCCTGCCTTCAATCCTCAGCCCTTATGTGTGGCCAGGATGTGCCTCTGTCACTTATTCTTGCCCCTGTACAGGTCTGTGTCAATGAGTTGTGTCCATCTCCCTGGGCAGTTCTCAATGTTGCCCTGTCTTCCCTTTGGGTGGCTTCTCAGTTCTTGTTCTGAGAGCCCACTGATGGCTTTGCCCTGTAATCTGTCGTAGGGTGAGAGTGGGACGTGAGGGAGGCCTCATGGACCAGTCCCCATGCCCTCTTCAACAGGGAGATTGGCTTGCAGTCCCACAGCCTGTGTCCTAGCCCTTAGCGTTGGCCCTAGGCCCACCCTTTTCTTCCCTCAACTGCGTCTTCCCCTTTCAGCTATTTTTCCACTCTTCAGTCCTGAGCGACTTAGCTGTAAGAATGAAAGCATTGCTAGAAGTAATGTTAGTGAGTCAAAGGATTCCTGTTAACTCCGACTCCGCAAACCACCTCACAGCAGATCCTGACATTCTCCAGTGAAACACACAGGTCTTCTCTAATCCCAGAAACCATGGCCATCGCCTCATCAAGTGTTTCCAGCATCCTCTCCAAGGTGCTGACGTAAAGATGTTCCCACCCTCAGGACAGCTTTTTGTATCTTGTGAGTTTTCGGGATTTCTGACAAACACCAAGGGTTTGTTGTATTTTTTAAAACAGAAACATTTCCTAATGTCATATTTATTACTTCTCTTTTGTAATTGCTGTCTTTATAATAAAGAAAACATCTGTCTTTCTACCTTACAGCCATTTCCTTTTAAATAAAATGTGCAAATGAACCTGGCCTTCATATCAGTGTGGCTCTGGTCTTCTCTGAATTAGGGGAGAGGGAATGTTTTCTGTGAAGCCAAACTCAACCCTGGTCTTCTGTCACACAGAGTTCCTAAGCATGGGTAGAAAAAGGAATGGGGGTGGGGGGGCTACAGAGATGGCTCAGCAGTTAAGACACTTTCCTACAAAGCCTAAAGACCTGGGTTCAATTCCCCAGTACCCGAATAAAGACAGATGCAGAAAGTGGCGCATGCATCTAGAGTGTATTTGCAGTGGCTGGAGGCTCTGGCAGGCCTATTCTGTCTCCTATAATAATAATACAAACAAATAAAATATTAAAAAAGGAAAAGGAGCCAGGCATGGTGGCACATGCCTTTAATTCCAGCACTCATGAGGCTGAGGTAGGAATATTGCTGTGAGTTTGAGGCTAGCCTGAGACTACATAGTAAATTCCAGGTCAGCCTGGGCTAGAGCAAGACACTATCATGAAAAACAAAAGACAGAGAGAAAGAAAGAAAGAAACAGAGGCTGGGGAGCTGACTCAGTGGTCAAAGGTGCTTGCTTACAATGCCTGCTGGCCCAGGTTGAGGTCCCCAGTACCCACATAAAGCCAGATATACAACATGGCACATGCATCTAGAATTTGTTTACAATGGCAAGAAACTCTGGTGTATCTATTCTCTCTCTCTCTTTTATTTTATTTTTATTTATTTATTTGAAAGGGAAAGAGAGAGAAGGGGCACACCAGGGCCTCTAGCCACTGCGAACGAATTCCAGGTGCATGCACCCCCTTGTGCATCTGCCTAACGTGGGTCCTGGGGAATTGAACCTGGGTCGTTTGGCTTTGCATGCAAATGCCTTAACTGCTAAGCCATCCCTCCAGCATTAAAATATTTATTTAATTTTAAATATTTTTTATTTTTATTTATTTATTTGAGAGACAGAGAGAATGGGTGCACCAGGGACTCCAGCCACTGCAAATGAACTCCAGACACATGTACCACTTTGTGAACCCATTCTCTCTGTCTGTCCATCTCTCTCTCTCTCTCTCTCTCTCTTTCTGATTCTCTCAAATAAATAAAACTTAAAAAAAAAACTTTGTAAAACAAATTTAAAAAGAGGTTAACATGAGAGCTGGAGAAATGGCTCAGTGGTCAAGGCAGTCGCCTGCCAAGCCTAATGACCTGAGTTTGATTTCCCAGTACTCACATAAGCCAGATGCACCAGGTGGGCCCTAGCATGCCCATTCTCTCTCTCTCTCTGCCTTTTATTCTCTCTCTCTCTCTCTCTCTCTCTCCCTCTTTCTAAGCTTGGAGCTGAGGTTGGTGCTCAGCAGGCTGATCATAACTTCAGGCTCAATCTCAGCTACACAGTGAGTTACAGATAAGCCTGGGATATGTGAGACCCTGACCTGACTCAAAGCAGAACAAAGTAACAGAATCTCTCTGTTCCCTTCGCAAGTCCCTGCCCTCTGGTGAGATTGGAAGACGACCCAAGCTAGAAGAACAATGCTGGAGAATCTTATGTCTTGGGTTTGTTCAGAAACCGAAGGACCCTCTCTGGGGAACAAAAGGTGTTTTCTTAGAACAAGAATGCTCTCACAGGTATCCCAGAGTTATACACAGGAGGGAGAACTGGTCCTTGACAGTGTTTCAAGAGGTCTAGAAGCAAAAGTGTGTGTGCTGGTGGGACAAGGAGGGCAGGGGACAACTCAGCACCCCAAATGCCACAGTGGTAACCCACCTTCCTGCTCCCATTTTCTTCTTTCTTTTTCTCTCCTTCCTTCCTTCTTTCCTTCCTTCTTTCCTTCCTTCCTTCCTTCCTTCCTTCCTTCCTTCCTTCCTTCCTTCCTTCCTTCCTTCCTTCCTTCCTTCCTTCTAGGTAGGGCCTCACTCTAGCCCAAGATGACCTGAAATTCACTCTGTAGTCTTAGGGTAGCCTTGAATTCAACAGTGATCCTCCTACCTCAGCTTCCCAAATGCTGGGACTAAAGGTCTGCTCAACCACCCCCGGTCCCTCTTTCTTCTTCTGTTCTTTGTTTGTTTGTTTGTTTTGGTTTGATTTTGGTTTTTCGAGGTAGGATCTTGCTCTAACCCTGACTGACCTGGGATTCCCTATGTAGTCTCAGGGTGGCCTCTAACTCATAGCAATCTTCCCAACTCTGCCTCCCAAGTGCTGGGATTAAAGTAATTCACTATGTAGTCTCAGGGCAGCCTCGAACTCACAGCCATCCTTTTACGTCTGCCTCCCAAGTGCTGGGATTAAATGCATGAGCCACCATGCCCAGCAGCAGGTCACTTTTCCTGACCCAGTCTTGTAAAAACCCAAGCCCAGCTGCACCTGGATACACAGTCTCCATTCCTGCAGAGACACTGCCTTTCATTGTTCTAATAAAGTACAATCTATTGGTTTTGAGGGCCGTTCCTATTTTCCTCTGTTTTCAAGTCTCCAAAGTGTAACCCAAACATATTGGTGCCGAAACCTGGGAGGGGCTTTGGGGTTTCTGGACCCCAGCCCTTCTCTCTGGGCAACCTTCCCTTCTGACCCTGGGCCCACTGGATTGCATGAGGCAACTGCTCTCATGGAGACTGGGGAGTTCTGGCCAGGGCCTGGCCTCTGGTGAATGTCTGAAATCCCTTGCTGAGTCTAGCCAGACCTCAGTCCTTCTCAGGGTAATCCACAGGGCCAAGCTTCCCTCTGACGCTCTCCCCTTCCTCACTCTCTCCCTCTCACTCTGGGTCCCATTGACATCTCGGTCATCCTCCAGGCTTACTATACAGGCTGGACAGTTGCCACTCGTGGCTAGAGGCCTCCTCCGGCTTTGCAGCTTTTGCCTGCGTAAGCTATGCAAGCCCCACTCTGGGGTTTTATTGACAACTTGGGTAAACTCAGTTCCCGTTCTTACTGACCTTTCTACCTCTCTCCTCAAAGCCCAGCCTTAGAACCCACGTCTCCCTCCCCAACAGCCCCTTCCCCCAACACACCATCAACTCTCCACCCTTCCCTCCCAACATCCCCCAACTCCTTCTCAACTTCACAGAAATTTCCCCCACCCACTAGTCCCCATCCTTCATCCACTACACTCATCACTGATCCCAACATCCTTGGCCAATGTTCCCCTTACAGGAGGTGGTGGGACCAGAGGGTCTTACCTGGGTTCATGTTCCCCTTTTCCTCTTCAATATGAGACAAATAGAAAAAAATTAGTTTGTTTTTCTGAAAATCTCATTAAGTATCACAAAGAATACTTCTGCTTCATGCAGGCAAACCATCTAACATGGGGGGACATATACTATATCCTCACCTCCACCTTAACACCAGATGAAAAATAATGCATTTGGCACTTGGTTCAAGGCCACACAGATAATTTGTTTTAAAATATTTTATTTTTATTTATTTGAGAGAGAAAGAGGGAGAGGAAGAGAGAGAGAGAATGAGTGATCCAGGGCCTCTAGCCACTGCAAACAAACTCCAGATGGATGTGCCACCTTGTGCATATGGCTTTACTTGGGTACTGGGGAATTGAACCTTGGTTCTTTGGTTTTGCAAACAAGTGCCTTAACCACTAAGCCATCTCCCACACATATTCTGTACACCAACCAGATAGGGCCAGCCCAGTACCTGACAAGGCTGCACCTACCACCAAGCCACACTGGACTTAACAGCCTGGTGATCTGGGCATTCAGAGATTAAGCCAGATAATCACTTGTCTCCTAGAGGGCATGGAGAAAAATGCCCACACTTCTGTAAATTATGATAAGGCCAGAGAAATCACCCAGGGCCCTGATGAGAATCTAGCTCTCTTCCTAGCTGGTATTATTGAGGTTGTCACGAAATGCACAAATTTAGATATTTCTATCCCTGCTGGTTCCCTTTTCCTACTTATCCAATTTATCAGCTAGTTAGCCCCAGACATTAGGTGTAAACTGCATCAACTGGAAAAGGGACCTGTGGCCTCTCAAAAAGACCTTTCAGTTGTTTTCTTCAGGATCTTTAACAGGCAAGATGAGGCCAAGTGAGAAAAGTATAAAGGGAGACAAAGTACCAACTCTTAGCCTCTGTCCTCAGTAACCACCAGCCCCTGATCCCATCACCCTGTAATAGAAATAATAACTGAGAGAACTCACTTGGGGTCTCCTTCAGATGCGACCAGCCACAACAGTGGGCCAGAGGTTGCCCTAGCCCTAGGTCACCTGTAAGAGCCTGTCCTCTCAGAGGGCAATGGGGCCATTGGAAGTTGGACTGTCCTTAGGGATGCCCTGGTGCCCCTCCAAGGCACCCCTCACCTACTCCCCCCCTGCCTTACAACTGATGTAATGAGGGGGCCCAGGTTCACTGACCCCACCTGGGAATTCTGACTCATCCATCGAACCCAGGGTGATTTGGACTGTGGCTGGGTATGAAGTCTCCTTTGTGCTGGACACAGGGTCTTCCTTTACACTCTTCACTTCCCGGAAGGGACCAGCAGTAAAGTCCAACATCATGTTCACGGGGGTTCTCCAGTGTCCCTTCCAGTCCCAAGAGTACACCCAGGCCTGATGCAAACAGGTGGAATGACCTGGATCCCTTCATCTTTTCCCCGCCTCCAGCTTGCTCGCTTTCCCCACCCCTGGTCTCATAAAACAGCGAGCCCAGCTGCACCTGGGTTCACAGTCTCCATTCCCGCAGACTGCTGCTTTTCATTGTTCTAATAAAGGTCAATCTATTGCTGTCCTGCTTTCTTTTGTTTTCACCTTGCCTCAGTCAAACATGAACAATGGGAGGCTCGAGAGATGCTGGTCCAGGGCTCAATACGCACATGAAGCCAGATGCACAAAGTGGCACATATGTCTGGAGTTCATTTGTAGTGTCAGGAGGTCCTGGTATGCCCATTCTTTCTCTCTCTCTCTCTCTCTCTTTCTAATAAATAAATATTTTATAACATTTTTTTTATTTATTTGAGAGAGAGAAAGAAAGAGGGAGAGAGAGAGAGACAGAGAGATAGGGCATGCCAGGGCCTCCAGCCACTGCAAACGAACTCCAGAAGCATGCGCCCCCTTGTGCATCTGGCTTACATGGGTCCTGGGGAATCAAACCGGGGTCCTTTGGCTTTGCAGGCAAAAGCCTTAACTGCTAAGCCATCTTCTCCAGCCCTAAATAAATGTATTTTTTAAATTGTTTGTTTTTTAGTTTTATTTATTTATTTATTTGAGAGCGACAGACAGAGAAAGAGGCAGAAAGAGAGAGGAGGGGGGGTGAATGGGTGCGCCAGGGCCTCCAGCCACTGCAAACGAACTCCAGACTCGTGCGCCCCCTTGTGCATCTTGTTAACGAGGGTCCTGGGGAATCGAGCCTCGAACCGGGGTCCTTAGGCTTCACAGGCAAACACTTTAACACTAAACCATCTCTCCAGCCCTAAATAAATATTTTTTTAAAAAAGTAAAGATAATGGGGGCTCAAGGGAAGGGGTATATGAGGCTCTGTACTTTTAAAAAACTTTTTTATTGACATCTTCCATAATTATAGACAATAAACCATGATAATTCCCTCCCCACCCCTGCTTTTCCCCTCACAAATCCACTCTTCATCATATCCCCTCCCCCTCTCAATAAGTCTTTCTATTTTTATTCTATTATATTTTGAGAGAGAGAGAGACAGAATGGGCACACAGGGCCTTCAGTTGCTGGGAACTCCAGACGCATGAGCCCCCTGTGGGCATGTGCAACATTATGTGCTTACATCACTATGCGTTTGGCTTAGGACCTGGAGATTCAAACATGAGTTCTCAGACTTCTCAGGAAAGCGCCTTAACCACTAAGCAATCTCTCCAGCCCAAGTCATTTATTTATTTTTTTATTATTATTTTTGGGGGGGGTTCCAAGATAGGGTCTCACTGTAGCTCTGGCTGACCTGGAATTCACTATGTAATCTCAGGGTGGTCTTGAACTCTTGGTGATCCTCCTACCTCTGCCTCCCAAGTGCTGTGATTAAAGGCATGCACCACCATGCCCAGCTACAAGTCACTTATTTTGATGTTATCATCCTTTCCTCCTATTATGAAGATTTTGTATAAGTAGTGCAGGCACTGTGAGGTCATGGATATCCAGGCCATTTTGTGTCTGGACGATTGCATTGTAAGCAGTCCTACCCTTCCTTTGGCTCTTACATTCTTTCTGCCACCTCTTCTGCAATGGGCTCTGAGCCTTGGAAGTTGTGATAGAGATATTTCAGTGCTGAGCACTCCTCTGTCACTTCTCAGCACCATGATGCCTTCTGAGTCATCTCAAGGTCACTGCCATCTGAAAAGAGAAGCTTCTCTAACCAAAAATAGTGTTACTATATGGGTATGTATGAACATTAAGAAGAATGCTCACACAACAGTTTGGTGAGCAAAATATATGCATTTAGCCAGATAAGAGCAGATGTTATACTCCTAAGGCTCATGACCTCCTCACCATAGGCTTTTGATTAGGTTTTTAGTACCAGGCATGTATTCTCTCCTGTGGAGTGGGCCTCCAGACAATTAGAGCAGTTGGTTTCCCCCATAACAGACATGCCACTATTATACCCGTTGGCTCATTTGGCCTGGCTGGCCAAACTTTAGGCTTGTAGTATCCACTATTGTTTATCAACACTGATGACTTCTCTCTCCCATAGGGCTGCATGCAGCATAGCTTTTTCCAGTTTTCTGTCAGTTGGTGTATAGGGAAGAAGTTTTCAGCTCAATTAAAAAAAAAAAGAGAGAAGCCGGGCGTGGTGGCGCACGCCTTTAATCCCAGCATTCGGGAGGCAGAGGTAGGAGGATTGCCGTGAGTTCGAGGTCACCCTGAGACTCCGTAGTGAATTCCAGGTCAGCCTGGGCTAGAGTGAGGCCCTACCTCGAAACCCCCCCCCCCAAAAAAAAAAAAAAAAACAGCCAGGCGTGGTGGCGCACGCCTTTAATCCCGCAGAGGTAGGAGGATCGCCGTGAGTTCGAGGCCACCCTGAGAATGCAGAGTGAATTCCAGGTCAGCCTGAGCTAGAGTGAGACCCTACCTTGAAAAACCAAAAAACAAGATTAAAAAAAAAAAAAAGTTTAAAGCTGGGCATGGTGGCACATGCCTTTAATCCCAGCACTTGAGAGGCAGAAGTTGGAGAATTGCCATGAGTTCAAGGTTACCCTGAGACTACATAATGATTTCCAAGTCAGCCTTGGCTAGCGCAAGGATCTACCTCAACCCTCCCCACCCCCAAAAAAACAGTCTATTGTGGGGCTGGGCTCAGGGGTTAAGCTACTTACTTGTCTGCAAAACCTAACAAGCCCAGATTCAATTCCTTAGTACTGATATAAAGCCAGATGCACAAAATTGAGCATGAGTTCCTACATGCATGTGGAGTTTGTTTGCAGTGGCTAGAGGCCTTGGCACACCCGTTCTCTCTCCTTCTCCTCTCTCTGTCTCTCTCTGTTTGCAAATAATAAAATCAATTGTTTTTAATTGGGCTCATCTGGCCTTTAAAGGAAACAGCCTGGGGAGAGCACTCAGTAATTGAAGGCATATGCTTGCAAAGCCTTCCAGTTTAGGTTCAATTCACAAGCCACCCATGTAAGCTAGGGACAAAGTGGCCCAAGCTTTTGGTGTTCATTTACAGTGGCAAGAGGCCCTGGCAAATATATATGCAAATAAGTAATTTTTTTTTCGAGGTAGGGTCTCACTCTAATCCAGGCTGACCTGGTATTCACTATAGAGTCTCAGGGTGGCCTCGAACTCATGGCGATCCTCCTACCTCTGCCTCTAGCATGTTGGGATTAAAGGTGTGTGCCACCACACCCAGCCCCCCCCCCAATTTTTTTTTAAAGTCTATATTGCTGAAGATGCCACATGTTTGGGCTGCAAGGCCACCGAGAAATCAAGCAGGAGCTGTGCTGAAAACCTTCTCCCTGTAGACCAGCTGACAGAAAGATGGAAAAAGCTGTACTGTATGTAGCCCTATGGCAGAGAGAAATCATCAGTGGGATAAACAATAGTGCAAACCTTAAGTTCGGCCAGCCAGACCAAACAAGCCAATGGGTGCAATAGTGGCATGTCTGTTACAGGAGAAACCAACTGCTCAGTAATTGGACTGGAGGCCCGCTCCATGGAAGGGAATACATACCTGGTACTGAATATCTATGATGGGGGAGGTCACAAGCCCTAGGAGTGTAATGCTTGCTGGTGTCTAGCTAAATGTATATATTATGCTCACCAAACTACCCAGTAAGCCCTTCTCTTAATGTTCATACTCATATATTAATGATACTCTCACTTTTGGGTTAGAGAACCTTCTCTTTTCAGATGGCAGTGATCTCTGGGAAGACTCAGAAGGCACCATAGTGCTGAGAAGAAATGACAGAGGAGTGTTCAGCACTGAGACATCTCTATCACACCTTCCAAGTCTCAGGGTCCATTGTGGAAGAGGTGGTGGAAAGAATGTCAGAGCCAAAGGAAGGGTAGGACTCCTTACAACGTGTTCCTCCAGACACAAAATGGCCTGGATATCCATGACCTCACAGTGCCTGACACTACCTACAAAAGACCTTCAAAACAGGAGGAAGAGGCGATGATATCAAAATAAAAGAGAGACTAATTAAGAGGAGCAGGAGATATGATGGAAAGTGGATTTGTGAAGGGGAAAGTGGAGGAGGGAATTGTCATGGTTTATTGTCTATAATTATGAAAGTTATCAATAAAAAAGTTTTTTAAAAACCAATTTATTGAGCTGGAGATCTGGCTTAGCAGCTAAGGCAGTTGCCTGCAAAGCCTAAGGACACTAGTCTGATTTCTCAGTACCCACATAAGCCAGATGCCCAAGGTTGTGCATGCATCTGGAGTTCATTTGGAGTGGTTGCAGGCCCTGGTATGCCCATTCTCTCTCTATCTGCCCCTTTCTCTCTGTCTCCCCCCTACCGCCATTTAAAAAATTTTGTTTCTATTTATTTGAGAGAGAAAGAGAGACAGACAGACAGACTGGCCTTTATTTATTTATTTATTTATTTATTAACAACTTCCATGATTATAAAAAATATCCCATGGTAATGCCCTCCCTCCCCTCACTTTCCCCTTTGAAACTCCACTCTCCATCATATCCCCTCCCCCTCTCAATCAGTCTCTCATTTATTTTGATGTCATGATCTTTTCCTCCAGTTATGATGATCTAGTGTAGGTAGTGTCAGGCACTGTGAGGTCATGGATATCCAGGTCATTTTGTGTCTGGAAGAGCACATTGTAAGGAATCCTACCCTTCCTTTGGCTCTTACATACTTTTTTTTTTTTTTTTTTTTTTCGAGGTAGGGTCTCACTCTAGCCCAGGCTGACCTGGAATTCACTATGGAGTCTCAGGGTGGCCTCAAACTCATGGCGATCCTCCTACCTCTGCCTCCTGAGTGCTGGGATTAAAGGTGTGCGCCACCACGCCCAGTTTTTCCGCCACCTCTTCCACATTAGACCCTGACCCTTGGAAGGTATGATAGAGATATTGCAGTGCTGAGCATTCCTCTGTCACTTCTTTCCAGCACCATGATGCCTTCTGAGTCATCCCAAGGTCACTACCATCTGAAAAGAGAAGATTCTCTACCAAAAGTGCGAGTAGCATTAATATAAGGGTATGAACATTAAGAGAAGTGCTTACTGGGCATTTTTTTTTCCAGGTAGGGTCTCACTCTAGCCCAGGCTGACCTGGAATTCACTATGGAGTCTCAGGGTGGCCTCGAACTCATGGTGATCCTCCTATCTCTGCCTCCCAAGTGCTGAGATTAAAGACGTGCGCCACCATGCCCGGCCTTATTGGGCAGTTTGGTGAGCATAGTATATACACTTAGCGAGACAGCAGCAGACGTTACACCCCTAAGGCTCATGACTATCCCTGTTTCAAGTTTTCAGTATCAGGGATGTATTCCCTCCCATGGAGCAGGCCTCCAGTCCAATTAGAGGGCAACTGGTTTCCACCATGACAGACATGCCATTATTACACCCATTGACTCATTTGGCCTGGGTGGCCAAATATAAAGCTTGCAGTGTCCACTGCTGAGTATCTTCCCTAGTGATTTCTCTTTTTTTCTTTTTCTTTTCTCAATTTTTATTAACATTTTCCATGATTATAAAAAATATCCCATGGATCTACCCTCCCTCCCCCCACTTTCCCCTTTGAAATTCCATTCTCCATCATATCCCCTCCCCATCTCAATCAGTCTCTCTCTCATTTTGATGTCATGATCTTTTCCTCCTCTTATGATGGTCTTGTGTAGGTAGTGTCAGGCACTATGAGGTCATGGATATCCAGGCCATTTTATGTCTGGAGGGAGCACGTTGTAAGGAGTCCTACCCTTCCTTTGGCTCTTACATTCTTTCCGCCACCTCTTCCACATTAGACCCTGAGCCTTGGAAGGTGTGATCGAGATGTTACTCAGTACTCCAGTCACTTCTTTCCAGCACTATGATACCTTCTGAGTCATCCCAAGGTCACTGCCATCTGGAAAGAGAAGATTCTCTACCCAAAGTGAGAGTAGCATTAATATAAGGGTATAAATATTAAGAGAAGTGCTTACTGGGCAGTTTGATAAGCATAGTATATACATTTATCCAGACATCAACAGATGTTACACCCCTAGGGCTCATGACTACCCCTGTTTTAAGTTTTCAGTATCAGGGATGTATTCCCTCCCATGGAGCGGGCCTCCAGTCCAATTACAGGGCAGCTGGTTTCCACCATGACAGACGTGCCACTATTGCACCCATTGGCTCATTTGGCCTGAGTGGCCAAATATAAAGCTTGCAGTGTCCACTGTTGAGTATCTTCCCTGGTGATTTCTCTTTTTTCTTTTCTTTTTTAAATTTTTAAATTTTATTTATTGACTTGAGTGAGAGAGAGAGAGAATGGACACACCAGGGCCTCTAGCCACTGCAAATGAACTCCAGACACATGTGCCCCTTGTGCATCTGGCTCACATGGGTCCTAGGGAATCAAACCGGGGTCCTTTGGCTTTGCAGGCAAATGCCTTAACCACTAAGCCATCTCTCCAGCACCGAGCCAGAATGTTTTTTTTTTTTAATTTTTTTGTGCTTTAATTTTTTGTAGTCAATAAAAGTGTACTTCAAGAGGCCATTACCTTGTCAGCCCAATGGCCATACCTTTCCTCCACACCCTCATTTGGTCCTTTTGTATGTTACTAAAATTACAAAAATAATCACTACAAATTCTCTGTACCTGGCATATAAAAACTGAGCCAGAAGTATCTCAGTAGTTACCTTAAAACAAAACAGCTCAGAAAAAATACAACACAGGTTTAACTTTGCAGTATTTTTTTTCTCTTACAAAACACTAGTAAAATAGTTTCTTAGAAATTAAATAGTGAAATACCAAATTCTGTACATTGTTACAGTACGAGTGAGGCGAAGTATCCAGTTACGTTTCCCAGGTGGTGGGAGGCCTTCCAAGCATGCTGACGTGCTGAGGGCCTCCAAAGCCACCTTCTCCCGATGTCAGTGCAGCCGGGAGCCTTACAGGACAAGCAGATGGCAAAGAGCGGGTGTCCAGGGAAGACAAGCGGCTCCTTCCAAGAGCAGTGTGGACGGTGCTTTATTGCTTGCTGATTGTGGGTCCTCTGGCCCCACACCTCCTTTCCCCTTCACACAGTGGGCACAAGTGGAGCAGACCAGAACGCAGGAGGCAGGCTCAGGGGTCTCACCAAGCAGGGATGACCATGGTCTTTTGGGGCCATTGGGGTTCTGATGGTCTGAAGACACGAAAAACGCCCACACAAGCATCCCTGATAGATGGGGACCTGAGGGCAGGCAGCAGGAGCTGTAGCACTCACTGCAATGTCTCTGTAACCACCTGGGCTGAGGTGGCACCTATGTTCTGCGCCGCTTGGCAGTGCTGGGGCTGGAGGGGTTGCTATTGGCAGTCAAAACCTTGTCGGTGACCCGGCTGCGTTTCCTCTTGTCTGGCCCTTCTTTGCACCCCAAGTCTGAGGAGTTTTTTTGTTTGTCTTTGTTGGATTTTTCTATTGCTTTTCCCAAGCTCCCTGAAGATGAAAAAACATCAGCAGCCCCACTGTGGGGATCTACGTCCTCCTTCATCTCCTCTTCAGTGACCACTTTTCCTTCTCGGACCTCCTGAATGATCTCCTCTGGAAGGACAAAGTTCCTCTCTGGATTCGGGAATGGAAGAATCTCAGATTCATGCAGTGCCTGCATGTCATACATGGTGCTCAGGTGGTCCCAGATGACCTTGGAGGGGACCTGGCGCCCGACGCTCTGGCTGAACTTGTCCCGGATACCGATCATGTGGAAGCGTCTGTTCACGCCCACGGGCCTGTGGCCCAGCATGGCGTGGAAGAGGCACACCTCCACCTCGGGGCTCCACACCACCGTCTCCTCCGCTGGGCTCGGGGCTGCCTGCCCTGGACCCTTGTCGCCCGGGGCACCCGTGCCGCCCACCTCGGCCTCCCCCATGGCCGCCGGCGAGCCCGAGCCGGAGAATTTTAAGAAGCAGAGATTCAAGGGCATGGTGCTGGATCAGTTTCCTCTGGTGAAGGCTTCAAGGCAGATGGTATCACAATAGTAGAAGTGAAGGTGGGATGGTGGGATCATGTGACCATGTGACCAGAGGGAGGGCCAAGCTTGTTTTTGTATTTTTTTTTATTTATTTTCAGATAGGGTCTGATGAATCCCAGGTGGGTTTCCAACTCACCATGTAGTCAAAGATGTCCTTGAACTACTGAGTCACCTGGCTTCAACTTCTGAGCGCTAGGATTTACAGGTATGTACCACCACCTGTTTGTGTTTTTAAGTTTAGAGAGATTTTATTATAGGGCTTATAGAATTTACCTTAATGTGCTGTAAGGTACTTGCCTGGGAAGCCTAAGGACCCAGGTTCCATTTCCCAGTACCCATCATAAGCCAGATAGATGCACACGGTGACGCGTGTGTCTTGAATAAATTTGCAGTGGCTAGGGGCCCTGGTAGCCCATTCTCTCTATCTGCTTCTCTCTCTCTCTATTTCTCTCTCTCTCTCAAATAAATAAATAAATACATATTTTTTTTAAAGAATGTAAGAAAAGGAAAGAACAAAAACAAAAGCAAAACAGTCACACACACACACACACACACAAAAGCTAGGTGTGGTGGCCCATGTCTTTAATCCCAGCACTCTGAAGGCAAAAGTAGGAGAATCGCCGTTAGTTTGAGGCCAGCCTGAGACTGCATAGTGAATTCCAGGGCTAGAGTGAGCCCCTACCTTAGAGAGAGAGAGAGAGATAAAAATGCAGAGAATACCTGCCCAAGAGAAGACAGGAACAAGGTTCCTGGAAATGGGAAAAGCCAGAATTTAAGAGAAATAAGGAATTCAGAGTTCTTGTCCAAGAAATGGCAAGAGGGAGTTTCTGTTAAGTAGAAAAGGTCCAGTGTTTTGTTTTGTTTTTTTCCTTTCCCTTGGGTGGGGCATGGCTTGAGGCAGTGTCCCACTCTAGCCCAGCCTCCAATTCACAGGAATCCTCCTACCTCTGCTTCCTGAGTACTGGGATTAAAGGTGTGGGCCACATCCCCAGCCCTATGTTTGTTTGTATTTTGGTAATATTGACACCCCATTACCCTCTCTTGTCCCCCTCCTACCTTTGCCAAACCCTGAATCCTGAATTCCTTCCTCTTACTACTACTTTCATGTCTTTTTTTTTTTTTTTTTTTTTTTTTAGTTTTTTGAGGTAGGATTTCACTCTGGTCCAGGCTGACCTGGAATTCACTATGTAATCTCAGGGTGGCCTTGAACTCACAGTGATCCTCCTACTTCTGCCTCCCAAATGTGTGAGCCACCACCCCTTCATGTATTTTTTTTTTTCAACCCAGTAAAATTAATTAGGGTTACTTGCATGAGCCAAGGTAGGGAATTATTTACCAGAGCATGGACATCTTACAGTGGCTATACCAGCTAAAGAAAATGTCTCCTCCTCCCAGTTTAGCATTTTTATAACAGTTCTCTCAGGAGACCTAATTCATGGACCACGTGAGGAAAATGTTTATTCCACTAAAAGGCAGTCTCCCAATGACTTAAGGGTCTCACTAGGTTCTACCTTTTTAAAACTTAAAAAAAAAAAAAAAAGGTTTATTTAGGGATGGAGAGATTGCTTAGTGGTTAAGGCACTTGCTGGCTAAACCAAAGGACCCAGGTTCAATTCCCCAGAACCCATGCTAGCTAGATGCACTAGGTTTTGCATCTGGAGTTCATTTGCAGTGGCTGAAGGCCCTAGCATACCCATTCTCTCTCTCTCTAATAAATAAAATAAATTTTAAAAAATGTTTATTTATTTATTTGATAGAGAAAGAGAGGATGGGTACACCAGGGCCTCCTGCCACTACAAAAGAACTCTAGACTCATGCACTGCTTTGTGAATCTGGCTTTACATAGGTACTGAGGAATTAAACCTGGGTTGTTTGGCTTTGCCAGCAAATGCCTTAACCACTTAGCCATTTCTCTAGCCATACATTCTACCTTTTAAAGTCCTCATAACCTCAATCACTGCACTGAGGACCAACTCTCTCACACTGAAACCATAACATCCCTTTGACAGGCCAGTTCTGGAAGTGAGGGCAGCAGACAGGTTAGGCATATCTTTCTCACTGGAAAAGTGATGAGTGCACTTCCCAAAGCCCTTCGTGGAGAAGTAAGGATCATAAAGCCTCTCATGAGTTTTGCCTCTGCGCTGGACACTGTGATATAATGGGACCTGGACTCAGACACAGTGACTCAGATCTCACTGAGTCTCAGTTTCTCACTTGAAAAGGAGACCAATGTCCACCCAGCTGGCAGCTTCCATGTCTGAAATACACGTATCCCCTCTCTACCTGCCACACTCCCCTACTGCCACTCTACATTCTCCCCACGGAGGGTTCTCTAAAGATAGTTTCAGTGGTTTAGAAATGTTTAGTCCAGTTGCCGTCTTGGCCCCAAGGACAGATGTCCTCCACTCACAGCAGCCTCTCTGTTCTGTTGAGGTCCCTTTCTCAACTAACCAGGGGGACTTCTGGCTGTCCGCTCAGCCGCCAGACCCTCTGCAGCAGACAACTGCTTAGCACTTGGGGTCTGATCATGTGACCTGACACCTGTGGCTTCGTCTCCTTGCTGACTCCACCTATCAAGCAGGCCAGATTCCTTGTTCGACTGGCCTGACCATATAAGAGCAGTGGTTCCGTAGACATCCTCTGGGTCCTGTGGTAGCCACAGGGTTCTGGAGGGCCAATTCAGGATTCCATATTTGAGACTGATACTGAAGATGAGACTTTATTTATTTATTTATTATTTTGCAGGGTCTATAGTCCATGCTGGCCTCAAACTCATGATAGTCCTTTTATTTTAGCCTCCCCCATGCTGGGTGGGATTACTGGTGTGAGCCACCACACCAAACTGATGGAAACTTCTTTTGCCTCCTCATCTTCCTCTTCCTCCTCCTCCTCTTCTTCTTATTGTTATTTTTTACATCTCATGATGATTTATTGTTCATTATCAATTGTCCTTATGAAAGTAATACACATACTTAAACATCCTCAAACACTTAAAAGGCATTATTATTGGTTTTTTTTGAGGTAGGGTCTCACTTTGGCTCAGGCTGACCTGGAATTCACTATGTAGTGTCAGGGTGGCCTTGAACTCTCAGTGATCCTCCTACCTCTGCCTTCTGAATGCTGGGATTAAAGCTGTGTGCCATCATACCTGGATATTTTTTATATGTCTATTTGACAGAAAGAAACAGAGTCAGACAGAGAAAGTGAGTATGTGCACACCAGGGCCTCCTGTCACTAGAAACAAACTCCATAAACATGTACCACTTTGTGCATCTGACATTACGTGGGTACTGGGGAGTCGAACTTGGACCATTAGGCTTTGCAAACAAGTACCTTTAACCACTAAGCCATCTCTCCAGTCCAGATAGAATTTACTAAGGGTTAGTTTTCTTGCTCCCCCCCCCCTTTTTTTCATTTATTGATGGGAGAACACATTACTATTGTCTTGTTTTTCAAAATGGTTACTTTTTAAAAATTTATTTATTGATTGATTTGAGAGAATGAGAAAGGAGAGAAAGAGAGAGAAAGAGAGAGAGAGAGAGAGAGAGAGAGAGAGAGAGAGAGAACGGGCACACCAGGGCTTCCAGCCACTGCAAATGAACTACAGATGCATGCGCCACCTTGTGCATCTGGCTTATGTGGGTCCTGGGGATTCAAATCAAGGTCCTTTGGCTTTGCAGGCAAATGCCTTAACTGCTAGGCAATCTCTCCAGTCTTAAATTTATTTTTATTTGTGTACTTGAGAGAAAGAGAGAGAATTGAAGGAGGATAGGAGAAAACTAAGTCTGGAAACTGCCCTCCAAATCTACCATCCAATTGGGTCTTCCCCTTGCCAATAAAGGCTCCTGCATTCTTCCTGCCGCTAACTCCACCCCACCCCTCTCCACTCAACTCGCCTGCCTGCCTGACTCTTCTCTCAGGCCACAGGGCGACACTGAGCCAGGCTGGGTGTCAGGGGAGAACATACATAGTATTGTTTCTTGGTTTGGATGGTTTTTGTGCTTGCCTCTGCTTTATAGTTTGAGGTAATTTCTCACTTTAATCACATATATGATTTTCCTCTGATCCTTTGATCTACTGTGTGGATGCCATTTCTAAGTCTGCTACCTGTGTATTTCCTTAAACTCAGGGTAACCTTGAGCTCCCTTCATTTTGCCTCTGAATTCCTTGGTTTCTGCTTTGATATTTTCTCTTATTTTTCCTTGAAATCTCAGCTTAATTCCCCTCTGCATGCTTGTGGCTCTACTCCAGTTTTTTCCCCAAAAAAACCTCAATTTCTCTTAAATGAACCTTATAAACTATTCAGTGTTTCTACATGAGAGTGTTTCCTAAACCACACAATTTGTGATTTAGTTCCTTTTTTTTTTTTTGGTTTTTCGAGGTAGGGTCTTGCTGTAGCCCAGGCTGACCTGGAATTCACTATGTAGCCCCCGGCTGGCCTCAGACTCATGGCAATCCTCCTGCCTCTGCCTCCCAAGTGCTGGGATTAAAGGTGTGGACCACCATGTCCAACTTTGACTTCTCCCTTTAACCCCACAATTTGTGATTTATCCCTAAATTAACTTAATAATTCATATCCTCCTTGTGTCAAGTTTTATCAATTCTTTATTTGTTAAAAGATAGGGCAGAACACAAACTTGGGGTTCATACATTGGGGGACCCTTCTTGAAACCCCAAATCCTGCATCAGAATGAGAGAGAGAGAGACAGACAGACAGACAGACAGACAGAGAAAGAATGGGCATGCCAGGGTCTCTTGCTGCTGCAAACAAACTTCTGCAAATGAACTTCAGACACATGTGCCACGTTGTGGTTGTGCATCTGGCTTTATATGGGTACTGGGGAATCACACTCAGGCCTGCAGGCTTTGTAAGCAAGTGCCTTAATTGCTGAGCCGTCTCCCCAGACCATTGTCTCTTGTGTGTTTATTTGTTTGAGATAGTTTCTTATGCAGCCCAAGCTGTCCTTGACCCTCCTGCCTAAGTCTCCCAAGTGGTGGGTTTATGCCAGGCTTGGCTTGCTGTTGTCTTTTTGAAGAGCAGTTTGATGAATGTTAGCGTTACAATGTGTATGTGTTTGGGTGGTTTTGTTGTGTAGTGGTTATCACGTTCACCTCACACAATATGTATGTAGTTATTTCTGCATTAACAAACAATTTGATGACATAATTGCTTAAAACAATGATTAACATTTATTATCTCACACATTTAAAAATGTTTTATTTATTTACTAGAGAGACAGAAAGAGAGAAACAGAGAGAGAGGAAGAAAAGGCAGATAGAATGGGTGTGTCAGGGCCACTGCAAAGGAACTCCAGATGCATGTACCACCTTGTGCATCTGGCTTACATGGGTCCTGGGGAAACGAACCTGGGTCCTTAGGCTTCACAGGCAAACATGTTAACTGTTATGCTATCTTCTCAGCCCTCACACAATTAAAAAAATATATTTTATTTATTTGTGTGTGAGTGTGTGTGTGTGTAAGAGAGAGAGAGAAAGAGGAGAGAATGGGTGTTCCAGAGCCTTCAGCCACTGTAAACGAACTCCAGATGCATGCATCTGCCTTACGTGGGTCCTGGGGAATTGAACTTGGGTCCTTTGAACCTCTCCAAACGCCTTAACCACTAAGCTATCTCTCCAGCCGTTGTTTTTTGTTTTATTTTTATTTTTATTTTTTTGTTTTTTTCAAGGTAGGGTCTCACTCTAGCTCAGGCTGACCTGGAATTCATTATGGACTATCAGGGTGGCCTCGAACTCACGGCAATCCTCCTAGCTCTGCCTCCCGAGTGCTGGGATTAAAGGCGTGCGCCACCACGCCCTGCTTTTTGTTTTTGTTTTATGAGGCAGGGTCTCCCCCTATCCCAGGCTGACCTGGAATTCATTATGTAGTATCAGGGTGGCCTTGGACTCACAGTGACCTTTGCCTGAGTGTTGGGATTAAATGCATGTGCCACCCTGCCTGGCTCACATACTTTTTGAGGGTCAGGAATTCAAAAGCAGTTTAACTGGGTGGGTCTGACTCAGGGTTTCCATGTGGCTGCAGTTAAAATGCCAGGAGGGATGCAGTCATCGGAAGCCTTCAGCAGGGCTGGAGAGACTGCTTCCACTGTGACCAACTCCTGTGCTTTGAAGGCCGGTGCTGGCTGTTGGTGGGAGGCCTCAGTTACCTGTTATGTGCATCTGTCCCTCAGGGTACCTGAGCGTCCTCACAGCATGCCACTGGCTTCCTGCAGTGTAAGTGCTACAGAACAATAAAGTGTAAGCCATCATATCCTCTAAGACATAGCTTCAGAAAGCACACTGTCATTCCCCCAGTATCCTGTTGGTCACATAGATCAACTCTATTGGCAAGAATCAATGGGAGCCATCTTGGGGACAACCACCACAGAATCAATGTAAGCCCGACTGATTGAAACAGGAAAGGGAATGATTGAGAAGACACCGAGGAGCTCCCAGAATGACCAGCAGGGCCGTGTGGGCAAACTAAGGAAGTGGGCAGGAGGTCAGGTGGCTGGGACATTAGCCAAGAACACATCCTGGGAACTGGCCAAGGATGGTGCTGCGGCCCTGGCTGCCCAGAGCTCTGTAGTGTCCTGCTTCTTTGGGTCATTTACTCCAGATCCAGCCTCGTAAGGCTGAGCTCAGTCACATGCCCACACATGGGGTTGAGGGTAGCATCTGAACATTTTGTCTTCGGTAAGGAAGGTAGGCTCTCTTTCTTACCAAGATTCCCCAAACACAGAAGAGTGTTTCAGGGCTGGAGAGATGGCTTAGCGGTTAAGGCTCTTGTCTACAATGCCTAAAGACCAGGGTTTAATTCCCCAGCACCCACATAAATCCACATGCACAAAGTGGTACATGCATCTGGAGTTTGTTTGAAGTGGCTAGAGGCCCTGGCGCACCCATTCTCTCTCTCTCTCTCTCTTTTTTCTCTCTCTCTGCTTGTAATTAAATAAGTAAATAATAATTTTTTTAAAAAAGTGTTTCAAATGCAGAACAGTCATTGAAAAGTAGTCCATTGTAGAGCTACTCATGAGTTGCTTATTTTTAGACAGGGAATGATTCACTAGCCCAGGCTGAGCTGGAACTCAGCCCTCTTGTTTTATTCTCTGAGTGCTTGGGTAACACTGAGCAACATTGCTCCTGGCTTTCTTCGTAAGGTTTTTGTTTGTTTTTAAATGTATTTTTAAAAATTTATTAGAGAGAGAGAGAGAGAATGGGTGCATCAGGGCCCCCAGCCAATGCAAACAAACTCCAGACGCATGTGCCACCATGTGCATCTGGCTAATGTGGGTCCTGGGGAATCGAACCTGGGTCCTTAGGCTTCGCAGACATGCGCCTCAATCCCTAAACCATCTCTCCAGCCTGTTTTTTTTTCTTTTCCTTTTCCTTTTCTTTTTTCTTTTTCTTTTCCTTTTTTTTTTTTTTTTTTTTTTTTTTTTTTTTTTTTTGAGGTAGAGTCTCACTCTAGCCCAAGCTGACCTAAAATTCAGTCTGTAGTCCCAGGCTGCCCTCCAACTCAAGAAGATCCTCCTACCTCTGCCTCCCAAGTGCTGGGATTAAAGATGTGCACCACCATGCCTGGCTTCTTCATGAGTTTTGGCCTTGAACCATTTCCTATAGGTAAAGATAAAACTGGAAAAGATGTATTTAAGGGACTAGACATGACAATGGTTTGGTTTCTTTTCTTTTCTTGTCTTTTCTTTTCTTTTTTTTTTTTTTGAGGTAGGGTCTCACTGTAGCCCAGGTTGACCTGGAACTCATTTTGTAGTCCAAAACTGCCCCTGAACTCAAAGTGTTGGGATTAAAGGTGTTCAATGTTGTTGTAATAGCAAAACCTGGGTAAAAATCAGGCTGCTATCTATCTGCAGGGGTTATGGCACGTTCCATACATGGGCACTGCAGAGCCGCCTCTGACACATGTGGAGATCTCTAAGGCATCTGGTTTCTTGGGAAAGGGCCAGGAGCACAGTAATATGCATTATAACACTCAGACGCTTGTGTCTCTTAGCTGCCCAGGGAGACTATCAACTTCATGAGGTCAAGCAGCCAGGTAGATTATGGCCAATCATTGTACAAGAATCCATCCTCCATAGCCAGGAGTGGTGGCACACACCTTTAATTCTAGCACTTGGGAGGGAGAGGTAGGAAGATCACTGTGAGTTCAAGGCTACCCTGAGACTACATAGTGAATTCCAGGTCAGCCTGAGCTAGAGTGAGACCCTACCTCGAAAAACAAAACAAAACAAACAAACAAACAAAAAAATCCATCCTCTCTTTGTCTATGTATGCAACATTTGCGGCAGACCACACAGGAACTGATGAGACCCCACAGTCCTGGAAGTCAGGGAGAGGGAGCTGTTCAGATTTTTCCCTGATGTATTTTTTTTGTTGTTGTTGGTTTGAGGCAGGGTCTCACTCTAGCCCAGGCTGACCTGGAACTCACTGTGTAGTTCCAGGATGGCCTCAAAATCACAGTGATCCTCCTACCTCTGCTACCAGAATCCTGGGATTAAAGGTATGTGCCACCACACCCGGCCCTTTATGTGGTTTTGAATTCTAAATTTTTTTTAATTAAATTAAACTTATTTATTTATTTGAGAGAGAAAGAAACCACCACAGGGATGGGGGGAATGGGTACGCCAGGGCCTCTAGCCATTCCAAATGAACTCTAGATGCATGCACCAGCTTGTGTATTTGGCAAAAGTGGGTACTGGGGAATGGAGCCTGGGTCCTTTGGTTTTGCTAGCAAACACCCCGAGCCATCTCTCCAGCCCAAATTCTAAAAATTTTATATTTTATTTATTTACTGAGAGAGAGAGAGAGAGAGAGAGAGAGAGAGAGAGAAAGTGAGAGAGAGAGAGAGAATGGGTGCCGCAGGGCCTCTAGCCACTGCAAACGAACTCCAGAAGCATGTGCCACCTTGTGCATCTGGTTTATGTGGGCACTGGTGAATCGAACCTGGGTCCCTAAGCTTCTCAGGCAAGTGCTTAACTGCTAGGCCATCACTCCAGCCCCTGATTTAAAAAAAAAAAAATTAGAACCATAAATACCATGATAATAACTACCACCACTACCACTATTCTTTTTTAATTTTAATTTTAAAAAATATTTGTGTTTATTTATTTATTTGCAAGCAGAGACATGGGGGGGGTGGTTCAAAATGGGCATGCTAGCATCTCTGGCCACTGCAAACAAACTCCAGACATGAGCCACCTTGCGCATCTGGCTTTATATGGGAACTGGGGAATTAAACCTGGGTCCTTAGGCTTTGTAGTCAAGCACCTTAATGGCTGAGCCATCTCTCCAGCTCTCCACCCCTCCCCCCACCAGTTCCTTTTTTTTTTTTTTTTTTTCCATTTCCTATTTTTATAAGGATCCCAGCCATTCTGGATTAGGGACCTCCCTAATCCACCTGATTTTATCTTTGCAGGCCTATAGCCAGATAAGGTTACATTCTGTAGTACTGGGAGTTAGACGTCAATTTATCTTTCTTTTTTTCTTTCACTGACCTGAAATTCATTATGTAGTCTCAGGGAGGCCTTGAACTCAAGGTGATCTACCTCTGCATCTTGAGTGCTGGGATTAAAGGCATGCACCACAACGCTGGCTACAACATATCTTCTATTTTATTTTATTTTATTTTATTTTTTTTTTTTTCCTCTAAAATTCAAACTGTTGTTTCTAATCGCCAGTCACAAACTCAGAAGACTAAGATTTGTAGGAAGGATAGAGTGAAGAGACCAAGGTTTCTTCTCTGATCCTCTACTCAGGCATAACTGGTTTGTATTCTTGTTTCAAGTTTTTAAGTATTGAAAATGCAAATGACAGGCAAAAAAGTTTGTGAACCACGGTTAATAAAGGTTCAAAGCTATTTTCCCCACACAATTCTTGTCCCCAAATTCCAACACAAGTTCCAGATTGATTTATGTTGAAAATGTCAGGCCTGTTAACACAGATTCTGCTTAGGCAGGATCCTCAACTTAAGGCCAACACAGGCCTTAAGACTGTCTTATGTCTGGGGACAACTCAGTACTTTAGCATTTGTCTAGCATGCATAAAGGTTCAATCCCCAAAACCAAAATAGGTAATCTGAAAATGACCAGTTCACACTGGGGTGTGGCAGCACACTGGAGGCAGAGATAGGAAGGATTGCTGTTAGTTGAAAAACAAACAAAAACTGACCAGTTCACTTTATAAGACTTACTGAGCCCAGAATATTAAGCTTTGCAAACAAGTGCCTTTAGCCACTGAGCAATCTCTCTAGCCCAAGACTAGAAATCAAGAGGAAATGCAGTAGCCATTGAAGGGTGATCAGCCTTTAATCCCAGCACTCTGGAGGCAGAGGTAGGAGGACGGCCTTGAGTTCCAGGCCACCCTGTGGGACTTCATAGTGAATTCCACATCAGCCTGGGCTACAGTGAGACCCTACCTCAAAAATACATCTTGTCTTTAGGTATAGCAATTCTGGTCAAGTGGCACACACCTTTAATCCCAGCATTCGGGAGGCAGAGGTAGGAAGATCACCATGAGCTTGAGGCCATCCTGAGACTACATAGTGAATTCCAGGTCAGCCTGGGCTAGTGCGAAACCCTACCTCGAAAAACCAAAATAAAATAAAATAAGGGCTTTACCCCACTCCAGCCTTCTGTGCAGGAGTTCTCTGTATTCTTTAAATTCCGTCTATAATTTAGTAAGGACTCTCTAAAAAAAAAAAACCTTCAAAGAAATTGGAGAACTACAACCAAGGGAGGAGGAGTATACTAGGAAAGACAGTGGGTTTCCTGGTTTTATTTAAGTACAAATATAAGATGTACATAAACTGTTTATTCATTCTCTTCACTGTGCAGCCTGGCGTTGGGATTGATGACTCTAATAGCCAGTGGGACCACTCTTTCCACAATGGCTTTGCAGTCTTCAAAGAAACGATGTGAGGAAGATTTGTCGCTCATTAGGAGAACGTCCAGCTCCTTGACGTTGTGGACCAGGAACTTCCGGAAGCCTCTGGGCAGCTCGTGCTTTGTTTTCTTGTTGCTCCCATAACCAATGTTGGGCATCAGAACTGGGCCTTGAGTCTTCTCCGCCCCCTATTGTCAATACCTCTGGGTCTCCGCCAGTTACGCTTAATTTGACATATCGGTCTGACTGGTGCCGGATGAACTTCTTGGTCCTCTTTTTGACAATCTTGTGCTTTACCAGAGGTCTGAGGGCAGCCGTGATGCCCAGCAGATGGTGGCGGCCACCTCAGCAAGCAGTGCCGAAGAAAGCTTATTCAGTTTTTTTTCCAGGTAGAAAAAACTCTACTCAGGCTGATCTGGAATTCACTATGGAGTCTCAGGGTGGCCTTGAACTCATGGTGATCCTTTACCTCTGCCTCCCGAGTGCTGGAATTTAAGGCTTGCGCCACCACGCCCGGCTTTATGTCTTTTATTTTTAGAAAAATAAAATGTCAGAAAGGATTCTGAATTCATTACAAATGAAAGTTATTTCTTCAGATTAAACTCTCCATTCCCATTTCTCATTTTCTTCTTCTTTTTTTTTTTTGAGGTAGAATTTCACTATCCTCCCACCTCTGCCTCCTGAGTGCTGGGATTAAAGGCGTGCACCACCACGCCTGGCTTGCATTTCTCATTTTCAAATGATCTGATATTCCCACCTATTGTTTCTAGCAACAATAGCTGGACCTTGTTAGCCCTATCTCCCAGCCCCTAGTGTTGTACTATATATACATTTATATATTTTATTTAATTAATTAACTTATTTGACAGAAAGAAAGAGGCAGAGAGAGAGGGAGGGAGAGAATGAGTGTGCCAAAGCCTCCAGCCACTGCAAATGAACTCCAGATGCATGCACTACCTTGTGCATCTGGCTTATGTGGGTCCTGGGGAGTTGAACCTTGGTCTCTTGGCTTCACAGACAAACGCCTTAACCGCTAAGCCATCTCCCTGGCCCCTAGTGTTGTACTTTAAAACCAGTACTTGGTGAAACATCAGAGAGTAAATGTGAGTACAAGGAGAAAAGGAATGTGCCTGTCCTAAGGAGTCGAGGAGAACTTGTGTGATTCCAGAGGTCACCAAGGATGAGGTGAATGATGCAGTGTGGGCATCTGTAAAAGCACAGGGTTCTGCCAGCTTTTTTTTTTTCTTTTTTAAGGTAGGGTCTCACTCTAGCCCAGGCTGGCCTAGAACTCTCTCTGTAGTCCCAGGCTGATTTCAAACTCACAGTGATCTTCCTATGTCTGTCTCCCAAGTGCTGGGATTAAATGTGTGTGCCACCATGTCTGGCTACCAATTTTTATCTTCATCATCCCTTTGCTTTGGCTCCCCATTTCTGGAAGCTTATAATTTAGTGACAAACATATGCCCAAGGCCTTCTGAAAACATTTTGTCACTTTCTGATGAGGTCCAATAAGCACCACATGGCTACCAATCTCCTTCCTAGATGCTTATCCACGTGACATAAGAAACACCTTCTGGGGGCTGGAGAGATGGCTTAGCAGTTAAGGCCTTTGCCTGCAAAGCCAAATGACCGCCGTTCGATTCCCCAAGACTCAGGTAAGCCAAATGCACAAGGTGGTGTATGCATCTGGAGCTCGTTTGCAGTTGCTGAAGGCCCTGGAACCCCCATTCCCTCTCTCTGTGTGTCTGCCTCTTTTACTCTCTCAAATAAATAAGTTAAAAAAAAAAAAAAAAGGGCTGGAGAAATGGCTTAGCGGTTAAGCGCTTGCCTGTGAAGCCTAAGGACCCCGGTTCGAGGCTCGGTTCCCCAGGACCCACGTTAGCCAGATGCGCAAGGGGATGCACGCGTCTGGAGTTCGTTTGCAGTGGCTGGAGGCCCTGGCATGCTCATTCTCTCTCTCTATCTGCCTCTTTCTCTCTCTGTCACTCTCAGATAAATAAATAAAAATAACAAAAAAATTTAAAAAAAAAAAAAAAAAAATGAAAGAAACACCTTCACCTTCTGGGCTGGAGAGGTGGCTCAGAGGTTAAGTTGCTTGCCTGTGAATCCTAAGGACTTGGGTTCAATTCCCCAGGACCCACATAAAGCCAGATGCACAAGGTGGCATATCCGTCTGGAGTTCCTTAATAGTGGCTAGAGGCCCTGGTGTGCCCATTTTCTCTACATGTATCTGCTTTTCTCTCTAAATAAGTAAATAAATAAATAAACCTTCTCTTGTTCTCCATACCCTTGCTCCTCCAAGTGGCTCAGCACACTAAGCAAGCACTCTACCACTGTGCTACATCCCCAGCTCTGGAACTGAAGTTCTTAACGTTCAGTTATGTTTTTTTTTCTTTCAGGTGACGGTCTCAATGTTGCCGAAGCTGACCCAACACTCACCCTGTAGCCTCAGGCTGGTCTCCAACTCAGTGCTCCTTCTACCTCTGCCTCCCGAGTGCTGTGGGCTTAAAGGTGTGCGCCACCATGCCTGGCGTTACCCCTCAAATTGTCTTTACTTTTCTTTCTTTCCTTCTTTTTTTTTTTTTTTTTTTGAGGTAGGGTCTCGCTCTAGGCCAGGGTGACCTGGAATTCACTATGTAGTCTCAGGATGATCTCGAACTCAAAGGCATGCGCTACCACGCTCTGCTCAACCTTCAATTTTTAAGTCATTTGAGTACTAAAACATTGACGGGAATCTTCCCGTTAAGAGCCATGTGGTTAGAGCCATGTGTTGGGGCCCTGAATTGATCCCAAACACCCAAGGAGGTAGGGGATCGTGAAAATTGATGGTATTAGGAGTGGGATAACTCGAGAAGGTACGCATACCAGATTTATTAAATAGAGAATGCCAGCCACGTTATGAACTTTTCGGAAATCAACGGATCATGCCGTCCACGTTACGCAGCCAGCCTAAAACCGGAGCGCTTTCCGCCCAGGGGCTGCAGGCCGGGGTGGACTAGGAGGGAGTGGACGCTCTCAAGTCCTCCCCAGCTGTCACATGGCAGCACTCCAGTAAGAGTTCCCAGTTCTCCCGGAAGGGAGACCGGCTTTGAATTTCAGCCTCGCCATTAGCCCTAGGATGGACACACACACACACGCGCAAGAAGGACAACACGGGGCGGAAAGCCGTGGAAAAGTTCTAGCTTGGAGGAAATCCGCTCGTTGAGTGCTGCGGAGGTTCTTCTGAACTGCAAACAGGCACCGGATTGGGTGCCCAAGAGCCACGAGTCACTGGCTCTCTGGCCGGGATCCACGTTTGGACTCCAGCTCAAGTCAAGGGCGGGCGGGGAACTGAGGCCCAGGGGTCCCCGTGTGCGCCTGCGCGCCGCCGCCGCCCCGCCCTCTGCCAGCCCTGCATCCGGGTCTCGGGCAGGGGCGTGTCCAGGCGGAGGGGCGGGCGGGGGGGGAGGGGAGGGGAGGACGTCGTGGGAGGCTGGCGAGCGGGGAGGGGAGCGAGGCGGACCGGGGGCGGGGCGGAGCGCGCGCTGTCACGTGACGTGCGTGGCGACGTGTCGGCCATCTTGTGTTGTTGAGGCTGAGGACTGACTTGGGTTCTGAGAGACTCCCTGTCCCGGACCGCAGGTAACCAGTGACTCGGTCTCTCTGTTCCCCCGCCCGGCTGCGCTCGGCGCCGCTTCCCCGCCGCTGCGTCCCCGGCCTCCCGTCCACGCCGGCGTCCCCGCCGCCCCGGCCCGAGCGGGCCGCATGGACACCCACGGGCCGCCCGGGTCGCAGCGGCCGTAGCCGGCTCGGGGCGTCCGACGTGGAGACAGGGTCAGGTGCGGGGCCGGAGGGAACCTCTGGCCGGGCGAGGCCAGGGGGGGAGGTGCCCGGCGTGTCTCGGAAGCCCGGAGCCTTCCCCCTGGGCCGCGGACCCCCGCGGACATCGCGACGGGACCTGGCACGGGAGGAGGGCGGTGGGGTTGGGCAGTGTCAGGCCGGCTCGCCCCGGGGCACAGGGGCTCGCCTTCCGCGTCTCGGGGGCCCAGCCCTCCGCGCAGCCTCGGGGTACCCCGGGTCACAGCTGTTGCGAGCCGACAGCTGCTCCTGCCGGCCCCCTGCCTCCACCTGCCCCCGGGAGGTGCGCGCCGGCCTCCGCCAGCGAGCAGGATGAGCGGGGACCGGGGAAAAACGGCTTCCCTGGACCAGGCCGAGGCCAGGTGGAGCCATGATCGGGTCCTTGGGACCCGAGGCTAGTGAAAGTAGAGTCCGTGGCCGCTCTGGGCACCCGAACGGTCACGCCAGGTTGGAGACGGGCGCTCGTCTTATGTGTCAGCAGTTCCCCCACGAAGCACCTCGAACACTTACAGTTGTGTGGCTGAAATGTAAATCAGGGGAGCAGGGGAAAACGGTATGAAAGAAGCAAGCTTGTATTTGGGAAGCTATAACGTTGCTTTGCATTGATCCAGTACCGTCTCCTCCCCCCAGCCCTCGTTTTTCTGAAAGTCAAAGCACTCAAACACACCTAAGTCTCTCTGTATGAAAGGTAAGATTCCATTATAACATACAAGAAATTAGGAGGAATGGCTTCCTGTCCTATATATGCCTTGGATTAATAGGCAGTTTTGTATTCAGGGAAGTCTTTCCTTAGGTAGTGTTTCCTTTTTACAGTCGGATGATTTCCTAGATTAGAAAATTCTGTCATCCTTTCTGTACATCAGTTTTTGTCCTTCTAATATTTGTAGCTATGGACTGACAGTTTGTCCATTTTCATTAGAACACAAAAATACTTTGAGCCATTGGAAGTTTTCTTGCATTTTGCTAGCGTAGCAGCTTTTGGATTGCTTGAAGTGGAAATGTGCTTTTCTTTTATATCAGGTGTTGACACCAGAAGACACTAGAAAACCATTTAGAGATGGCATGTATCTACAAAAATGTCATGATAACTTCCTTGGTAGTTAACACTTAGTTTAAAACTTCATACCCTTTTTTTTTGACCTGGCATTCAGAGTTTTGAGGCTGGTTGAAGAAGGGACCATGTGTTGCCATTCATTGCACAAACAGCACTTACTATATTGTTACATGCTGAGAAACAAAATTTTCTGTCTCTGGGGCTAGGGAGATGGCTCAATGGGTAAATTGCTTGCAAGCATGAGGACTTGAGTTTGAATCTCAGTGCCTATGTAAAAAAGGCTGGGCATGGTGGCATATGCCTGTAAATCTCAGTGCTGGGGAGGTGCAGACAGCAGGATCCGTAGGGCTTGCTGGCTAGCTAGCTAATGTCAAATTGGTGAGCTCCAGGTTTAGTGAGAGACCCTGTCTCAAAAAGTAATGTGAGGGCTGGAGAGAAGGCTTAGCAGTTACAGCATTTGCCTATGAAGCCTAAGGACCTAGATTTGCTTCCCCAGTACCCACATAAAGCCAGATACACAAGGCGGCATATGCGCTTGGAGTTGGTTTGCAGTAGCTAAAGGTCCTGGCCCACCCATTCTCACTCTTTCTCTCAAATAAAATAAAGTGTTTTAAAAAGTAAGGTGGGGGGCTGGAGACATGGCTTAGTGGTTAAGCGCTTGCCTGTGAAGCCTGAGGATCCTGGTTCAAGGCTCAATTCTCCAGGACCCATGTTAGCCAGATGCACAAGGGGGCACATGCATCTGGAGTTCATTTGCAGTGGCTGGAAGCCCTTGCGTGCCCATTCTCTCTCTATCTGCCTCTCTCTCTCTGTCACTCTCAAATAAATAAATAAAAAAAATTAAAAAAAAAAAGTAAGGTGGGAGCTGGGCGTGGTGGCACACACCTTTAATCCCAGCACTCAGGAGGCAGAGGTAGGAGGATCGCCCTGAGTTCGAGGCCACCCTGAGACTACATAGTGAATTCCAGCTCAGCCTGAGCTAGAGTGAGACCTTACCTTGAAACCCCCCCTCTCCAAAAAAAAAAGTAAGGTAAGGTGGGGAGTGACTCCACACGTGCATGCACACGTATGTGGACCACACACATGAAAAAAAATTGTCATGGTGGAGTCATTACTTAACATATCAGTAAATACTTAGGTAAAATATACAGATGTTCCTTGACTTAATGATAGGGCTATGTCCCTGTAAACAGTTAAAATCAGAAATGCATTTAATATACCTTAACCTACTGGACACCATAGTGTAGCAGCAAATCTACTGTAGAATCTTGATTGTTTCTTGCTTGTGAATATGGGGCTGGGTTTTGTGGCTCTACCCCTGGCCAAGATGACTAGGGAGTAATACACCACGCAAGGATACCCAGGAAGGTTTCTACTGGATACATACTGTTTTTTTTTTTTTTTTTTTGAGGTAGGGTTTCACTCTAGGCTGACCTAGAGTTCACTCTGTATTCTCAGGCTGGCCTTGAACTCATGGTGATCCTCCTACTTCTGTCTCCCTGGTGCTGGGATTAAAGGCATGTGCCACCACGCCCAGCTTTTTTTTTTTTTTTTTTTTTTGAGGTAGGATCTCCCTTTAGCCTAGGCTGACCTGGAACTCACTATGTAGTCTCAGGGTGGCTTTGAGCTCACGGTGATCCACTTACCTCTGTCTCCCGAGTGTTGGGATTAAAGGCATGTGCCACCAAGCCCAGCCACACGTACTGTTTTTTACATCATGGTAAAGCGGAAAAATCTTAAAATGGGCCATAGATTCTATGTCAGGGATCATCTACATTGTACTGGTAAGTAATGTGAGGAAAAAAATGAGATAGGGGAAACAGGGAAGGGTCAAAGTATTTTAAATAAATTGTATTTATTTTGCAAGCCGAGTGAGACAGATACACACAGAGAGAATGGGTGTGAACTCAGGTGGATATGTTACTTTGTGTGTCTGGCTTTATGTGGGTACTGGGAATAGAACCCGGGTTGTTAATGCTTTGCAGGCAGGCTCCTTAACCACTGAACAATCTCAAAATATTTTCCTGTCCTTTTAATTTTGTTTCTTTTTAATTTTTTTTAATTATTTGAGAGAGCGAGAGAATGGACATGCCAGGGCCTTCAGCCACTGCAGATGTACTCCAGACACATGCTCTACCTTGTGCATCTGGCTTATGTGGGTCCTTGGCTTTGCAGGCAAATTCCTTAACTGCTAAACAATCTCTCCAGCCCTTATTTTTCTTTTTTAATTTTTTTTTTTTTTCAGGTAGGGTCTCACTCTAGCCTAGGCTGAGTATGTAATCTCAGGCTGGCCTTGAATTCACTGCAATCCTCGTACCTTGGCCTCCTGAGTGCTGGGATTAAAGACAGACATGTGCCACCATGCTGGGCTAATTGCCTTTCTTTTGTCTTTTTGGTGGATAGACCTCAGGGTTTAGAGTGTGCTGGGCAAGTACTCTATGAGTGAGTTATATCCCCAGTCGTGGAGGGGCCAATTTTAAATTAAGTCTCCTGAAGTGGCTTTATGGGTAAGCTCAGCTTTGTTCTGATAGGGAAAAAGAGTGAAGAGGGGCTGGAGAGATGGCTTAGCGGTTAAGCGCTTGCCTGTGAAGCCTAAGGACCCCGGTTCGAGGCTCGGTTCCCCAGGACCCACGTTAGCCAGATGCACAAGGGGGTGCACGTATCTGGAGTTCCGTTTGCAGTGGCTGGAAGCCCTGGCACGTCCATTCCCTCTCTCTCTCTATCTGCCTCTTTCTCTGTGTCTGTCACTCTCAAATAAATAAATAAAAAATGAAGAAAAAAATTAAAAAAAAAATAGTGAAGAGACTCCAGGCTAGGAGACAACAAGGGCAAAGACCCTGTGACAAAAACTGAGGTGAGAATTCAGAGGTCTGCTGGATAAAGCACCAAGGCTGGCGACAGGAAGGGAGACTAATAAGAATGTGCGAACCCACCTCTTTGTTAGGAAGATGTGCTGGATCATTCACTTGTCTGGAATCTTCATTCTTGTTTGTTGTGACTTGTGTGTGTTTCAGACAGGACGACAAGCACAAGCCTTTAACCACCGAGCCATTTCTCCAGCCCCAAGACAAGGTCTTGCTATGTAGCCCAACCTGGCCTTCATCTTCCATCCTTTTGCCTCAGCCTCTCAGGTTGTGAGGTTTCCGGTGACTCTTAGAAAAGAAAATCAGATTCTGTAGATTTGTGCCAACATACACCCCCTATTTATTCTCTTTGGAAAAATTCAGGAAATTACATTGAATTATCTTTCCTAAAAGTAGTATGTTTAAAAAATATTTTTATTTATTATTTATTTGAGAGAGAGATTGAGAGAATGGATGTTCCAGGGCCTCCAGCCACTGCAAATGAACTCCAGACGCATGCACCACCTTGTGCATCTGGCTTACGTGGGTCCTATGGAATCGAACTAGGGTCCTTTGGCTTTGCAGGCAAATACCTTAACCACTAAGCTGTCCCTCCAGCTCTGAATATTTATATTCATTTATTTGAGAGGGAGAGAGAATAAGCATGCCAGGGCTTCCAGCCACTTTAAATGAACTCCAGATGTGTGCACCCCCTTATGCATCTGGCTTATGTGGGTCCTGGGGAACTGAACCTGAGTCCTTTGGCTTTGTAGACAAGCGCCTGAACCATCTTTCCAGCCCCTAAAAGTAAGTTTTTAAATGAGATTGGTGCAAGACTGCCTGGAAGTATTTTTCAAAAGAATGGCTTTTTGCCAGGTGTGGTGGTGCACACCTTTAATTCCAGCGATAGGGAGACAGGTAGGAAGATTACTGTGAGTTCAAGGGCAGCCTGGGCTAGAGTGAGATCCTACCTTGAAAAGCTCAAAACCAAAACAGAAAACAAACAAAACAAAACAAAACAGGTTTGTTTCTTTGTGTGGGCGCATGCCAGGGTCTCTTGCTGCTCCAAACAAATGTCATACGTTTGGATTTAAGTGGGTGCTGGCGAACTGAACCTGGGCCATAAGGTTTTGCAAACAAGTACCTTGAAACACTGAGCCCTCTACCCAGCCTAGGAATGCCTTTTTTTTTTGGTTTTTCGAGGTAGGGTCTCACTCTAGCCCAGGCTGACCTGGAATTCACTATGGAGTCTCAGGGTGGCCTCGAACTCATGGCGATCCCGAGTGCTAGGATTAAAGGTGTGCACCACCACGCCCGGCGGAATGGCTTTTTTTGACTCAGGGTTTTTAAATTGTTTTTTCAATTTTTACTTATTTGCTGACAGAGACACTATGAATGTGAATGGATGCACCAGTGCCTTTTGCCACACTACAAACTTAACTCCAGATACGTGCTTCATTTTGAGCATCTGGATTTACGTGGCTACTGGGGAATTGAACCTGGGCTGACTGGCTTTGCAGGCAAGTGCCTTTGGTTGTTGAGCCATCCCCTGTTTTTGTTTTTTTCCAAGGTAGGGTCTCACTCTAGCCCAGACTGACCTGGAATTCACTGTGTAGTCTCAGGGTGGCCTCGAACTCAAGGTGATCCTTCTACCTCTGTCTCCTGAGTGCTGGGATTAAAGGCATGCACCACCATGCCTAGCTTTTTTTTTTTTTTTTTTAAATTTATTCATTTGAGAGAGGGAGAGAGAGAGAGAGAGAAGGAAGGAAGGAGGGAGGGAGGGGGAATATGAATGGGTGTGCCAGGGCCTCCAGCCACTGTTAATGAACTCCAGATGCATGTGCCCCCTTGTGCATCTGGCTTAACTGGGTCCTGGAGAATTGAACTGGAATCCTTTGGCTTTGCAGACAAAAGCCTTAACCATTTAACCACTGGCTTATTTTTTTTGGAGGTGGGGTCTCACTCTAGTCCAGGCAGGTCTCTTGACTGCAATTGGGAGGCTGAGGTTGGAGGATCGCTGTGAGTTCAAGGCCAGTGTGAGACTACATAGTGAATTCCAGGTCATTCCTAGAGAACAAAGAAGGGGACCTTAGACCTAGCATTTGGGATGCTCAGATAGAATTGCTGTGAGTTCTAGCCCAGTGTGGGACTACAGAGCATGTTCTAGGTCAGCCTGGGCTAGAGTGAGAACCTGCTGGGGAGTGGGGTAGGGGGATGAAAGGATCTTTGGGATAGGCCTGGTGGCACAGGTTTGTAATTCCAGCTATTACTAAGGCTGGGTGTGGTGGCACTGGGGAGACCTAGGTAGACATAGGATCAAGTGTGAATTCCAGGCCAAAAAACAAACCAAAAACCAAGAGGGCTGAAGGATAGTAAATTCAAATCCTACTTGGGCTACAGAGTGAGGTCAAGTCCAGCCTGGTCAATTTACCAAGACACTATCTTAAAAAAAAAAAAAGGCTGTGGTACATGCTTGCCTGACATGCCTGAGCTTCTAGATTCAGTTCCCAGTACTGGAAACTAAATAAATAAAGAAAAACCATTGGAAATTCCAGAGACTATTTGGAAATGTAGGAAAATGAATTTCCTTTAAGTTTGGAACAGGTGATTCAGGAATATAATGAAGAATCAGTATATGAACCATCCATAACTGATTAGTAAAGAAATTAATTCTTTTTTTTTTGTTTTTCGAGGTAGGGTCTTGCTGTAGCTCAGGCTGACCTGGAATTCACTATGTAGTCTCAGGGTGGCCTTGAACTCACGGTGATCCTCCTATCTGCCTCCTGAGTGCTGGGATTAAAGGCGTGCACCACCACGCCCGGCAAAAAATTAATTCCGTACAGTTCAGTTTAGGTTTAATGACTGGTTACTCTAAATTCCGTGAATGGCCATTATGTGTACAGTGTTTTCTATGTCTTCACTCTAACCTTTCAGACTAGGTCACTGTCCGCTTGATCTGATGTGTTTTTTTTTTTTGTTTTTTTTTTGAGGTAAGTTCTCACTATAGGTCACCCAGGTCACCCAGGCTGACCTGGAATTCACTGTGTACTCTCAGGGTGGCCTCAAACTCACAGCTATCCTCTTATCTCTGCCTTCCCAGTGCTGTGATTAAAGGTGTGTACTACCATGCCCAGCTTTTTTTTTTTTTAACATTTTATTTTATTTTATTTTTTAAAAATATATTTATTTGACAGAGAAAGAGAGAGAGAGGATGGGTCTACAGCTGTTGCAAATGAACTCCAGACACATGCGTCCCCTTGTGCATCTGGCTAACGTGGGTCCTGGGGAATTGAACCTGGGTCCTTTTGCTTTGCAGGCAAACACCTTAACTTCTGAGACATCCCTCCAGCCCTTAAATAATTTATTTTTATTTATTTATTTGAGAGGAAAAGAAAGGGGGGGGGGAGGAGAATGGGCATGCGAGGGCCTTTAGCCCTGTAAATGAACTCCAGATAAATGTGCCACCTTGTGCATCTGGCTTACATTTGTCCTGGGGAATTGAACCTGGGTCCTTTGGCTTTGCAGGCAAGTGCCTTAACCAGTAAGCCATCTCTCCAGCCCTTAATCTAATGTTTAATAGGTAGAGGAAAGTGTTTTTTTGGAGGTACTTTGTTTTTTTTTCCATATTCATAAATGACCATTTTATATATGTCCATTTTAATTTAGATTACCTAAAGAACTTACACACACGCACACACGCATACATGCATATATAAGTATTTTTATTAGAGAGAGAGACAGAGACAGTGATTATGGCCATGCCAGGGCTACTTTCCACTGCAAATGAACTCTAGACATCTGTCACTACATACATGTGGCTTTACATGGGTACTGGGCAGTGGAACCCTGGCTGTCAGGCTTTGCAAGCAACTTGAACTAGTATGCCATCTCTCTTGCTTGGATTAAGTTGTTTTTTTTTTCCCTTCAGTTTTTCAAGGTCAGGTTTCGCTCTAGTCCAGGCTGACCTGGAATTTACTGTGTAGTCTCAGGGTGGCCTCGAACAACTGACTGTGATCCTCCTACCTCTGCCTCCTGAGTGTGGGATTAAAGGCTTGCACTATCATGCCCGGCTAAAATTTTTTATTAATTAATTTTATTTATTTATTGTTTTGTTGTTTATTTATTTATTTATTTATTGTTTTTTTGAGGTAGGGTCTCACTCTAGCCCAGGCTGACCTAGAATTCACTCTGTAGTCTCAGGGTGGCCTGGAACTCAGCGATCCTCCTACCTCTGCCTCCCAAGTGCTGGGATTAAAGGTGTGCGCCATCATGCCTGGCTGATTTGAAGTATAAATAAAATTAATTTAGGGCTGGAGAGATGGCTTAGCGGTTAAGGTGCTTGCCTGCAAAGTCAAAGGACCTAGGTTTGATTCCCCAGGACCCACGTAAGGCAGATGCACAAGGTGGCACGTGCATCTGGCGTTTGTTTGCAGTGGCTGGAAGCCCTGGAGTGCCCATTCTTTCTCTCTACCTCTTTCCCTCTCACTAATAAATTTAAAAATTAATTTAATTTAATTTATTTAAGCTAGAGAAAGAGGTAAATAGAGAGAATGGCCACGCCAGGGCCTCCACTCCCCAGCCACTGCAAACGTGCTCCAGGTCCATGCGCCACCTTGTGTATCTGGCTTATGTGGGTCCTGGGGAGTTGAACCTGGGTCCTTTGGCTTTGCAGGCAAGTGTCTTAACGGCTAAGACATCTCTGTAGCCCTGATTTGAAGCATTTTTGCTGGGGATTTGTTTATGACAGATGATTCATAATAGGTTGCCTCAAAGTCATCTAAAGGTAGGGTGTGAATGGAGCTGTGAATTAGCTAAAAGAGTGCATAATGATTGATAGTAGAGATGAAATAGTGTTTTGACTAATTAAATTTCTCCGTATTCATTGAATTTTTGAAATTAGATTTCCAAGTTATAGTTTCTTTGATGTCATATCAGTCTGTTTATTCTCATGACCACATTTTAATACTCTGTACATGTATTCATTTTATAATGGAAGATGACACTTACTGTCTTGGACATTTTTGTATGGAAAGATTGCTGTTGACCCTAGCCCTTCTAAAAGATCTTTGGTTTGTGCCATTTTCAGTAACTGGTTTTGTTTGCAGTTTTGTGAGCTCTGCTTATTAAATATTCCAGCCTTTCTGTTTTTCTGTAGTGGGACCAGTCTTATTAGGTTGAATTTAAAATCTATGTTGATGTTAATCCACGTAATTTAGAGGCAAGTTAAATTATCATTTTCCTTTAACAATTTGAATTTTATTGTTGTTAAAGTCTGAACCCAAGTATTTTTCCCCCTTGACTAGTGTTTTTATTTTATTTTTTTAATTTTTAATTTTGTATAATTAACTTCCATGATTGTAAACAATATCCCATGGTAATTCCCTTCCCTCCCCTCCCCCTTTTCCCCTTTGAACCTCCACTCTCCATCATATCCCCTCCCCCTCTCAATCAGTCTCTCTCTTATTTTGATGTCATCATCTTTTACTCCTGTTATGATGGTCTTGTGTAGGTAGTGTCAGGCACTGTGAGGTCATGGATATCCAGGCCATTTTGTGTCTGGGGGGAGCACATTGTAAGGAATCCTACCCTTCCTTTGGCACCTACATTCTTTTTTTTTGTAGATGGGCTAAGATTTATTCATTTACTTAACATTTAAAAGTGTTTCATTTACTTCGGTAACATGTCAGACAATTAAAGTTCCCATTAAAACACTTAAAATTCAGAAAGTCGCAGATCAGGACAGGGAAGTTCCCAGCCCCATTCCTGAGGTGGGGTGAGGAAGTCGAGCCAGAACTGCATCCTGGACTAGGCTTCTCTGCTAAATTGAGATTACCATGAGAGAGGACCACCTTAGTCTCATTTGCATGAAGATAAAACTCAACTGCTTACAGAGAAGAAAGAACTAGATTGTAATGGGGACTGGCCCTTGATGAGTCATTGGGAAGACCATTCAGTTGCTTGGAAAAAGTAGTTTCTAGAGTCAGGGGCCTGGACTAAGGGTCAATATTCTACAAAGGTCCTCTTCCTTTCAGTGACACTTTTCTCAGTAGCAAGAAACCTAAAATCCAGAGAAGCCGTTAACCCCTCTCCCCTCAGGGCTGTAGCCTGAGAGCATGTCCAGGGTAGACGGAAGGTCAAGACAGTGATACAACTTCACTGGGCCTCTTCTTCAATAGGAGAGCAGCCAGGGAAGAAGCTGGTATTGCTGCCCAGAGCTCGCTTCTTTTTCTTTCCCGGAGCCTTATTTTCTTGTAATTCTGTTGCTATATGTTTAGGTTCTTGGTGGTCAAAGGAGGGAATAAGAGCAGTCTTCCTTAGCTGGATCTGATCTATATCACACAACTCTCTTAGGATCTGGCCTTGCTGGTGATTCTGACATTTTGTGGGGTCACAGCTACAGGCCACGTTACAGTCTGAACTTTGCCTCCTGCACCCACATTGTTCCCACACCAGCCCTTGCAGAAACACTCTTGGATGTTCTTCCTGGATACCTTAACTTTGTTGGCTTCCATTCCTCATCATCCCCATCATCACCATAACAATCACTGTTGCCATCCTCATGCTCAGTCACAGAAAGCTCTGAATAATATTTGACAATCTCGTTGTCCAGGTTTTGCTTCATACACTTTTCTTTGACTCGAGAAGGTTTTGGTGTTGGTGGGACATATTCAAAGAATGGCTCATACATTCTTTTTGACACCTCTTCTGCAATGGACCCTGAGCCTTGGAAGGAGTGATAGAGATATTGCAGTGCTGAGCACTCCTCTCCCTTGACTAGTGTTTTATGGTAATAAAGTTGTAGGATTTTCATTCATTTTTGATGCTTCAAAGAATTACTTTTCAAAAAATAGTTTTGTTTAATGAGTAAGCTTCCTAACTTTCTTTTTATTTCTCTATTTTTAGCTGCTGCTGCTTATTATTATTTTGTATTCTTATTTATTTTCTATATCTTACTATATTATATATATTATAAATATTTTATTTATTAGAGATGGGGGCGGGGGAGAATGGGCATGCTGCAAACGAAGTCCAGGTGCATGCGTCACTTTGTGCATCTGGTTTATGTGGGACCTGGAGAATTGAACCTGGATCCTTAGGCTTCCCAGGCAAGCTCCTTAACTGCTAAGTCATCTCTACAGCCCTATTTATTATTCCTTTTTTTTTTTTTTGGCTTTTCGAGGTTGGGTCTCACTCTAGCCCAGGCTGATCTGGAATTCACTATGGAGTCTCAGGGTGGCCTCGAACTCACGGCGATCCTCCTACCTCTGCCTCCCAAGTGCTGGGATTAAAGGCGTGCACCACCATGCCCAGCTTTATTACTATTTTTTAACTTTACTTTTTTGAGAGAGAGAGGGAGAGAGAATGGGTGCGCCAGGGCCTCCAGCCATCCAGATGCATGCGCCCCTTGTGCATCTGGCTTACATGGGTTCTGGGGAATCGAACCCAGGTCCTTTGACTTTGTAGGCAAATACATTAACTGCTAAGCCATCTCTCCAGCCCCGTATTTATTATTTTTTGAGACAGGGTCTCATTTAGTCCAACTCAATTATATAGATGAGAAGGACCTTGAACTTCTGATTGTCCTGCCTCCAACTCCTGAGTGCTGGGATTATAGGCCTGTTTACCCCACTGACTTTTTTTCCCCCTTTCTGCCCTCTCCTCTCCTCTCTTCTCTGCCCTCTTCCTTCTCCCTTTCTCTCACCCTTCTTCCCTCTCCCTGCCCCCCCCCCACCCCTCACTTGCTTACTGGGGGATCAAACCTAGGACCTTGTGCTGCCAGGCAAGTGCTTTACAACTGGACTACATCTCTAATCTGGAATTCTAATATTCTTTACCAGATTGCTTTTTTTTTCTTTGTTATGTCCTCATGCAAATGAGTATATTAATTTGATAGGAATGTGAAATGATACCATGGTTGAATTGCCCTTAATTTTGGGTGACCTTAGGGGAAAAGGGAAAAATTTGTAACACAAAAGAATACATCTTATGTGACCAAACTTCATTTTACAAAAAATTTTATAAAAAAGATGTTTTCCAGCTGGGTGTGGTGGCACATAACCTTTAGTCATAGCACTCAGGAAGCAGAGGCAGGAAGATTTCCCTGATTTCAAGGCCACCCTGAGACTAATTCCAGGTTATCCTGGGTTAGAGTAAGACCCTACCTGGAAAAACAAAAAGCAGGGCTGGAGAGATGGCTTAGCAGTTAAGTGCTTGCCTGTGAAGCCTAAGGACACTGGTTCCAGGCTCAGTTCCCCAGGTCCCACGTAAGCCAGATGCACAAGGGGGTGCAGGTGCCCTGGCTGGAGTTCGTTTGCGGTGGCTGGAGGCCCTGATGCACCTGTTTTCTCTCTATCTGCCTCTTTCTCTGTCTGTTGCTCTCAAATAAACAAGTAAACACAAAAAAGAAAAACAAAAAGCAAACAAACAAAAAAAAGTTTTCCAAATGTTAAATGTTTTTCTACCTAAAATAATTAAGAAGCACAATTTTATATTTTCTTGTTAACTACAGAATTTTTTTTTTTTTTTTTTTTTTTTTGGTTTTTCGAGGTAGGGTCTCACTCTAGCCCAGGCTGACCTGGAATTCACTATGGAGTCTCAGGGTGGCCTCGAACTCACGGCGATCCTCCTACCTCTGCCTCCCGAGTGCTGGGATTAAAGGCGTGCGCCACCACGCCCGGCTTTTAACTATAGAATTTTATTAACAAGGTTAAGGAGCGTGTGCTTTGAGTTAGACTCATTTGTTTTATTATCTGATTCTCTCCCCATTCCTCTGCTTAAAAAAATGCAGAGTGCAGGGGCTCTAGTTAGATGAACTTCGGACATTGTTATGTGGCTACTTTTTCATTTTCCATTTTTTTCAAGGTAGGATCTCATTCTAGCCCTGGCTGACCTGGAACTCACTCTATAGTTCTAGTCTGGCCTCAAACTCACAGCCATCCTGAGTACTAGGAGTAAAGTAATACACCACCATGCCCTGCATGGCTACTTGTTTTTGCAAAATTATTTTATTTATTTATTTATTTTTTATAAAGTGTGCATATGTGTGTGTGACTATAGACACACATGTGCCACAGCGTACCTGTGGAACGCAGAAGACTACTTTCCAGAGTAGTCCTTGCCGTCCAACTGTTTTTTTTCTTTTCTCAATTTTTGTTAACATTTTCCATGATTATAAAAAATATCCCATGGTAATACCCTCTCCCTCCCCCAACTTTCCCCTTTGAAATTCCATTCTCCATCATATCCCCTCCCCATCTCAATCAGTCTCTCTTTCATTTTGATGTCATGATCTTTTCCTCCTCTTATGATGGTCTTGTGTAGGTAGTGTCAGGCACTATGAGGTCATGGATATCCAGGCCATTTTATGTCTGGAGGGAGCACGTTGTAAGGAGTCCTACCCTTCCTTTGGCTCTTACATTCTTTCCGCCACCTCTTCCTCATTAGACCCTGAGCCTTGGAAGGTGTGGTTGAGATGTTACTCAGTACTCCAGTGACTTCTTTCCAGCACTATGATACCTTCTGAGTCATCCCAAGGTCACTGCCATCTGAAAAGAGAAGATTCTTTACCCAGAGTGAGAGTAGCGTTAATATAAGGGTATAAATATTAAGAGAAGTGCTTACTGGGCAGTTTGATAAGCATAGTATATACATTTAGCCAGACATCAGCAGATATTACACCCCTAGGGCTCATGACTACCCCTGTTTTAAGTTTTCAGTATCAGGGATGTATTCCCCCCCGCCCCCCATGGAGCTGGCCTCCAGTCCAATTGGAGGGCAGTTGGTTTCCACCATGACAGTCGTGCCACTGTTGCACCCGTTGGCTCATTTGGCCTAGCTGGCCAATTGTAAGGCTTGCAGTGTCCACTGTTGAGTATCTTCACTGGTGGTATCTCTTTCTCCCACTGAACTAAATGTAGAATGGCTTCTTCCAGCTTTCTCTCAGCTGGTCTACATGGAGGAGGTTATCAGCTCAGTTCCAGCAGAATTTCTCAGTGGCCTTGCCGCCCACGTATGTGGAGTCTTCAGCAATACGGTCTTACCATCTATTCCTGGTGGGAAACCAAGGCAAAATTATTTTATTTTCCACTTTTTACTAGTGGAAGTGTCTTTCTTACATTGCTTTCTGGCTGTTAATAATATTTTTAATTTACTTCTTTTGAAGCAAGGTCTTAACTGTGTAGCCCAGGCAGGCCTTAAACTCTTGACCCTACAACTTGAATTATAGACTTATACCACCATGTCTGTTTTTTTTTTTTTTTGGTTTTTCAAGGTAGGGTTTCACTCTAGCCCAGGCTGACCTGGAATTCACTATGGAGTCTCAGGATGGCCTCGAACTCACGGTGATCCTCCTACCTCTGCCTCCCGAGTGCTGGGATTAAAGGCGTGCGCCACCACGCCCGGCTCACCATGTCTGTTTTTTTAAAAAATATTTATTATTTATTTGGGGGGGGGAGACAAGAGGAGGCAGAGAGAAAGAGAATGGGCATGTCAGGGCCTCTAGCCACTACAGACTAACTCCAAATGCATGTGGTCCCTTATGTGGGTCATGGGGGAATTGAACCAGGGTCCTTAGGCTTCACAGGCAAACACCTTAACCTCTAAGCCATAGCTATGGTGCTTCATTGTACTTTTTGTCACTTGAAATCCACTTGTGGCTTTTTAGGATTGTTTCAAAACAGTATTAAACAGGGTAGAGCTGGGCGTGGTGACGCAAACCTTTAATCCTAGCACTAAAGAGGCACAAATAGGAGGATTGTTGTGAGTTTGAAGCCAGTCTGAGAAATAGAAAATTGTAGGTCAGCCTGGACTAGAGTGAAATTCTACCTTGAATCCCCCCCTCAAAAAAACAAAAAAAAAAACAAACAAAAAAACAAACAAACAAAAAAAAAAAAAACAAACCAGGATGCCTGGAGCTTTGCTCTTAGACATTTTGGCACTGATAATATTCCTGGGACTGAAGAAAGATTTGCATAGGCGGCACATTGTTGTGGTACTTACTGTTGCTTTCTTTTTTCTTTTTTTATTTACTTGAGAGAGAGAGAGAGCGAGCGAGCGCGAGCAGGTGAGCGAGACAGAGAGAAAGAGAGAGAGAATAGGCATGCCAGGGCCTCCAGCCACTGCAAATGAATTCCAGATGCATGCGCGTCCTTGTGCATCTGGCTTTTGTGGGTCCTGAGGAATCGACCAGGGTCCTTTGGCTTTGTAGGTAAATGCCTTAACTGCTAAGCCATTTCTCCAGCCCCACTGTTACATAGTTTTGAATGAACCCCCAAATAATAAGTTCCTTAAAGCCCTGTGTCAGTGTGTGATCTGACTCACTTAGGACATTTTTAAAAAAATTTATTTGACAGAGAAAGAGGGAGAAAGTGAGAAAATGGGTGCACCAGGGCCTCCAGCCACTGCAAACGAATTCCATTCCTGTGCGCCCCCTTGTGCATCTGGCTAATGTGGGCCCTGGGGAATCGAACCTGGGTCCTTTGGCTTTGCAGGCACATACCTTAATCGCTAAATCATCCCTCCAGTCCCCCCCCCCTTTTTTTTGGAGTCTTGATATGTTGTCTAGATCTTGAATTCATGATCCTTTTGGCCTCACCTCCTGACTAGCTATGACTACAGGCACACGTTACTGTGCCTGGCAGAGAATCTAGTTTATACACATACCCGATAATCTTAGTATTTTATTCAGGCTTGGAAGCCATTTCCTGTTAAATTCATTCAAGTTGAAAAATTAGACTTTTATGGCTGGGAATGGCTCAGTGTGTAAAGTGCTTACTGTGCAAGCATGATGACCTAAGTTTGAATCCCTAGAACCCATACGAAGTTGGTAGCTTGCATGCGCATGTCTAATCCTGTCCCTTCTACAGAGAGATGGGAAGTGGGGAAACAGGGAAGATCCTTGGAAGCCTGTGAGCTATCCAGCCTGGCATCCCGAGACCCGGCCTCAAACAAGGTGGAAGGACAGGACCAACCTCTGATATTTTCCTCTGGCCCCCATGTGCATGCCCACATTTGCACACATGAACACACAAAGATTAAAAATATGTTTTTGGGCTCGAGAGATGGCTCAGCAGCTAAAGGCACTTGCTTAGAAAGACTGACAGCCTGGGTTTGATCCTTAGCACCCGTATCAAGCCAGTTGCACAGTGATGGCGTGTGCATCTAGAGTTAGTTTAATTGATGACAAAAGGTTCTGGTGTATCCATTTATGCTGTGCCTCTCTGCTTCCAAATACATATTTAAAAAACTTAGGCTTTGCTTCTCCAAACCACCCCTTTGTCTCCAGACTTCTCTGGGGCCAGCAGCTGCTGGACCATGGGCCCCGGGGCGTGGGCTCACCCACGACCATGGGCTCAGTGTCCAACCAGCAATTTGCAGGTGGCCATGCCAAGGCACTGGAGAAAGGAGGCTCCGGCAGCCACCGCATGGCCTGGCACCTGTAAGTGGTTCTGTATGCGTGTGGCCTTCGGCTTCTGTTTCGGCTTCGGCTTCTTGTCCATGATGGCCTGTGCTGGGCTCGCACTCAACCGCCCCCCCCTGCCCCCTTGGATGTCTTTGTTCGCCAGAGTAAGTGCATATGAAGGCCTTCTGGGGCCTCAGGGAGGGTGAGGCAGTGTAGTTCACCTTTAAGAAGTTAAGAAGTCAGCCAAGGGCTCGGAATCCATCCAAGTCACCTGCCCTGGTGGGGTATTCTGTATTGGGAGTGAGAGGCGGCTCAAGGGGAAGAACATGCAGAAATACAGACCCAAAGGAGACAGGTGCTGCAGCTGTGGTGGTCTAGACCCACATACCGAGGAATGCAAGCTGCCACCCCAACCAAGAAGTGCCACTTCTGCCAAAGCATCAACCATTGGTGGCCTCATGCTCGCTGAAGGCCCAGCAGACCCCCAGCTCCCAGGGAAAGCTTGCCTACTTCTGGGAGGATGAAGAAGAGATTCACAGCCCCACCCTGCTCCCAGAAGCCCAGAACTGACCCATGGGAGTGGGCTGTTCTTTTGCTATCAGGAACTTTCAAGAAGGCATCAATCGGCAGAGTGGAGAAAGGGGGAGGGATAGGGTGGGTTGAGGGGCCTGGCTCTGTCATATATCTCAGGCTGGGGTTTCCAGCACCACCCTGTCTTCCCTTGGTGTGGGAGGCGGGTATGCCAACCATGCTGTATCCAAATGCAAGTGAGGGCTTTGGAGTGGGGAGACCACCCTAGAACCTGCATCTGCATGCTTTATCTGACACTTTAGCCCCAAAATGTCAAGCTTGTAACAGTGGTGTGGACAGGGAGGTTACTCCCCCTTCTGAAGAAGGGTGTAGAATATTACCCTTACAGGGCAAGGTGTGAAACAAAAGCTTGAGACCAGATGAATGAACCAAACCACAAGCTATCACACTCCTAGCTCAGGAGCAAGGCAGGGCTTTTTTTTTATCTTATTTTTTATTGTCACCACTTGTCTACTCGTAACCCAGTCTTGGGATATGGTGCTAGAAACTATCTCAAGCAGTGGATTGGGATGACAGTCCAAACAGGTGGTAGTGGGAGGAGCTGCTGATCTGCTGCTCCTACCTCCTTCCCATCCCTTTCTGGGCCAATGTGATTTAATTTACTTTCTCCAGGATGCCAACTGCACTGTCTATGTAGGAATGACGTATTTTTGTGCATTTTAATTTTTTTTTTTTTTTTTTTTTTTTTGGTTTTTCAAGGTAGGGTCTCACTCTAGCCCAGGCTGACCTGGAATTCACTCGGTATTCTTAGGGTGGCCTTGAACTCATGGTGATCCTCCTACCTCTGCCTCCTGAGTGCTGGGATTAAGGGTGTGTGCCACCACACCCGGCTTTTTCCCTCCCTTAATATAAATATTCTGCTTTTGTATATTTTAATGTAAGGCCCTTGTTCCTGTACTGTGTTCTCAGGTACATGAACAATCTCAGGGGTCTGCACAGCAGGAATACTTTTTGTTGTTCTTATCACTGTGGAGAGCATCCATTTGGAGTACATATCCTATTGAACTACCTTATTTTTGCCAAGCACAACATTTTTTTTTTTTTTTAAATTCCTGCCTGTGTCCTGGAAACCCCCTCCATCTTAAAAATGTGAAGAGACCAAGTTTTAATTGGTCATCCCGTGACTTGATCTCCTCCAGCTGGAAGATTGGAAATTTGTGTAATAGGAAAAGGTGATACAGAAAGCTGGACCAGGGGAAAGGCTTAGAGAAGCCATGTTATGGTTAGGTGATAGTTGTCTAATCCCAGGGCACAGAAATTGTTATCTGTACCAAATGCACCCTTCAACTAGATCAGTCTGTTCCTGCCACACTCAGGATATATGTGTGTGTGTTTATATGTTGTTTAAAAAAAAATGCAAGTTTGTAAAGGTAATTTTGTTTTATGGTTCTAGGGATTGAACCTTGGGCCTCATGTGTGCTAGGCAAGCACTTTACCACTGAGCTACATCCTCAGCCTGATAAGAATGAGTTTTCAGACCAATACCCTTGTTCTACTCTGTATGTCCAGGGATAGATAAGCTGAAACAAAGACTAGCATCAGATCATAACCTCTCAAGATCTTAGCTTCCAGGGAGACCCACAAACGAGGGCCTCTGAGCCAGTGTCCTGCCCTGCTGCAGTAGTGATTGATAGTGTCATGGTAGCTAAAAGAGAAAAAGGGGGTTTCGTTTACATGCTGTGAGATCACTGCAAACCTCCTTCACTGTGTTAAAACCGGACAAACGGAATAGAACACATTGGGTGGTGTGTGTCTACTCCTGGTTTCTTGTCTCCTCAAGTGCTGCCCCACTCCAGTTATTGTATTTGTCTGGGCTTTGTAGAACTTTGCTGAGTCTCTGAGTTGGTGATGGTTAGGTGGCCTAGTTTGTAAATGTAATGTGTTGGTCTTAATGTTCCTTGGGGTTTTATTGTTTACAAAACTTTTTGTATTGAGAAAAATAGCCAGAGTATCTTTGACAAAAGGTTCTGTACCAGACAAAAGGATCTGAAACATAATTGGGGCGGGCTCTCTTTTCAAAGTGTTTTGTGCTCCTTCCAAAAAAATTTAAGCTTATTTTTATTTTTATTTCTCCCCGAGGTAGCGTCTCGCTGTAGCCCAGGCTGATCTGGAATTCACTATGTAGTCTCAGGGTGTCCTTGAACTCACGGTGATACTCCTGTCTCAGCCTCTGGTGTTCTGGGATTAATGGCGTGCACCACCATGCCTGGCAAAAGTTTATGCTTTTAAAGGTTTTCCAGGGATTGCTATGTTATTTACATTAGTATTTTTGTTATTTACAGTGTTAAAAGGACCTGAACAGCCTCTGCTCAAACCTCCTGCTGTGAACTAGCAGAACTTTTGACAACAGGTAAGTTGGAAGAGAAGCACATAGTCCCCCCCCCCCCATTCTTTCCAGAGCCTTTTATACATAATTAGTGTTCTACCCTTATCTTCATCTCTAGAGCCCAAGGAGTTGATTTTTGCTTTTTGTGCAGGTCTTAGGACAACTTGAATATTGTTAGTTTAGGCATTGCCTGCCTTTTTTTTTTTCTTTTTTCTTTTTTTGGGTTTTTCGAGGTAGGGTCTCACTCTAGCTCAGGCTGACCTGGAATTCATTGTGTATGTAGCCTTAGGGTGGCCTTGAGCACACAGTGATCCTCGTACATCTGCCTCCCAAATGATGGGATTAAAGGTGTGTGCCACCATGCTCGCCTGCCCAACTTTAAAAAAAAAATTATTTGAGAGAAAGAGGCAGATAGATTCGCCAGGGCCTCTAGCCACTGCAAATGAACTCCAGACACATGTGCCCTTTATGCATCTGCCTTTAATGGGTACTGGGAACTTGAACCTGGGTTCTTGGCTTTGCCGGCAAGTGCCTTTACCCACTAAGCCATCTCTCTAGTGCAGGAGGACCTGGAATTTTCCGTGTAGTCTCAGGGTGGCCTCAATCTCACAGTGGTGCTCGTACCTGTCCAGAGTGCTGAGATTAAAGGCATGCTCCACCGCACCCAGCCTGCCCACCTTCTTTTGAGATAGGGTCTCTGTTTGGCTTGGCACTCACCAAGTAGGCTAAACTGTCTGGCCATTGAGCCCTGGGATCATTCTGTCTCCACCTACCTAGTCCTGGGATTACAAGCATGTGCCACCATGCCTGAAATTTTTATGTGGGTTCTGGGAATCAAACTCCTATGCTTGTGCTTACTAGACAAGCTCCTTAACCAACTGAGCTATGTCCTGAGCTTCTAGATTTCAGTTATTTTCATTCATTCATTCATTCATTCATTCATTCTCTATCGTGTGTGTGTGTGTGTGTGTGCATGCGCGCGAGTGCGTGTGTGTTTACATGGTCTTTAATCCCATTGCTTTTTTCCCTCTTGTTTCTTTTATTATATATTTTTATTTATTTATTTGAGAGCAATTGAGAAAAAGAGGCAGATAAAGAGAGAGAAAGAGAGAATGGGCATGCTAGGGCCTCCAGCCACTGCAGATGAACTCCAGATATAAATGTCACCTTGTGCATCTGGCTTATGTGAGTCCTGGGGAATTGAGTCTCGAACCTGGGTCCTTAGGCTTCACCGGCAAGTGTTTAACTGCTAAGCCATTTCTCCAGCCCTTTTTTCTCAATTTTTATTAACATTTTCCATGATTATAAAAAAATATCCCATGGTAATACCCTCCCTCCCCCCACTTTCCCCTTTGAAATTCCATTCTCCATCATATCCCCTCCCCATCTCAATCAGTCTCTCTTTCATTTTGATGTCATGATCTTTTCCTCCTCTTATGATGGTCTTGTGTAGGTAGTGTCAGGCACTATGAGGTCATGGATATCCAGGCCATTTTATGTCTGGAGGGAGCACGTTGTAAGGAGTCCTACCCTTCCTTTGGCTCTTACATTCTTTCCGCCACCTCTTCCACATTAGACCCTGAGCCTTGGAAGGTGTGATTGAGATGTTACTCAGTACTCCAGTGACTTCTTTCCAGCACTATGATACCTTCTGAGTCATCCCAAGGTCACTGCCATCTGGAAAGAGAAGATTCTCTACCAAAAGTGAGAGTAGCATTAATATAAGGGTATACATATTAAGAGAAGTGCTTACTGGGCAGTTTGATAAGCATAGTATATACATTTATCCAGACATCAACAGATGTTACACCCCTAGGGCTCATGACTACCCCTGTTTTAAGTTTTCAGTATCAGGGATGTATTCCCTCCCATGGAGCGGGCCTCCAGTCCAATTGGAGGGCAGTTGGTTTCCACCATGACAGACGTGCCACTATTGCACCCGTTGGCTCATTTGGCCTGGCTGGCCAAATATAAGGCTTGCAGTGTCCACTGTTGAGTATCTTCACTGGTGATATCTCTCTCCCATTGAACTGCATGCAGAATGGCTTCTTCCAGCTTTCTGTCAGCTGGTCTACATGGAGGAGGTTATCAGCTCAGTTCCAGCAGGATTTCTAAGTGGCCTTGCAGCCCAAGTATGTGGAGCAATAACTTTTTTGTTTTTTCAAGGTAATGTCTCATTCTAGCTCAGGCTGACCTGGATTTCCCTATGTAGTCTTAGGGTGGCCTTGAAGTCATGGTGATCCTCCTACCTCTGCCTCCCGAGTACTGGGGTTAAAGGCATGTGCCATCATACCCTGTTGCTCTCTTGTTTATTTTTTCTTACAAAATTTTTATTTATTTGAGGGAGGGGGAAAAGAGAGAGAGAAAGAGAGAGAGAGAAAGAGAAAGAGAATGGGTATACCAGGGCCTCCAGGTGCTCCAAATAAACTCCAGATGCATGTGTCACCTTGTACATCTGGCTTATGTCAGTCCTGGGACGTTGAACCTGGGTCCTTTGGCTTTGCAGGCAAGCACCTTAACCATTAAGCCATCTCCATCCACTCATTTTTTTGTTTTGAGGTTGTGGGTGGTGAGTAGAAACTCATTTTCTAGCCAGGTGTGGTGGCACACACCTTTAATCCCAGCACTTGGGAGGCAGAGGTAGGAGGATCGCTGTGAGTTGAAGGTCACCCTAAAAGTCCATATTGGATTCCAGATCAGCTTGGGCTAGAGTGAGACCCTACCAAAGATTGTTATAAAAACTTATTTTCTAGTGCTTCAGATATTTTATAGAAGAGTAACATCCTTTTGCCTTGATCCTGGTGTAAATTTATATCTTAAAGTGTTGTAAGTTTATTTTATTTTATTTTATTTTATATTTTTATTTTTTTGGTTTTTTGAGGTAGGGTCTCACTCTAGCTCAGGCTGACCTGGAATTCACTATGGAGTCTCAGGGTGGCCTAGAACTCACGGTGATCCTCCTACTTCTGCCTCCCAAATTCTGGGATTAAAGGTGTGCGCCACCACGCCCGGCGATTTTATTTTATTTTTATTTTTTGATGTAGGTCTGCCCCTCCCATCCTCTCCCCTTCTCTCCCTTTGACTCCCCTTCTCTATTCCTTTTTTCTTTCTTTCTTTTTTTGGTTTTTCAATGTAAGTTCTTGCTGTAGCCCAGGTTGACCTGGAATTTAGTATGTAGTCTCTGGGTGGCCTTGAACTCACAGCGATCCTCCTACCTCTGCCTCCTGAGTGCTGGGATTAAAGGCGTGCACCACCACACTCAGCATTTTTTAATTTTCTAGCAATCTAGAAAAAATCTGATAATGTATAGCTCTTTAGTCCTACATGCATATTTTAAAAAAATTGTGTATAGGTGTATTCATGTTTGTGTGTGTGTGTGTGTGTGTGAGAGAGAGAGAGAGAGAGAGAGAGAGTACGTGTGTGTGTGTGTCACAGCATGTATGTTGAGGTCAAAGAACAACTTTGGGGTTGGTCTCATCTGTCCACCTCTCTGGAGGCAGGGATTCTATATTCTCACTTTGTACTGTTGCTCTTCTGTTTGTGTTTATCATGAGTTTCTGGAAAATTCTCCTGTATCCCCTTCCACCTTGCTATCAGTGTTAGCATGCTAGGATTACAGAAGCCCATCACACCTTCTGGCTTTTTATCCATAGAGTCATCTCCCCAGCCCACGTAACATATTTTTATGGTGAATGAGGACATTAGTAGGTCTTACCAAGCATCACTGTTGATCCTTCGTAGTTTTTTTTTTTTTTTAATATTTATTTATTTGAGAGAGAGAGAGAGAGAGAAAGAATGGGTGCATGAGGGCTTCCAGCCACTGCAAACGAACTCCAGATGTATGCACCTTCTTGTGCATCTGGCTAATGTGGCTCCTGGGGAATTGAACCTGGGTCCTTTGGCTTTGGAGGCGAACACCTTAGCCAGTAAGCCATCCCTCCAGTCTGATACTTCCTAGTTCAATTCATGTATATGATGCATATAGGGGTTTTTTTTTTTTTTAAACTCTTTGAGGCAGCTATCACTAGCCCAGACTGACCTGGAACTCATTCTGTATAGCCCAGGCTGGCCGTGAACTCATGATAATCCTCCTACCTCAGCCTCCCAAGTGCTGGAATTAAAAGTGGGGAGCCACCAGGTCCAGCTTGTTTTGCATTTTGAGACAGTTTCATGTATCCTAGGCTGGTATTACAATGTAGTTGAGGATTTTCTTGAATTTCTGATCCTCTTGCCTCTATGTCCTAAATGTTGGGATTGTAGGTTTGCATGACCATGTCTGATGATCTAGTGCCCAGTTCTGTTTTTTTTTTTTTTTTAACAGTTTTATTTATTTATTTGAGAACCCAATTTGTGAGGTTCACAGGAGTGCCTTAAAGGTTTAGTAAATAAATATAAGCAAAGGACCTTGGTTTGTGGAAAAAGTCATTTGTTATTTTCCATTAGTTGTTTTTATAATTGCTTGGCACTATTTTCTTTTGTTTTTTTTTTTTCCTTTTTTTAAATTTTTTTGTTTATTTTTATTTATTTGAGAGTAACAGAGACAGAAAGAGGCAGATAGATAAGAGAATGGATGCGCCAGGGCTTCCAGCCACTGCAAATGAACTCCATACACATGTGCCACCTAGTGCATCTGGCTTACGTGGGTCCTGGGGAATTGAGCCTCGAACTGGGGTCCTTAGGCTTCACAGAAAAGGCTTAACTGCTAAGCCATCTCTTCAGCACCCCCCCTTTTTTTTTTGAGGTAGGGTCTCTCTCTAGCTCAGGCTGACCTAGAATTCACTATGTAGTCTCAGGGTGGCCTTGAACTCACAGTGATCCTCCTACCTCTGTCTCCCAAGTGCTGGGATTAAAGTCGTGTGCCACCATCCCTGGCTCTTTTTTTTTTTTTTTGCACCCTCTCTAGGGTCTTTTTTTTAATTTTTCTCAATTTTTATTAATATTTTCCATGATTATAAAAAATATCCCATGGTATTACCCTCCCCCCTCTTTTTTGTTTTTTGAGGTAGAGTCTTGGTCTAGCCCAGGCTGACCTGGAACTATATAGTCTCAGGCCAGCCTTGATCTTTTTTTTTTTTTTTAATGAAAATAAGCTTTATTACATCAAGTAATAAATACATACAAAGATGTAAACAATTTTAGTCACTTTCTTCCAGATGTTTTGATCAACTTACAATAAACATAGAACTGAAATCTACACTCTTAGTATGAAAATGTTCAGGGTGCGTGTTAGGTTTGGTAGATTGCTCTTTCTTCGTATTTATAACTTGTGCATCTTTAAGATTGACTTCAAAGTACTCAGTCATGCAAATGCTTAAGCAAAGCTCTGTTGAGCAGTATCTACGGTGTGGCAAATGAGCCAGGTAGGAGTGAAGCACGCTGTCAGTGTGCACTACAAGTCCTCAGAATCAGACAAGCTTATGAAAAGGAGCAGATCAATTCAGGTGATGCAAATGTGTTCAAAAGAAGGTTAAAGGGAGACATTGGCTTTAGGACAGTTTGCTGTAAAGTAATGTCACATGCATCTTTAAGTCAATGCTAAAAATAATAAACTAAAATAAAATAAACCTTGGGTCATCCTAACTACTTAAAATGCAAAATTTACTGCAAAATCTTTTCCCAATCTTTGAGGGTGTAGGTATAGAGCTTAGTGAACCATGGTAGAAAAAACTAAACTGTTATCATTTTGACAACAAAGAGTTTTGTCTCAACAGGAGAGATGAACTGTAACCTCCCATCTTGTAGAAAGACAGGGCCTTCAGATCTAAAGAGACCAGGATCTGGCATTGCGTTCTGTCTCAGCCAAGCACTCCCGAACCAGCCCTCGGGCGTGGATGATGCCTCGTTTGAGCATGGCACTCTTGCTCCCTGCATATGTGGGTCTGATCTCCTTTCCCAGTTCTTCAATGATGGCTAGCAGCTCGGCATATTTGCTCTGAGGCACCTGGCTGTTCCCGGTTCCCTGGGTATAGCCTAGCGATGGTGGCCCATAGTCACTCAACAGCTGACGGTACTGGGAGGATGTCGCCATGCTAGTGGAAGGCGAGTGGACGCTTCCTGCGGCGTTGAGGGCGGCGGCAGGCATATGCGCAGTCAAGTTCGGCTTGTAAGACATCTCCCCGAGCGGCGGGCGTGCTGGGCGCATACGGGCCAGGCAGCGAGGGCGGCGGCGGCACATCGGGCCCGCGCACTTTTTGTTGTTGACAGCTCGAGCCGCACCGGCAAATATGGCCGTCCCTCACCCTGACACCGCCGCAGTATATCACCCATACATTGGGCGGGCAGGCGCCCCAGCCTTGATCTTACAGTGATCCTCCTACCTCTGCCTCTGAGTGCTGGGATTAAAAGTGTGGGCCATAAATAAATGCTTTAAAAGTATGTGAAAATAAAAACTAAAAGGGCTGGAGATATGGCTCAGCAGTTAACAGTGCTTGGTTGCAAAGCCTGGTGGCTCAGGTTTGATTCCCCACTTCCCACATAAAGCTAGATGCACAAAGGAGTGCATGTGTCTGGAGTTTGTTTGCAGTGGTAGGAATCCCTGGTATGCACATTCTATCTCTCTCTGCCTCTCACATAAATGAAAGTTTAAAATATATATAAAAATTACGGCGTGGGCTACCACGCCTGGCCCTTGGCACCTTTTATAGCATTAAGCAACTCATGAGTGTTAGGAAGTCGTATAGAATATGAAGGGTGGAACTGCATAGACTGTAGTCACATCATTAGAGAGGGTAGCAGTCTGGACTTTGCTATTGGGAAAGAATCAGCGACATAGTGTCAACTTTTGGCATTATATGTTCTTGTAGTTCAGAAAGTAAAGTTTTGAAAAAAAATGTGACTCTGGGGATTGATCCAATTCAGGGTGTTGTATGTGCTTTCTTTTTTTTTTTTTTAATCTTTTTTTCTGATTTATTTATTTGAGACGGGGCGGGGGGAAGTGTGTGTGAGAATCGGCACACCAGGGCCTCTATCCACTGCAAACGAACTGCAGATGCATGTGCCACCATGTGCATGCATCTGGCTTACGTGGGACCTGGTGAATCAAACCTGGGTCTTCAGGCTTCACAGGCAAGCGCCTTAACCACTAAGCCATCTCTCCACCCTGTATGTGCTTTTAAACACATGTTTTGTCACTGAAATACATCTCTAGTACCTGAAATAAACTGTATGAGAGTGGGAGGGGGAAGTGAGGGAAAGAGGGAGGTCTTACTGTGTAGCCTAGGCTGGCCTAAAGCTTAAATTCTGCTGTTTCTGCTTCCTGAATGATGGAATTGTAGGCATGACCAAATATACTTTGGTTACAAACTTAAAAAAAAAAAAAAGATGGGGGGGGGGAGAGTGAGTGTATGGGCACACCAGGGCGTCTTGTAAGTGTGCATCTGGCTTTATGTGGGCAATGGGAAATCGAACCCTGGCCAACAGGCTTTGCAGAGAAGCACCTTTAACCACTTAACCAATCTCCCCAGCCCAACTCCCCCCCCCCCCCCCCGAGGTAGAGTTTCACTCTAGCCCAGACTGACCTGGAATTCATTATATAATCTCAGGGTGGCCTTGAATTCACAGTGGTCCTCCTACCTCTGCCTCCCAAGTGCTGAGATTAAAGGCGTGTGCCACCATGCCTGGATTTTTAAAAACATTTTATTTTTATTTATTTGAGAGGGGAAGGAGGCAGAGAGGGGGGGGAGGGAGGGAGGGAGGGAGGGAGGGAGGGAGAGAGAATATGGGCACGCTAGGGTTTCCAGCCACTGCAAACGAACTCCAGACTCATGTGCCACCTTGTGCATCTGGCTTATGTGGGTCCTGGGGAATCAAACCAATTTCCTTTAGCTTTGCAGGCAAGCACCTTAACTCCTAAGCCATCTCTCCAGGTCCCCCCCCCCCCCTTTTTAAGACCATCTCTTAACATAGACTGACTTCAGAGTTTGACCTTGTGCATCTGGCTTACGTGGGTCCTGGGGAATTGAACCGAGGTCCTTTAGCTTTGCAGGCAAGCACCTTAACTGCTAAGCCATCTCTCCAACAATCCCCCATTTTTTAAAGACCATCTCATAGCATAGACTGACCTCGAATTTCTATGTAGCTGAGGCTGGTTTTGAACTCCTGATTTTTTCTATCTTCCCCTTCTGTGTGCTAGGATTACAGATAGGTATCGTTAGGAATTTTTGGTTTTTCGAGGTAGGGTCTTGCTAGGCTGACCTGGAATTCACTATATAGTTTAGGGTGGCCTTGAATGCACAGCGATCCTCCTACCTCTGCCTCCTGAGTGCTGGGATTAAAGGCGTGTGCCACTACACCTGGCCTGTATTTTATTTTATTATTTTTTTTGAGGCAAGCCCAACAGACTGGCCTTTTTGTTTTTCTTTTCACTTTTTTGTTTTGTTTTGTTTTTTGAAGTAGGGTCTCACTCTAGCCAAGGCTGACTTGGGATTTACTGTGTACTCTCAGGGTGCCCTCAAACTCACAGCAATCCTCCTACCTCAGCCTCCTGAGTGCTGGGATTAAAGGTGTGCACTACCACACCCAGCCTTTTTTTTTTTTTTTTTTTTTTATGGGGTGTCAGAGAGTGCAAGAGAGAATTGGCGTATCAGGGTCTTCAGCCACTGTAATCAAACTCCAGACATGTGTGCTACCCTGTGCGCATGTGCAGGGTTGCTTATGTGGGATCTGAGGAGTTGAACCTGTGTCTGGCTTATATGGGATCTGGGGAGTAAGACATGCATCCTTAGGCTATGCAGGCAAAAGTGTCATCTGCTAAGCCATCACCCAGTTCCCAGTTTGTTTTTTTTTCTTTTAATTTGAAAAAAAAAATATTTTTTGGGTTTTATTGAGGTAGGGTCTCACTCTAGCCCAGGCTAACCTGAAATTCACTATGGAGTCTCAGGGTGGCCTCGAACTCACGGCATTCCTCCTCCCTCTGCCTCCCGAGTGCTGGGATTAAAGGCGTGCGCCACCATGCCGGGTCCAAGAAAAAGAAATTTATTTGAGGAGGAGGAGAAGAAGAGAGAATTGGCATGCCAGGGCCTCAGTTAGTGAAATCAATCTTCAGATGCTTGTGCCACCTAGTGGGCATGTGCAACCTTGTGCTTGCGTCACCTGTGTGTGTCTGGCTTATATGGGATATTGAGAGTTGAATCTGGGTCCTTAGGCTTTGCAGGCACATGCTTTAACCTCTAAGCCCCAGTTTTTTTTTTTTTTTTAAGACAGAGTTTCTCTATATCCCTGTTGGTCATCAAATAGACCAGGATGGCCTTAAACTCATGGGCCATTCTCTTGCCTGTTCCTCCTGAGTGCTGGAAATACACATTTCTGTCACCACACCTGGCTAATGGCAACTTTTCATGTATTTATTTTTTTATGTTTTTATTTTTCACAATTTCACTCATGTTCTTTTTTTTTTTTTGGTTTTTCAAGGTAGGGTCTCACTCTAGCCCAGGCTGACCTGGAATTGACTATGGAGTCTCAGGGTGGCCTCGAACTCACGGCGATCCTCCTACCTCTGCCTCCCGAGTGCTGGGATTAAAGGCGTGCGCCACCACGCCCGGCTTCATTCATGTGTTTCTATCATATTCACCTATTATCCTTTTTCCTCCCCTTCCTACTCTCACTGTTTAAGCCCCTTTTCCCAACTAATCTCCTTCCTACTTCATTCCCCCTTTTTTTCTGTTTTTTTTTTTTTAAAATTATTATTTTTATTTATTTAACAGAGGAAGAGGGAGGGAGGGAGGGAGGGGGAGAGAGAGAGAGAGAGAGAGAGAGAATATGAATGGGTGCACCAGGGCCTCCAGCCACTGCAAACGAACTCCAGACACATGCACCACTTTGTGCATCTGGCTAACATGGGTCCTGGGGAATCGAACTGCGGTCCTTTGCCTTTGTAGGCAAACGTCTTCTATGCCATCCCTCCAGCCCTTTTCTGTTTTTTTTTTTTTTTTTGAGGTAGGGTCTCACTAGACCAGGTTGTCTTGGAATTCCCTATGTAGTCATAGGCTGGCCTTGAAACCATGGCGATCCTCTTACCTCTGCATCCCAAGTGCTGGGATGAACTACCAAACCTGGCCCCTACTTTCTTTTCTGTTTTGTTTTGGTGACCTAATGAGTTAAATTAGGGTTGCTAGCATGGGTGGGGATTATTTATTGAAGTATGAGCAGCTTGTCAATGGTGGTTATACCATTGAAGAACCTCACTCCCTTTTCCCCCCAGCAACCAGTTAACCATTAACCAAGCATGCCAGTAACTCCCCTGGTGAAGTGGAGTCTCATAAGCCCCTCCCCCATTCACAATAGAATGTTGGTTCAGTTTTGTGCAGACAAACCACAGTTTTTATGAATTCATGAGTGTAACTGCTACGTTATGTGTATCCAGAAGACCCATCATTTCTACCCATCCTTTGGCTTGTGCATTCTTTTGCTCCCTGGTCTGTGATGTTCCCTAAACTTTGGAGAGGATACTATGGATGGTCCTACAGCAGGGTGTCAGTTTTCAAACACAAATTACGGTTCTGTCATGCTGGTTTTATATGACAGAGCTGCATTTAGTTACACAGTGGTATGGTCCATGATTTGAGCTATATCAATCATATCATATCATATCATACCATATCATATCATATCAGTTCCCAATCCCAGTCTAATTTGAAAATCCCTGTATATGACTATCTTCACATCTGAACCACAGTATACCAATAGAAAGTATCAGAATGGGACAGGGGGTGGCGTGGAGGCATACACCTTTTTTTTTTTTTTCGAGGTAGGCTCTCACTCTAGTCCAGGCTGACCTGGAACTCACTATGTAGTCTCAGGGTGGCCTCGAACTCATGGCGATCCACCTACCTCTGTTTCCCAAGTCCTGGGATTAAAGGCGTGCACTTTTAATTCCTGCACCCTGGAGGAAGAGATAGGAGGTACACTGTGAGTTAGAGGCCAGCCTGGTACTGCAGAGTGAGTGTCATGTTAGCCTGGGCTAGAGTGGGACCCTATCTTGTACTCTTCCCCCCCTCTCTCCCCCTGAAAGTTACCTAGGATATAAGCTACAAGCACAGATAAATGGGACTGACTGAAACTTGTCTAATGCACACTTCAAAATGCTTCATTATGAAAAGTTGCCCACAGACTTGGTGATATACACCTTTAATCCCCACAATTGGGAGGCAGAGGTAGGAGGATCACTGAATTTGAGGTCAGCCTGAGACTACATAGTGAATTCAGGTCAGCCTGGGCTAGAGTGAGACCCTACCTCAGGAAAAACAAACAACAGCAGCAGCAACAACAAAACAATTTGCCATTGGGGCTGGGGAGATGGTTCAGCAATTAAAGGTGTTTGCTTGTAAACCTGAATGGCCCTGGTTTGATTCCCCAGTACTAAGCAAGATGTACAAAGTGGCACATGGAATTTGGAGATTGTCTGCAGGGACAGGATGGTCCCTGGAATGCCTATACTCTGTGTCTGCCCCTTTCTCTCTGCCTCTTATCTCTCTGAATAAATTAAAAAAATATTTTTTTAAAGGAAGCCTCAGAAGTTCATGGTTTTAGCTGTGCATATTCACTATGCTGAGTAGAATCTCAGGTTTTTTAAAAAAATATTTTATGCCCTAGAGAGATGGCTTAGTGGTTAAGCACTTTCTTGTGAAATCTAAGAACCTCGGTTTGAGGCTCGATTCCATAGGACCCACGTAAGCCAGATGCACAAGGTGGCGCATGCATGTAGAGTTCGTTCCAAGTGGCTGGAGGCATGGTGCTGCCATTCTCTCTCTCTCTGCCTCTTTCTCTCTCTCTCTGCCTGTCGCTCTCAAGTAAATAAAAAGAAAAAAGAAAAAAAATTATTTATTTATTTATTTGAGAGAGAGGGTCTCGCCACTACAAATCAACTCCAGATGCATGGGTTACCTTGTGCATCTGGCTTATGTGGGTCCTGGGGAATTGAACCTTGGTCCTTTGGCTTTGCAGGCAAGTACCTTAATGGCTAAGCCATCCCTAGCCCTAATTTTTTTTTAAATTTATTTATTGCGGGGGTGGGAGGCAGATAGATAAATAAAGAGAAAAGGTGCTCCAGGGCCTCTAGCCGCGGCAACAAACTTCCCGATGCATTTGCCACCTAGTGCACCTGGCTTTACGTGGGTACTGAGGAAATCAAACCTGGGTCCTTTGGCTTTTTAGGCAAGAGCTTTAACTACTAGGTCATCTCTCCAGCCCAGGAATTTCTTTTTTTTTTTCTTTTCAAAAAATTAGTTTTATTAACAACTTCCATGATTATAAAAAAAATATCCCATGGTAATACCCTCCCTCCCCCACTTTCCCCTTTGAAACTCCATTCTCCCCATCTCAATCAGTCTCTCTTTTATTTTGATGTCATGATCTTTTCCTCCTATTATGATCGTCTTGTGTAGGTAATGTCAGGCACTATGAGGTCATGGATATCCAGGCCATTTTGTGTCTGGGGGGGGGAGCACGTTTTAAGGACTCCTACCCTTCCTTTGGCTCTTACGTTCTTTCCGCCACCTCTTCTGCAATAGACCCTGAGCCTTGGAAGGTGTGATAGAGATATTCAAGTACTGAGCACTCCGGTCACTTCTTTCCAGCACCTTGATGCCTTCTGAGTCATCCCAAGGTCACTGCCATCTGAAAAGAGAAGATTCGCTACCAAAAGTGAGAGTAGCATTAATATAAGGGTTTGAACATTAAGAGAAGTGCTTACTGGGCAGTTTGATAAGCATAGTATATACATTTAGCCAGACAGCAGCAGACGTTACACCCCTAGGGCTCATGACTACCCCTATCATAGGTTTTCAGTATCAGGGATGTATTCCCTCCCATGGAGCAGGCCTCCAGTCCAATTAGAGGGCAGTTGGTTTCCACCATGACAGTCGTGCCACTATTGCACTCATTGGCTCATTTGGCCTAGCTGGCCAAATATAAGGCTTGCAGTGTCCACTGTTGAGTATCTTCACTGGTGATTTCTCTTTCTCCCATTGAACTGCATGCAGAATGGCTTCTTCCAGCTTTCTGTCAGGTGGTCTACATGGAGGAGGTAATCAGCTCAGTTCCAGCAGGATTTCTCAGTGGCCTTGCAGCCCGAGTATGTGGAGTCTTCAGCAATAGGGTCTTGCCATCTATTCCTGGTGGGAAACCAAGGGCCTCGGCAATGGCCTATAATGTTTTGGGGGTATCAGTGACCTTAGCCCAGGAATTTCTTTATTTTTGTTTTTGGTTTTTTGAGGTAGAGTCTTGCTGTCTAGCCCAGGCTGACCTGTAATTCACTATATAGTTTCAGGGTGGCCTCAGAATCACAGCCATCCTCCTACCTCTGCCTCATGAGTGTTGGGATTAAAGGTGTGCACCACCATGCCCAGTGCAGATGTGTTTTAAAAAAATTTTTATTTTTCTTAAATTTGAATTTAATTAATTAATTAATTTATTTGAGAGAGAGGAGAGAAAGAGAGACAGAGAGAAAGAGGAAAAGGTCACACCAGGACCTCTAGCCACACTGCAAACAAACCCCAGATCCATATGCCACCTTGTTCATCTGGTTTATGTGGATCCTGGAGAATCGAACATGGGTCCTTTGGCCTTGCAAGCAAGTGCTTTAACTGCCAAGCTATCCCTCCAGTCCATAGATGTCTTTTTAATTATTATTATTTTTTGCAAGGGAGGTGGAAGGAGATAGTACAGATAGAAATAGAGAGAGAGAGAGAGAGAGAGAGAGAATGGGCATTCCAGGGCTTCCTGCCACTGCAAACAAACTCTAGATATATGCATACTGGGTTTACATGGATGCTGAGGGATTGAACCCACGCAGTCAGTTTTTGCAAGCAAACACCTTCATTCACTGACAGAGCCATCTCTCTCTCTCTATCTTTTTTGTTTGTTTTTTTCGGGGTAGGGTCTCACTGTATCCCAGGCTGACCTGGAATTCACTATATAGTCTCAGGGTGGCCTTGAACTCACAGCGATCCTGCTACCTCTGCCTCCCGAGAGGTGGAATTAAAGGCATGTGCCACCATGTCTGGCTAGATTTTTTTTTTGATAAAACATTCTTTTATTAGCATTTTCATACATGCTTTAAAAAAACTTTTATTTGTATATATATTTTTTTCTTAATTTTTATTAACATTTTCCATGATTATAAAAAATATCCCATGGTGCTACCCTCCGTCCCCCCACTTTCTCCTTTGAAATTCCATTCTCCATCATACCCCCTCCCCATCTCAATCAGTCTCTCTTTCATTTTGATGTCATGATCTTTTCCTCCTCTTATGATGGTCTTGTGTAGGTAGTGTCAGGCACTATGAGGTCATGGATATCCAGGCCATTTTATGTCTGGAGGGAGGACGTTGTAAGGAGCCCTACCCTTCCTTTGGCTCTTACATTCTTTCCGCCACCTCTTCCTCATTAGACCCTGAGCCTTGGAAAGTGTGATAGAGATGTTACTCAGTACTCCAGTGACTTCTTTCCAGCACTATGATACCTTCTGAGTCATCCCAAGGTCACTGCCATCTGAAAAGAGAAGATTCTTTACCCAGAGTGAGAGTAGCATTAATATAAGGGTATAAATATTAAGAGAAGTGCTTACTGGCAGTTTGATAAGCATAGTATATACATTTAGCCAGACATCAGCAGATGTTACACCCCTAGGGCTCATGACTACCCCTGTTTTAAGTTTTCAGTATCAGGGATGTATTCCCCCCCGCCCCCCATGGAGCGGGCCTCCAGTCCAATTGGAGGGCAGTTGGTTTCCACCATGACAAACGTGCCACTATTGCACCCGTTGGCTCATTTGGCCTAGCTGGCCAAATATAAGGCTTGCAGTGTCCACTGTTGAGTATCTTCACTGGTGATTTCTCTCTCCCATTGAACTAAATGTATAATGGCTTCTTCTAGCTTTCTGTCAGCTGGTCTACATGGAGGAGGTTATCAGCTCAGTTCCAGCAGAATTTCTCAGTGGCCTTGCCACCCAATTATGTGGAGTCTTCAGCAATAGGGTCTTATCATCTATTCTTGGTGGGAAACCAAGGGCCTCGGCAGTGGCCTATAATGTTTTGGGGGCATCAGGGACCTCCCTGGCCAACAACTCACTGGAGGTATCCCATCCCTGGCACTGAAAATTTTCTAACAACGGTCTATGGCTCCTGAGTGTTCCATTGTCCAAAACCAGAGGATTCCATATGATTTATTTGCATCCTCTTAGATTTTGATTAGCCCTCCCTACACCTTTCCTTTACTCAATCTCTTCCCCTGACCTCACTTTGGGCCTTTGCACCCCTGTTAATCTATTCTACTTACATATATACAATATCCAGGTAAGTATAAAACTTTTATTTTTTATTGTTTTGGTTTTGCATGGTAGGGTCTTTTTTAGCCTAGCCTGACCCAAAACTCACTATATAGTCTCAGGCTAGCCACTAACTCATAGCAATCCTCTTACGTCTGCCCCCTGAGTGCTGGAAGTAAAGCCGTGTGCCACCATGGCTGCCTTTTTCAAACTTTCAAACAAGTATTTTATTTATTTATGTGAGAGTGAGGGAGAAAGAGAGAAAAAGAGTATCGGCACACTAGGGCCTCCTGGCAGTGGAAATGAACTCCAGATGCATGTATCACTCTATGCATCTGTCTTTATGTGGGTACTGCGGAATCAAATTCAAGCCATGAGGCTTTCCAAGCAAGTGGCCTTTATCTGCTGAGCTATCTCTGGTCTCTTTCTCTCTTATTATTTTTGAGAGAGAGAGGCAGAGAGAGAGAATTGATGCACCAGGGCCTTTCAGGCACTGTGAATGAATTCTAAATTCATATGCCTGTTGTGTGCATGTGCAACATTGTATGCTTGTGTCACTGTGTGTCTGGTTACATGGGACCTGGAGATTCAAACAGGAGTTCTTAGGCTTTGCAGACAAAAGCCTTAAATGCTAAGCCATCTCTTCTGCAGCCCTCCAGTCTTTTTTTTTTTTTTTCGAGGTAGGGTCTCACTCTGGCTCAGGCTGATCTGGAATTCACTATGTAATCTCAGGGTGGACTCAAACTCACAGCAGTCATCCTACCTCTACCTACCAAGTGCTGGGATTAAAGCTATGCGCCACCACACCTTCCGTTTTTTTTTGAAATATTTTTTTTCATTTATTTATTTGGAGGGGAGGGATAGAATGAATGAATGAACAAATATGGGTGCACCAGGGCCTCTATCCATGTGCTTTTAAAAAATAAATCTTGGAGCCAGGCATGGTGGCGCTTACTGTTAATCCCAGTACTCTGGAGGCAGAGGTAGGAGGATCACTGTGAGTTAGGCCACCCTGAGACTACATAGTGAATTTCAGGTCAGCCTGAACTATAGTGAAACCCTACCTCAAAAAAAAAAAAAAAAAACAAAAAACAAAATTTATATCTGTCTATCTATCTATCTATCTATCTATCTATCTATCTTGGGCTTCTGGGGAGATGGCTTAGTACTTAAGGCACATGCCAGTGAAGCCTAACGACCCAGGTTCAGTTCCCTAGTACCCATGTAAGCCAGATGCCCAATGGGGTATATGCATCTGGTGTTTGCAGTGCCTGGAAGCCCTGCATGCCTATTCTCTCTGCTCTGTCTGTCTCTTTCTCTCTCTCTCTCTGCCTCTCTCAAATAAATATTTAAAATAATAATAATAAAAATCTTGGGCTGGAATGATAGCCTAGTAGTTAAGACACTTGCCTGCGAAGCTAAAGGTCCCCCGTTCAATTCCCCAGGACCCATGTAAGCCAGATGCACAAGGTGCTGCATGAGTCTGGAGTTCGTTTGCAGTAGCTGGAGGCACTGGGGTGCCCATTCTCTCTCTCTCTCTCATACACTCACAGAAATACATAAAAATATTAAAAAAATAAATCATAATTAGGAATAATGAAAACTTACATGAATGTAACAAAGATAATATAGGAAGCTCTCTCAGTTTCCCCACTTGTTAACAGTTTACGTTGGCCCAGTTCATTAATCAAAACTAAGAAGCCTGGCATGGTGGCACATACCTTTAATCCCAGCCCTCAGGAGGCAGAGGTTCACTGTGAGTTCAAAGCCACCCTGAGACTACATAGTGAATTCCAGGTCAGCCTGGGCTAGAGTGAAACACCACCTTAAAGACAAAACAAAACAAAACTAAAAGACCAACATTCCTCTATCACTATTAACTAAACTTGGGAGTTAAGTCAAATTTCACTGGTTTTTCCCAACATGTACTTGTTTTGTTCCAGGATCCCATGCAGAACTCAACTCTGTACAATTCTGCAGGCCCAACCACGACAGACCTGGAAACCTATGTTCATGGTTATAGGGTTTCCCACTCCAACTTAGTGACCTAATCATAGGTTGACAGAATGAACAAAAGGATGAAACCAGTGTGGGATTTTTGTCAACACCGAAAATGGAAAAATACAAAGGCAAGGTGGAGGATACAGGCAAAATCTGACATTGTGGGGAAGTAAAATCAGAAAATTATTAGATCTGAGATTTTGCTCATGTTAAAGAGCAGATATAGAATCCCAGCACTTGGGAGGCAGAGGTAGGAGGATTGCTGTGAGTTCGAGGTCACCCTGAGACTACATGGTGAATCCCAGGTCAGCCTGGGTCAGAGTGAGACCCTACCTTGAAAAACCAACAAAGGAAAAAGAAAAAAAAGAGCAGATATAGGGGCTGGAGAGATGGCTTAGAGGTTATGGTGCTTGCCTCTGAAACCTAAGGATCCAGGTTCAGTTCCCCAGTACTCACATGAAGCCAGATGCACAAGGTGGCACATGCATCTGGAGTGTGTTTGCAGTGGCTGGAGACCCTGGTATGCCCATATTTTTTTCCTCTCTCTCTCAAATAAATAAAATATATTAAAAATGAGAAAAAGGAAGTAGATATAGAGCTTGGGTGTGGATGTGCACGCCTTTAATTCCAGCACTTGGTAGGCAAAGGTATGAGGATCACTGTGAGTTCAGGGCCAGCCTGAGACTACAAAAGTGAATTCTAGGTTAGCCTGTGCTAGAGTGAGACCTTACCTCGCAAAACCAAAAAATAAATAAAAAAAAAATACAGGGCTGGAGAAATGGCTCAGTGGTTAAGGTGCTTACCTGTGAAACCTAAGAGCCCAGGTTTGATTCCCCAGTACCCACAATAAGTCAGATGTACAATGTGGCACTTGCATCTGGAGTTCTTTGCACTCCCTGGAAGCCCTGGCATGCCCATTCATTGTCTTTCTCTCTGCCTCTTTCTCAAATAAAATTTGAAAAAAAAAAAATGCTCAAAGATGGGCTGGAGGGATGCTTAGCGGTTAAGGTGTTTGCCTGCAAAACCAAGACTCAGGTTCGATTTCCCCCCGACAGATGCACAAGTGGGTGCATGCGTCTGGAGTTCATTTGCAGTGGCTAGAGGTCCTGATGATCCCATTCATTCTCCCCCTCCTTCCCTCCCTCCCTCCCTGTCAAATAAATGAAAAAAAAAAATGTTCAAAGAGTAGATATAAGGAGGGTCACTGTGAATTTGAGGTCAGCCTGAGACAACATAGTAAATTCCAGGTCAGCAGCATGCGTAGAAAGAGACCTTACCTAAAAAAAAAAAAAAAAAAAAAAAGAAAAAGGAAAAATTGAAAAAGCAGATATAACAAGAATAAATAAAATGACCTGGGCATGGTGGTACACACTTTCAATCCCAGCACTTGGGAGGCAAAGGTAGGAAGATTGCCATGAGTTTGAGGCCACCCTGAGACTACATACTGAATTCCCAGGTCAACCTGGGCTAGAGTGAAACCCTACCTTGAGGAAAAAAAAAAAAAAGTCAAGGAAGCAGGAGCCTGGGAGGATACACATGGACTCTGAAATCACCTCAGTATAATGATATATATATATTTTTTTTTGGGGGGGGAGGGTTTCAAGGTAGGATCTCACTCTGGCTCAAGCTGACCTGGAATTCACTATGTAGTCTCAGGGTGGCCTTGAACTCTTGGTGATCCTCCTACCTCTGCCTAGTCCTGGGATTAAAGGCGTGCGCCACCCAGCCCGGCTTTTTTTTTTTTTTTTTAACTTAAAAAAAAATATTCATTTGAGAGAGAGAAAGGGGGAGAGAGTGAGCACGCTTGCATGTGCCAGGGCCTCCAGCTCCTGCAGAGGAACTCCAGATGCATGCGGCACCTTGTGCATCTGGCTTACGTGGGTTCTGGGAGATCGAACCTCGGTCTTTGGCTTTGCAGGCAACTGTTAAGCTATCTCTTCAGCCCATAATCTGCTTTTTATCAACTTCCAAAGGATTCTGAGCTAAATTTATAGCATACTGACTACTAGTATAAATACTTTCTCTCCACCTCCCCCCCCCCACATAGCCCGAGAGTGAGCCTGGGCTAGAGTGAGAACCTACCTGGAAAAACAAACAAACCAAAACAAACAAACAAACAAACAAACAAACAAAAAACAAAAAAACAAGAAGAGAGAGAGAGATTGATTCAATGGAGGGGGTATTTGAGAGGGGGAAAAGTGAGGGTAGTAGGAGAGGATTATGATCATGGTATCCTCTGTATGTACAGTGGTCATCAATAAAACATTTTAAAATGTACTGGAGAGGGCTGGAGAGAGAGCCTAGAGGTTAAGGTGCTTGCCTGGGAAGCCTAAGGATCCAGGTTTGATTTTCCTATTACCCATGTAAGCCATATAAACACTGTGGAGCATGTATCTGGATTTTGTTTGCACTGGCTAGAGGCTCTGGTGTTCGCATTCCCTCTATCTGCCCACCCTCTCAAATAAATAAGTTAAATATGTTTTTAAAGCAAATTAAGGAAAAAAATGAAATAAAGCCTGAAACATGTGATTGTAGACCACAGTAGCTATCTATTTCTTCATTTTCTTCAAACCTTACTCTATATTGGCCTACTTGTTAGGTAAAATTGAGGCCATCATTATATCTCTTCAATTTGCTTTCAGCCTCCCTCCCCCTTATAAAAAAAATAAGAGCACAGAAAACAGACATCACCACCCACAAAAATAACCTTGGAAGTATCCTGTCATTTGGATATACTCTTGTTACAAGTGGATAGATGGGAGTTTAGCTCCCATTTGTTCTCTGAAACTCCCACCCATCCCGCCTTATCAGTCTTCTGTCACAGCATCGTTTTGCTGAATTGTCTCTTTACCTTTTACTCTACTGGTACTTTCACAAAATAAGAAATTTCCTAAAGTATAAAATTTCTTTGTCACTGCCCAAGATTTAAAAAAAATTTTTTTGAGATAGGGTCTCATTCAAGCCCAGGCTCACCTCGAATTTATTATGTCGTCTCAACTGACCTGGAATTCACTTTGTCATCTCAAGGTGGCCACACACTCACAAGTGATCCTCCTACCTCTGCCTCCCAAGTGCTGGGATTAAAAGAGTGCATCATCATGCTCGGCACATTAAAAAAAAAAATATTTATTTGCAAGCTTGGTGGGGAGGGGGGCGCGAGAGAGAGAGAGAGAGAAAGAAAGAAGAGAAAGAAGAGAAAAGAGACAGAGAATGGGTATACCAAGGCCTCCAGCTGCTTCAAACGAATTCCATATGCATGTACCACTTTGTGCTTCTGGCTCCAGTGTGGGCACTGGGGAATCAAACTTGTGCTATCAGGCTTTTCAAGCAAGCGACCTAACTGCTGAGCTATCTCTGTAGCCCCTTAGAATTTTTAAAATACTTTAAAATATATTCTATTTATTAAGCCGGGTGTGGTGGTGCATATCTTTAATTCCAGCATTGGGGAGGCAGAGGTTGGAGGATCACTGTGAGTTGGAGGCCACCCTGACAGTACATAGTGAATTTCAGGTCAGCCTGAGCTAGAGTGAGACCCTACCTCGAAAAACCAAAACAAAAAAATTATTATTTGTTTATTTATATGTGTGTGAGAGAGGGCGGGGGGAGGGAGAGGAAGTTAGAGAGCATTGGTGCACCAGGGCCTCTAACCACTGCAACCAAATTCCAGCTGTATGTACCACCTGTGTGTCTGGCTTTACGTGGGTACTGGGGTTTCAAACCGGGGTCCTTAGGCTCCTTCAGCTTTGCCAGCAAATGCCCTAGCCACTTAGTTGTTTCTCCAGCCCCTTAATGTAAAATAAAAGAAATATTGACTTACTTGCAGACAGAGAGAGAGAATGAGAATGATGCACCAGGGCCTCTCACCTCTGCAAATGAACTCCAGATACATGTGCCACTTATTGCATCTGGCTTTATGTGGATACTGGGGAATCAAAATCCAGACTGGTAGGATTCGTAAGCCAGCACCTTGAGCAACTGAGCCATATAACCAGCTCTTAAGATTTTTTTAATTAAAAGTTAATCTTTTTCTTTTTTGTTCTTTCGAGGTAGGGTCTTACTCAGGTCCAGGCTGACCTAGAATTAACTATGTAGTCTCAGGGTGGCCTCAAACTCACGGCAATCCTCCTACCTCTGCCTCCCAAGTGCTGGGATTAAAGGCGTGCGCCACCATGCCTGGCTAAAAGTTAATCTTTTTTTATATTTAATTTATTTATTTGAGAGAGAAACAGAGAATGGGTGTGTTGGGATCTCCAGCCACTGCAAGTGAAGGCCAAATTCATATACCACCTTGTGCATCTGGCTTATGTGGGTACTGGGGAATTGAACCTCCTTCTTTTGGCTTTGCAGGTAAAGGCCTTAACTGCTAGGCCATCTCTCCAGCCCTCTTTTTTTTAAAACAAATTATTTATTTGCAAGGGGGCGAGAGAGAGGTGGGGAGAGGGAGAAAAGGAGCATGCTAGGGCCTCCTGCTGCTGCGAATAAACTCTAGATACATGCACCACTTTGTGCATCTACCTTTATCTAGGTATTGGGGAACCAAACCCTTGTCTTTAGGTAGGCTTTGCAGACAAGTACCTTAATCACAGCCATCTCTGCAACCCCAGATTATTTTTTTTTAAATTAGTGTATATATATATATATATATATATATATATATATATGCACAGTATGTGTCTGTGTGTGTCGTTGGTGGTGGTGGGTAGGTGTGTTCATGTGTGTGGCATGGTTTGCATGTGGAGGTCAGTGGACAACACCTGGGTTGGTCCTCATCTGTTTATCTCAGTCTGGATTTGCACTGTATTGCTGTCACCATCAGCATAGTTCCTAGCTCTTTATGTAGGGTTTTGGTATTGAAATTGGATACTCAGTTTGAGCAGTGAGTGCTTTATTTGCTGAGCCATGTCCCAATCCTCATCTATGGTTTTTTGTTTTTTTCCTTTTCAAGTTAGGGTCTCACTCTAGCCCAGGCTAACCTGGAATTAACTCTATTCACAGGGTGGCCTCAAACTCACAGTGATCCTCCTACCTCTGCCTCCTGAATGCTGGGATTAAAGGTGTGCACTGCCATATCTATCTATGATTTTTTAAAAACAAAAACGTTTTGTTTATTCATTTGCAAGGCAAGAGTCACACACGGAGAGAGAATGCATGAATAAATAAATGAATATGGGCACATCAGGCCATGTAGCCACTGAAAATGAACTCCAGGTGCATGTATCACTTTGTGCATCTGGCTCCATGTTGGTACTTGGCAATTGAACCAGGTTGTTAGGCTTTGCAGTAAACATCTTACCCATTAAGTCATCTCTCCAGCCCCCATCTATGATTTTTGAGTTAGTAACATTTATGGGTCTTCCTTTCCTATTCATTCATTCACACAGCTGCAGTCTGGCTTTGTCCCCACCACACTGTGATTGCCTTCTGGACTCCATTGTTGAAGCTAAAGAAGACTTTGCAGTCTCTGGGTGTGGTGGCGCAAGCCTTTAATCTCAGCACTTGGGAGGCCACCTAGGAATGGTGCCATGAGTTCAAGGCCACGCTGAGACTACAGAGTGAATTCTAGGTTATCCTTAACTAAAAGTGAGACCCTGTCTGGGGGAGGGAAGAAACGACTTTGTAGTCTTTCTAGCTCTCTCTCTTAAATTTTTTTCCTTTTTTTTTTTTTTTTTTTTGAGGCAAGCTCAACAGACTGGCCATTTATTTATTTATTTATTTATTTATTTATTTGGAATTTCGAGGTAGGGTCTTACTTTATCTCAAGCTGACCTGGAATTCATTCTGTAGTCTCAGGGTGGCCTCAAACCCATGGTGATCCTCCTACCTCTGCCTCCCAAGTGCTGGGATTAAAGGTGTGTGCCACCACTCCTGCCAGACTGGCCTTTGGCATGTCAGGGCTTCCAACCATTATAGTTGAACTTCAGAGTTGTGTGCCACCTTGTGCACATGTGTGACCTTGCATTTGTGTGACACCTTGTGTGTCTGGCCTACATGGGACATGGAGAGTTGAACATGGGTCCTTAGGCTTTGCAGGCAAGTACCTTAACTGTTAAGCTCTCTTTCTAGCCTCTAAAATTTATTTATTTATTTATTTATTTATTTACTTACTTACTTATTTGTGTGAGACACAGAGAGAGAGAGAGAGAGAGAGAGACAGAGGAATGGGCATACCAGGTCTCCAGCCACTGCAAACAAATTCTAGCCACATGCACCACCTTGTGCATCTGCCTTATGTGGGTCCTGGGGAATAAAACTTGAGTCATTAGGCTTTGCAGGCAAGTGCCTTAACCGCTACGCCATCTCTCCAGCTCTCTGATCACTTTGTTAACCCTGTAAACACATTCAGTTGTGCATGTGACAGTCTGGATTGTCAGTGTGTCATGTATGAGTATTAGTGTTTTTCAGCTTGTGTTTCCCTCCCTCTCTCCCTCTTCCTTCTCTGGTATCTTCTTTCCTCTCTCCATTTCCTATAAAGCCTTTGAAATTCTAGTGACAAATAGTTCCTTTACTAATATCCTTTGGTCTTTTCCTTCCTCGGTATTATATAATAAATCTTATTTCCAGTGTCAAATCATATTGTAATAGTTTTTATTTTTTTTTGCTCATTTTTATTTATTTATTTGAGAGCGACAGACAGAGAGAAAGAGGCAGATAGAAAGCGAGAGAGAGAATGGGCGCGCCAGGGCTTCCAGCCACTGCAAACGGAACTCCAGATGCGTGCGCCCCCTTGTGCATCTGGCTAACGTGGGTCCTGGGGACTCTAGCCTCCAACCGGGGTCCTTAGGCTTCACAGGCAAGCGCTTAACTGCTAAGCCATCTCTCCAGCCCATATTGTAATAGTTTTGAAGACACTTTAATTAACAAGTTAGGATGAAAATTGGTGCTTGCCCAGACAGAAGATACAGTTGTGTCCCAACCAGTGGCAGTTACAACATGACTTCTACTTAAGATGTATTTTATTTAAAAATTTTTATTTATTCCTATGTATAAGTGTGTGTGTGTGTGTGGGTGCATGCATGTAATGGCACATGTGTGGTGATCAGAGTACAACCTCAAGGTATCTTTGTTCTTCTACTTTCATTAGAAGTAGAAGTACTTTCTTAAGAGATAGTGTCTCTTACTACTGCACGTGACCCCCAATTTATCTGCAAGCTTTGGATTCTCCTGGTTCCACTAGGTGCATTTATCACTTTTGTGTCTGGCTTTATGTGGGTTCTGGGGAGGGTTGAACTCTGGTTGGCAGGCTTTGTAAGCAAGTGTCTTTAACTGCTGAGCCATCTTCCCAGCCCTAAGCTGTATTTTAATTTTAGAGAAACTGGAAATGTTCTGCCAGGCATAGTGGCACACTTCTTTAGTCCCAGCACTCGGGAAGTAGAGGTAGGAGGATCACTGTGAGTTTAAGGTCACCCTGAGACTACATAGTGAATTCCAGGTCAACCTGGGTTAGAGTGAGATTCTACTTTGAATAAAACAAAAGCAAAACAAAAACTAAAAGGAGTTTGAAATATAGTTCAGTGATGTATGCTTAAGGTTCTGGGTTCAAACCCCAGCACCATAAGGGAATAGTAGAAAATGAAGTGTATTTTGCTGTTATTAATTATTAATGTTATTTACTAGTTCTTCGTTCCCCACTGCTCTAAGACTAAAGAACCATCCTTAATTTGGTTCCTAGTGCTCTGTATACTCTGCTTCCATCTGTCTCACTGGCTTCATCTTATGCCATGCCTCTTTCTTAGGTAGGTAGAAAAAGATACTAAGTTGGAAAGGAAGGGTGAATTTAGTCATTTCTCTTTTGCCTACTGTATTGTTACAAATAGAAATTCAAAAAGCTTACTTTTGGTTAGGTAGATGGCTCAGGAATTAAAGGTGCTTGCTTATATAGCTTATTAGCCCTGGTTCAATTCCCTAGTGACTAATGTAAAGTTCTGTGGGTGTCTGTTTGTAGCAGCAAGAGATACTGGTGTGTAACCTCACCCCCCCATGTGAAAATAAAATATAAATAATAATAAAAATGGAAAAACAATATTTAAAAAAATTTATCCTTAAGCCAGGCATGTTGGCGCACCCCTTTAATCCCAGCACTCAGGAGGCAAAGTAGGAAGATTGCTGTGAGTTGGAGGCCAGCTTGGGGCTACAGAGTGAGTTCCAGGTCAGCCTATGGCTAGAATGAGACCCTAACTCAAAAACAAAACAAAACAAAACAAAACAAAACAAAACTCCTCACCCTTGTGAGAGGAGCCTGAGCAGAGCACACTATGTAGCTATGCTTTCTGGCCCGAAATTCTGCACTTAATCTTAATTGCTTGACAGAGATATTTTTCTCTTTAATAGGTTTCTCCACATTAAAAAAAATCATTTTAAAAATAAGAATGGCAGCGGAAACTCAGACTCTGAACTTCGGGCCTGAATGGTGAGTTTTCCATTTCATCCTATTTGATATTGGATGACTAATAGAGTAGAAAATGTGTACCAGTACTTGCATGGTTTTGAGACTTTGCTTCATGTGCATAACTGGAAACTCTCTCTCTCTCTCAGTAATGAACTGTATTTGGTAAAGTACTGTGTTCTCTATCTTGCTGAATTTTTTTTCTTGAATTGGTTATGTGTCTATAATGGAATTAAAACTCTCTAGTCCCATCATCCTAGACAATTGCTTTTGCCTTAGGTCTTTGTATAAGTACATTATAATTTTATAATATTTTAATATCTATGTTTTTGCTACATTGTTGTTTTGTGGGTGCTATTGATACACTCATTTGAAAAATAGTTTTAATGGAAATATGTATTATTTTTTTTATTGATGGGCTAGACAGTTGGTCCAGAATTATACTGGCTATTAGCAGTAGCCCATCTAGGGTTGAGTGGACATCTGCCATAATAACAATTAATTGGCCTTTGAGTCTCTTACAGATGTGTTTGGACCCCGAATATGGAATTCTCATGGGATTTTGAGATCCATCACATTGTAGTGTGACTTTTTCCCCCTCTTCTTCTTTTTCCCCAAAAGTTGGTGATTGAAGATCCTCTCTTCTGTGGCGTGAATAAAGATAGTTCCTTTTTCAATTCATACTTGGAACAACCCTGTTGGTAATGTCTGAGGCAGTGTCTAAAGTAGAACAATTGGATTAGTATCTTAAACATTTTTGATTGTACAAGTAGTGGTCGGTTGATACGACTTCTGTAGTATCTTCATATTTAAGAGCTTATTACCCTATCATAAACATTTATTTGTATATGTAATACCTAGATTTTCTTTATAGTTAGTATTTGGAGACTGAGGAAAAATCACTCTTTGAAGTTCTGAGAATAACTACAAGTGTACTTTGAGTTTATTAGGCAATGTTGACCTATATAAAGCTGCACCTGTTTTAGTTATTATTCTATATTTAAAGAAGAATTTTCTTATTACCAATCAGTCTGTTTATAGCAAATCAGAAATGATTGATAGCTAGAAGAGAAAGATTAATCTTCATTATTACACCATCCTTGGAAATCACTGTAAATATCGTGGTGTATTTTTCCAGGTGGTCTTATGTATCTTATTGTGTATGTGTACATTTGTTTTCACAAAATGAGATCATACTGTACATTCAGTTTTGTAACCTTTTAAAAAAACAACTAAATCAAAACATCTTTCAATAAATTTCTATTCTATTCAATGGTTGCAATGTATGGATGTACCATCATTTATTTAAGTAGTTCTCCAGATGTAGCATATAAATGCTACTCTCAGCTTTTTGTTACTATAAAAATATTATAAAGTAACATTCTTATAGCTAAATCTTTATTCACACCTTATTAATTTGTTTGGCTAGGTGAATTTAGGCAGGCAAATGCCTTAACCACTAAGCCATCTCTCTAGCCCCAGCTAAGTGGATTTAAATTCATGTAGTTCACATTATAAACCGTTGGGGGGCTGCATGTGGGGTGGGGGTGGTATTTGAGGTCAGTTCTCATTGTAGTCCAGGCTTGACCTGGAATTCACTATGTAGTCTCAAGATGGCCTTGAACTCACAGTGATCCTCCTACATCAACCTTCCAAGTGCTTGGGTTAAAGGCATCATGCCTGGCTTGTAAACCATTTTGTGTGCAGCTGTTCTGCCATGATTTTTAACTGCTCACCGTGAGTTTGAGGCCAATCTGGGCTATAGAGTGAGCTCCAAGTAAGCTGGGCTAGAGTGAGACCCTGCCTCAAAAAATCCAAACCATGGGCATGGAGAGATAGTTTAGTAGTTTAGGCGCTTGCCTATGAAGCCTAAGGACCCAAGTTTGATTCCCCAGAACCCACATAAGCCAGATGCACATAGTGGCGCATGCATCCAGAATTCATTTGTAGTGGCTAGAGGCCCTGGCATGTCATACTCTCTTTTTCTCTCTGAAATAAATAAATAAAATTAAAGTCAGCCTAGTCTTTACAAATTAGAAAAGAAAAAACAAACCTCAAACATCAAAAATATAAATAAAATCATAAATAATTAAGGAGTTTTTTTCCCTTAAAAACATCACACTGATAATAAGTAATGAAAAAGTAAAGCCAGAAATTTAGCCAAAACAAAGGAGAAAGAAATAAAACTCATGGAAGTTGTTAAATATATATATATATATGTATGAAATAAAAGAATCTATTCACATTTGCCCTATTGCCTTACATCATGGGTCGGCACAAGGCAGATAGCCTGTGGGAGTATAAGGGAAGGCTTTGTAAATAAAGGGTTTTTGTTTGTTTGTTTGTTTTTGAGGTAGGGTCTTACTGTTGTCCACACTCATCTAGAACTCAGTTTGTGGCTCCAGGCTGGCTTCAAACTCAAAGCAGTCCTCCTCCCTTTGTCTCCTGAGTGCTAGGATTAAAAGTATATGCCACCATGCCTGACTCTGGCAAGGCTGAACAGATATCAGAGGCCGTCTAGCTCACAGAGCTTCAATATTCATTCCTTGGCCTTTTACAGAAAGCTTGTTTCCTCTGCCCTACCTACAGCATAGGTTCCCAAACATTAAAATGACTTGCAGGTATCTCTTTGTCATTGGTCCATTCTGTCAGTAACCCTTTACATACATGTCCTCCTTTTCTCGTGGTACTCTGAAGTTTTTTTGAATTCTGAGGTAGGGGCTCACTCTAGCCCAGGATTACCTGGCACTTTGTAGTCCTAGACTGGCCTCAAACTTGCAGTGATCCTCTGACCTTGGCCTCCTGAGTGCTAGTATTAAAGATGTGCACAGTACACCTGGCTGAAGTTTTTCCTGATGATGTTTTGTTTACAAGTGTTTTGCACAAACAATGAATTGAGGGAGCCTTAGCAGAGTCCATTATCATTCCTTTCTTCAACTAGTCGCTAAGTTGTTACATGTGTAGCCCTGCAAGCATTGGCATTTAGGAATCTTCCCTCATAAACTGGAAGTGTGCACTTTCTTGCTTTGTACCAGCCATGAAAATTCTTTTCAGCAAAGGGAATTACTGAGGCCCTTAAAAACAAAACAATACAAAACAAAAACCTAAGTAATCCTGAGCTAGCAAGCTACATTATTAGAGATTGGAATTATTAGAGATTGCTGTTATATTCTTCTGCGTGTATTATGTTCGTTGAAGTAAGAAGCTCTGTCCAGAGTACATAGGAATCAAGGTTTTGAACCATTACATTGAGTCAGTTTGTAACTCTGAACCATACAGAAACATTTAGTGACATGCTTTTTTTAACTAAGGATATCATCATCCTTGTAATGAATAATGTAAAACATAATGTCTCATAAGAGATACATAAAATAAAGAAATCTATTTGTGTCTGAGGCAGTTGTAATGATGAAAGCTTTAAAATTAGTGGAGATGTTCCACATCTGTAGGCTTGGACTAATAAGTCAATGGAATTAGCACACTGTAGTAGATGATCTATTTAGCACGAAGAAATGTATCATGGAATCACTGAGACAGTTTAAAAGGATGCTGTAGATTTAATGGAGAAGTCAATCATTTCTGGGAATAAAAAAACGTTCACTTCTTAAATGCCTTCAAATGCTAGACTTTTGACTTTAGACTTTTCTGACTTTACAACTCACCCCTTGTTCCTCTTACTTCTTAACTCCTTCCCTGGTCTATATGAAAATGTGACATGTCAAATACTCTACATATTTTCTTATTTATAACGCATCTGCCTCCTTGCATTAGACTGTGAGCTCCATTGAGGGCAGGTATTTGCTCCTTATTCTTGTATAGCTTGTTTATTGCTGTATTGCCAGTGCCTAGGTACTCAATAAATGTTGTGAAATGAATGAGTTAATTGTTGGAACATAAAATTGTTCTCAGTGTTTTGCTGTTGTAAATAAGTTGTACACACACCCTGAGTGGTATTGTTTTTATTCTTACTGTTTTCCTTGGATTAATTCCTTTGAAGTGGAATTATTAAATTACATTGTTTTGTAAGGTTTAGATGAGGTTTGCACAGATTGACCACCCGAAACATTGTTAGAATTTAATTCCCTTCCTCTGTGGAATTACTTTGCTCCTGACAAACTGCTTTTAGGTTCTATCTTTTTAAAAAAAATTATTCATGCGACAGATGGGGGGGAGAGGGAGTGTGTGTGTGAGTGTGTGTGTGTGTGTGTGTGTGTGTGTGTGCGCGCGTAGGTATGCTAGAGCCTTTTGCTGCTGCAAACGACCTCAAGATGCATACACCACTTTGTGCATCTGGCTTTACATGGGTACAGGGGAATTTAACCAGGGCTAGCAGGCTTTGCAAGCCAAGTGCCTTTTAGTACTGAACCATCTCTCCAGCCCCACATGTCTTCCTTCTGCTTTTCTTTTTTCCCTTTTTAAAAAAAATACATTTATTGATTTGCAAGGAGGAGGGTGGGAGGGAAAGAGAACGGGCACCATGGCTTCCAGCTACTGCTGACGGACTCCAGGTGCATGTGCTGCTTTGTGCATCTGCCTTTATGTGGGTTTTGAGGAATTGAACTAAGGTTATTAGGCTTTGCAGGCAAGCGCCTTAACCGCTGAGCCATCTCTCCAGCCCTGTATTTTTTTTTTTCTTTTAGTGTTTTTTTTTTCAAGGTAGGGTTTCGCTCTATCCCAGGCTAACCTGGAATTCACTTTGTAGTCTCAGGGTGGCCTTGAACTCATAGAGATCCTCCTACCTCTGCCTCTCAAGTGCTGGGATTAAAGGCATTTGCCACCATGCCAGGCTTTTTTTTTTTAAATGGTACTGGGGCTTCAGCCTAGGGCCTTGAGTATGCTAGTCCAGCAATCACCTCTGAGCCATTTCCCCCAGCAGAGAATATTGTTTGTCCCAGTAACAGAATCTCCTATTCCAGAAAATGTGGAGGAAACAGTAGTATAGAAGAAAATAGAAAAAGTCTAAATTATCCTTAGTCCTACTACTCAAAGAACCTTTGCTAATAATATTGGTTTGCATCCTATTTCTTTCTTTGCAAATGTATTCCTTAAAGCATTAAAAAAAATCTTGCTGGGGACTGGAGAGATGGCTCAGCAGTTAAGGTGCTTGCTGCAAAGCCTAATAACCCGGATTGACTTCCCCAGTATCCATTTAAAGTCAATTACACAAAGTGGCACATGCATCTGGAGTTCATTTGCAGTAGCTGAAGGCCCTGGCTTGCCCATTCTCTCTTCTCTCTGTCTCTGTCTTCTTACAAATAAAAATATTTTAAAATATATACCTTAAGAAATCTTGCCAGGCATGGTGGCACATGCCTTTAATCCCAGAGGCAGCGATAGGAGGATCACTGTGAGTTTAAGGGCAGCCTGGGACTACATAGTGATTTGCAGGTCATCCTGGGCTAGAGTGAGACCCTGCCTCAAAATCAAATGAACAAGAAAAAAAAGTCTTTAAGGATTTAAAAATAATCTTAAGGATCAAAAATGTACTCAGATAAGGACTTTATTATTATAGGGACAATAATTGTAGATAGCTGCTTCTGTGGGGAAGGAACATAGGAAACTTGTATAGGGTTTCTTTTATCTATATGCTCCTAAAGAGGTCTTCACTTATAAAAAAGAGGGAGGTATGTTTTCTGCTTCTGGAGCAGTGTAAGTCTGTTAGAATGGTTCCCATTTTGTGGTTTGTTCTCTTCTCCTGTATGTGTCTGCCTTAGGAAAGAGCTAGTTTCACTCTTACAAACACTTGGTTTCTCCATCTGGGAAAGCCCAGTGTTGAGCTTAGTGCACCAGAGGTAGGCCCTCCGTAAATTGCTTTTGAAAAGGTTCGGATGAATGGGTTGGGACAAGAGAATGTAAACCTGAGATTTCTAGCTTATTAAACATAATCTTTTTGGGGACAATGGGAGGAATTCTGGAGGATGGAACATGTGACTTCTAGTTTTCAAAAAGGGTCAAAGGGGTAGTGAACTGCTGTAAGTTAGATGTTATTCATATTTATTAGAGAGAGAGAAAATATATATATGTGTGTGTGTGTGTGTATGTATGTATGTATGTATCTATCTATCTATCTATCTATCTATGAATATGGGCATGCCAGGGCCTCTGACCACTGCAAACGAACTCTAGGCACATACGCCACCATGTGCATCTGGCTTATGTGGGTCCTTAGGCTTTGCAGGCAAGCACCTTAACTGCTAAACCATCTTTCCACTCGAGTATTTTTTTAAAATTTATTTTTTATTTATCTGACAGAGAAAGGGGGGGGGAGAGAGAGAGAGAGAGAGAGAGAATGGGTGCACCAGGGCCTCCAGCCACTGCTAACGAATTCCAGATGTGTGCACCCCCTTGTGCTTCTGGCTAATGTGGGTCCTGGGGAATTTGAACCTGGGTCCTTTGGGTTTGCAGGCAAACGCCTTAACTGCTAAGCCATCCCTCCAGTCCCTAAGAGTGTATTTTTTTATTTTTATCTTTCGAGGTAGGGTTTCACTTTAGCTCAGGCTGACCTGGAATTCACTATGTAGTCTCAGAGTGGCCTCGAACTCATGGCGATCCTCCTACCTCTGCCTCCCAAATGCTGGGATTAAAGGTGTGTGCCACTGCACCCGGTTCCAAGAGTGTATTTAAAAAAAATTTTTTTTTGTTATTTTATTTATTTGATAGCGACAGACAGAGAAAGAGGCACAGATAGAGAGAATGGGCACGCCAGGGCCTCCAGCCACTGCAAACGAACCCCAGACGCATGCGCCCCCTTGTGCATCTGGCTAACGTGGGTTCTGGGGAATCGAGCCTCGAACCGGGGTCCTTAGGCTTCACAGGCAAGCGCCTAACCTCTAAGCCATCTCTCCAGCCCCCAAGAGTGTATTTTTAAAGACATTTTATTTATTGAGAGACTGTCAGAGGCAGCCAGAGAGAATGAGAATGAGCATGAGTATACCAAGGCCTCCTGCCAGTGCAAATGAACTCCAGATGCGTGTGCCACCCTGTGCATGTGGTTTTACATGGGCACTGTGATTCAAACCTGGACCTTTAGGTTTTGCGAACAAGCACCTAAATAAATCACTGAGTCGTCTCTCCATCTCTCAAGAGTGGAGGGTAGAAGAGAAAATTAAGGTTCATTCATTTTTTTTTGCGGGGGGGGGGGAAGGGAGGTCTTGCTCTTGCTCAGGCTGACCTGGAATTCACACCTGGGGTTCTTAGGCTGGCCTCAAACTCACAGTGATCCTCCTATCTCTGCTTCCCAAGTGCTGGGATTAAAGGCATGCGTCACCACTCCTGGCTTCAAAAGACATTTTATCAAGTGTTTGCTGCATTCCAAGTCTATGTCTGGAGCTCCTTCCTCCAGCACTCTTTCTAGCCTCCTGTGTACATTATGCTACTCTCCTATTCTTCCCAGCTGACCTTTCTTTCATCCTCATTGCTGAAAAAGGTTGGGAAAAATACTCTGCATAGCATAGAAAGCATGTTTTAAAGACCAGGAGGTAAATAAAATGAGTAAGAGAGGAGCTTCAAGATGTTTGCCTTTTCTATAATGTTAAGTGTGGGAGAGATGAGCCTTTTTATATAAAAAGTTTGGGTTTTGTTTGGCCATTGTATGCCAACAAACTGGAGAGAGTGTTATTCAGACTTTCATTTGAAATAACTTACTGTGAGGGTGCCGTTGCAGAAAATGAACAAGAATTGGTTATTGAATCAAGAGATAGCTTGAGATTGAAAATTCAGTAAGTCATAGTGAGTATAGCAGGTAGGAGAAGGTGAGGTTTGAAGGACAAATGACCACCTCTGGGAATAGAGGTGATGAAGTGGTAGGGATGAAAAGGCTGTTGATAGGTAAAGTTTGGGGCATATTGGTTTCAATGGGCTACATGTGGTTGTGTATGTGAATCTGTCTCTCAAGGGGAAGTCAGAGCTGGACTTGAGAATCATGAGCTTACACAGAAGTGTTACTTGAATCAAAAATGTGATGTTCCAGATTGCTGGATTTAACAGCATTTAATAAGTGAAGGTTTGGAGGGAGTATATCAGGATTTTGGGAGCCCTGTTTCTGGATCCCACCAGTGTTAAACTGGTCTCCGTGTAGGCAGGGAAGTGAAGTCTGTGAAGTTACAAACATTTCTCCTGGGTTTGGCAGTGTTGAGGTTGTTGTTGAACTTTCCAGAGCAAGGGATGGTGAGAGAAGCACTGGCTTTTGAAGTAGCAAGGAAGTAACGTTTTTCTGTACCCCCTTCTTTTGTAGTGGTGGGGGTGGAACCAAGGGCCTTGTACATGCTTGGCCAAACACCTTATCAAAGAGCTACATTCTCAGCACTTTGAGCTTTTTTTCTCTTTAAAGTGTGGTTGTTAGGAAGCTTAAATGAGATTCATTGACCTAACATATGTACATATGTTTCCCAACTTGAGTTCTCTGAAGCAGACAGCCCCACTGTTCTCAGGAAAGAGCCCAGCTCTATGATACTCCAATAGCAGTTTCCTAGAAGGTCCTTCAGAAGCGGTTGGGTCACTCCATCATGGTTTTATTGTTCCCTTGCCTGGTTAAACCTGTTCTTTGCTTTCAAACTAAATGAATCTCTTCAGGCCAAGAGTAATTTGAAAGCAACCAAAGACCATCTCAGTGGCGATGAGCATTCCCAGCACCAAGTTGTGAATGCCTTGGAGAAATGGTTGATTCTGCATTCGAGGCACAAAATAATACAAGAAGAGCTGGGAAGCTTTTGACATATTAGATAGAAAAGGATACAGAAGCCATATGAAGAGTCTTTCTTGGTCCAAGATGAAACAGGGTGAACATTGCTAAGAGAATTGCATTGAGTTGAAATATCCAGAAGAAATAGCTTGCTGGTGTTGGAGGAGGATGTTAGTGTATTCAGCTATTATTTTGAAAGTAGAGTTGAGGTATTTTCCTTCCTTTCCTATACATACTTGAGCATTGAGTAATTGTTCCAAATAGCTTAAGAGGTAAGTTTCTCTCTGTACAAGGCATGACAGACTGAAATCACTCTGCAACAACTTTGTGAGTTTAGGGATCCCAGCATGGATTACCAGTTGCTGCTGGCATCACAGAAACAACTAGCACTTGGTACCTCTTGGTGAATCATACATACCAGATGGGAAGCATTGCTAAAGGAATAGAACCTACATCAAATTCCTGTGCCCAGTTGCCAGTTAACACAAGTGCAGAGGACAGAGAAGCTTGTAAAACAACAGGGACAAATCTAGATTTCTTAAAAAGTCCCTATCTTTTTGGGGCAATCAGTACTGACAGATGAAATGATAACCCATAGATTTCCCTAAAATTACCATCAAAGGAGCCTTAGATGGGGTGGCACAAAGCCAGATTGACCATGGAATGAGTATTTGGTACATGTGACTTCATGATATGCTTCTTGGTATTTTATGATTAAAATTGTCCATAATATGTTTTTAAAATTTATTTATTTGAGAAAGTGAGAGAGAAAGGCAAGATAGAGAATGGGTGTGCTAGGGCCTCTAGCCACTACAAATGAACTCCAGGCACATGTGCCACCTTGTGCACCTGGCTTATGTGGGTACTGGAGAATCAAACCTGGGCCATCTGCCTTTATAAGCAAGCTTCTTTAACTGCTGAGCCATCAATCTCTCCAGGCCCATAATATGTTTTCTTTTTTTTTTTTTTTTGAAGTTTAGAATGATTTTTTTTCTCAATTTTTATTAATATTTTCCATGATTATAAAAAATATCCCATGGCCATAATATGTTTTCAAATAAAGGAAGATTAAGCTGGGTATGGTGCACGCCTTTAATCCCAGCACTCAGGAGGCAGAGGTAGGAGGATCCCATGAGTTTGAGGCCACCCTGAAACTCCATAGAGAATTCCAGGTCAACCTGAGCTAGAGTGCGACCCTACCTCGAAAGAAAAAAAAAAATAAGTAAAGGAAAGTTAAGAAGATAAGAAAATAACCACTATAGTCTCACTTCACTAATGTCTCCCCCTTTTTTACTTTTTTTAAAAAGTTATTTATTTGCAAGTAGGGGTAGAGTGGGGTGTAAAGCACCAGGGCCTCTTGCCACTGTGAAAGAACTCCAGGTGCTTGTGCCACTTTGTGCACCTGTCTTTACATGGGTACTGGGCAATCGAATTTGGGTCGTTAGCTTTGCAGGCTTGTGCCTCAACTGCTGAGCCATCTCTCCAGCCCCCTCCCCCTCTTTTAAAGTAGTGTTCCAGAGTTCACTTTCATTTCATTTCATTTCATTTCATTTCATTTCATTTCATTTCATTTCATTTCATTTCATTTCATTTCATTTCATTTATTTGAGGGTCAGAGAGAATGGGTGTGCCAGGGCCTCTAGCCCCCTGCAGAGGAACTCGATGCATATGCCACCTTGTGCATCTGTCTTATGTGGGTACTATGGAATCAAATCTGGGTCATTAAGCTTTGCAGGCAAGTGCTTTAACTGCTAAGCTGACTTTCCAGCCCACTTTTTTTTTTTTTTTTTTGTCTTTTTGGTTGTTGGTTTTTGGTTTTTCGAAGTAGGGTCTCGCTCTAGCTCAGGCTGACCTGGAATTCACTGTGTAGTCTTAGGGTGGCCTCGAGCTTGTGGTGATCCTCCTACCTCTGCCTCCCGTTTGCTGGGGTTAAAGGCATGCTCCACCGCGCCTGGATAGACATTTGTTTTTACATTAAAAAGAAATGCATTAATTTATTTGAGAGAGAGAGAAAGGGAGGTAGAATGGGCACATGAAGTCCTCCAGCCACTGCAAACGAACTCTAAATGCATGCACCACCATGTGCATCTGGCTTATGTGGGTAATGGTGAATCAAACCTGGGTCCTTAGGCTTTACAGGCAAGTGTCTTAACTCCTAAGCCATCCCTTCAGCCCCATATAGACATTTTATTTATTTATTTGAGAGAGAAGGGGGGGGAGGGAGAATTAGCACACTAACTAGACTATAGCTCACCTTAGTGTGGACCTTGCATGCCCTAAGGCCTGGGATTGATCCCCAGCATTGCATGAAGGTGAAGGCATACATCTGTTATCCCCAGGTGGAGGCAAGAGGACCAAAAGTTCAGGGTCATTCTTGGCTATATACTGAGTTTGTGGCCAGCCTGGAGTATATGAGACTATGTGTATCACACATACACACATACATATACTCTCTCCCCCTTCCATTATTTTACTAGGAATCAAATCTATTAGCCGCTATATATTGCTAACCTGAAATACATTATTTTAAAATTAAAATAGTCCCTTTCTTCTAGTTCATTCCTTAGAGGCAGTGTCTGTTATCAGATTGGAATATGTATACACATATATATTTCTTCTGAGTAGTAAACATAGTTTTAATTTTTTTGTCTTTGTATACTTAACTGTATTTTCATATTCTTTCCACTGATCATTAATTGCTTGTATTATATATTATGAAATATCATAGGCATATGGAATATAAAGTACAATAAACACCAATGTGCTCATGAACAATTTACCTCACACACACACACACACATACACATATATATATATGTATGTATGTATATACATGTACACACACACACACACATATATAAGAGCATTACAGGTACAACTACAGCTTTTCATTTATACTTGGATATTGTTTTTGTTAAATCCATAGTATTTTCTGTGCTTTTATTACATATTGTACTCTAAATAGTTCAAACCTATTTGTGGGCTTACACATTTTTTTTTTTTTTTTTGTAAAAGTTATCTGTTTTCGTTTTTGGTTTTTTGAGATAGGGTCTCACCCTAGCCCAGGCTGACCTGGAATCCAGTCTTTTTTGTTTTTGTTTTTGCTCTTGTTTCTTTGAGGTAGGGTTTCACTGTAGCTCAGGCTGACCTGGAATTCATTATGTAGTCTCAGGGTGGCCTCAAACTCACAGCGATCCTCCTACTTCTGCCTCCTGAGTGCTGGGATTAAAGGCAGGCACCATCATGTTCTGGTGGTTTTGATTTTGTTTTTTCTTCAGTTTTTCAAGGTAGGGTCTCACACTAGGTCAGGGTGGCCTTGAACTCACAGCAGTCTTACTATCTCTGCCTCCTGAGTACTGGAATTAAAGGTGTGCATCACCATGCCTGGCAGTAAAGGTTATATCCTTATTTTTTATTTATTTATTTTTTTTGGTTTTTCGAGATAGGGTTTCATTCTAGCTCAGACTGACCTGGAATTCATTGTGTAGTCTCAGGGTGGCCTCAAACTCATGGTGATCCTCCCACCTGACAGCTTCTATACTTACAATAAACCATGATTTTTTTCTTCCTGTTCCCCATTTTCCCCTTCACAACTCAGCTCTCCATCATATCCCCTCCCTCTCTCCATTATTCTGTCTTTTTTTATTTTGATGTCAACGTCTTTTTCTCCTATTATGAGGGACTTGTGAAGGTATTGCTAGGCACTGCAAGGTCATAGATATCGAGGCCAATTTCTGTCTGGACAGTTGCATTGTAAGGAGTCCTACCCTTCCTTTGGCTCTTACATTCTTTCTGCCACCTCTTCCACAGTGGACCCTGAGCCTTGGAGGGTGTGATAGAGATGTTTCAGTGCTGAGCACTCCTCCATCACTTCTTCTCAGCACTATGTTGCCTTTTGGGTCATCCCAGTGGTCACTGCCACCTGAAAAGAGAAGCTTCTCTAAACAAAAGTGAGAGTAGCATTAATCAAAAGTGCTTTTCTTAAGTGTAATTTATAATCTTTAGTTTTTTGTTTTGTTTTGTTTTGTTTTGAGGCAAGCCCAACAAACTGCCTTTTTTTTTTAAATGCAAGAGAGAGAAAGAGAGAGAGTGAGAGAGGGAATTGGCACACCAGGGCCTCCATCTGCTGCAATTGAACTTCAGATGTGTGTGCCCCCTGTGTGCGCATTTGTGACGTTGCATGCTTGTGTCACTGCATCTGTCTTATGTGGGACCTGGATAGTGGAACATGAGTCCTTAGGCTTTGCAGGCAAGCACCTTAACTGCTAAGCCAGCTCTACAACCCAATCTTGCTTTTTTAACAAGAATTGCTAAAAAAAAAAATCTTTATCCATAATAGTTCAGATTATAAAACAAGCTATGTTTTTTTTTTGTTTTGTTTTTTATTTTGGTGGTGGTTTTTGTTTTTCAAGGTAAGGTCTTGTTTTAGCCCAGGCTGACCTGGAATTCACTATGTAGTCTCAGGGTGGCCTTGAAGTCGCAGTGATCCTCCTACCTCTGCCTCCCTGAGTGCTGGGACTAAAAGTGTGTGCTATCACGGCTAATTTTTTTTTTTTTTTTTTTTTTGAGGTAGCCCAGACTGTCCAGGAACTCTCTGTAGTCTCAGACTGGCCTTAAACTCACAACAATCCTCCTATTTATGCCTCTCAAGTGCTGGGATTAAAGGTGTGCGCCACCATACCATGCAGAAAAAGTCATGTTGATCAGAGGAGAATGGACAAATACATTGCATGTATAGTCATACAGTGAGATAAATATTAGTCATAACTAATATGAATTCTTTTTTATTTATTATATATTTATTAGAGTCAGAGAAAGGGGGGGAGAGCAAGCGAGCGAGCATGCCAGGGCTTCCAGCCACTGCTAACGACCTCCAGACGTGTGCCCCTTGTGCATCTGGCTAACGTGGGTCCTGGGGAATTGAACCTGGGTCCTTTGGCTTTGCTCGCAAGTACCTTAACTGCTAAGCCATCCTTCCAGCCCTAATATGAACTCTTGATGTACACATTATTTAATTTTTTTCTTTTTGGATTTTTTGAGATAGGGTTTCACTCTAGTTCAAACTGACTTGGAATTCACTCCTTAGTCCCAGGCTGCCTTTCAACTCACAGCGATCCTTCTACCTCTGCCTCTCAAGTGCTGGGATTAAAGATGCACACCACTATGCCTGGCCCCGCACATTAAATTTTATGTTAAATATTTACTACATGCGCTTAAGATAGTGCATTTTGTACTGTTTCATTTAAGCATATGCAGTAGTGATAGAACCCAGACTATAATGGCTTTGATAGGGTGTCATTCAAGGATTCATCAAACATCAGATTTACTGAACTGTATACTTAATATGTATACTTTTCACTGACTGTAAACATAAATTATACTTCAATAAAAAGACTAAATGAGAGATGAAGAGATGGCTTAGTGGTTAAAGCTCTTGCCTGCAAAACCTAAGCACCTATGTTTGATTCTTCAGTATACGTAAGCCAGATGCACAAGGTGGCACATGCCTCTGGAGTTCGTTTGCAGTGGCTAAAGGCCCTGGTGTGCCCACTCTCTCTACTCTGTCTCTTTCTCTTAAATAAATAAATGAAACTGAATGATACTCTGCAGAAAATTGACAGTGATCTTTGAGATAAGTATTTTAATTTTTTTAATGTACATTTTATTTATTTGAGAGAAAGAGGCAGAGAGAAAGAAAGAGAGAGAGGGAGAATGAATATGGCCATGCCAGTCTAGGCCAGGCGACTTTGAACTCTATAGCTTCAGGCTGGCCTCGAACTCATTGTGATCCTTTTACCTCTGCCTCCCAAGTACTGGGATTAAAGGTGTGTGCCACCGCGCCTGGCCTTTACAACAGCTTTTGCTTATAAACTACCAGGAAAAAATCTGAGAAAAGATACTGCCTCCCTCCTAGACATATACTTTGTAATGCACTTAGAAACACAGCAGTATCTTTGTGTTTCCACTAGATGGAAGAGTCACTAGGCCAAGCCCACTACTTGCTGGATTTGTCAAAACTAATCAGTTTATAATCTTGAAAGCACTATTTTGAGTTTTCATTGTTTTTTTTTTAACATTTTATTTATTTATTTGAGACAGAGGGAGAGAGAGAGAGAGAGAATAAATAGGTGTGCCAGGGTCTCCAGCCACTGCAAACGAACTCCAGACACATGTGCCACCTTGTGCATCTGGCCTGTGTAGGACCTGGAGACTTGAACCTGGGTCCTTAGGCTTCGCAGGCATACGCCTTAACCACTAAGCCATCTCTCCAGCCCTCATTGTTTTTTTTTGTTTTTTTTTTTAAATATTTATTTGAAAGCCAGGCGTGGCGGCACACGCCTTTAATCCCAGCACTCTGGAGGCAGAGGTAGGAGGATCACTGAGTTTGAGGCTAGTCTGGGCTAGAGTAAGATCCTACCTTGAAAAAAGAATAGACACACACGCACACATAGTGAGTATGGGCATGTCAGGGCCTCTTGCCACTGCAAGTGAACTCCAGATTCATGTACCACTTTGTGTATCTGGCTTTATGTGGGTACTGGGAAATTGACCCGGGCCATTAGGCTTTCCAAGCTAGCACCTCTAAACCACTGAGCTATCTCTCTAGCCCACATTTTCCTTGTTTTACATGCCTACCCCTACCAACTATTATTAGGTTTAACTAATTTTTAGGAATCTAATGGCTGTAAAGTGGATTCTTGCTTTTGTTTGATTTCCTCCCTAAACTTGAAGCTTCTCAGGGACCTGTTGTATGGCACATTGTAAGTGGGTTATATTGCTCTCATGCAGTGTGCTCGCAGCGCACTCCCAAGGTTGCTGTCTTAGGTGATGGACTTTCTTTTTGCTTTTCTCAAGAACTAAAAGGAGATTTTCTTACAGTGTATTACATAAAAGACCCACAGTGCCAGAATATTTGCCACTTCATTTATATTCTGTTTATTTCTATTCCAGGCTTCGTGCGCTGTCCAGTGGTGGGAGTATTACATCCCCTCCTCTTTCTCCAGCATTGCCGAAGTATAAGTTAGCTGATTATCGCTATGGGAGAGAAGAAATGTTAGCACTTTTCCTTAAAGACAACAAGGTAAGAATTGTGGATGAGACTTGGAGGTGTGGACAGTGATGTACTGCTCCACAAATAATGTCTCAAATATTCATTCTCTGTATGCATTGACTCATATTCTTTTCTCACTTTGTCTTCATTCTGCTTTGAAACTCACAGTAGGCTCTAAGTGTGCATTGTCCTCAGAGAAAGCCCATGGCGCCATTGTGGGAACAGGTGGCTTCATGGCAGGGCAAGTAGCACTTGATGCCTTCTTTAAATGATTTCTTCTGAACGTCCCCCTTCTCCATTTCTTTCCTAGTTTTCTGGCTAACAAATGTCCTGTCCTCTCTTTCTCTTTCTTTCTTTTCTTTTTTTATTGGTTTTTCGAGGTAGGGTCTCACTCTAGCCCACTATATAAAATTTGCGGAAATCCTCCTACTTTTGCCTCCCGAGTGCTAGGATTAAAGGTGTGTGCCACCACGCCCGGCTCTGTCTTCTCTTTATTATCCCTTAAAATTTCTTTTTTTGCTATTTTTTTTTAAATTTTTTTGAGGTAGGGTCTCACTCTAGCTCAGGCTGACCTGGAATTCACTCTCAGGGTGGCCTTGAACTCATGGCGATCCTCCTACCTCTGCCTCCCAAGTGCTTGGATTAAAGGTATGTGCCACCACACCCGGCTTATTACACCTTTTATCATTTCCTTGATACTTAAGAGGCAAGGGATGAGGGCAGGCTTTCCTTCTTGTTACCTATAAAGCTTATAGTGGAGAGAAATCTGTATCACCTGACGTAAACATGATCAAGCTGAAACAGTATAAGGTACACTTTTATAATCTGTCTGGACAGAAATGTACCCCTTAAAAATTGATGGATGGATGGACTGTCTCATATTTTAGTGATGGTTACTAAGGACAGATATAGTTGTTTATGAAATTCTCCTTACCATCTGCTTTCAGACCAAAATGGAGGTTGTTACTCCTTCACTGTATACTGTGGAATGCCAGGCTTCAAACCTAAATACAAAACTGTTGATTTGATAGGAGGAAAGAGATGGTGACTGGAGGGCTTTTATTTATTTATTTTTTAATTTTTTTCTGTTCATTTTTATTTATTTGAGAGCAACAGAGAGAGAAAGAGGGAGAGAGAGAGAAAGAGAGAGAGAGAATGGGTGTGCCAGGACCTCTAGCCACTGCAAATGAACTCCAGACGCATGCACCCCCTTGTGCATCTGGCTAATGTGGGTCCTGGGGAATCGAGCCTCGAACCGGGGTCCTTAGGCTTCACAGGCAAGTGTTTAACTGCTAAGCCACCTCTCCAGCCCTATTTATTTATTTTTAAATACTTATTTATTTGCAAGTTGAGAGAGAGGGAGGGAGACAGAGAGAGATTGAGAGAAGAGACAAGACAGCTGGGTGTGGTCGCTGTTGGGAGGCAGAGGTAGGAGGATCCCTGTGAGTTGGAGGCCACCCTGAGACTACATAGTGAATTCCAGGTCAGCCTGGGCTAGAGCAAGACCCTACCTCAAAAAACTAAAAGGAGAGGGCTGGAGTGATGGCTTAGCCGTTAAGCGCTTGCCTGTGAAGCCTAAGGACCCCGTTTGAGGCTCAATTCCCCAGGACCCACGTTAGCCAGATGCACAAGGGGGCACACGCATCTGGAGTTCGTTTACAGAGGCTGGAAGCTCTGGCGCACCCATTTTCTCTCTCTGTCTCTCTCTCTCTCTCTCTGCCTCCTTCTCTCTGTCACTCTCAAATAAATAAAATAAACAAACAAGAAAATTAAAAAAGAAATTAAAAAAACAACCTAAAAGGAGAGGAGAGACAGAGAATGGGTGCACCAGGCCCTGTAGCCACTGCAAGTGAACTCCAGGTGCATACACCACTGAACCTGGGTTGTTAGGCTTTGCAAGCAAGTGCCTTAACCTCTGCGCCATATTTCCAGCCCCCCAACCCCCTGATTGTTTTTTCATAGTAGGTCTTACTCTAGCACAGGCTGACCTGAAATTCATTCTGTAGCCCCAGGCCGGCCTTGATCTCATAGTGATCCTCCTACCTTGGCCTCCTGAGTGCTGGGATTAATGGCATGGGTGACCATAGCTGGCTCTGAAATTTTAAATATTTTATATCTTTTGTTTTTTTATGGTAGTGTCTCAGTCTATCATAGACTGATTTGGAATTTACTATGTTGTCTCAGGTTGGCCTCAAACTCATAGAGATCCTCTTACTTGTATATTCTGAGCCCTGGTGTGTGTGCCATCACACCTGGCAGGAGTTTTTAATATTTTACAACCTTAAAATATGTAATTACTATATAGTTACCTAGGTGAATTGTAGTTGAATAAGTTTTAACCTATATTTCTAATAATCAGTAATGGATGTACAGAAGAATGTTTTGTCTAGGGTGTATCTTCTTGCACTCGGAGGAGTAGCATTAATCTCAGGTCATGTGTTAACCACTCAGATACCTTCAGACCTTTTGGATAAAGAATTCCTGCCTATCCTACAGGAGGAGCCCCTGCCACCATTGGCCCTGGTGCCCTTTACAGAAGAAGAACAGGTTTGTGCTTATCTCTAAGTCTTGTTCTTCCCTGCTAAGGTATACAATGGAAAGCTGCTATGTAGCCTTAAGAGTTGTCATGAGTCTTCACAGATCTGCTTCTTTCTGTATTCTGTCTTGGCCTAAGTTTTGCTTCAGATTCTTAAGGACAGTGGGAACTATCCTTTATTATTTATTCATAGATGGAAGTTATTGATTCTCCCCTTGGGGGCAGGGGAGGAAAGGGAAGATCATCATCTTTACAGAATTTTTTGTTTTTTAAACAAGCTCCAGATGCATGCACCACCTTATGCATCTGGTTTACATGGGTCTTGAAGAATTGTACGTGGGTCCTTTGGCTTTGCAGGCAGGTACCTTAACCACTAAGCCATCTCTCCAGCCCCAGAAAAACAATTTTTCAAAAGCATTTGCCTACCTGAATTCTCACCAATGAATTAATCTTGCCACTAGAGAAAAATGTAAATCTTTAACTCAAACATACCTGAAACACTGTGTGTGTGTGTGTGTGTGTGTGTGTGTGTGTGTGTGTGTGTGTAATTACAAGAGAGTAAAATTTTTGGTCTGGAAAATGGCAAAATTGGTGTTGTGTTTTATTCATTGTACACTGTATCCAGTGAAAAGATAAAGATTGTCTTGATTTCTGGGAGCATGGAGAAATTGTATTGCAGTGGTGAAGTGACTCTTTTATTAGAATCCTATAATTCCACATTAAATTAACCTTTCAGACTTTTATTTTCTTGAGACAGAACTGACCTTGCCTAGGTTGACCTCAGTCAGAATCCCTACTTAGCCAAGGATGACCTTGGAGTCTTATCCTCCTGCCTCTACCTCTTGAGTACTGGGATTATAATTGTGCACTGTCATGTCCACATCCAGTTTTATATATTTCTGGGAATTGAGTTTAGAGCTCTATGTATACTAGACAAGCAGTCTACCAACTGTGCTACATCCCCAGGTAATTAATTAATTCATTTATTTATTCGTTCATTGTTGGGTCTTGCTGTAGTCTACACTGCCCTCAAACTTGTGACCCTGTGGCTTCAGCTTCTCTAGTGCTGGTTATAGACATAATGTGAATATGCCTACATATATGTTTGGAAGGAGTTTCATTGTATATTGTTATGTTTTATATTGAAACTATCATAGTATTTTTGGTATGTTTTTAAAGCAACAAGAAACTATATGTAGCATAGTATTTCTTATTCTGCAGCTTTTTTTATTAAACATTTTTATTTATTTGCAAGGGGATAGAGAGAGGAAGAAAATGGATATGCTTAGGGTCTCTTGCCCCACTCTAGGTCAATTCAGGCACATGCTCCACTTTGTGCATCTGTTTTTACATGGATACTGGGGAATTGAATCCCAGGCTGACAAACTTTGTAAGAAGTGCCTTTAACTGCTGAGCCATTTCCCCAGCCCTTTTCTTCATTTTTAAAAATTTATTTGCAAGTAGCCAGGCATGGTGGCACATGCCTTTAATCCCAGCACTCAGGAGGCAGAGGTAGGAGGATTGCCGTGAGTTCTAGGCCACCCTGAGACTCCATAGTGAATTCCAGGTCAGCCTGGGCTAGAGTGAGACCCTATCTTGAAAAAAAAAATTACTTGCAAGCAGAGAGAGAGAGGGGAAAAAAAGGAGGGGGGCATGCCAGGGCCTCGTACCAGTGCAAACAAACCCCGACGCATGCACTACTTTGTGTACATGGCTTCACATTGATATTGAGGAATTGAACCTAGGCTGTCAGGCTTTGTAAACAAGCACTTTTCACTGCTGATCCATCTCTCCAGCCCATCTTTTTTTCACTTAGTATTGAATTTCAGATTGACCTCTATTTTTATTCATGTAGCTTTTATTCAGTCATTTCTGCTCTATGGTATGGTATGAGCAAATCCACAATTTTCCAGTGTCCTATTGTTGGACATTTGGTTTGTTTTCAGCTTTTTGTAATACTGGCTGTAGTGATCATTGTATATCCATCCATCTATATCTATCTATCAATCTAATCTAATCTAATCTAATCTAATCTTGAAAGTGGTGTTTTGATCACTGAGCTACACATGCTGTCCTTGTAGTGACCATTCTTGTGATGTTTTATTTATTTACTTATTTATTTTTTAAAATATTTGTTGGGGGGACAGACAGAGAATGGGTATCCCAAAGTCTCTAGCCACTGCAAATGAATTCCAAACACATGCATCTCCTTGTATATCCAGCTTTACATGAGTACTGAGGAATCAAACCTGGGTCCTTTGGCTTTGCTGACAAGTGCTTTAACCGCTAAGCCATCTTAAGCCATCTTTTTTTTTTTTTTTTTTAATTATCTTTATTTATTTATTTGAAAGTGACAGAGAGAGAAAGAGGCAGATAGAGACAGAGAGAGAATGGGCACACCAGGGCCTGCAGCCACTGCAAACGAACTCCAGACGCATGTACCCCCTTGTGCATCTGGCTAACGTGGGTCCTGGGGAATGGAGCCTCAAACCGGGGTCCTTAGGCTTCACAGGCAAGCACTTAACCGCTAAGCCATTTTTCCAGCCCCTTATTTTTTTTTAAACATTTTATTTTATTTGTTTGGTGTCGGGGGCAGATTGAGAGAGAATGGGTGTGTCAGGGCCTTCAGCCACTGCAAACAAACTCCAGGCACGTGCACTACCTTGTGCATCTGGCTCTGTGTGGGTGCTGGGGAATCAAACCTTGGTCCTTTGGCTTTTCATGCAAGTGCCTTAACTGCTAAGCCATCTCTCTAGCTCCTGTTTATATATTTTCAAGTAGAAAGAGGGAAGGAGGGAGAGGGAGGGAGAAAAGACAGACAGAATGGGGACGTTAGGGCCTCCAGCCACTGTAAACTAACTCCATATGTATGCACCACCTTGTGCATCTGGATTTATGTGGGCACTGGGGAATTAAACTCTGGTCCTTTGGCTTTGCCAGCAAGCCCCTTAACCACTGAGCAATCTCTCCAACCCAAATACAATTAAAAAAATACTTATTTATTTGAGATGCACACATACATACACCATCCACACCCACCACACACACAGTATGGGCACACCAGGGCCTCCAGCCACTGCAAATGAATTTCAGATGCATGTGCCACTTAGTTCATCTGGCTTTATGAGGGTCCTGGGCAATTGAGCCTGGCTTGTCAGGCTTGTAAGCAAGTGCCTTTAACTAATGAGCATCTCTCCAGGCCCTTAAATATAGTTTTAATTTGGGGGAATGTACATAGGGTCTTTAGCTTGTTAAGCAAGCCCTGTACTAAGCTACGTCTAGAGCCCCATAAGGGAATTTTCATATCAATCACTCGTGCAGTTTTCTAATCTTATTTTGTAAGTACTATATTTTGAGTGATTTCCTAGTCCTTTTAAAATTTTAAAAAATTTGTATATTTTATTATTTATTTGAGAGAGAGAAGCGAGTGAGTAAGATTGGGTGCAGCAACTGCAAATGAACTTCAGACACATGCACTACGCTGTGCATCTGGTTTACGTGGGTCCTTGGGACTTGAACCTGGGTCCTTTGGCTTTGCAGACAAATGCCTTAACTGCTAAGCCGTCTTTCCAGCCCTGATTTCCTAGTTCTTCTAGAGACTATACTGACTAGGAAGTTGTGCCATATTACCAAAACATGGACTGCTGGTTAAAAGGATCAGTTTTAGGTTGTCCAGAAGTATCCCATAACATTTCTAAGAAAGTATTATCTAGGTAGTGGCTACGTGAATCTTTTGGAAAGAACAAAGATTATTTACAGATGTTGCTTGGGAACTGTTGGTTAATGACTATTAGCTAGTTACTGTTGGCTAATGGTTTGTGTTCACCTAAATTTCCATGTAGGTGATAATGGCAAATACTTAGTTGTTAGTATGCATCAGACACTGTTCTAAGAACTTGACACTTAACATGCTGCTTGTTTGCAGCATATTATGAAGTAGATGAAAATACTCTTCTATCCATACTAATTATGTAGATGAGGAAATTGAGGTACCGAGATGTCAAGTTAAGGAGCTATAATGCAGTGTCAGGCAGCCTGGCTCCTTCGTGCTCATGTTTCCTCAGTTTTTAATGACTTAAATTGCCACTTTTTTTTTTTGAGGTAGGGTCTCATTCTAGCCTAGGCTGACCTGGAATTCACTATGTAGACTCAGACTGGCCTTGAACTCACAGTGATCCTCCTACCTCTGCTTCCTGAAATATTTTTGAGAATTGTCCTCTAAAGAAATTATACCAATTTGTACTTTCAGCAGTAACATATGAAAATATAAGCCGGCGTGGTGGCACATACCTTTAATCCCACCACTTGGGAGGCAGAGGTAGGAGGATCACTGTGAGTTCAAGGCCACCCTGAGACTCCATAGTGAATTCCAGGTCAGTCTGAGCTAGAGTGAGACCCTACCTTGGAAAACCAAAAAATAAAAATAAAAAAATAAAAAATAAAAAAAAGTACATATAACACTGCTGCTAGCTTGGTAAGTGAGGTGTTCAGTTGCATGAGATCCTAGAATATAAAATTCAGAAATAGCATTGACATCTGTTTTTTTTTTTGTATCATTACAATATATTATAAATAAATATTTTGGGACTTAATAGTTTTTAGTAATTTTAGTAATGTCAAGAGGAATATTCAACAGTATTCTGATTGTTCTCTGCCAAATCTTTTCTTTTCTTTAATTTTTTTCTTTTCTTTTCTTTTTTTTTTGAGATAGGGTCTCACTCTAGCTCAGGCTGACCTGGAATTCTGTGGTCTCAGGGTGGCCTTGAACTCAGTGTGATCCTCCTACCTCTGCCTCCTGAGTGCTGGGATTAAAGGCGTGTGCCACCATGCCTGGCCCCCAAACGGTAAATTTTTATGTATCCTTCAACTGCTTTTCTTTCTTTTTTCTTTCTTTTTTTGGTAAGGTCTCACTCTAGTCCAGGCTGACCTGGGACTCACTATTTAGTCTCAGGTTGTCCTCGAACTCACGGGGATCCACCTACCTCTGCCTCCGGAGCGCTGGGATTAAAGGCGTGCGCCGCCACGCCCGGCCCGCTTTTCTTTTAATTAACTCTCACTAAAATGTGACTTGAAATTGATGGCTTTTGAGTTAGGTGCTTTCTCCATGTTTTAGTTGTTAATTATATCTTTAAGTGTTTGGTTTTGAAGTTACTTGAGTATATGATAATATGCCTACAAAACTTAATTTTTATTTTCATTGATAAAGTTTCTAAAATTTAGTTGGACAAATTAAAAGTGAATAAAATTATGAAGATAGTAAAGATAAAATGATTGGGCTGGAGAGGTGGCTTAGTGGTTAAGGCATTTGCCTGCAAAGCCAAAGGATCCAAGTTCAGTTCCCCAGGACCCACATAAGTCTATGTCTGGGGTTCGTTTGCAGTGGCTGGAAGTCCTGGTGTGCCTATTCTCTCTATCTGCCTCTTTCTCCCTCTCTCTGTTTCTCAAATAAATAAAAATAAAATATTAAAAAAGAAAATTATGTATATATATGTAAAATCAGTAATATAAGTAGAAATTTTTAATCAACTGCATGTTATTTAAAGGAGGGAGGCAGAGGTAGGAGGATCGCCATGACTTCAAGGCTACCCTGAGACTACATAGTGAATTCCAGGTCAGCCTGAGCTAGATTGAGACCCTACCTTTAAAAAAAAAAAAAAAAAAAGAGGTTTGATGGTACATGCCTTTAGTCCCAGCACTCAGGAGGCTGAGGTAGGAAGAATACTATGAATTCCAGCCTGGTCTACAGAGTGAATCTCTTCCTCAAAAAACCAAAAACAAGGCTGGAAGGGATGGCTTAGCCATTCAGGTGCTTTCCTGCAAAGCTTAAGGACCCAGGTTCTGTTCCCCAGAACCCACACAGGCCAGATGCACAAAAGTGGCACGTGCTTGTGGAATTTGTTTGCAGTGGCTAGAGGCTCTGTGTGCCCATGCTCTCTTACTCTGTGTCTGTCTCTCTTCTCTCTGTCTGTCTCTGCTTGCAAATAAAATATTAAAAAAAAATCAGTGATATGGGCTAGAGAGATGGCTTAGCGGTTAAGGTGCTTGCCTGTAAAGCCTAAGGACCCATGTTTGATTCTCCAGGTCCCCTGTAAGCCAGACGCAAGGTGACACCAGTGCATAAGTTTACACATGCGCACTAGGCTGCACATATTTCTGGAGTTAGAACACAGTTGCTGGAGGCCCTGGTGTGCCAATTCATTCTTTCTCTCTCATTAAAAAGAAAAGGAGGCCAGAGCCGGGCGCGATGGTGCATGCCTATTAACCCAGCACTTGGGAGGCTGAGGTAGAAGGATCGCCGTAGGTTCAAGGGTACCCTGAGCCTCCATAGTTATTTCTAGGTCAGCTTGGGCTAGAATGAAACCCTATCATGAAAAATGGAAAAATAAAAAAGCCAGTTAGTAATATTTTTTCCTTGTCTTAAATACACACACACACACATTTTAAATGGGGGGGAGGCTCAGATAGTGAGAGAGAATGGTTGTGTCAGGGCCTCCAGCCACTGCAAACTAACTTGACACATGTGCTATCTTATGCATCTGGCTTACATGGGTATTGGGGAATTGATCCTGAGTCCTTAGGCTTCACAGGCAAGTGCCTTAACCGCTAAGACATCTCTCCAGCCCTAAATATATTTTTAAAATATTTTTATTTTATTTATTTATTTATTTGACAGAGAAAGAGGCAGAAAGAGAGAGAATGGGCGCTCCAGCGCCTCCAGCCACCGCAAACGAACTCCAGATGCATGCGCCCTCCCTTTGTGCATCTGGCTAACGTGGGTCCTAGGGAATCAAACCTGCATCCTTTGACTTTGCAGACAAATGCCTTAACGGCTAAGCCATCCCTGCAGTCCCAACATATATTTTTTATTAGAGTGAAAAAGGCAAGTAAGAGAATGGGCATGCCAGGACCATTGCAAATGAAGTCAAGACTCATGCGCAACTTTGTGCATCTGGCTTTATGTGAGTACTGGGGAATTTAACTTGGGTCCTTAGGCTTTGCAGGCAAATTTCTTAAATGCTGAGCCATCTCTCCAACCTGGATTACAGGGTTCTTTTATTCACCTAAACTCTCAAGGTCACCTAAGGGACCCGAGGCCTCATGAACCCTAGGCAGATAGATTACCACTGACCCACAGCTATAGCCCTTTCTTGTTTTTATTTTTGTTTTATTCTATTTTTTTGAGGCAAGCCCAACTGACTGGCCTATTTTTAATGAGGGAATGGGGGAGAGAAAGAGAGAGAGAGGTGGAGAAAATGAATCAGTGTGCCAGGGTCTCAGGCACTGCTATCGCACTCCAGGTGTGTGCACCAACTTGTGCGCATGTGCGACCTTGTGTGCTTGCATCACATTATGCATATGGCTTATGTGGGACCTGGAGAATTGAACATTAGTCCTTAAGCTTTGCAGACAATTGCCTTAACTGCTAAGCCGTCTCTCTAGCCATTTTTATTTTATTTTTTCTATTTATTTATTTATTTATTTATTTGATAGAGACAGAAAGGAAGGAATGAAGAGGCAGATAGAGAATGGGTGTGCTAGGGCCTCCAGCTGCTGTAAACAGCATGCACCATCTTGTGCATCTGGCTTACGTGAGTCCTAGAGAATTGAACCTGGGTCCTTTGGCTTTGCAGGTAAGTGCCTTAACTACTATGCCAACTCTCCAGCTCCATTATTTATTTATTTATGTCTTGTTTTTCGATGTAGGGTTTCATTCTAGCCCAGGCTGACCTGGAATTCACTGTATTCTCAGGGTGTACTCGAACTCAAGGCGATCCTCTTACCTCTGCCTCCCGAGTGCTGGGATTAAAGGCACTGTTTTCATTTAAAATTTTTTATTTTTATTTACTTGACAGAGAGAAAGGGAGGGAGGGAGGAAGGGAGGGGAGAGAGAGAGAGAGAGAGAGAGAGAGAGAGAATGAATGAGAATGGGTGCGCCTGGGCCTCCAGCTACTGCAAACGAACTCCAGACATGTGTGCCCCTTGTGCATCTGGCTAATGTGGGACCTGGAAAAATGAACTGGGGTCCTTAGGCTTTGCAGGCAAACGCCTTAATCGCTAAGCCATCCCTCCAGCCCAGCTGTTTTTATTTCTTTTTTTTTTCTCAATTTTTATTAATATTTTCCACGATTATAAAAAATCTCCCATGGTAGTACCCTCCTGTTTTTATTTCTTTAAAGATAATTTTAAAGAGGTAGACAGAGAGAAAGAGTGTGAGTATGGATGCACTAGGGCTTCTGTTACTGCAAACAAACTCCAGACCCATGTGCCATCTTGTACATGTGGCTCCATGTGGGTACTGGGGAATCTAACTCAAGCTGCCAGGCTTTGCAAGTAAATACCTGTAATCACTGAGCAGTCTCTCCACCCCTATTTTTCTTTAAAATATTTATTTATTTATTTGAGAGAGGGAGTGAATGAGAAAGAAAGGATATGCTAGGGCCTCCAGTGCATCTGGCTTAAATGGGTCCTGGGGAATCGAACCTGGGTCCTTTGGCTTAGCAGGCAAGCGCCTCAACCACTAAGCCATCTCACCAGCCCCCTATTTTTATTGTTATTTTGAGAATAGGGTCTTGCCAGTTTGTCCAAGCTGAACCTTAAACTTGCTAGGCTGACCATGGCAGGTTTCAGATTTTGACTCCTCATGTTTTAGCCTCCCAGGTTCTGGGATTATAGGCATGTAATTCGTCACCCTGCTTCAAGCTCACTTCTTACCCTTCATTGTCCTCATTACCACCCCTGTGCACATTTGTGCAAATATGTATTAGGTGCCAAGTCGTACAGGATCCACTGAAGGACCTATTCCACTGTTTTTGTTTAAATGTCTTGCAAAGTTATCCATCAAGTGCTCCAGATTTTGATATTTTGTAGATGATTTTCTAGATTTTTGTAATTGTTGCTTTATCTTTTCCTAGGCTGCCCTTATTTCAGTTAACCTATGTATCAGTGTACACACACACACACATATTGGTTTTTCGAGGTAGGGTCTCACTTTGGCCCAGGCTGATCTGGAATTAACTATGTAATCTCAGGGTGGCCTTGAACTCACGGCAATCCTCCTACCTCTGCCTCCCGAGTGCTGGGATTAAAGGTGTGTGTCACCATGCCTGATTTCAGTGCGCGCGCGCGCACACACACACGCACACGCACACATTTTGGTTTTTCGAGGTAGGGTTTCACTGTAGTCCAGGCTTACCTGGAATTCATTATGTAGTCTCAGGGTGGCCTTGAACTCACAGCAATCTTCCTACTGGGATTAAAGGCGTCCGCCACCACGCCTGGTCCCAGTATACATATTTTTAAGTTCCTGTCCTTATTCTGCCCATATGTTGTGCTTGACTATATTCTATGTTGGCTTTGGGTTTGAAGTGCAGGTTAGTGGCTCAAAGATTGATCTTCTCCTCCCTCAAGGATTTCTTTTGTTTTCCCACTCATGCATTCTTCAGGTGGTTGACCTTTTTTTTTTTTTTTTTTGTGTGTGTGTGTGTGGTATGTTTGTGCGTGTATATGCTTGTGTGTGTGTGTGTGTATGAATATGCATGTGTGTGTATCATATAGAAACCCTTCTGCAATCATTCACCACCATATTTATTTTTTTGAGACAGATTTCTCACTGAACCTAGAGCTCACTGATTCAGCTAGAATAGCTCACCAGCACATCCTGGGGATCCTCCTGATTCTGCCTGTCCCCTCCCCACTTGGGATTATGTGGGTTCATGGTGCTGGGGACTCCAACTCAGGTCCTTATGATTGCATGGCAAGTGTTTTACCCACTGAGCCATTTCTCCAGCCCCTTATTTCGGTTCTTATTTGGGCTTTTCCTATTCACTTCTGATTCCTGTCCTTTTATCAAATACTGCTTGGAGTGGCTAATTCACATTATTGAGCAGAATAAGGCTACAAACGAAGTTTTACTCTTTATTACCCTGCTTTTGCCCCATATCTTTTATGACCATTGTTTTCTCCTTTCACAAGTAGAAAATTTAAAGGGTTCTCTTACAAGTGTTTCTCTGTTGCCTGCTTACCCTCTCTGCTTCTGGATACTTTACAGTATGTTTGAGTTTACATTCTTGTATAATATTTCTTTAAACCTATCATTATGTAAGGCATTGGGTGTCATCCTTGTTGATCTGAAATGTCAATTTGAAATTGTCAGGTAAAAACAGGTTTTGAATGATCTGTGCATTCTATAGTTACAGTTTCTCATTGCTTATTGTAACTAGATGCCATTTTATAGCTGCATTGGGAGGTGGGGCGAAGCTACATGTAGTTTTATCTGTTTTATCCATTTTTTTTCTTTCTTTTTTTATTTTTTATTTTTATTTTGGCAGAGAAACTTTTCCATGTCTGTAAATAGTGCCGCTGTCCTGCGATTGACAGGACGAGGAGGAGGAACAGTGGTGGGGGCTCCTAGAGGTCGAAGTTCTTCAAGAGGGCGAGGTGAGCTATGTGAAAACATAATCACGGAGGAAGAGGATAGGCTCTCACTTATCTTAATGACTGATTTTTTATTTTTTTATAAAACTGCTCTTTGATGTTGACTGTAAGTGTCCTAAACATTTATTTTCTGTACCAGTTCTTGAGGTATCTTCCCCACAACCCATGATTTGGAGCAGAGGAGTCTAATTCTTGCTATAGATTTGAGCATGTAAGAGTCTAGACAGTTTCATTTAACTTGTGCAGATCCATGTTTTTTATCCCCAGGGAACCTTGCCCTTTGGAAGTTAAAGGCCCTGGAGGGCCTGACCACTGCAGCAGCACTGAAGTCCCTGTAGGCCTCCCTACCACAGAGTTTCTTTTGAGGGTTATGTGCCAAAAGGTACCCCAGCCATAGAGGAACTTTATTAAAAACTGACCAATATATCTTAGGGGCTAGAACCTTTTAGAGGGTAGAACAAACAGAATTCATCTATATTATGTATAGTTTCATACATTTAGGACTTAGAAAAACAATTATTGCTTTGCTATTACTTTGTTCTTTGATATTATTCCCCATTTTGAATTCATTCAGTTTTTGTTAAAAACATTCTTGATGTTTGTAATATATTTACTTGAGTAATTAACCTGGCACTAGTTGAAAGCACATACTGTAATTTTTCTCTGAGAGATGTTTTAGAAGTAGAGTTGGGTATTTGTGTCGCTACATTGCACACTAGCAGATTGGCATGGTTATGGGGGTAGAATACCTATTGTTTTTCAACTTATGACTAATTTATATACAACTATAGAGAATGTATTGTTTCTCTTAGTAGTCCATTCAGAATGTGACTACCATGTAGCTTTGTGAATAATGAAGAGACTAAGTAAGAAAGTAAAAAAATTACTTGTTTTTCTAGGTATGATTGCTTAGCTTTGTTTTTTTCTTCTGAATTTGCCTATGTCTAAAACAGTTTTCAACCTGAGTGATGGTAGACATTATCTGTAAAATGTAGAAGAAATGCTCTGCAACATAATTTTGGGTAGTGGGAGCCTGGCATTCCAAAGTGCACAGGTGGCTCAACTCACACTCCTTGTTAGGTTTCTGTGTCTAAAATTTGTCTGGAAGCTGGATGTGGTGTTGCACACCTTTAATCCCAGCACTAGGGAGGCAGAGGGTAGAGGATCACTGTGAGTTCCAGGCCATCATGAGACTACATAGTGAATTCCAGGTGAGACTGGGATAGAGCGAGACCCTACCTCGAAAATCAAAAGGTGGGGGGGAACGCCATAAATAAATATAAATATAAATACAAAGTTTGGACCTGTGCATTTAGTGGTTTTGATGGTATTTGTAGATTGCGCACTCGAGGCTGTGGTTTATCTATGGGCATACCCAATGCCTTTGCTATGGTGGGAGGGAAGTGAGAGGTTGCAGTCAGGCATCTTTCTTCAAGATTCTATATGAGTGCCAGGTGTGGTGGCACATGCCTTTCATCCCAGCACTCGGGAGGCAGAGGTAGGAGGATCACCTTGAGTTCAAGGCTACCCTGAGACTACATAGTGAATTCCAGGTCAGCCTGGGCTAGAATGAGCCCCTACCTCGAAAAACAAAACAAAACAAAACAAAACAAAACAAAAAAATCTTAATAAGGCTGGGCGTGGTGGCACATGCCTTTAATCCTAGCACTCTGGAGGCAGAGGTAGGAGGATCGCCGTGAGTTCAAGGCTACCCTGAGACTACATAGTGAATTCCAGGTCAGTTTGTGCTAGAGTGAGACCCTACCTTAAAAAAAAAAAATTTAATGATCCTGGGTGTGGTGGCATATGCCTTTAATCCTAGCATCATGGAGGCAGAGGTAGGAGGATCGCTGTGAGTTTGAGGCCACCCTGAGACTACATTGTGAGTTCCAGGTTAGTCTGAGCTAGAGTGAGACCCTACCTCAACCCACCCCCCCCAAAAAAAAAAAAGATTCTATATGACTTTCCTGAGAAAATTACTTTTTGAAAAGGAGGGACTTTTTTTTCTCTCTTAAAATCATTATAATAAAGGAAACACTAGGAGGATTGCTGTGATTTCAAGACCACCCTGAGACTATCAAGTAAATTCCATCCCAGGTCAGCCTGGGCTAGAGTGAGACCCTGCCTTGAAAAACCAAACCAAACCAAACCAAACCAAACCAAAAACCCAACCAACCAACCAAACAACAACAAGAAACCATTTTATACATAGAGTGGATACTTAGACTATCTATCTGTCCATTGTTCCCATGATTACCAAACATAATTCTGTGCATTATTTTAATACTTAGTAACAGGACCACAAAATTGCAACTGCGTTCTGAGTCAGTCCTTCATTGATTATAATTATGACATAGTACTACTATGTGGTCTTGGAAATCATTATAAGATTCAGCTGTATGCTTTTTTTTTTTTTTTCTCCCAAGGTAGGGTTTCACTGTAGCTCAGGCTGGCCTGGAATTCACTATGGTAGTCTCAGGGTGCCCTCAAACTCATGGCAATCCTACCTCTGCCTCCTGAGTGCTGGGATTAAAGGTGTGCACCATCACACCCTGCTGTATGCTTTTATCCAAGGCCTATTACTTTGGGGCTGGAGATGTAGCTTAGTGACGGAGTATTTGCTTAGCATGTGCATTGTGCTAGGTTTGGTCCACAGTACCTCACAAAATTGGGCTAGGGATGTTGGCTAAGATTTCTTTTTCTTTTTTTAAATTTTTATTTATGAGAGAGAAAGAGAGATTGGGCATGCCAGGGCTTTCAGCTGCTACAAATAAACTCCAGATGCATGTGCCACTCTGCATTTGGCTTATCTGGGTCCTGGAGAATCGAACCTAGGTCCAGTGGCTTTGTAGACAAGTGCCATAACCACTAAGCCACCTATCCAGCCTGGCTAAGATTTCTTTTAGCTATTAGTAACCCAAACCCCATACCTCCTGTAGTTTTCTCGTGTGTTTTGGATACAGATGTTGGGCATTGAAGAAATCTGTAGAGAAAGTTCAAAGACAAAAGTGTATATTGCTTGTTGCCTCTATCCTTCTTGAACCTAACTGCAGCAGTATGTAAATGAAGTTTTTTTTCAAAGGTAGGGTCTTGCTCTAGCTCAGGCTGATCTGGAATTTGCTATGTAGTCTCATGTTAGTTTTGAACTCATGGCGATCCTCCTACCTCTGTCTCCTGAGTGCTGGGATTAAAGGCATGTGCCACCATGCCCGGCCCTGTAAATGAACATTTTATCTGTTTTTTTTTTTTTTTTTTTTTTTTTGGTTTTCCGGTTTTTTCAAGGTAGGGTCTCACTCTAGCCCAGGCTGACCTCGAATTCACTATGGAGTCTCAGGGTGGCCTCGAACACACGGCGATTCTCCTACCTCTGCCTCCCCAGTGCTGGGATTAAAGGCGTGCGCCACCACGCCCGGCTTATCTGTTGTTCTTTATGACACCTTTGTCCTTCAAGAGCAAAAGATTTCAGTTAATGTCTATATAGTTACTTTCTCATGCTGTGACAAAAGCAACTAAGAAAGGAAGGGTTTTGCCTCACAGTTTGAGGGTACAGTTCTTCATGGCAAGGGTGTTGTAGTGGCAGGCAGTTGGCCACATTGGGTCTGTGGTCAGGAAATAGAAATGAATGCTGCTGCTCAGCCCACTTTTTATTTGATCCAAGACCCCAACCTATGGATTGGTGCTGCTCTTATTAGGGTATGTCTCCCTACTTCAGTCAACTCAGTCTGCAAAGTCCCTCACAGAGGTGCCCAGAGGTTGGTTTCTATGGTGATTTCTAAATTCGATCAAGTTGACAATCAAGATTAATTATCACTTTATTGGTGTTGTATTTTCTGTGGCTTCATACTGTACACTGTTTTAATCAGAATTTAATTAGCCCATCCATTCTTAGATTACTTTTAGTTTTTTAAAATAGTAGTGAACTTTTTCAGATAGATAAATAGTCATGCTTTAAACAATAGGATATGTTCTGAGAAGTACATCATTAAGTGATCTTATTTTCAATGCTGTGTGAACATTGTGTAATTATTCAAGCTTTGATAGTTTAGGTTAATCACTTCACCTAGCCTCTTGATACCACTAAGAGACAATAATCACAAGACACATGCTGCTGGCAGACTGTTTTACAGTAAACTTTATTTTTTTATAGATATAAAGAGTATGCTTTCAAATATAGTATGGTAAATACATAAACCACTAATAGCTGTTTATTATTATGATCTAGTTATTTGTACTGTATACTGTATATATAAGCCAATTTTTTTCTCAATTTTTATTAATATTTTCCATGATTATAAAAATATCCCATGGTAGTACCCTCCCCCCCACTTTCCCCTTTGAAATTCCATTCTCCATCATATCCCCTCTCCATCTCAATCTTTCTACTTACATATATACAATACCAACCTAGTAAATGCCCTCCTCCCTTCCTTTCTCTTCCCTTTCTATCTCCTTTTTAACTTACTGGCCTCTGCTACTGAGTTTTTTCCTTCTCGCACAGAAGCCCAATCGTAGCTAGGATCCACATATGAGGGAGAACATGTGGCGTATAAGCCAAATTTTAATGTGATTGGCAACACAGTGGGTTTGTTTACCCCAGAATTACCACAAATTCCAGTGTAACATCAGATACCTCTAATTGCTAGGAAGTTTTCTGTCCATTTTAATCTGTTGGACTGTGATTATATTATTAAGCATCCATAGTTGAGTGAAATAACTTTGCAGTTTATGGCTGTATTTGCCCTTTGTGTGTGTGTGTGTGTGTGTGTGTGTGTGTGAGAGAGAGAGAGAGAGAGAGAGAGAGAGAGAGAGAGAGAGAAAATATCTTCCCTGCCTTTGCCTATTTCTCCTCTTCCTCCTCCTCCTCCTCTTCTTCTTCTTCTTCTTTTTTTTTTTTTTTTTTTTGAGCCAGAGTCTTGCAATAGCCCAGACTATCCTTGAATTTGCAGTCCTCCTACCTCAACCTCCTGAGTGCCAGGATTATAGGTGTGTTCTATCACACTTTGGCTTTGTGAAAGTATTTCTGTGTGGATGAATTCTGAGCAGAATTGTAGTCACAAATTGAAAATTTAACCAAATTGCTTTCAATATTGACTAGTTTACATTTGAAACAGAGCCTTTAAATCCCTATACCTGTATCTTCTTACCAGCTCTGTAGTGTTAATTTAATTCTGATTTGCCCCTTATTTCAAGGGTTGAATAAAGTATAAAGGTGCCTTTTCTCCTGCAAGGACATTGCTCAGGAGGTTGATAATTTTAGAATTATCTTGTTGTTCTTTTTCTGGTAGTAGGTACTGTGTTTTAACATTTGTAATTGACTTTTTTATTGTCCTCTCTCTTTACACACACTCCATTTTTTCTAGTTTTTATTGAAAATAGTACACATTCAATTTACAGTAATTCTTCTTTGCATCTCTCAGAGTTTTACTATTGAGCTTTCATTAAATTGCTCATTGTTGATACTATGTATTGTTTTGGACTACCACTCTGCCAGTGTTTTGTTTTTATTTATTTATTTATTTATTTTATTTTATTTATTTATTTTTTTTGGTTTTTCGAGGTAGGGTCTCACTGTAGCCCAGGCTGACCTGGAATTCACTATGGAGTCTCAGGGTGGCCTCGAACTCATGGCGATCCTCCTACCTCTGCCTCCCGAGTGCTGGGATTAAAGGCGTGCGCCACCACGCCCAGCTTAATGTGTTTTGTTTTTAAATATGGAACACTTTATGAATTTGCATGTTACCCTTGTACAAGGTCCATGTTAATCTTCTCTGTATCATACCAATATTAGGATATGTGCTGCTGATGCAAGCACTGTGTTTTTTTTTTTTTAATATTTATTTCAGAGAGAGAGGAGAAAGAGAGAGAAGCAGCCTCTAACCTCTGCAAACAAACTCCAGATGCATGTGCCACCATGTGCATCTGGCTTATGTGGGTCCTGGGGAATTGAACCTGGGTCCTTAGGCTTCACAGCAAGTGCCTTAACCACTAAGCCATCTCTCTAGCCCTCTTTGTTTTTAACCTGTGGTCCCACTACTTCAGTGCCAGCATTGGCCTCACTAGTAAAGATCCATCAGGCCTTGCTAAATATTTAAATGCAGACATCTTGCTTTGTATAGAGATAAAACTTCAGAGATTAATCTTGGTATTGAACATGTGCTGCATGTTGACTTTTGACTATCATTTTTTCCCCCCTGCTTTCTTATTTTCAGGCAGAGGTAGAGGTGAATGTGGTTTCTACCAAAGAAGTTTTGATGAAGTAGAGGGTGTGTTCGGTCGAGGCGGTGGCAGGGAAATGCATAGATCACAGAGCTGGGAGGAAAGGTAACTAAAGTATCCGGATCATAATGTAAAGATTGGTTTGCATATGAAACTTACTTATGCTGGTGCGGCAGTGGGTGCCTGCAATCCCACCTACCTGGGTGGTTGGAGGAAGGAGATGCTTGGAGTTCAGGTCATTATGGGCAACTCAGTAGAGCCCCTATCCTAAAATAAAAATAGATGGAAAGGACTAGGGTCTGAACAGTGTTAGCTGCTTCATCCAGTTCTGTGAAGCCCTAGGTTCAATCCTCAGTGCCTTAAAAACAAGACTTCCTTTTCTGAGTTAGGTGTGGTGGTGCAAGCCTGTAATCCTAGCATTTGGGAAGCTGAAGCAGAAGGTTCCTAAGTGCTATAGGCCAAGCTGAGCTATAGTGGGCTCTGGAGGACTACAGAGAGGGAAGAAGAGGAACCCTGTCTCAAAAAAAAAAAAGAAAAGAAAAGAAAAGAAAAACAGCCCCAGACACAGAAGTTACTGATTTTATGTGTTTTGTAGAGAGATAAAGTCTCAATAAAGTTGCAGGCTTGTTTTAAAAGAATTTATCAATTACTAAACTCCCAACTTTATGTTAGATAAATTAAATGATTCTTATTTAAAGCTAGAAGAATAATAAATAATACGTCTGTGTGAGCATGGATAATTTGGTTTGCTACTTGATTAGCTTTCTGGGAAGCATTGCTATTTTCTTGGTAGTATGAGTAAAAACATCTCTGTATTTGTTACTTTATGTGAATGATGTGAAATGAGTGAGGACATTTGTATAGAGATAGCTGTACAAAGATGTTCCTTGTAATAATATAAAAAATAGAAACAATAGCCGGGCGTGGTGGCGCACGCCTTTAATCCTAGCACTCGGGAGGCAGAGGTAGGAGGATCACCGTGAGTTCGAGGCCACCCTGAGACTACATAGTGAATTCCAGGTCAGCCTGAACTAAAGTGAGACCCTACCTCGTAAAACCAAAAAAAAAAAAAAAAAAAAATAGAAACAAGCCCAAACAGATTAGTACTTCCCTTATATGTTGCTATATCCACATAACAGAATACTATATCACCATTAAAGTTAAGAAAGCTTTTGAACATATTTAGTGATGTGGAAAAACATTCTTAAACGCTGTAAAAATTCTATGCCTTAATCCTAAAATAAATAATATTCCAGTTAGAAGAAGCTAGTTTTTGTTAGGAAAGATGGTGGAGGTTTTGTTTTCATTTTTATGCTTTTTCTGAAGTTTGTGAATATTTGGTAGTAGCCATGCATTTGATTTATAGCTTCAAAAAAGAACTGCTACTAAAGGAAGTATAGGGAAGTGGGTGTCATGGACGGAAAGCTATGTGTTGTTTTTAAGCCATTTTTGAAACTTACTTTGTCTTTTTTTAGGGGTGACAGACGTTTTGAAAAACCAGGAAGGAAAGATGTAGGTAAGGTTCTTATTGTTTTGATATGTTCCCTAGACCAGTGTGGTATTAGTGCTTAACAAGGCTCACACATAAGAATAAACTTAATTTTAATTGAGGAACTAGGGGGATAACTCAGTTGGTAAAGCACTTGCCTCACAAGCATGAGGACCTTACTCGATCCATGCTATCCATGTAAATGCCAGCCTTGGTATTGTGCACCTGTAATCATACCACTGGGAGGTGTAGATAAGCAGAGATATATGGAGCTCTCTGGTTATACAGTCTTGTCTAATTGGTAAGCTCCAGACTAGTGTGAGACCCTGTCGCAAAAAGAAGTCAATGGTATACTTGAAGATGACAGGTCTGAGGTTGTCTTCTGGCCTCAACATGTGTGTGCACACATACATTCATGCACACACACGTATGCATGGTACACGTATAAGCCTGCACACAAATGTGCCACCACCCCAGCATGCAAACATATGCACAAAATCAAAAATAAAAATAAAGAAAAGGGGAAGGAAAACCTGACTCAGTCACCTACACTTCTGCAGTATATGGAGTTGTAATGTTGCTCACATTTGGAGATCCATGCTTTGTTAAAGGCTCCACTGTATGGGCCAACAGGTAATAAACACAAGCATTAGGGTTTATTGTTCTTAAAATTCTAGATGTGGCCAGGTGTGGTGGCGCATGCCTTTAATCCCAGCACTTTGGAGGTAGAGGTAGGAGGATCACTGAGAGTTCAAGGCCACCTTGAGACTACATAGTGAATTCCAGGTCAGCCTGAGATATAGTGAGACCCTACTTTGGAAAACCAAAACCAAAAACAAAAACAAATTTTAGATGTGCTTTCTCTGAAAGGTATATGTTCTCTATTAGGGCCCTTTTTGGAACTGAAATTTCAAGGTGTAGGAACTAATCTGGTAGCTCTCCCCCCGCCCCTTTGGTTTTTCATGGTAGGGTCTCCCTCTGGAATTCACTCTGTAGTCTCAGGGTGGCCTTGAACTCACAGCAATCCTCCTACCTCTGCCTCCTGAGTGCTGGGATTAAAGGTGTGTGCCACCACGCTTGGCCTTAAAAATATTTTTATTTATTTGCAAACAGAGGGTGGGGAGGGAGGGAGGAGAAGAGAGGGAAGGAGAGAAGGAAGGTGGTGGGCATGCTAGGGCCTCCAGCCAGTCAGATGGAACTCCAGATGCATGCGCCACTATACATCTGGCTTTATGTGGGTACTGGAGCATTGAACTCAGGTCATTAGGACTTGCAGGCAAGAACCATAACTGCTGAGTCATCTACCCCCCCCCCCCCTTTTTGAGATAAGGTCTCACTTTAGCCCAGGCTGACCTGTGTAATCTCAGGGTGGTCTTGAACTCACAGCGATCCTCCTACCTCTGCCTCCTGAATGCTAGGATTAAAGGCATGTGCCTCCACATCCAGCTGGTAGATAGTTCCCTTTTTTTTTTTTTTTTTTGTAGTTTAATTTTTGTTTTAGAGAGAATGAGAGAGAGAATTGGCATACCAGGGCCTCAGCAACTGCAATTGAACGCCAGACGTTTGTGCCACCTAGTGGGCATGTGTGACCTTATACTTGCCTTAAGTTGGTGTATTTGGCTTATGTGGGATCTGGAGAGACATAGAACATGGGTCCTCAGGCTCTCCATGCAAGTGCTTAACCACTAAGCTATCTCTCCAGCCCCTCCACCTTCAAAATTAAAAAAAAAATTATTGGGGGGGAGAGGGAGGGCGGGCGGGAGGCTGTGCCAGGGCCTATAGCCACTGCAAATGAACTCCAGATGCAGGTACCCCCTTGTGCGCATGGGCGACATTGCATGTTTGGATCACTGTGTGTCTGGCTTACGTGGGACGTGGAGATTCGAACATGAGTTCTTAGGCTTCACAGGCAAGTGCCTGAACTGCTAAGCGATCTCTCCAGCCCTGGTAACTCCTTTTTTTAAGTGTAGATAGCATCACACAGCTGGGAAGGGAAGGGAAGGGTCCAGAACCTTTACTTTGTATTAGCTGTTTTTGTTGCTGTTTTTTTTTTTTTTTTTTCTGCACACATTGTTTTTCCTTGTGAGATGACAGTAGGTAAATGAATTGATAGCAGAAGTATCCCCTGAAGAAGAACCTAAGAAGAGAAGAGGATTCCAGTGACTGTGATGGATGAATCATGGTCTGTAGAAAACATTTCATAATGTTAAGATGTGCTTTCTGAAAGTACATCTTACAATATCTCTTTTTACAGTATCATTGCCCGTATGAAAATTGCCACATAATTTCTGATTTTCTACAAGTTCCAAAAATGTTCTCTAGGGTGATTGTATTGGCCCATGGTGAAATTTCTCATGAACATATGTTGAATATATAGACTATTCACAGGCTGACTATAGATTGTCTTATGAACAAGGTGGTTTATATGTTTTGCCCAGTGCATCCATGTGAAGCCCATTTAAACAGATCAGTGATTTAAAGTTTTTATTGACAGAGCACTGATTTATAGTAGTTAAGATTAAATGAGTGTTGCATGAGGAAATTTGGAGTAGGCTGAATGAAAAATTGGTCAGCAGTACCCATATTGTAGGCCACTAGATGATTATTACCTTGAGCCACTTTTCTGGATCTCTGCTCTCATCCTTACCTTATTTTAGTACTTTCACAAGAATATGAAAAGTTGATGAGAAGTAGTTTATAAGCAAGTGGCATTAACCTTTGAGCCACCGCCCCAACCTCCTGTGGGGTAGTTAAAAAAGGATATAGGATTTGCTGGGTGTGATAGGAATTTTAAGGATTTATCATTTATATTTATTTATTTATTTATTTATGAGCGACAGACAGCAAGAAAGAGGCAGAGAGAGAGACACAGAGAGAATGGGCGCGCCAGGACCTCCAGCCACTGCAAACGAACTCCAGATGCGTGCGCCCCCTTGTGCATCTGGCTAACGTGGGTCCTGGGTAGTTGAGCCTCGAACCGGGGTCCTTAGGCTTCACAGGCAAGCGCTTAACCACTAAGCCATCTCTCCAGCCCTATTTATTTATTTTTTGAGGCAGGGTCTCACTCTAGTCCAGGCTGACTTGGAATTCACTATGTAGTCTCAGGCTGGCCTTGATCTCACGGTAATCCTTTTACCTCTGCCTCCCCATTGCTGGGATTAAAGGCATGTGCCACCATGCCCAGCTAAGAATTTTTTATTTTATTTGCAAGCAGAGAGAGATAAGAGAGAGACAGACAGAGAATGGGCACAGCAGGGCCTCTAGATGCTACAGACGAATTTCAGGTACATGCAGCCCTTGTGCATCTGGCTTTTTGTGGGAACTGGGGAATTGAACCTGGATTTTTACTTCAAGGATATAAAATATTGTTGCAGTTTATGCACACATCCCCGGCCATCATAGTGGTTGTTATTCATTGCTTCTTGATACAGTGATGACTAACTGTGTTAAGGATTTTGATATATTTTGTATGTAATTTACATATTTTAAAAGTAATATAGGTGGGCTAGAGAGATGGCTCTTGTAAAGCCTGATGGCCTGGGTTCAATTCCTCAGTACTCATGTAAAGCCTGATGTGCCCATTCTCTCTCTCCCTCTCTCTCAAATAAATAATTTTTGTTTTGTTTGTTTTTTGTTATTCGAGGTAGGGTCTCACTCTGGCTCAGGCTGACCTAGAAGTAACTATGTAGTCTCAGGGTGGCCTCGAACTCACGGTGATCCTCCTACTTCTGCCTCCTGAGTGCTGGGATTAAAGGTGTGCGCCACCACGTCCAGCAGCTAAAATATTTTTTAAGAAGTAATATAGGGCTAGAGAGATGGCTTAGCAGTTAAGGTGCTTGAGTACAAAAGACCCAGTGACCCAGATTTAATTCCCAGTACCCATGTAAAGCCAGATGCACAGTGGTGCATGCATCTGGAGTTTATTTGCAGTGGCTGGAGGCCCTGGCACACCCGTATTCTCATTTTCTCTCTCCCTCCCTCTCTCCTCCCCTTCCCCCTCCCCCCTCTGGAAATGCATAAAAAAAAGTTAAAAAAACTCTTTAAATTTTAGAGTAAAAATTTGCTAATAATTATATCCTTTCTAGCATTGTCCATGAGTAAGCAGTACTAATTTATTATCAATTGTAAGATATACTCTGACATCAAGTTAGGATGACTTAAGTATTAAAGATTGTAGAATAACCTGTTCCTTTTAAAAATTAGAGAAGATTAATATTATATATCTATTTAAAAAATAATTTAAAAAATTCAATGCTAGGGCTTAAACCCCTTAGGATCTTGTGGAGTCTAGGCAAGGTTCTATGCCACTGAGCTACATACTTAGACCATATATTTTCTTTGATACAAAGAGAAATGTATGACATAACAAATGCTGGGTATGAATCCTGGATAACCTTGGTTAATACCCACCTGAATGACAACCACTGTGATAGGTGAGGATGTGTGCAGAAATTGCAACAGTATTTTATATCCTTGAAGTAAAAATCCAGGTTCAATCCCCAGTTCCTACAGGAAGCCAGATGTAGAAGGGGCACACGTACCTGAAGTTCGTCTGCAGCATCTAGAAGCCCTGCTGTGCCCATTCTCTGTCTGTAGAGAGTGTAAAGATGGACAAATGCCTGTGATAATAGATTTTTCAAATTCTATTCCCTAGGAATTGATGGCTGCACAGGGAGAGTTTTTTTTTTCTTCTTCCTTTCCCCTTCTTTTTGTCTAGGTAGGGTCTCTCTCTAGCCCAGGTTGACCTAGAATTCACTCTGTAGTCCCAGGCTGGTCTTGATCTCACAGTGATCCTCCTACCTCAGCTTCCCAAGTGCTGGGATTAAAGGTGTTCACTATCATGCGCAGCTACAGGGAGAGTTTCTATGATCATCTTGTATCATCTTTCTGGAAGAAGGAAATGAAAATTGCCAATAAAAATAAATGATCCTCATGCTATCAGTAGGCTCAACCAAATATGATATGGATTAATGTATTTTGGTGTGAAGCCCTTGAAAATAGACATGGTATGTCTGGAACCTGATAATATAGGCTTTTATGAATATAAGTCTAGGCCCCTATGGTATTTGGTAATTGCTTGTCTTCAGCTATCTCATTCAATTTCCAACAGCACTTGACATTGTCTTCCTGATTGCATATGTAAGTTCCTAACAGTTTCTCCCCTCCCTCCATTTGCATTAAATCTTCCTAAGGGTATAATGATTGATCTGCTGAAAACAATCCTAGGAGCTGTTATCACTATGCTAACTGTGATAACTATGTTATCACTGTGCTAACTCACAGTGATCCTTCTACCTCTACCTCCAGAGTGAGTGCTGGGATTAAAGGTGTGTGCCACCATGCCCAGCTAATTTTTTTTTTTTTTTAAGGTCTGGATTCTCTAGTCCAGGCTGACCTAGAATTCACTGTGTAGTGTCAGGCTGGCCTTGAGCTCATCCGTGATCCTCCTACTTCTTCTGCCTCCCAAATACTGAGATCATGTGCCACTATGTCTGGCTGGACAAATATTTTTGATTATATTTTGTAGTTATAAAATACTTAACAGTTTTAACAGTAAGGGTGTTTTTTTTTTTTTTTATAAGCTTCTTTTTATTTATTTGAGGGGGGAGAGCAAGAGGCAGATAGAGAAAAGGGAGAAGAATATAAGCGTGGCAGGGCCTCTAGTCAGTACAAACGAACTCCAGATGCATGCACTGCCTTGTGCATCTGGCTTTACTTGAGGACTAGGGAATTGAACCTGGGTTCTTAGGCTTCGCAGGCAAACACTGTAACTACAAGCCATCTCTCTAGCCTTATTCTTTTTTTAAACTTTTTATTTTATTTGTTTGAGACAGAGAGGGGGCAGATAGAGAGAATGGGCATACCAGGGCCTCCAGACACTGCAAACGAACTCCAGAGCCTGTGTCACCTAGTGCATCTTAGCACTATTTATTTGTGAGAGAAGTGGGGTGGGGGTTGGGAGAGAAAAATAAATGAACAAAGATGAGACCAAATGAGAATGAGAATGTGAATTGGTACACCAGGGCCTCCTGCAAACAAACTCCAGATGCATGTGCCACTTTGTGTATTCGGCTTAACATGAGTATTAGAGAATTGAACCTGGGCCATCAGGCTTTACATGCAAGTAAGTGCCTTTAAGTGCCGAGCCATCTGTCCAGCTCCAACAGTAGTTTAGTTTTTGAGTGTGCAGGGGAAGTCACATGTAGTTTTCAGATGCCAGTTTATGGTGTACCAGAAAGTATGATATGAGGTTTATTCATGTATTGGGAAGCACTTCCAGACAGACTTGGATTCCATCTTAGGCCTTCTCACTGTGGGCAGCTTGACTCAACTGTTGAAATTGTGATTTGTATTAGTGATGTAGCATGATTTTAGGAAGAAACGTACAGAGTGAATCACTGTTACTACTTTATTTTCACAGGTTAGATGAATCATGCTATATTAATATAGTGTTAACAATAGTCTTGGGTTTAAAAAATTTGTTGGTCTGCCTACTAAGAGTGAATGTCTTAAGATTTTTAAACAGCAGAAGTTTACAATAAATATGTTTCTGTCTTCATAGTATTCTTCTGCTGTTGTCCGCCTTAGACCACTCCAGAGTTCTTTATTTTCTTTTCCTTTTGTCAAAGTAGAAGAATGCGACTTGCTGTTCTTTATAACTGCTTGCCTTTAGCCGGTGTTCAAGAGCTGATCCTGCCTAGGTCATCCATCAGTGAGGAAGATTAGTCTTTCACTTTTCCCACGTCAGCCTGAGTAAGATCTGCTTGAAACCTGATCGGGTGACTGCTTGGGTTTTCGTTTTGCTGGAGGAAAATTCAATTTTTTAATTGAAATGAAAATTGTCCAAAGAAAATATTTAAATTAAGCTTGGATGTAAGAGAAGGATTCATTTTAGTATATATAAAATAAAAAACTGAGGCAGAGAAAGCACAATTTTCATGGAGTATTAGACTTGGAAAGAAATAATAGAGATCATCGAGCCCAACCTCCTACTGGTGAATAAACACTCATTTTGTGTTTATAGAAAAAACTATTTGATGTTGGAAACAGGAATTTGAGTTTGAAAATACTTTGTTGCCTAATGACTTTTTGCTTTATCAGAGAATTTTTTTCCTAGTTGAGTTATATCTAACTAAACCTTTGTATCTACAAAAGCTTAAGTACATATTTAGTTAGTGTGAACCTGTTTTTTTTTTTTTTAACTTAATGTCATTGAACAGGTTATAAGCAGGAAGAGAGTGTTTTCATTTAGGTTGGAAACAATTCAGGTGACTTGGTGATTATAGTTTTTAAATCACTACTTGAGTATTATGCAAGTTATTTATGCATTTCCTTGCCAGAAGTGCTACCCTGCAGGTACTGTTGGGGCCAGAGTTCCTCTTACTTGCTTGGCTACTTTCTCCCACAAAGGTATGAACACTTGCGTGTGTTTCGGTGTCATGGTAAAATGCTTTAGGGTTACGTACAAATCTGTACTGTATTGTTTTTCCTAAATTTTTGTTTTTAGCTATTGGAAATTAAAGAGATAATACTTACTCTAGTTTGTAGTTGTAAGAACCAAAAGAATAATCTTTGCTATTTTGAAAAAAATAGAAAGTTGTAAAAAGATGTTCACTAAATATTATGAAATCGTTTTTCTATGTGGAGAGCTTGATTTGAAACTAGACTGTTGCTTCAGTTTGCAGATGACAATGGGAGATGTGTGGTGATTCTTCTCAAGAGTTCAGTGGTTGTAAATGTCACTGTCCTGTTACCTTCATCACTGATAGCATGCTACATCTCTATACATTCACTAGCACATTTCTGCACGGGTTTCTATCAGGTTGAGTTACATTGATGTCAACAGATAATCACAGATACAAACTTCACAAGTAGAATGTTTAGTTTTCAGGATGTGTATTGTTAGTGCAGCCTTTTTTTTTTTTTTTTTTTTTTTTTTTGGTGGACCTAGGCATGATTACTGTGATGTAATCAGTATTGAGAACAAGATAAACATGAGATACAGTGAAGGAAAAGTAGCTGCATATCTGGCTGGGTATATTTAATACATTTAAAAATAGGAAGGCCTGGATAAGTCTTACTCTGTCAGTCCTGTTTCAGACATCTGAAAATTGTCAATGCTTTGTCCATTGATACGGATATCGAGGTCAGTCCTGTGTAGACTCTTAGAGACCAGAGGAGTTGGAAGTTCAGGAACAGTCTTGTCAAAATTCTCCATCTTGACTTGATATTCACCCTTGGAACCTCGGGTCAACAGAGAGGCAAAACAGTGATGTAACATGATCTCAGATGGTAGGTAGGATGTCCTCCTTTGGCAGATTTCTCCAGTGCCTTCCTGCATTGCTGAAAGGAATACCACCAGTTCAAAGTGGGGAGCATTTTCATGCTGGAGCAGGGCAGCCAGAGGACTTGATGGAGTAATAGTGTGATAGTAGGTTAGTGGGAAGATGAAGAATGGACATTCCTCAGAACTGATGCCATCAAGGTGGAAGTCCACACTGGTCTGATAGAGCTCACCGTTTTCTCTTTCCTGATAGAGTACAGCTGAGATTCGAACACTGGTCAGAGGGCTGGGCCGGGTGTTGGCCACTTGGAACATAAGATTAGGTTTGCCCTCTGTGTGAGCCACTACTGCTAAGTCAGTAAAGCGAATTGAGAAAGCTCGATTTTTGGGCCGGGCAATCTTCGCCACAAAGGCACCTAAATTAGAAACCATTGAAATTCTGTTTAGAGTGAAGACTTTAAATATCAATACCTTTTCTGAATGAGAATATATGAAGTAGTTATGCATTTCTTGCTGATGTACTTTTTACTGAATCAGGGACTCAGCTCATTGTTAATTTTAGGTAGTCTCATTTGCCTGAATTTCAGAATATATTCTGTTAAAAAAAAAAAAAAAAAAACCTCATGATTTTAAAAGGGATAAGTAAAAAACCCAATTTTGTTACATGGAAATTTTCCTAAGATCAAAATTTAAAAGGTTTTCCTATCTAAAACTTTATCTTCTAATGACTTCTTGCAAAGTCAGAAGAATTTCCTGAATTCATGCCCTTAACTTTAAAAGAAAAAGAAGTAACAGAAAATATAGTGAATGTAGTTAAAACCAGATAGCTTTAAGTTACAATACAGCAGAGTCAGACTAGAACAATGTAGGCCTAGGAGGGGCTGAAGAAGGGGTGGTGCATTGAAGAGTGAACTTGGAAACAGTCTGACTATAATGAAGTCAATATTCCTTTCAAGTGCAACGTCCTTGTGCCCCCATCTTTAGATGACTAGTTTCCTAACTGTTAGTCTTATGCCATAGAGCCTGTTGGCAGGCTGGTAAGGCCTTCGCAGTCCTTACCAGAATTGTTTTAACTTCTTAAATGTAAAATGAAAATACAGGAAGCCAAATAAAAATTCAGTTGAACATTTACAAAAATGTAAAATAGTGATATACCTGCCTTATGATTGTTATTATTAGAATAATTAATATTGTGATTTTTTAAGTACTGTAATTTGATAAGAAAATATCTAATTTGTATTAGGCCAAAGTTACTAGCTATGTATTATTTTTGTATGTATTGTCATAATAGAAGGAACTGCTTAATTCAAATAGGGGTTAATGCAAAATTTAAAATGTTTCCCCATCTAAATTTGCCGAACTGATCCAGAGTTCTTGTAGAAATAAGTGATTGATTTTAGGTGTAGATCTAGCTGGTAGCACACTGGGACTGCATTCCAGATCATTCTATATGAGGCTTGGTGCTTCTCAGGATTGGGTATTATATTAAAGCCAGGTTTTCTGTCTTTCCTATTTATCATCTATCTATCTATCTATCTATCTATCTATCTATCTATCTATCTATCTATCTATTTATTTTTGGATTTTCGATGTAGGGTCTTATTCTAGCTCAGGCTGACCTGGAATTCATTATGAAGTCTCAGGCTGGCCTTGAACTCATGGCAACCCTCCTAACTCTGCCTAGTATTAAAGGCGTGCACCATCACGCCTGGCTTTTCTGTCTTTATTTTTTAAATTGTATATGTCACATAAAAAGAAAACTAGTTCTGTTGCCAGAAAAACTCTTTACATGTTACCAGGTGTATGGCAAAATTTCATAGTCAGTATGATCATATTTCAGGTGCATTTTGCTAAAGGCGTGCATATGTAATTTGTGCTTTAATATAGAATGCTGATTGTGGTATTTTGGACTCACTTTCATTGAGTAAATGTTGAATAGGTGATCTCAGAGCAGAAAATTTTTCCAATGGAAGAAGAAAAAAAGAAAAAGATCCCCCTGTTAGGTAACATGACTCTTAAAATATGTCTTCAACATATTTATTTACCTGTTTAGAAAAATAGCTTCTGTGAAAAACTTGGACTTTTTGTTAGTATTTGTCTGGCATAGGATGTTCCTGCAAGTTAGTATCTTAGTGGTTTCTCTTTTCTTATGTGGTCTGATAGATAGGTAAAGTATTGAGTCAGATTCCTTGGATATTTCTGTTATTTGTCCCTAGACTGTTTCGTTTCTTTCTTAGGTATCATTGGCTTATAGTACAAATAAGTAAATTACAGAATTGTGTATAATTCACTATACCCTTTAAAATGCTTGCAGCTTTTTTTTTTTTTTTTTTTTTTTAAGAACAAAGACAATTACCTGTGATAAAAGCCTCTAGCATGAGGCCTAGGAGCATTTGTATGGCAAGTAAGGCGATTGCACTTGGACAGTCACCACTGGGGAACATGGTACCATAACCAATTGTGAGTTGTGTCTCCAGGGAGAAGGAGAATGCAGCTGTGAAACTGGTGATGTACTTGACACAGATAGTATGATTTTCAGGTGGGGCATCGTGATCTAGTTCCAAATCACCATTCATCTCAGCTAGAACATACCAGAGCACTGCAAAGACAAGCCAGTGGACAACAAAAGAAGCAGAAAAGACCAACATCATCCAGCGCCAGCGCATGTCCATTAGTATTCCCCATGCATCTCGAAGATATGCAAGACCTCTTTGGGCACCATCCATTTGAAGTGTGCTGTGGCCATCTTTGGTGACCATCCTTCGATATCTCTGACTTAGGAGAGGAGCAATAACTTTGCAATTACTGCTGTCCATCTCAGGATGTAATTTTCTGAAATCAAGAGTAAATTGGTTAGTCTGAAACTGTTTTAATTGTTAATGTTCATGAATTCTGAAGATTTCTTTTTTCTTTTTTTCCCCAAGGTAGGGTATAACTCTAGCTTAGGCTGTCTTGGAATTCACTATGTAGTCTCATGGTGGCCTCAAACTCTCGGAGATCCTCCTACCTCTGCTTCCCAAGTGTTGGGATTAAAGGCGTGCGCCACCATGCCTAGCTTCATTTTTTTTTTTCTCTTAAAAATGTTTCTCTGAGGGCTGGAGAGATGGCTTAGCGGTTAAGCACTTGCCTGTGAAGCCTAAGGACCCTGGTTCGAGGCTCAATTCCCCAGGACCCACATTAGCCAGATGCACAAGGGGGCGCACGAATCTGGAGTTCATTAACAGAGGCTGGAAGCTCTGGCGCGCCCATTCTCTCTCTCTCTCTCTCTCAAATAAATAAACAAACAAGCAAAATTTTTAAAAAAGTCTTAAAAAAATGTTTCTCTGAGCTGGGAGTGGTGGCACATGCCTTTAATCCCAGCACTCAAGAGGCAGATCTAGGAGGATCATTGTGAGTTTGAGGCCAGCCTGGAACTACATAGGGAATTCCAGGTCAACCTGTGCTAAAGGGAGACTCTACCTTGAAAATTCCCCCAAAATTTTTTCTGATTTCACCTTGGGCAGTTTTTCCCATACTGTTTATATGAGGGCAGTTACTGGTCAAGTCATTCATTTGCTAGGTAATTATGCATTCCCTTAGAATATTTCTTACTCCTCTTTTGAGCGGCTATTCTAAAGTATTGTTTGATATGATTGATTGATTGATTGATTGATTGAGGTAGGGTTTTGTTCTAGCCCAGGCTGACCTGGAATTCACTATGTATTCTCAGGGTGGCCTCAAACTCACAGCAATCCTCCTACCTCTGTCTCCTAAGTGCTGAGATTAAAGGCGTGTGCCACCATGCCTTTTAATTTTTAATATTTTAACTTTTTCTTTTTTTCAAGGTAGGGTATAAACTCTAGCTCAGGCTGACCTGGAATTTACTTTGTAGTGTTAGGGTGGCCTTGAACTCATGGCAATCTTACCTCTGCCTCCTGAGTGCTGGGATTAAAGGCGTGCACCACCATGCCCAGCTTATTTTAACATTTTCTAAATGCTTTGGAATTCTGGAGGAGGGAAGAGGGTTATAATTTGTGTGTTTAACACCCTGTATTGTCTTTGTACAAGTCCTGGAATTAAATATTTATTGACCACATATTATTTATAAACAACAGTTTTTCATACTTATGAATACTTAGTAATCAAGTTTTATTTTTTGGGGGGGTTTTAAGGTAGGGTCTCACTCTAGCCCAGGCTGACCCTCCTCCTACCTCCTACCTCTGCCTCCCAATTAAATTAAAGGCATGCACCACCATGCCCGGCTATTAAAAGCTTTAAGTGTACAAGTTGACGGGAAGCATTGTAAAAATTTAGTATTAAACTGCAGAATGTTTTATTTCCTTCTGGTGCTGGTAACTGAACCCAGGGCCTTCGGCATGCTTGGCAGGTGCTCTGCCATGGAGCTGACGCCACGCCTCTTGCAAAGTTAATTTGCGTGTGTATGTGTGTGGGTGTACATGTGTGTATTGATGTGTCTGTATGGGCATGGAGACCAGAGTTTGATCTCAGGTGCCTGCCTCTTACCACTCTTCACTTTTTTCCTAGCCCAGGCTGACCTGGAACTCACTCTATAGCCACAGGTTCCAGGTTGGCCTCAAACTCATGGTGATCCTCCTACCTCAGCCTTCCTAGTGTTGGGACTAGAGCCGTGTACCACCATGCTTAGCTTTCCACCTTATCTTTTTTAGATAGGGTCTCTCACTGATCTCAGAGCTCGCTGATTTGGCTACACAAGCTAGTCAATAAGCTCTGGGGCCTAGCCTGTCCCTACCTCCCCAGTGCTGGGAATACAGGCACTTGTTGCCATGCTTTGAATTTATGTGGGTGCTGCGGATCTGAACTTATGTCCTCATGTTTGCACCACAAGTGCTTTAAAGTCAGACTTAGTTTAAGCAAACCACAAGTAAAAGTTTAAGCACTTAATTAAAAAAACCGTTATGGGAATACTGGCCCCATGAACATATCATAGATTACGCCAAAAAAAAAAAAAAAGACATCAAAATATAAGGACTCGGGCTGGAGAGATGGCTTAGCGGTTAAGCGCTTGCCTGTGAAGCCTAAGGACCCCGGTTCGAGGCTCGACTCCCCAGGACCCACGTTAGCCAGATGCACAAGGGGGCGCAAGTGTCTGGAATTCGTTTGCAGTGGCTGGAGGCCCTGGCGCGTCCATTCTCTCTCCCTCTCTCTATCTGCCTCTTTCTCTTACTGTCTGTCGCTCTCAAATAAATAAATAAATAAATAATATAAGGACTCATTTGAAGGAAGCAGGGGTCCAGTGCAGTGTAAAGGGGATGGAGGAAGGGAGGACAAAAGAAATTGATGGGAGGGGACTGTGCTCAAACTATATTTTGTACATGCATGAATTATCAATAAAAAAGTTAAAGAGAGGGCTGGAGAGATGGCTTATGGTTTCAATGGTTGCCTGAGAAGCCTAAGGACTCAGGTTTGACTCCTCAGAACCCACAAAAGCCAGATGCCCATTGTGGCACATGCGTCTGGAATTTGTTTGCAGTGGCTAGAGTCTCTGGCATGCCCATTCTCTCTCTCTCTCTTCCCCCTCCCCATTTCTCTCGTAAATGAAAGTAAAGAAAAAATGTTTTTAAAAATCTAGAGTTCATGGGCTGGAGAGATGGCTTAGCGGTTAAGCGCTTGCCTGTGAAGCCTAAGGACCCCGGTTCGAGGCTCGACTCCCCAGGACCCACGTTAGCCAGATGCACAAGGGGGCGCACGCGTCTGGAGTTCGTTTACAGTGGCTGGAGGCCCTGGCGCGCCCATTCTCTCCCTCTCTCTATCTGCCTCTTTCTCTCTGTCTGTCGCTCTCAAATAAATAAATAAAAATAACAAAAAAAAAAATCTAGAGTTCAGATGATATTTTTGAAAAGATCATTAATATAATTAGTTTTTTTTCTGTAAACATTTTTCATCAAGGGTTATGTTTTTCTTTGTGCTGTAAATTAAAATCTAATGTGTGCTTTCTTGACCATACTTGTATAGGTCAAGAATGTCTACAACATTTTTTTTTTTTTTTTTTTTTGAGGTAGGGTTTCACTCTAGCCCAGGCTGACCTGGAATCCACTACGTAGTCTCAGGGTGGCCTTGAACTCACGGCAATCCTCATACCTCTGCCTCCTGAGTGCTGGGATTAAAGGTGCGCGCCACCGCGCCCGGCATGTCTACAACTTTTGTATAGCGACTACTATAGACACATCAGGAAAAGTGCTTTTGCTTCCCTTAAGGATTGACTCTTCTCGTTTGCCATAGTCCATTGTTAATAAGAGTTTATGTTCTGTTTTTCTCATTGCAGCTTTCTTTGTAAGTAGACACCCTGAAGTGCTATAATACCCTCTTGCTTAGCCTCCACCCCCACCTTTGGCTTTTCTGTGTAGCTAGGCTGTCTTTGAACTTTAGACTCTGTGGCCTCGTCTTCTGAGTATTGGTAGTCATGTGCTGTCATACCCAGCTTCAGCTCATTTTTGCTATTTGGTGACATTGCAAAAGGTACCAGAACCTGTGTGGAGTGAGGATGTGGCTTGGGTTGCTGGATCCTTCTATGTCTAGGCACTTTGTGGTCTTGACTTTCTGTATTACTGACATTGGACAGTTGGGTATATACAACCTTCTTTTTGTCCTCTAGGCTAATGTATTATTTATTGGTGATACCAGAGGTATTGTTTTATATTTTTCTTGGATTTGAGCTAGAGCTCCTGATTAACGCTGGGTTGATTGGTCAGTTTATTTATTTAGGTGGGCATTTCAATTTCATAATCATAGGCTTAAAAAATCCTCTGTGTTCATTATTAATTGTAGCATACTTTTGTCAAGCAAGTACTCTGTTACTGGGCTACTCAGCCTGTATTTAATACTCCTTATTTTGCTAGATTCTTCAAATGTTTTAAAAGACCTGATATCATTCCTTTGAGAAATAACAATCTTCATAGGCACTGTGCTAAGTGCTTTTATACTGTTTTTTCTAATGCTTGGTGTCTTAGGAAGATGGATATTGTTACTCCAGTTTTTCAGATGGTCTCACTAAGGCTTAGACAGACAAAATTAATTTATATAAATCGAATGAGGATTTTGGATTATTGCCCTAGTCCAGCTAACTGCAAAGCTCATTTTTTTTCCACAAGAAGCTATTTATTCAGTTTGTTGAAATCAAAATCTTTTCCAAGAAGGCATTGTGTTCTAAAGCTAGTCTTTGATAGCCAGATGTCTAGCACTTTCAGCAGGTATTCTTCTCACACCTATAACTCAGACCACTTAAACCTCTGTCAGTGTTGTCTGTGATTCTTTTGGTGGTAGTGATACCTAGCAAGCGTTAACTTATATGAAGTTAGTAGGCAATACCTTGCATCAAGTAAGCTTTCAGCATTACTTCCTTTGCTCTGGGTACTGTTTCTTAACCTTCTTAATATTAAGTACCATTATTATTCCTACTTTATAGATGAGAGTGAGGCACAGTGAGTTTCCTAAAGTCACAAGGGTAGTAAGTGCTGAGTATGTATTAATCTCATGCATACTGAGTCCAGAATTAGCACTGTATTGCCTCAGAAAAATCTAAACATTTGACCTTAGTTAGCCTTTGTGAACATATTATGCTCAAGAGCCACTGCAGTGTCTGTTCTTCAGGCGATATGTAGGTGAGAAATGGATCTTTAGTAAAGGAAGACTTTCTTCTAAATCTTTTAAGATGATAGAATTATTAGCCTGTTTAATTCTGCAGACCAATGAAGATAAAGTAATAAGGAAAAAGTTCATATGTAGCTTTGCTAAGTAAGAAGGCAATTTAAAAATTGTAATACTGCTGGGCATGGTGGTGCACACCTTTAATCCTAGCACTTGGGAAGGCAGAGGTAGGAGGATCACTGTGAGTTCGAGGCCACCCTAAGACTACATAGTGAATTCCAGATCAGCCTGGGCTAGTGCGAGACCCTACTTCAACAGTACAACTGGAAAACTATTTGTGTGCGTGTGTGTGGTGCGGGGTGGGGTCATGCCAGGATCTCTTGCCACTGCAAACAAATGGGAGACACTTGGCACACTTTTGCGTTTGGCTTTACATGTGTGGCTGGGGAATTGAACCTGGGCTGGCAGACTTTGTAAGCACATGCTGTTGACCACTGTGCAATCTCTTTAGCCCTGTCAGCATATATTTCTTAAAAAAGAAATGGCATTTAGGAAAGATACAGTAGTGAAGGGTTAGTTGGCTCATTTCATAAAGATGTGTGAATAGTTTTGTTGTCTGTGAACTGATGCCTCTTTGGGGCTGGACACTGGTTCTTACTTAGCTTCTGCAACTGCTGCTAAGGGCCCAGTGTGTTATAAAGCAGGGGGAGAAAAAGCACCACTCTTTTTTTATTTCAACCTACCTTATGTGTGAATACTGGAAAATTTCTTACTCGAGAAATCTGTCTGTATATACACTGTACCTTATAAAATTAATTACTCTCACTTGAGTCTGTTAAACTACAGTTTTTGTCACAGTCTTACTTTAGCCAATTTTACAATCCCCCTCCCCCCCACACACACTAGCAAGTAAATAACATGGAAAAGGCCATGCGCAGGGAAGTCAAAAGGCCAATTTCAGAACAGTGAAGCAGTTTCTTTTTTCCATGATACTTTGTTGACTTGTTTGGATTATTTTGGCAAGTAGTTAAGTAAGATTTTCATCCCCACCTAACGGTTACTCTGAATATTCTGTGGGTTTATGTAGCCATTGTTATGCAGTATAAAGAACACAGGATGGCAGACATGGCCTTTAGAGGTTGTCTCTTATATAGCTGTGCCATTTTGGGCAAGCTACCTCATCTCCTTGGCCAGTTATCCTTAGATTTTAAAACAAAATGGGGAAAAGGAATTAACATGATCTCTTAAAGCTCTAGTGGTTATAAATTTATATCCATTTCCTCGAGCTGATACAGGTTTCTTATAGTATTCCATTGTTTTCATTTCTATATGATTTTATGTATGCTCTATGTTTTTAAAAAATCTACATTATTTTTGCCTGATGTATATAGGCCCATTAAGTATGTGTCTAATGTACAGGCATGTATACATTGTTATATTTCCAAGTGGAATTTATACCACTCTGGCACATGAGTGCCTTTGGTGGGCACTGGGTATTGTACAGCCCAGGCTGGCTCCAAGCTTCTGTATAGCTGAGGATTACCTTGAACCCATCTTTTTTTTCTTAAATTTATTTATTTATTTGACAGAGAAAGAGGGGGGAGGAGAGAGAGAGAATGGGTGCACCAGGGCCTCCAGCCGTTGCAAACGAACTCCAGATGCTTGCGCCCCCTTGTGCATCTGGCTAATGTGGGTCCTGGGGAATTGAACCTGGGTCCTTTGGCTTTGTAGGCAAATGCCTTAACTGCTAAGCCATCCCTTCAGCTCCTTGAACCCATCTTTTTGCTTCTGCCTCTCGAGTGCTTAGATTACCAGTGTGTGCCACCACACCTGGTAGTGAGAACTTTCTGAATATATTTATCTTGGTATATATATTTTGTTTGTTTGTTTGTTTTGGCTTTTCAAGGCAGGGTCTCATCTCTAGCCCAGGCTGATCTATGTAGTCTCAGGGTAGACTCGAACTCCATCCACCTAATTCTTTGTCTGAGTGCTGGGATTAAAGTTGTGTGCAACCACATCTGACTTTAAAAAAAAATGTAAAGAATTTTATGGTTTATTTATTTGACAGAGAAAGGGGGGGAAAGAGAGAGAAATAGCATGAGCATGGGCATGCCAGGGCCTCCAGCCACTGCAGATGAATTCCAGATGTGTACGCCCCCTTGTGCATCTGGCTAATGTGAGTCCTGGTGAATCAAACCTGGGTCCTTTGGCTTTGTAGGCAAATGCCTAACATTTAAGCTATCCCTTCAGCCCTGGCTTTTTTTTTTTTTTTTAAATGATTCTTATCAACTGATCCTAAGAGAAAGTAAAATAAGAAAAGTGGAAAGTTTAAGTGTGAGCTGCAAGATATTTTCCCATACATAAATTGTGGGATGGGAAAAAGTAGTACTTATTATAAGAATGATCATTTGATAGTGTCATTGGACATCAAGATAACGGTTTCACTCTACTCTTTATATTGGGACCCTTGTATCTTGTCTGCTGCTGTGGTTCCAAGTAGTACGTTATCAGCACATACAGACAATGAGGATGCAGGCTGTGCTCACAGATGTTAAATGAATGCAGTTTGTGCATGATGCCTACACTTTACGACTATGTTGGAAGTATTTTGATCACCTCTTCTTTCCTCTGTAAGTAGGGCAAGTATTATGAATTTTGTTACACTTGAGCAATTATATAAGGTCAGATTTCTTTCATATTTTAATTTCCTATTTACAGAAGCATTTTTAAATTTCAGCAATAACTTCATGTTTAAAAAATGTTTTAAAGTAGGACGCTTGTCCCTTTTTGTGGGTTAGCAAAATAAAAATGATGTATTCTTTTGACATTATTCTCTATATGCTCATTTTGAATTTCTTTAATCCTTTGCAAAAAATGCAAGATGAGTTTTGTCTTAGGCATTTTTCTATTTATTTATTCATTATAACTGAGAATTAATATATATTTAATAAAATAATTGAGACCAAAATTCCATGATTCTTTCAGTAAGGCTGCCATTATTATTATTATTATTATTGTAACACAGGGAGACATACTGAGAAAACAGCGAGGAAGCTCAGAGTATCAGGGCAAGCATGTTTAGGATTTTAGTGGGTATCCAAAGAAAGGAGAAAAGGGGAAAGGAAAAGTTAGGCTTTTTGAGTCAGGACTTAGATAAGCAAGCAGGCTTAGCAGTGAGGATCTGCAAGCAGCTGCCAGTGGGACTATTAATTCAATTCTAAAATTTAAATTTAAGGAGAGAGAATAAAGAACCTTAACTATGGCCATATAGGTAATGTCTCTTTTAAAAAATACATTGTAAGTAACCTTTGTAACTATTCACTGTTCAGGTTCTTTCCCGGGTCCTCTTAAGGAAACAATAAGAATGAATGTGATTTCATGTACTTACCAGTTCTTTTGTGGGCTCAGCCTGTGTAGCAAGGTAGGTCTTAAGGAAGCTTGCAGAGTCTGTCCTTTGGATCTGCTTTGTAGATTCTCCTCTAGACTGGCTGTGCAGCGAACATTCCTGTGTTTATAATGTCGTGGGGGCTGGTTTCAGCTGAAGCTGATGTGATTGGTCACTTAGTCTGCAGGGGGGCCAATTAGCTCTGATCATGTGGAAAAGAATGCTGGTTTGTTAGGAGGTCTTTCTTTACCCAATACAAACCTTAACAACACTGGAGAGAGCCTCCAGAACTGACGGAGAAGGGTGCATTTTTCCCCTCTAATCAGGACCGGTTTTTAGTAAGTTTGCATAATCTTACTTAAGAGTTTACTTGAAAGTTCAAAGGGATAAAATTCCCTGCAAGGTTTCATTTCAGCCATCTTTCCTTATATAGCAAGTTGAAGTGTGAGATATCTCTTTCACTAATCTTTTTTTCCATCATTTCTTGAACAAAGATTAGTTGGATAAGAATGTTTAGGTGTAATTAATGAATTGATTTTTCTAGTTTTTGTATCTGTCCTAGTCAGAATAGCTGCCATTATTTCCAGATCTAGTAAGTATAGGTAATTTAGTTACCAGAAACATTTGTTTAATTGCATGGGACCAAGCTTTTTTTTTTTTTTTTTAAAGCAAGTATAGTGAGACCTTGACTAGGAAATTGTTGGTACTTTGTACTTATCTTTAAATAGCACACCTGTGGGGAAGAACTAAAGAACTTTCTTAAGGCAGGCTGTAGTGATACTTAGGAGATGTTTCCCCATACAAAAGTAGCATTTAGCTGGAAAATGTCTGCAATCCAGTTTACAGCAACCTCACACAGAGCTGATGTATGTCTCTGTGTAATGGTTTAGAGAACGATGTTTTTCTCCTCTTGTTAGCTGCTGATTTTAAAGCTCTCATCAAATGTTACATGTAAGAGGATCTGAGAAACAAAGACTGTGTTTGTTTGAAGTGAAGTCATGGAAGGCCTGCTGGGAAAATTATTAATGTAGACCAATATAATGCTACTTAGAAAGGGAAATCCGCCTTTGTGGATTCCTCTCCTTCCTCTCACAATTTAAAAACTATACTAATGCCTTCTTTGTTTTATTCATGCCAGACATTTCAATACAAGTTCAGACACAGCGTTGGTAACTTTGACCTTCAGAACTAGAGAAGGTAAAAGCATCAAGGTGGGATTTATGGTAAGAGACTAGGTCCCTGCCTGTGTTGGTAGGAATTTATATCAATTCCCAACTAGCTAATTATGGAGAAAAACAAAGGCAATGAGAACCCTAGAGCTAGTCATGTAACAGTGACTTCCTGAAGTTAGGAGTGCCTCATTGCATCTGCCATGTGTCAGGATAGAGAAGATTCCATTTAGCTTTAGAAGCGCTCCTCCCCCCCCCCCCCCGCCCTGCCCTTTGTGAGACATTCTGACCCCGGAGCCCAGAGTGCTCTTGAATTTTTAAAATTGGTGATCCTCTTGCCTCAGCCTCCTGAGTGCTGGGAGATTATAGGCATGTACCATCACGCTTGACAGTCTCTAACAATTAGGTACTTCATTTCAGAATATTTTGAGGCAAAAATGATATAGATTTAAGGAAGAAAATATCTGCTAGTTTGGTAGCTCTCACCTTTACCCCAGGACTTGAAAAGTTAAGGAAGGAGGATTAGTGTGAGTTCAAGGCCAGTCTGGGATACAGAGTGAGACTGTTTGAAGGGGTGGTGGAAGGAGAGAGGCCATTTGGAGTTTTCTGATTCTGGGATTCTACCAATATGAAAATCTGCCATAGACAGTAATTCCCAGTTGCTGAGTGCAGACATTTTAGATAGTTCTGGAGGGTCACTTGGAGCAGTACATATAGCCACCTGGGCATCTCAAGTATTTTGGGTTGGGATTTCCAGGTTGGCTGATATTGATATTGGCACAGAAGACACATCAACTTCACCCTAACACACCCAGTCCTTCTGTCTGAACAGAATTTGTGATTTCTGTTTCAGTTGTGCCACAGTAATGAAATTGAATATGGATCTAAAAATCTTCTCTATGAATGAACTTAAATGCTAGATACTTTTTCATTGATTTTATTGAACATTTTGATTAGGCCAGGGGCTAAGAGTGGGCAAATTATTCTTTATTAAATCCAAATCCCTATCCAAAAGCCCCCCCCCCCCCAGCTGAATTAAGTCTATTGTATATTTCATAAATACACTGCGATCTGTAAGCAGCTAGGCATTAGCTGGAGTGCAGTATCCTGTGTGTAGGGCATTCCTGTGTGGTCTGTATTCTTACCAACTTTCTTTTATAGATACCTACTCTCTTTCCAAGTATTTTTTTTTTTATGTTTTATTCATTTATTGCAATGCAGTTGTGTGTTTTTGTGCATGCGCACACCAGGGCCTCTTAATGCTGCAAGTAAACACCAGACACTCTTGCTACTCCTTTGTGCTCAGCTTATGTGGGTGGCTTGGGCCATGATGAATAACTACGTGGCAGGCTTTGCAAGCATTCAACTTTTTAAAAATTTTTATTTATTTATGTGAGAGTGACAGACAGAGAGACAAAGAGGCAGACAGAGACAGAGACAGAGAGAGAGAGAGACAGAGAGAGAGAGAGAATGGGCGAGCCAGGGCCTCCAGCCACTGCAAACGAACTCCAGATGTGTGCACCACCTTGTGCATCTGGCTTACATGGGTCCTGGAGAATCGAGCCTTGAATCGGGGTCCTTAGGCTTCACAGGCAAGCGCTTAACCACTAAGCCATCTCTCTAGTCCAAGCATGCAACTTTTAACAGCTGTGCAATTTTTCCAGCTCCATCTTTTTAGGCTTGTATGTTCAAACCTCTGTATTGATTGCCTTCCCCAAAGATTTCAGGTGGCTTCTAGGTATGTACCAGCAGATAGCATAAGGGTCGTGGAGGTCAGGTCATATTCTCAATGCATGAAGTCTGTTTTTCTAAAGAAATTCTGATAGACTGCATCCTTTCTGTTCTTTCTCCTTGTTAGCCAACTGAGTAAGGTTTATTATCCTTCAGAGGTTAGGCTGTGTGGAAAGTTTAAATTTAAACTTCTGGGTGTAGAATTTAAACTTCTCTATCTCAGCCACTTTTGAATTTTATTTATTTACAAGTAATTAGCCGGGTGGTGGTGTACGCCTTCAGTCCCAACACTTGGGAGGCTAGGAGAATCGCTGTGAATTCAAGGCCAGCCTGAGACTATATAGTGAATACTAGGTCAGCTTGGGCTAGAGTGAGACCCTACCTTGAAAAACAGAAACAAAACCAAACAAAACAAACAAGTAATTGTTGAGGGCAGTGGGGAGTAAATATCACCATTTGGATGGAATTCTCTTTTACTGTTGTTTTTTTAAAGTGAAGCAGAGTAAAGTTTATTCAGAAGCCAAAGTAAAGAGGCAGAGAGAAACAGACTCACCCATTTGAGGAGGGGATCCGGAAGCCGGATTCCCCCTTTCACTATTAGATAGAGAAATATAAAGTTACTTGCTATAAAAATTTGCACATAAACAAACTTCAAAGTCTGTCCCATAATTCCACTTTTGCTTTTGGAGATTGAGCACTTGGGAGCTCTGAGTCTCACAGCTGTAGATTTTGTTGGCTGCCTGCCTCTTTGCTCCATGTGAAGTTTTCCATAAACACCATTTTTGGCTGTGAGTCAAACATGCACACAGGTGCCTTTCACTGCCCCTTCTCCTTAGGAAGTCCACTTAGTCAGACCAGGCAGAAGCCGGCACTGAGCTTTTATTTAATTTTTGGAAGAATCATAGGTAGACTTAATGCATTAAGGCAGAAACAAATGTTTATTATCATTGGAGGCTTTATTTGTATATGAAGTACTATATGTATTTTAGTAGCTTTTATACATCTTATCTTACTGCGATATAGCATAAATATTTATAAGTAATGTAGATTCCTTACAAAATAGCCATATTTACTGTATTGAATTAAAATATAATTTAACTCGATATTTCTTTTACTGTTTGAAGATCATAACACAACTTTAAGACTGATGAAAGCCTTAAACCCTTGTCCTATCTATATGCTGGCACACCATGTACTTCCAGTTGAGGGATATGCAGACCTGAGCTCATTATTGGTTGACCTTAGTTTAGGGGTGTTCAAGGCCACCCTGAAACTACATAATGAATTCCAGGTCAGCCTGGGCTAGAGTGAGACCCTACCTCGAAAAACAAAAACGAAAACAAAACAAAACAAAAATTCAAAATGTATACCTCTGAAAAAAATGGTTAAGAGCAGCTTCTTCAGTAGAAAAGTTTTACTCTAAAAATGATGCTTAGAAGAAAAATGTGGCTTCAAACACTACCATAAAATGCAACTAATATACTACTACTAACTAAAAATTTATTACATGAACCATTAGTACTATAAAACATTAAAATAAGTATTTTCTAACCTGATTGGTAGAAATGTCAAAAGATAACCTCTCCTGCTGGTGTTTTTTTTTTTTTTTTTTTTTTTTTTTTTTTTTGAGATAGGGTCATTTTGAAATTTTTTCTGCAGGATGATTGGTACAAATTCACCTTTTCTCTTTTGGAAATATTATCAGCTGGGCGTGGTGGCACACGCCTTTAATCCCAGCACTCAGGAGGCAGAGGTAGGAGGATTGCCCTGAGTTCAAGGCCACCCTGAGACTCCATAGTGAATTCCAGGTCAGCCTGGACCAGAGTGAGACCCTACCTTGAAAAACAAAACAAAACAAACAAACAAACAAAGAAAGAAATGTTACCAGACTCTATCCCTAAGTTACAGCATGCATAGCATATCTAATGACCTTATAGAGCTTGATAGGCGTAGATCCTACATCTTCTCTCCTGTTTGTTTTTCTAGGATTTAAAAATAATGAAGGAGAGAACAAGGAGGAAGTTGGATATGTAGGTTTTATTTCTGATTTATTACTCAGGTCTATGATCTTGAAACCACCCTGCAGGTGTCCCCTTCCTCACAGGAACAGTAGAGGTGGCAGGTTTAACCCAATCGCTTGTGGCTACTGAGAAGATGAGATGAGGTACATAACATGTCGTTGTATCAGCTGGAATGCGTCAGGTCCTTTGTTTGCATGCACTGTAGGCCTGGAGGACAAGTGCCATGTCTAAGTCTGTGTTTCATCATATGTGTCTATTGTGTTTGTTTGTGGATAGGCTGTCATGTTAGCTTTTGCTAGAGGTTTGAGTAAAACTAATGGTAAAGTAGTACTGCTTCTCTCTTTAGGATAATACTTAGTAGTAATTACAAAAGCTGAACATGCTATGACTGGACAGCTTCCTACCTGAATATCTTATGTACTCAAAAGAAATACGACCATTTGCTTACGAGAATTTGAATGTAAGAATCTTCATTGATGCACAATTCATGATAGCTAAAAGCTAGAACAACCTAAATGTCAGCAGTAAGAGATATACTGTACAACAATGCAAGAACAAACTACTGCTCTTTTTTAATATCTGTTCTTTTGTTTTGTATCTGAATTTTTTGTTTGTTTGTTTGCTTATTTATTTATTTATTTATTTATTTGAGTGACTTCTGGCTTACGTGGGTCCTGGGGAATCAAGCCTCGAACTGGGGTCCTAAGGCTTCATAGACAGGTGCTTAAGCGCTAAGCCATCTCTCCAGCCCCAAACTACCGCTCTTTGCCACGTGAATAAATGTGCCTTGATGTTCAGCAAAAGAAATCAGATATAGCCAGGCGTGGTGGCGCACACCTTTAATCCCAGCATTTGGGAGGCAGAGGTAGGAGGATCGCCATGAGTTCAAGGCCTCCCTGAGACTACATAGTGAGTTCCAGGTCAACCTGGGCTAGAGTGAGACCCTACCTCGAAAAATCACACACACACACACACACACACACACACACACACACACACGAAATCAGATGTAAACAAATATATTTGAGAGAAAGAGAATGATAGAGAAAGAGGCAGACAGACAAAGAGACTGACTTTGGGCACACTAGGCTTCTTGCCATTGTAAGTGAACTCCAGATACATGTGCCATCTTATGCATCTGGCTTTACGTGGGCACTAGGGAATCAAACCTGGGCCGTCAGTGTTTACTAATAAGTGCCATCTCTCTAACCCATATGTGAATTTTACTTTAAATTATTTATGTATTTGAAAGCAGAGAGAGAGAGAGAGAGAGAGAGAGAGAGAGAAGAGGAGAGAAGAGAAGAGAAGAGAGACAGAGAGAATGGGCATGCCATGGGGGGCTTCCAGCCACTGCAGACTCTGCAGACCCCAGATGCATGTGCTACTTTGTGCACCTGACTTTACATGGGTACTGGGAAAACAAACCCTGGTCGTTAAGTGTTGCAGGTAAGTGCCTTAACCACTTAGCCATCTCTCCAGCCCCCAGGTGTGAATTTTTTTAAAAAAAACTTATTTATTTACTGAGGGGGGGGAGGAGGATATGAATATATGAATATGATTATGAATGGGTACTCCAGGGCCTCTAGCTACTGCAAATGAACTCCAGACGGATGTGCCACGTTGTGTATCTGGCTTACATGGGTACTAGGGAATTGAACCTGAGTCCTTAGGCTTAGCAGGCAAGTGCCTTAACCACTAAGCCATCTCTCTAGCCCCGTGCATGAATTTTTGAGAGCTGTTTTTTTTTTTTAATTTTTATTTATTTATTTGAGAGCAACAGATAAAGAGGCAGATAGAGAGAGAATGGGTGCCCCAGGGCCTCCAGCACAACAAACGAACTCCAGACGTGTGCGCCCCCTTCTGCATCTGGCTAACGTGGGTCTTGGGTAATCGAGCCTTGAACTGGGGTCCTCAGGCTTCGCAGGCAAGTGCTTAACCGCTAAGCCATCTCTCCCAAGAGAGAGCTGGTATTTTATACACATTTGCTTCTTGAAAACGCAGTGAATTTATAATTTGTGTACCTCTCTATAAAAAGTTGCACTTCAGTTAAAAGGTATCTTAGCCGGGCGTGGTGGCTTTAATCCCAGCACTCCGGAGTCAGAGGTAGGAGGATTGCCATGAGTTCGAGGCCACCCTGAGACTACATAGTGAGTTCCAGGTCAGCCTGAGCTAGAGCGAGACCCTACCTTGGAAAACAAACAAACAAACAAACGTATCTTGAGGGTGGAAATAGGAGGGAGTGAGGTATATTTATAAATCCTTTTTTCATCCTTCCCTTGTGAAAATTGCAGTGGCCCTTGACAACAGAGCTCCATCTACCTGCTCTTAGATGTGGGGGATATAGGAACTATGGTTATAACTCAAAATTGAAATCTTTCTAGTCCTATTTATTCATCATGTAGTACTTAATGCATAAAACAGTATATTGAAGTATTTAGAAATTGTTTTATGGAAACAACCACAAAGTAACAAGATTTAAGCTGCCTTGTTAGATTTGTGTTCGTGTTCATGTAAATATATTCAGAATGTTTCACCTGCATCCCCTTTCCCCCAAATGGGGAATGCCAGGCTATAACTAACCCATTTGCTTTAGGAAGGAGGGGTGTATAATCGTAGAGAAGTATTTGGTATCACAAGTGAAGGATAGGATTATAAAACAGTAGGAATGCAAATTTCAATTACATAAAAGTGTTATGCCAGGTGCTTTGGGGAGTGACTGTGATCCCAGCAAACTTGGAAGGCTGAGGTGGGAGGATCACTTGAACCCAAGTGTTTGAGGCCTTTCTGTACAACACAGTAAAGCCTGCATCTTGAAGAAGAAAGGAAAGAAGGAAAGAAAGAAGAAAAAGTAAAGGTAATCACAGATAAATAGATATCTTACTTTTTTGGTCATGGTGAGGGTACTTATGAATGCTAGACAAGTGCCCTACTTATGAATGCTAGACAAGTGCCCATCCCCCCAGTCCTCTTTTTAGGATCTCTGTGTAGCCCAGATGTGACAATCTTCCTACCTCAGCCTCCCAAATGGCTGGGATTACATATATGCACCAGCATGCCCAGCTGGTTTTCTGTTTTGTTGTTGTTAGTGTTTGTTTTTATTGTGTATGTATGTTTGGTGTATATTCATGCCTCTATGTGTGTGGGTGCATGTGTGTGCATGTGGAGGCCAAGGGTTGATGTTGGGTACCTTCCTCAATTATCGTCCATCTTAATTTTTTGAAGTAGTCTTTCATTAACCTGGAACTTACCCATTAGGTTCGACTATCTAGCCAGCAAGCCCTAGGGATCCTGCTGTCTCTATATCTTTAGTGCTAGGATTACAGATACGTGCTGCTGTTCCCAGCTTTTACATGGGTGCTGGGGACTTGAACTCTGGTCCTCATGCTTCTATTGTGAGCACTTTACTTGATTGAGCAATTGCCCCTGCCCTAGATTTCTGTTTTTAAAACGTGGGATTAGAGGCTGAGGCTATGGCTCATTTAGTAGAGTGCCTGTTTAGCATGCACACATTTCTGGATTTGATCCTCAGCCTTGAATAAAACCAGGCATGGTGGCACCCATCTGTAATCCAACCATTTGAGAGGCAGAGGCAGAGGCAGGAGCAGAAGCTCATGGTCTTCCTCATCTATACATGGTGCTGACCTGGGCTACATAAGAACCTGTCTCAGAATCAAAAGATAGAACAAAAATTTGTTGGCTTCTATACTTTAGTAACTTTATTTTATTTTATTTTGAGGTAGGGTCTTGCTCTCTAGCTCAGGCTGACCTGGAACACACACTGTAGTTCCAGGCTGGCCTCAAACTCACAGCTATCCTCCTCCCTCTGCCTCCCGAGTGCTAGGATTAAAGGCATGAACCACCATAGCTGACAGCTTTAATTTTTTAAATAAAACCTTTTAATAGTTTACCATAGTAGAAAAAGTAGATCATAGGTTTTCAGTGAGTTACACATTTTATAATTAGTATTGTTTTGTTTTACTTTGGTACATTACTTTTTCACAGGTTTGGTATATGAAAATAGGTGATAAAAGTGAGGGGTCAGCTAGCTTAGCTGTTATGTATTAGTACTGAATGTCCAAGCCACAGCTCAGTTCATGCTTGGCATGTATTGTTTGTGACTTGCTGGTCACATAGATGTTTTTAAACTCGTATATATTAAAGGTTTATTTGTTTTAAATTTATCTTTTGTAAGTAATTTTTTATTAAGTCATATGATGAAAGTGGTGTTTTGTAAGATAGATTGACCTCTCTTAATCTCATCAGGAGAGCCTAGGAGGTCTTCTGATCCAAGGAAAGATATACTATATATCTTCACTTGAATTCATAAAATTTGTACTCAGTATGTTTATAGATATCTGTGGATCAATTAATATTTCACTCCTTTCCATGCTATTTAGTAATGGCATGTGACTTTTAGATAATCTTACAGTTTTTTTTTCCCCTCAATGTGTATGTATATATGCCCATGCGACATCCTTGTGCTTGTCTAGGGTGGGGTGAGCTCACCTGCAGTGGCTGGACGTGAAATATTGGATGCTCCCCTCTATTGCTCTTCTGCACCCCTTTTTTTTCTAGGTAGGGTCTCACTCTAGCCCAGGCTGACCTGGAATTCACATGTAGTCTCAGGCTGGCCTTGAACTCAGGGCAGTCCTCCTACCTCTGCCTCCCAAGTGCTGGGATTAAAGGCATGTGCCACCACACCTGGCTTTTTTTTAAAATTATTTTTTATTTACTTATTTATTTTTATTTTAGAGAGAGTGATAGAGAGAGGGGGGCAGAGGCAGATAGAATGGGCATGCCAAGGCCTTCAGCCACTGCAAACGAACTCTACAAGCATGTGCCACTTTGTGCATCTGCCTAACATGGGTCCTGGGGAATTGAACCTGGGTCCTTTAAGTTTGCAGGCTAGTGCCTTAACTGCTAAGCCATTCCTCCAGTCTTTTTTTAAAAAACTTTTTATTAACTCCCATATAGATAATATGTCATTATCATGATCCCATTGGTCCCCCTTTTTTTGCCCTCCAAAATTTTCCCTCCATTGAATTCCTCCTTCTTTCCAGCTGATCTCTCTTAATTTGATGTCATCATTTCTTCCCGTCTATTATGCACATTTTGTGTAGATAGTGTCAGCTGCTGTGAGGTCATAAATATCAAGGCCATTTTGTGGCTGGAAGACAGCATTAGCATTGTAAGCACTCCTCCTCTTCCTTTGGCTCTTATATTCTTTTTGGTTTTTCGAGGTTGGATCTTGCTCTAGCCCAGGCTGACCTGTATTCACTTGTAGTTTCAGGATGGCCTTGCACTCATGGCAATCCTCGTACCTCTGCCTCCTGAGTGCTGGGATTAAAGGCGTGGGCCACCATACCAGGCTGGCTCTTGTATTCTTTCCATCACCTCTTCTGCAATGGTCCTTGAGCTTTGGAGGGTGTGATAGAGATGTCTCACTTAGTGCTGAACAGTCCACTATCATTTCTCAGTACTTTGGCCATTTTTGAGTTATCCCTGTGATCACTGACACCTGAAAAGGGAAGCTTCTCTAATCAAAAGTGACCATTAATATATGGGCATAAACATACATTTGATTTTTTTGTTGTTGTTTTTTTTGAGGTAGGGTATCACTTCTGGAATTAACTCTTTAGTCTCAGGTTGGCCTCGAACTCACGGCAATCCACCTACCTCTGCCTCCTGAGTGCTGGGATTAAAGGCATGTACCACCATGCCCGTTTTTTTGTTGCTGTTGTTTGTTTTTTTTGAGATAGGTTCTCACTCTAACCCAAGCTGACCTGGAATTCACTCTGTGCTCTCTGGGTGGCCTCAAACTGAAGGCGATCCTCCTACCTCTGCCTCCCAAATGCTGGGATTAAAGGCGTATGCTACCATGGCTGGCTAAACATAAGTTTTTTAAAATTTATTTTTATTTTATTTCTTTTCCAAATTTTTATTAACAACTTCCATGATTATAAAAAATGCCCCATGGTAATGCCCTCCCTCCCCCCACTTTCCCCTCTGAAACCCCATTCTCCATTATATCTACCCCTCCCCATCTCAATCAGCCTCTTTTTTATTTTGGTATCATGATCTTTTCCTCCTCTTATGATGGTCTTGTGTAGGTAGTGTCGGGCACTTTGAAAGAGAGAAAGAGACAGATAGGAGAATGGATGTACCAGGGCTTTGATGCAAACAAACTCCAGACGCATGTGCCACTGTGTGGATCTGCTAACATGGGTCCTGGTAAATCGAACTTGGGTCCTTTGGCTTTGCAGACAAGCACCTTAACTGCTAAGCCATCTCTCCAACCCAAATATAAGTTTTTTTTTTTTGTTTGTTCTTTGTTTTGTTTTTTTTAAGGTAGAGTTTCACTGTAGTCCAGGCTGACCTGGAATTCACTATGTATAGTCTCAGGGTAGTCTGGAACTCATGGTGAATCTCCTACCTCTGCCTCCCTAGTGCTGGGATTAATGGCGTGTACCACCACGCCCAGCATCCAAACATAAGTTTTTGAGGGCTGTTTGGTGGTCATAATACATCATTTAGCCAGACAACAATAGTAGTTTACCCCCTAGGACTTATGACCTCCTCAGCCATAGGCCTTTGCCTAGGCTTTCAGTACTAGGCAATTCCTTCCCATGGATTGGGCCTCACATCCAGAAAGCAGTCATTTCCCCTCAAAAGAGACATCTCACCACTGTACCACTTGGTACATTTGGCTTGGCTAGCCAGCTTTAAAGCTTGCAGGATCCACTGCTGGTTAATACTGTTTATTACTTTTCTCCCCCCAAAGGCTGCATAGCTCTTTCTTGCATCCTGATAGCTGGTTAATAGGGAGGAGGCTTCTGGTTCGGCTCCAGCTTGATTTTTCAGTGACCTGTAGCCCAACCATTTGAAGACTTAAGCAATAGGGTCTTATCATCTAGTACTGTTGGGCAACCAAGAAGCCTGTCTCTCCATTCTTTTAAAATCTTTTCAAACATTTTAATTTATTTGTGTGTGTAAGCATATGTGTGCGTGTACACACATAGTGGTCTCTTGCTGCAAACAAATGTCAGATGTATGTGCTACTTTTTGGGTCCAGCTCTGCATGGGTAATGGGGAATCAAACTCAGGCAGGAAGGCTTTGCAAGCAAGTGGTTTTAACTCCTGGGCCATCTCCCCAGACCTTCTGCCTGTTCTTGCTTGGGCCAAAGTCTCTTGGTGATCCTAGGTCTGGGGTAAAAGATGTGCCTGCACATGGCCAGATGTTTTATGTGGGTCCTAGGGATCAAACAAACCTCTTAGGCCTCCCCAGGCCCTCATGCTTACAGAGGAAGTGCTCTTAATTGCTGAGCTATCTCTCTAGCCTCTCTTTTCTTTTTTTTCTCTTCTCTTTTCTTTTTTTTCTCTTCTCTCTCTCTCTCTCTTTGTTTTGTTTTGTTTTGTTTTGTTTTTCGAGGTAGGGTCTCACTGTAGCTCAGGCTGACTTGGAATTCACTATGTAGTCTTAGGGTGGCCTCGAACTCAGCAGTCCTCCTACCTCTGCCTTCTGAGTGCTGGGGTTAAAGGTGTGTGCCACCACGCCCGGGTTTTTTTTTTTTTTTTTTTTTTGAAGTAGGGTTTTAGTGTAGCCCAGGCTAACCTGGATTTCACTCTGCATTCTCAGAGTGGCCTCAAACTCATCGTCATCCTCCTACCTTAACCTGCTGAATGCTGGGATTAAAGGTGTGCGCCACTACGCCTGCCCCCTTTTTTCTTTTTATGTGAGACAGCGAGATAGATAGAGAGGTATGAGGGAGAAATGTAGAATTAGACTCCAGATGTGTGTGCCACCTTGTGCGCATGTGCAGCCTTGTGCATGTGTCACCTTGTGTGTCTGGCTTACATGTGACCTAAAGAGTTGAACATGAGTCCTTAGGCTTCACAGGCAAGCACCTTAACTGCTAAGCCATTTCTCCAGTCTTTCTTTTTTTCTTTTAAGCCTCAATATTGTTTGTCATAAAATGGGAAAGATACTAAGGGTTGTTAGGAAGATTGAATCAAATTGGGGTAGCAAATTACCCAAAAGCTCAGTGGCTGGATGACAAGTGTGTGTACGTGATGTGCTGCATACCCCATGTGCACAAGTGCGGAGGCCAGAGGAAGATGTAGGGTGTCTTGTATTCTTCTCTCTTACCTCCCTGAGACAGAGTCTCTCACTGAACCTGGAGTTCTGTGGTTTTCAGTTAGACTGGCTGTCCAGGGATCCTAGTGCTCCTCCTGTTTCCATGCTTCCCAGCTATGGGGTCAGAGGATGCACGACCGTGCCTGGCTTTTGACTTGGGTGCTGGGAATTAAACCTAGGCTCTCAAATTTGAACAGCAAGCACTCTTATTTACTGAGCCATCATTTCCCCCAGTAACCCCCTCCTTTTTCTTTTTTTTTTTTTTTTTTTTTTTTTTTGGTTTTTCGAGGTAGGGTCTCACTCTAGCCCAGGCTGACCTGGAATTCATTATGGAGTCTCAGGGTGGCCTAGAACTCACGGCAATCCTCCTACCTCTGTCTCCCAAGTGCTGGGATTAAAGGCGTGCGCCACCACGCCCGGCTAACCTCCTTTTTGAGTCAGGATCTCATGTAGTTCAGGTTGGCCTCAAATTCCCTATGAGCTGAAAATGACCTTTGTCTTTCCTCTACCTCCGAAGTGCTGGGATTATGGATAGACATGTGCTGCCATGCCTGGCATGCATGACCAGCATTTATTTCTCTGCCTTTGTGGGCCAGGCGTCAAGGAGTAGCTTAGTTTATTGGTAGCGATTTTGTCCCAAATTTCTCAGCAGTGAAGGTGTCTGCTTGGTCTGTAGACATCTTAAGGCTCTTTTGAGGTTAGATCTGCTTCTAATCTTCTGTTTCTGGTGGCAGACTTCAGGTTTTGACTTGTGGCTTCTCCAACAGGCCTGTCATCACATTGTCGTTGCCTTTCTTCAGAGAAGATAGAAACCATAGGCTTTTTAAACTGCAGTATTAAAAATGACTCATTGTTACTTCAGGTATATTCTATTAGGAGAGAGTAATTCCAGCCCAGCTTTAAGAGGAGAGTACTACACCAATCTCAGCAGGCAGCTGTTGTCAGGGTGCTCTTACAGCTTACTGAGCACCAGAAGAAAGCAGGAAGTATTTTTCCTAGCAGATAATGCTCTTTCTCTCTCCTAAGACACTTTATTACTTAATTAAAATAATATCTGGTATCACCCTAACATCCAGGTGGGCAAAAGCATGTTAAATCTTAGTATGTATACAATTGAATATACAAATATGACTAAAAATGAGAATTTCCTTGTTATCAGATGCCATTGTTCAATTTTTTTACTTGTCTTTTTCTTCCAAGGTAGGCTGTCTTTCTAGCTCAGGCTGACCTGGAATTTACCATGCAGTCTCAGGCTGGCCTCAAATGCATGGTGGTCCTCTTATCTCAGCCTCTAGAATTCTGGGATTAAAGGCTTGCACCACATTGCCTGGCTTATTTTTGTTATGTTTTAATGAAAAGGATTTGACACTGAATATGTACCTTTCTATGTAAACTGTGGATTTGTGTTCTAGATAGATTGTTAACTACTTTAATGTGAAATGTTGTAGGATGTTAAAAATTACATGTTAGCATTTCGAATATGGAGAAGAATTGCTCACGTAATTTAGGATTATCTTGCCCTTTTAATGTTTTAAAGTTTAGTTTACTTGACTTTTCTTTCTTTCTTTTTTTATTTTGGTTTTCCTACGTAGGGTCTTGCTGTAGCTCAGGCTGGCCTGGAATTCACTATGTAGTCTCAGGGTGGCCTCAAACTCATGGCATCCTTTTACCTCTGCCCAAGTGCTGGGATTAAAAGCGTGTGCCACCACGCCCGGCCCTATCATATTTTGTCTTATCAAAGCAACTCTTGAGACATTAAATTCCACATAGCTTTTAAATTTAAATTCTGCCTAAAAGCAGTTTGGAGAGATTATCACTCACAGTCTTGTCTTTCGAATTTGCAATCTATTTTAGAATAAAAGTATTTGAAATGTATACCTTTCCTGATTAGGCAGAATCACTAGTACTTGTTGGATGTATATAAAGTACATCTTATAATTAAAAATAATTTAAAAATACTAGCAAGGAAGGATTAGGGAGATACACTATTTAGTGAAAATAGCAAGAACCCAAAATAATATGTGTAACATCCTGGGGGAGGGGTCCCTTGTGTGTGGATGAGGAGGTTATATGTACCCATGGGCAGTTTCTGGAAGGCTTTATAAGAAACTAAAGATCAGTTATGGGGACTAATACTCTGGGGGCCTTAATGTAGGAGGAAGATTGATTCAGTTTTCATTACATGTCTTTTTTGTGAGTATTGAGTATTTTGCATTCATGCTCATCCGAGATGTGAGCCTTTTAAAATTGCACACATTATTTAGGTTTAAAAATAATTTTTCAGTCAATGAACATTCAGCTTTAAGAAAGTATCTAACATATATCTATACACATAGTTATTTTGTATACTTTACGACATTGAAATGGACAGATTTGGGGAAAGCTTTATTTGAAGTATGGCTTACTTTTCAGATCTACTGGTAAAGGCTCATTTAGTCACCATATTTTCTTACTTTGCTTATAGGGAGACCAAATTTTGAGGAAAGTGGACCAACATCAGTGGGAAGAAAGCATGAATTTATACGGTCAGAAAGTGAAAATTGGCGAATTTTTAGAGAAGAACAAAATGGAGAAGATGAAGATGGAGGTTGGCGACTAGCTGGATCAAGAAGGGATGGAGAGAGGTGGCGGCCTCACAGTCCTGGTAAGAATTGTGTTGTATAAAAGCAAAGAATTGAAGTGAGTGTTTAAAAATATTCAGGATTAAATGGAAAAGGTAAACAGGCTTTTATAAAGTGAGATTGTTTATGCCACTCTAGTCTTACCACTACAGAAACGTACAACATTGCAATACCAAGACTTGTATTCAGTTGATTGAAACCTCTTATTTTCCTGGACAAGGAAGTCTAATGGGAAGCACCTGCCTGAAGCTTCAAAATGAGAGGATTTCATTTAGCTTTTTCTCTTAATCTATCTTTAGTACTTGTTAACCTTTGGTGCTATTGACAAAAAATCCTTACAAATGTATAATTACACACTTTTGAGTATGTGTCTTCCCCATTAGTGGGTATTTTCCTGAATAAGAAAGGATTTATTCTTTTGTCCCTTCCCCCCAAAATGTGATTTATGCTTATTTGAAGAATAAACTAAACTCAGGTCAGCAACATAATCACAAGTAGATTCTTTTATCCTTCTGACCCCAGTAGAGGGGAGAGAATAATAGTGACCCAGAGTGTTTTAAATTCTTCTATTGGATTCTTAAGAATGCCTCTAACTGTTCTCTGTAGACAGTAGATGTGCTGGGAACTGAAGACAGTGGTGCTTTCTGTCACAGTTGATCCCTGCCAAATTGCTCATTACATGCCTCATGATGATCAGGTGCAGCTGTAACTTGGATTGGGGGGTCACGCAGAACAGAGAGCATATGTACATGTGTCCTGTTAATTTCAAAGCACCAACCATATGGAAAATAATCTTACCTCAGTAGAGGAAACTTATTTTTAAAATATTTTTATTTGTAAGCAGAAAGGAGAGAGAGAGAGAAAATATGAATGAGAGAATGAGAATGGATGCATGATGCATCAGGGACTCTTGCCTCTGCAAACAAACTCCAGATGCAGTTTTTTAAAAAAACATATTTTATTATTTGTTTATTTGAGAGACACAGAGAGAGGAAGAGGCAGAGGGAGGTAGAGAGAGAGAATTGCATGCCAGGGCATCCAGCCACTGCAAACGAACTCCAGACACATGCGTCACCTTGTGCATCTGGCTTATGTGGGTCCTGGGGAATCGAACCTGGGTCTTTTGGCTTTGCAGGCAAACACTTTAACCACTAAATATTCTCTCCAGCTCCCAGATGCAGTTTTTTGTGTATTTTGTCCATCTGGCTTTATATGGTTACTACGTATTTGAACCCTGGGCTGGTAGGCTTTGGAAGCAAGCACCTTTAACCAACCTAGCACCTTTAACCAACCTAGCTGTTTCCTGAGCCCAAGGAAAGTAATAATGTAAACATTTAAAATTTTTTTCACAATCAGCAACCAGTAGCTTATTCTGGGTGCGCGCTATAATAGGCACTGAGTTTGTCGTAGAGTGGTAGTAGAAATAAAGCGAAGATAGCCTGTCCATAGAGGTGTGGTGCGTTTACACCAACTCTTCATGACTGACTGGCTGCTTTCATGGGCAAGTTTGCTGTCATGAGTGGGCATTGTTTCTAGGCAGTTCTCATTAGTCCGTGTCCTGGGCAACCAAATGTCATAATTCTCTTCAAGTCATTGCAGCATTTTATGCTGAGCTTGCCTGTAAGGAGAAGGATTTGTAGACTTAAGTTCCCAACAGTTAGTGAAGAATGGACAGGATCTGGGCTGAAGGAGAAGAGAAATTCCATCTGGTCAAAGACAGACAAGGTGAATGCTTTGTTTCTGAGCCCATATGTGTGATGCTGAGCTTTAAAGGGAGTTAAGTTAAGTTTGTGTTGTCCTCCACTATTTGCTCACCCCACCAGCACTGTAGGATTTGTGTGTAGTACGTTTTCCTCATTTTTCCAAGCTTTTCTCATTTCATCTTGGCTTTGTCACCAAGTTGACAATCTTCAAATTTTTTGTTCATGTATTTTTAAAAGACATTTTTAGAGGATGTAAACATTAGGGACCTGAAAGAAACTGAGTGGTTTTTTTTTTTTTTTTTTGGTAGCATATTGAAAGCTTAGTCTGATTATAGGCAGTCATTACAAGTTGACTCTTAGCTTATAGTTACTCTTTTATTAGAACTTTAACTTTTATTTTTATTTCATCTTTGATAATTTCCATATGCCTACATAGTGTGTTTTGATCATATTGGCCCTCATTACCCTCTCTCAGCTCCCTCACACTAAACTCCTACCTCTTTCCACTAGTTCCTTTCCTACTTTCAGGTCTTTTGTTTTCTTTTTGTGATATACTGAGCTTCATTAGGGATACTTACTTTATTTGAATCTGAGTCGAATTATAAATAAGATTATTTTGCTTTGTAACATCTGCTAAGGAGTGGTTAGCCTTAATGAGTTTTTGGCCTTAACTGCTACATTTAGTTTCATGAGTTATATTTTGTTAACTCTTGCTAGGACAGGAGCAGAATGTGAGATGTAGTTTAATTAAGCAAGGCTCACAGCTGGACCTAACCAGAGATGAGGCATGGAGGACAGTGAAGTCTCACTCTGGGAGCTGAAAGTAGGAAACTCAATAAGAGGGAAACAGGAGCTGGGTGCCTAGAAGGATAGATTCCTATCACTGTGCATAGTTAGACTGTTTAGAAACGATAGCAGCAGACAAAGGATTCTGGAATTCAACATTTGATCATGAAGACTCCTTTTGAGTAATGGTTCTAGGTTTACATTTAAGCAATGTGTGTATAAAATTTCCTTGGTTCTTATAGAAGCTACTAAATGTTGCTTCTAAGTAAGGGTGAGAAGTAGAGCATCTTATAAGGATGCTACCTGTATTTGTCATCTACCCACTGTACTTTTAGTTTTCAGGCTCTAGCAAATTTGGCCAGTAGTAAGAACATTTTACTTTGGGCTCATTTCTTTGTATATTTCCCAACAGAACAGCTCCAAAACTTGTTTTAAAAAAATCTACCTTTCTTTTCAAGACTCTTTTAGACTAAGTTTGACAGATTTTGTTAAAAAATATTTTAATTGGCATACCAAGTAGTAGGTTTCCATATGGCTTATTCACATACCCTTTTAAAACGTTTTATTGACAACTTTCATACATATAGATAGTATGCCATGGCCATAATTCCCTCCCATTATCCCCCCCTCCAATCTTCCTCCTTCCTTTCCAACTAGTCTCTTCTGTTTTGGGGTCATCATTTTATTTCCCCTCCTGTTACACTGGTCTTGTGTAGGTAGCATCAGCCACTGTGAGAGCATGAGTGCTATGGTCACTCTTTGTCTAGAGGACAGTATTGCAAAGCACTCCTTCCCTTCCTTCAGCTCTTAATTCTTTCCACCACTTCTTCAGTGTTTCCTGAGCCTTGGAGGGTGTGGTAGACATGTCTTACTTAGTGCTGAACACTTCACTGTCACTTCTTAGCACTTTGATGAATTTTGAGTCTTCAGAGTGGTCACTGTGATCTGAAAAAATGAAGCTTCTCTCATCAAAAGTGAGAGTAACATTAATATATGGGCATAAACATAAGTATTTAGAAAGCAGCTTGGTGGGTATAACATATCCATTTAGCCAGACAACAGTAGTAGTTTCCCTGCTGGAGCTTATGACCGCCCCAAGCCATAGGCTTTTCATTTGGTTTTCAGTACTAGGCAGGAATTTCCTCCTGTGGAGCGGGCCTCAAATCCAATCAGAGCCGTTGGTTTTCCCCATAATAGACATGCGACCATTGCATATTTGGTTTAGCTAGTCACATTTGAAGCTTATATGCTGCTGGTTAAGACCATTGATGACTTTTCTTCCTCAACAAGCTGCATAGGTCTTTTCAGCATCGTGACAACTAGTCATTAGATAGTAGTAGGCTTCTAGGTCAGCGCCAGCTTGATTTCTAAGTGTCTTGCAGCCCAAGCATGCGGTACCTCCAGCAATAAGGTCTTATCATCTAGCTTTGGTGGGCAACAGGAGCCTTGGCAGTAGCTTGTAGTGTTTTGATGCACTATGTTGGTGGTTTTAGAAAGGTCTTTCAGACTTGTGAACCCCAATTTTTGGGTCCTTATCATATATATTTTTTTTTTGTTTGTTTGTTTTTGTGAGGTAGGGTCTCACTGTAGTCCAGGCTGACCTGGAATTCACTATATAATCTCAGGGTGGCCTCGAACTCAAGGTGATCCTTCTACCTCTGCCTCGCGAGTGCTGGGATTAAAAGCATGCGCCACCACGCCTGGCCTGCTTATCATATTTTTAACAAACAGTTGGTAAAATGGTCTGGAGAAGGATTAATTATGAATTACTGAGTTCATCGGGAGAAATCATAACTCATGAAGTTTATTTAGGGGAAATTGATATCTAGGAAAAGGCTGGGTCAGTTCCACACACACATGGAAGATCAGACATAGAAGCCACTTCAAATAACAGAGCAGAAAGGATTAAGAAATAGTGAAGGGCTGAGTGTGGTGGCCCCATGCCTTTAATCCCAGCACTCAGGAGGCAGAGGTAGGAAGATCACTGCGAGTTCCAGGCCACCCTGGGTCTACAGAGTGTGTTAATAGTGAACGACTCATATATCAATGATAAACTGCACATATAATCATAATGAGAAAGTGCCCCAAAGCATGACACATATAGAAGGCAAGCAAAAAAGTACTCCAGCCAAGAAAGAAATACCCTGGTCCCAGCCAGACTGGGAAGGAGGGTCAAACTTGAGTGTCCTGGCCTGTTAACAGGGCAGAAAAGGAGAGAGGACTGGGCCATGTGTGTAACCTCCTTTATATGGATCAGATAACCAATCAGGGTGAGCCTGGCCATCAACTCAGGTGTGTAAGCAGAGACCTGATTGGTTCAGACTCAAGGAATCTGATTGATTCATGGACTTGGGGATGACCCAGAGAGGTGGAACTGAAGAAAGAAGACAGGGTTCCTGGATGGTATCTGGCAGCCTTCTTGGAAAGACAGGATCAGATACAAGTTTCAGTTTTGCCAAGATGGACAGATGGCATCTTCTTGATCCCTCTTTGAGCTTCTGTCCCAAACTACCTAAAAGAAGCTAGTTTTCTCTTGTCTCCTTCAGTATCAGGGCCTCTGACTGACAACTTGCTGGAAGTTATCCCACCTCTGGCACTAAAATTTTCTTCCAACAATCTATGGCTTCTGGACACAGGGAATTTCTGTCCAAATTTTTCTCTGTGTTTTACAAGATTTTTTTAAAAAATATTTATTTTATTTATTTATTTATAGAGGCAGAGAGAGAGAATGGCTGCTCTGTGGCCTCCAGCCCCTGCTAACTTACTCCAGATGCATGTGCCACTTTGTGCATCTGGCTTTCGTGGGTCCTGGGTAATTGAACCTGAGTCCTTTAGCTCTGCAGGCAAGCTCCTTAACTGCTAAGTTATCTCTCCAGCCTTAGCTGCCCCTCCCCCCATCTCTCTCTTTTAAACATATATATTGTTTAGTTAGTGAGAAGTAGGTTTCAATATGGCTTATTCATAACATCTTCATTTAAAAAATTTTTTTGATGCAGGTTCTTACTCTATCCCAGGCTGGTCAGGCACACTCTATAGTCTCAGCCTAGCCTTAAACTCACAACAATCCTACCATCTCTTCTTCCAAGAGCTGGGATGAAAATTGTGTGTCAGCATGTCCTGCTACATCTTTAATTTTGATTAATTCTCCTTTCTCTCTTTTCTCTCCTCTATCTCCTCCCTTGCCCCACTTAAACTACTCACAGTATTCTGCCCCTTTACTTACATATCTACTATACCCTGTCCTTAAGCCCTCCTCTCATGGGCCCGAAAGAAATAGCATCCTGTCTCTACTACTGACTTTTACTCCAACTCACATACAAATTAAACATTTGAAGTTAGGATCTACCACTGAGAGAGAGAGAACATGTAGCACTTGACTTTCTGGGCCTAGGTTACCTCACTTAATATAATCCTTTCCAGATCCATCCATTTCACTTCAATTTTCATAATTTCGTTTTTCTTTACCACTGAATAGAACTGTATTGTATAAATGTACCACATCTTCATTATGCATTCATCAATTGAGGGACATCTAGGGTGGTTCCAGCTATTGTGAATAGAGCCGCACTAAATGTGGATGAGCAATTATCTCTAAGGTGGTGAGTAGAATCCTTAGGATATATGCCAAAGAGTGGTATCCCTGGGTCATGTGTTAAATTTATTTTTAGCGGTCTCAGGAACCTCCACACTGACTTCACAATGGCTATACAAGTTTACATTTCTAACAATAGTGTAGGAAGAGTTCCTCTTTTTCCACATCCTCATTGTCACTTGTTTTCTTGATGATAGCCATTGTGATAGGAGTAACATAGAATCTCAAAGTAGTTTTAATTTGCATTTCCCTGATGGCTAAGGATGTAGAACACATTTTTAGATATTTATAGGCCACCTGTATTTCTTCTTTTGAGAACTCTCTATTTAGTTCCATAGCCCATTTTTTAAATTTTTTTCTCAATTTTTATTACCGTTTTCCATTATTATAAAAAATATCCGATGGTAATCCCCTCCCTCCCCCTTTCCCCTTTGAAATTCCATTCTCCATCATATCCCCTTCCCATCTCAAATCACTCTGTCTTTTATTTTGATGTCATGATCTTTTCCTCCTCTTATGTTGGTCTTGTGCAGGTAGTATCAGGCACTATGAGGTCATGGATATCCAGGCCATTTTATGTCTGGAGGGAGCACGTTGTAAGGAGTCCTACCCTTCCTTTGGCTCTTACATTCTTTCCGCCACCTCTTCCGCATTAGACCCTGAGCCTTGGAAGGTGTGATCGAGATGTTACTCAGTACTCCAGTCACTTCTTTCCAGCACTATGATACCTTCTGAGTCGTCCCAAGGTCACTGCCATCTGAAAAGAGAAGATTCTCTACCCAAAATGAGAGTAGCATTAATATAAGGGTATAAATATTAAGAGAAGTGCTTACTGGGTAGTCTGATAAGCATGGTATATCCATTTATCCAGACATCAGCAGATGTTACACCCCTAGGGCTTGTGACTTACCCCTGTTTTAAGTTTTCAGTATCAGGGATGTATTCCCTCCCATGGGGCAGGCCTCCAGTCTAATTGGAGGGCAGTTTGTTTCCACCATAATAGACGTGCTACTATTGCACCCGTTGGCTCATTTGGCCTGGCTGGCCAATTATAAGGCTTGCAGTGTCCACTGTTGAGTATCTTCACTGGTGGTATCTCTTTCTCCCATTGAACTGCATGCAGAATGGCTTCTTCCAGCTTTCTGTCAGCTGGTCTACATGGAGGAGGTTATCAGCTCAGTTCCAGCAGGATTTCTCAGTGGCCTTGCAGCCCAAGTATGTAGAGTTTTTAGCAATACAGTCTTACCATCTATTCCTGGTGGGAAACCAAGGGCCTTGCCATAGTCCATTTTTTTGATTGGGTTGTTTGATTTCTTATTATTTAGAGGTTTTTTTAAAATAATATATATCCTGGATCTTAATCTTCTGTTAGATGGATAGCTCGAAAAGATTTTCTCCCATTCTGCACGTTGCCTCTTTGCTATATTCACAGTATCCTTTGCTGTACAAAAGCTTTGTAAATTTCATGAGGTCCTGGTGGTTTATCAGTGGTTTAACTTCCTTAGCAACTGTGATTTTACTCAGAAAGTTGTCGCCTATGCCAGCATGTTAAAGTGTCTTCTCTACTTTTTCCTCTAGCAGTTTGGGGTTTCAGTTCTGATGTTAAGGTCTTTGATCCATTTGGACTTGATTCTTGTACATGGAGAGAGAGCAGGATCTATTTTCATCCTTCTACATATGAATATCCAGTTTTCCCAGCACCATTTGTTAAAGAAGCTGTCTTTTCTCCCATGAATATTTTTGGCATTTTTATAAAAATTGAGGTGGTTGTAGCAGCCTGGGTTTACATCCTCCCCTCTGTTCCATTGGTCTGTGTGTCTGTTTTTGTGCCAGTACCATGCTGTGTTTGTTACCATGGCTCTGTAATGTATCTTAAAATCAGCTATGGTGCATGGTGTTGCATGTCTTTAATCCCAGCCCTTGGGTGATAGGGTTAGGAGAATCTCTGTGAGTTCAAGGCCAGCCTGAGACTTACATAGTGATGCATACTAGGTTAGCCTGGGCTAGAGTGAGACCCTACCTCAAAAAATAAGGTATGGTGGTATTGCAAGCCTTACTTTTTGTTGTTCAGAATTGTTTTGGCTATTCAAGAGTTTTTTTGTGTGTATGCTTTGAAATGAGTTCTAGGATTGTTTTTTCTATTTCAGTGAAGAATGACATTAGAATTTTGATGGGGATTGCTTTAAATGTGTAGATTGCTTTTGGTAAGATTGACATTTTTTTACTTTCAATTTTATTTTTATTTATTGGAGAGGAGAGAGAGAGAGAGAGAGAGAGAGAAAGAGAAATAGACAGGGAAAGAGAGAGAGAATGGTTGTGCCAGGGCCTCTAGCAGATGAACTCCAGATGCATGTGCCACTTTGTACATCTGGCTTACGTGGGTTCTGGGGAATCAAATCTGAGCCCTTTGGCTTTGCAGGCAAGCGCCTTAACCGCTAAGCCATCTCTCCAGCTCCAAGATTGACTTTTTTTTACAATATTGATTCTTTCAATCCAAGAACATGGGATGTCTTTCTATTTCCTAGTGTCTTCTGCAATTTCTCCTTTGAGTGTGTTGAAGTTTTCATTGTAGCGAGCCTTCACTTCCTTGGTTAGGTTTTATTCTAGGGTACCTTATTTATTTATATATTTTGAGGCAATTGTGAATTGGAGTGATTCTCTGACTTCATTCATCCTCAAGCATATTTGTTGTTTAGGAAGGCTACTGATTTCTGTGTGTTAATTTTGTACCCTGCTACTTTGTTGAAAGTGTTATCAGCTCTAACAGTTTGTCAGGAGAGTCTTTAGGGTCCCTTATGTGTAGAATCATATCATCTGCAAATAATGATAACTTGACTCTTCTTCCTTTACAATTTGTATCCCTCTTATTTGTGTCTCTTTGTCACTGCCATAGCTAGCACTTCTGGTACTATATTAAATAAAAGAGGGGACCCTTGATTTGTTTCTGATATTATTGGAAATGCTTCAAGTTTTCCCCCCATTTAGTATAATGTTGGCTGTAGGTTTCATCAGTAGCGTTTCTTATCTGCCAAGGGCCAAAGGGAAGGCATAAACTTAGTATTAAAAGGTATACAATGCTTTATGTCTGAGCCAGCAGTAGGCCACATTACACGTCCAATTAGCACTCTAATCAGACACCTAAAGCTTATTCTAAGTACATCCTTTGATGAATAAAATGCCCTTTCAGTGTTCATTGCTGTAAATCTATCTTCTCTAAGGCATAGAGAAGGTTAATACTGTTGTCATGTGATGCTGATGTTTGTACTCAGTGCCCTGGACTCCCATTTACCTAATTTTCTTGCTTTAGTAGGTTAATCATTTGAATTTGCTGTTAGTTGTGGTATCTGATTTATTTCCTATCCATCCTGTTGTAAACGTTTTCTATCCTCCGTCCTCTCCACTCAGATGGCCCTCGTTCTACAGGCTGGAGGGAGCACATGGAACGCCGGCGGAGATTTGAATTTGATTTTCGAGATCGAGATGATGAGCGGGGTTACCGAAGGGTGCGCTCTGGCAGTGGGAGCATAGATGATGACAGGGATAGCTTACCTGAATGGTGTTTAGAGGATGCTGAAGAAGAAATGGGCACGTTTGACTCGTCTGGAGCATTTCTTTCTCTAAAAGTAAGAAATTTGTTTTAAATGTCATGATAGGCAGTGACCATACACCAAGGCCAAGTATGTTATTGTCTTACAATTTTCTTTCTTGCTACAGAAAGTACAGAAAGAAGCCATTCCTGAAGAGCAGGAGATGGACTTCAGGCCTGTGGAGGAAGGAGAAGAGTGCTCTGACTCTGAGAGTAGCCATAATGAAGAGGCCAAAGAACCTGATAAGACAAATAAGAAAGAAGGAGAGAAGGCAGAGAGAGCAGGAGTTGGTAAGGTCCATCTTTTTTTTTTTCTTTCTTTCTTTCTTTCTTTTTTTTTTTTTTTTGAGGTAGGGTCTCTCTCTAGCCTAGATTGACTATGTAGATTCACTATGTAGTTCCAGACTGGCCTTGAACTCACAGTGATCCTCTTATGTCTGCCTCCCTAGTGGTGGGATTAAAGGCGTGCACCATCATACTCAGCCATCTTTTGTCTGCCTTGTGCTCCTTCAAGTGATAGCTTTCTGAATTCATTGAAGATTACTTTGTGTTCTAGAAGCAGGTGAGGAAACACCTCAGACTTCATCATCATCTGCTAGACCAGGTACTCCCGAGCATCCGCTTCAGGAAGTACCGCAGTTTGAGAGGAAAGATGAACCCAAAGCGGAACAAATGGAAAAACCTGAGGAGGATGGTCATACTGAGAAGAGCCTGCCAGCCAAGGCGCCCAGCAGAGGGGATGGTATGTATTTGTGAGAGGTACTGGCTATAGTAGGGTTCTGCTGAAGCCAGTTATTATTAGTGTCTTAAGCTTTTATGTAAGCCAGGGGTAAATTACTGGAACAGATTACTTTTATCAGCAAATCCCACCATTCAATGATTTCTTCATATCTGTTCATCTCAAAATTTATGAAAATAGAATTAAAATCTGGAAGTGTGAGGACTGGAATTTACTTCCTAAGGTCTTAACAACATAGCTACCTCAACAGCATTTATTAATCTGGTCTAAAAGCCTCTAAGTAAGTTTCATTCCCATAGCACTTATTTTCTTTTCTAATAATGGTTTGAACCCCACCAAAATGCCAGTGTTACAAAAGGGACTAAAGAAGTAGATGGATGAGTCTGGAACTCCACCACCTTTGCTGGAATACAAGTGTATACATATCGTTTCCAGTAGATACTAAGTTGTCTTGAACTGCTCATACCTCTTTTAAGGCAATAGTAGTGCATAATTATTGTGCTTGCAAATATTTTTAAATGACATAGTTTTGTATGATGTTGAAGGGTTTTGATTCATTCACCATAAAAATTCATACTCCTGGGCCAGCTGTCAATGGCTTAGTACTTTAATCCCTGTGCTCTGGAGGCTGAAGTAGGAGGATCACCTTGATCTTGAGGCCAGCTTGGGCTATAGTATGAGCTTCAGGTCATTTTGTGCTAGAGCAAGACCCTGCCTCAAAAAACCTAATTAATGCTCTTGAATATGACCTAGTAGATAGACCTTACATCTAGCATCTGAATCTCTTCATTCAATTTCAGAAACAGCCTCTTTATTTCTTACTCATTCCACTCACCAGCCTCAAAACCTTTTAAGTCTTGACTTGTGCTCTGTTTTCTGTGTTTATGCTTTTCTCTGTGCCTAAAACTTCCCTCTCAGCTAGGTTGTTGTCTTCTGTTTTTATTTTACTGAGTGTGTATGTGTGTGCATGCGTGTGTGGAAGTTAGAGGACTTGTTGTGTTAGTCACTGTTTCCCCCTTATCTGTGGTTCTGAGGTCAGGATTTTTACTCTGTGTGCTTTGCTGCTGTACTTGCCATAGGCATCTCACCAGAGCCAGTATTCTGGAACTGCAGAAGCCCACCAATTCCAGCTCTTTATGTGGGGCCTGGGAAGTTGAACTGAGGTATTCCAGCTTGAGGAGAATTTGAAGGTGTGCATGTATAGCTGGATGAATTGGGAGAGAACATATTAGGACCAGGGGCTAATGAAAGTAAAGTGAGGAAGTGGAACTGATTGAATCACAGACAAGAATCAGATCCTGCTTTTTAAAAAATTTTCTTTTAAAAAATATGTTTGTTGCTGGTCATGGTGGCACACATCTTTTTTTTTTCCCCAAGGGGATAAGAAATTGTTTATTTTGGAGCTAAATATGAATGACCATGACCCAGGAACACAGACTTAGGTTACCCCAAACTGTATGTTCCAATGGTTTCATGAAATTTTTATAGTTACAGAACAAAGGAAAGTTATAAACTAAGACTGCTTTCCAAATACATTAACTGTCAGGTAGGAGGGCTACAAGAAAGGGAGTGAATTACCATAGGCTTCAGATGCTATCTGATGACATGTTTAGCCTTTGGGTTGGTAGAAGCTGGGGGTCTATTCATACATTCCAAAAAGCTCACACCTGATCAACTGATAGTCACCAGGATGTTAGGTCAGACCCAGAGGTGGGCAACAAATGGGTAACTAGGGGTTAAAAGTAGCCCAAGTTAGCTGGAGAGATGGCTTAGCGGTTAAGCGCTTGCCTGTGAAACCTAAGGACCCCGGTTCGAGGCTCGATTCCCCAGGACCCACGTTAGCCAGATGCACAAGGGGGCGCACGCATCTGGAGTTCGTATGCAGTGGCTGGAAGCCCTGGCGTGCTCTTTCTCTCCCTCCCTCCCTCTCTCCCTTTTTCTCTGTCTGTCACTCTCAAATGAATAAATAATAAACAAAAAAAAATTAAAAGAAAGAAAAAAAAAGTAGCCCAAGTTAAAAAACAAAAAAGTAGCCCAAGTAATTTGGCTCTGATGTGGCAAATTCCATCTCTGAGAGATCTAGCAGTCCATTCAGCCTTAATTTAGACAGATGCACTGCTTCCCCACAACTTCATTTCACAATGGGTGGCACACATCTTTAATCCCAGCACTTAGGAGGCTGAGGTGGGAGGATCACTGTGAGTTTGATGCCAGCCTGAGATTACATAGTGAAATCCATGTCAGCCTGGGCTAGAGTGAGACCTCACCTTGAAAAACCAAAATATATGTATTTGTGCTTATTTATGTATTTGAGAGAGAGAGAGAGAGAGAAAGCGAGCGCGAGCGAGCGAGCGCACGCACAAGTATGTATCATGTCTCTTGCTACTGCAAATAAATTTCATACACATGCTCCACTTTTTATATTTGACTTTATGTGGGTACTGGGGAATTGAACACAGGCTAGCAGGCTTTGCAAGCAAGTGCCTTTAACTGCTGAACTATCTCCCCAGCCCAGATCCTGTTTTTATTTAGGTGACATATGAGGTGTGCCAAAGAGGCTGGTAGGGAACATAATTGCTGCTTAGATCTGACAGCTTGGTAGAGGGTACCCCATAATGACAAATGGGCTACTCTGCATGCTGTTGAACTTCTGAGTAACAAAATGAGGTAAGCAGGGCACCTGTGAAAGGAAGAAGTGGCAGGTGAGATTTCAGAGTCAAAGTGGACAGGACTTAGTTATTGGCTGTCCACTAGGGCATAACAGGGAGAAAAGTTTGTGGTGCCATTCATAGGAAAAGATAATGGAAGTTGAGGCCCCCAATTTATTTATTTATTTATTTTTGTTTGTTTGTTTGTTTCTTTTGAGGTAGGGTCTCACTCTGGCCCAGGCTGACCTGGAACTCACTATGTAATCTCAGGGTGGCCTCGAACTCACGGCGATCCTCCTACCTCTGCCTCCCGAGTGCTGGGATTAAAGGCATGCGCCACCACGCCCGGTGAGGCCCCCATTTTAGAGTAGAGCAAATAATTTAATTTTCAATATTGGCTCTGAAATATTGATATAAATAAAATTGACCAGAGAATAGTTGTGAATAAGGGAGTATAGCTGAAGAGGAGTAATTTACAGCTAAAGAGACAGTAAGGACTTAAGAGTTTTAAGGCTGGGCTAAGTAGTGGTACCTTTTCTCAAAAACAAAACAAAAAAGTGCACCACCACCACAAATACACAGTTGGGTAGGGTTGAAGAGCTGAATGAAGATAGAACCTTGGGTAATTCGTACTTTTAAGGATAGAGGAAGGAAGGGGAGCCAGAGAGATCCTCAGAGGCAAAAAGGGCAGCCAAGGAGAGTGATAGTGCAAACTAGCTGAGGGCAGTTCAGCTCAGACAGCACCAACGACATCCAGTGCTGCAAAGAGCCCAGCTGATGAAGATGAGAAAAGTTGGATTTGTCAGCTTTGTGTTACTGTGTCTTCAAGAGAGACACTTTCCTGGGAAGCACAAGTCATGTTGTATCAGGTGTGTGTTGTAGTGAACCGGAGACAGCTTGTACAGACTGTCCTTTAAATGTGCTTCGCAAAGCCTGAGAGGAGAAGGTATTTGGAGAAGCTATTCATAATTGAACAGACAAGGGTTTACAGGAAAAACTACAATTTCATCTAGTCTCATCTGGGCGCATGCTCCCCATTCACCTTCCTCACTGTCTTCTCATGAAAGGTTAGAACTTTAACCCAAAGCAGAGGCACTGCTGCAACTTGGATTCTTACTGAGAAGAACATTCTGCATTCCTGAGAGGGATTCTTGGATAAGACATGTAATGTTGTATTAAGTTAATTATGACTTGAAATTCATATTCTTTCAAGACGATTGCAGATATTTTCAGTAAGTATTGTGATGAGAGCTTTAATTTTCTCTTACTACTTGGGTTCATCCTGTACAGAGGGACTAGACTGCTGCCACCTGTAAGTATTTGACAGATGCTTTATGACAGAGACACTGTCAAAAACCCCTTTAGGCACCCTTTACCTCTCCTCTTTCCTCGTTCTGTGGTAGTAATTCTGACAGTCTAGGGAGGAACCCTATACGACTCCATCAGAAACCGCTTCAGTGCTCATGACAGGTCCACATTTCTGTGGGGTCCACACAGCAGAGTTAACCTCTTAGGAATCTCCTTATTGCCAAGGATTTTCATTGCTCTAAATTGTTTTCCTTTAGAAATGGTTCCTGATATCCAGCAACCCCTGACACAGCTCCCTCCAGACACAGCCTCTCCTCTTCTCATCCTTCCACCTCCTGTTCCTACTCCTAGTCCTGCCCTTCGGCCAGTTGAGACAGCAGTCATCAGTGCTCCTGGAATGGGCAGTGTTTCCACAGAGCCAGACGATGAAGACGGTCTTGAACATTTGGAACAGGTATAATTCACATTACTCACCTTTATCTCTAAATTACCATAAAATGTCAGAAAGTTTTAAGTGAATATTCATCTGTAGAATTTTATGCAGTAGATTTTAAGAACTGGAAACTTGTTTGGTTATTTAATATTTGTAAGAGTAATTGTCTTTCAGATCATTTCACGCTCATAAGTTTCTGCTATGTGGTAGTCATTGTGTCAGGTTATTTTTTGATCTTCTGAGGTTGCCCTTAGCTGTTTACATTTCATTTTTTCTTTTAACATTAGTGGAATGCTAAAAATGGTGAATACAAACAGCTGTGGATAGCCACTGTGTTTTCTGTGGTTTTTACCTCTAGTGTGGTAGGGAAAATACTTAAAAGTCTCAGTATATTGCATTTTATTCATGTCTCTACATTTCCTTAAAATCGTATGTACCATTGTTAATGGAAAGTAAATGATAGCTTGTTTTTTTTTTAATAAATGTATTTATTGGCAAGGAGAGAGAGAGAGAGAGAAGGAGCGGGGAGCAGAAGAGAGAAAAAGGGAGGAAAAGAAGGGAAGCAGAACAGAACAGAATAGAATATGAGAATGGGCATACCAGGGCCTCTTAGCACTGCACACAGACTGCATTGGGGAGTCAAACCCAGGCCATCAGACTTTGCAAGCAAGCACCTCTAACCACTGAACCATCTCTGCAGCCTTTATAGCATGCTTTTCCACAAAAAAATTTCTCTTTCTTTTGGGATGGTGTTTTAGAGGCAGGAAATGCAGGAAGGAGGATAGTACATTTGTAAAACTTAATAAAAGATTTTATTTGTGTGAGTTTTCTTCCTATAATACCTGCTACAATTTAAAGTTGACCAATAGCATATTTGTTTAAAACCTTAATGTGTTGATTAGAAACCTGGGCTTTGATTTATACTAGTTTGTATTTCAGTCTCATTGGTTTGATTAATAACTTTGAAACTTAGTCTAGACTTGACATATTTGAATTGTAATTTCCTTCTCAGTAAAGTTGGGAAGCCTGTTTCATGGCTTATTGAGAAAATTATTACCTGCTATTTTTCTTGGATAGTGTCTTTCATGCATTACAAAAAAGGTAGGCATTATTATTACATGCTAAGTATTAGGATCATTTGCTTCCTTCATTTTTTCCCCTGTAATTAGCAAGCTGAGAAAATGGTGGCTTATCTCCAAGACAGTGCGCTAGACGATGAGAGACTGGCATCAAAACTGCAAGAGCACAGAGCTAAAGGAGTGTCAATTCCATTGATGCACGAGGCAATGCAGAAGTGGTATTACAAAGATCCTCAGGGAGAAATCCAAGGTAAGTTGGTTATTTTTACTGTAACTATTAATGTATCTGCATTACCTCCAAGAATTTCTTAAAGAGGAATTTGCTTAATATTAGCTTACATAACAGTAGGGAAAGAAGTCAATAGACTTTCTTTATAACTGAAGAAAAATAGTAGGAAAATTGAATACAGTTCAGAATATGATGACTAATATGCGGGCTATAAGCAGAACACTCTACACTACTTGAGCTCTAGTCTTCCCAGCTGGCCAGGTGAATGACCCTGACCAGCAGGAGTGATAGCAGCAGTATTGGAGGACCTTGAATATTTTCAGAAGTCATGAGAACCAACAGTGGCTAAAAAAAGACAGTAGTGTATTACAAATGAATCCCTTCAAAGACTCGAAGTTAGATTAGAATGAGAAAAGAATGCTGTCAAGGATACTGGTGGATTCTTTTGAAATTAGTTGTTGGATTATGTTAGTGTCAATTCTAGGATACATTTTATTAAGTATAGCTAAAGTGTAGTCCAGTTTCACAATCTAGATAGTGATGTCAACACAGTTCAGGCTTGAACCTTTCCATTATAGCAGGGATCCCACATGTTGCCCTTTTATAACCACATGTATCTTCCTTTTACTCACACTCCTTTATTAACCTTTGGTAACCACTAACCTATTTTATATTTTATATATTAATATTTTATGACTGTTCTGTAAATAAAATGTATAGTATGTAACTTTGGGTTGGTAGAGGTTGGCTCTGTGTAGCAAAATCCCCTGGTGATTCCTCTAGGTGGTTTCATATGTCAGTAATTTGTTTCTTTATATTATTGAGTCATATTGGATGATATCAATGTTATAGCTTGTTTTACCATTTATATGATGGACATTTGGGTTCTAATTTTTTACTATTATGAATAAAACCTCTCTAAACATTCATAGGCAAATTTTTTTTTCAAGGTAGGGTCTCACTCTATCCCAGGCTGTCCTGGAACTCACTGTGTAGACTCAGGGTGGCCTTGAACTCATGACGATCTTCCTACCTCTGCCTCCAGAGTGCTGGAGGCAGATTTTTAAAAACTTTCTGTTGATAATTTTCATACATGCACATAATTTATTTTGATCATAATCCCCTACCATTACCTTCTTTTGTCTCCTGTTCCCTAATCCTTTCCTCTCCTAATCCTTTCCACTGAACAACTCCTTCTTTCCTCTTTTTCTTTTTTTACTTTGGTTTTTCCAGAGAGGGTATTGCTCTACCCCAGGCTGACCTGGAATTCACTATGTAGGGTGGCCTTGAACACACAGCAATTTCACGAGGTCCCAGTGGTTAATCTGTGGTTTTATTGCCTGAGCAATTGGGGTTATATTCAGAAAGTCTTTGCCAAGACCAATATGTTGAAGGGCTTCCCCTGCTTTTTCTTCTAGTAGTTTCAGTTTCAGGTCTGATACTAACGTCTTTGATCCATTTGGGCTTAATTCTTGCATGGAGAGAGATAAGGATCTATTTTCACCCTTCTACAGATACATATCCAGTTTTCCCAGCACCGTTTGCTGAAGAGGATGTCTTTTCTCCAATGAGTATTTTTGTTGAACATCAGGTGGCTATAGCTTATTTACATCTGGGACCTCTATTCTGTTCCATTGATCAACATGTCTGTTTTTATGCCAGTACCATGCTGTTTTTGTTACTGTGACTCTGTAGCATAGGTTAAAATCAGGTATGGTGATACCATCAGCTTTATTTTTGTTGCTCAAAATTGTTTTAGATATTTGAGGTTGTTTTTGTGCTTCCAGTTGAATTTTTGGATTGTTTTTCCTATTTGTGTGAAGAATGCCATTGGAATTTTGATGGGGATTGCATTAAATGTGTAGATTGCTTTCGGTAAGATTGCCATTTTCACAATATTGATTCTTCCGATCCAAGAACAAGGGATGTCTTTCCATTTCCTAGTGTCTTGTGCAATTTCTCATTTGAGTGTTTTAAAGTTTTCATTGTAGAGATCCTTTACTTCCTTGATTAGGTTTATTCCAAGGTACTTTTTTTTTCTCCCAAGGTAAGGTCTCACTCTAGCCCAGGCTGACCTGGAATTCACTGTGGAGTCTCAGGGTGGCCTCGAACTTATGGCAATCCTCCTACCTCTGCCTCCTGAGTGCTGGGATTAAAGGCATGCACCACCACGCCTGGCTTCCTTTTATTTATTTATTTTTTTTTGATGCAGTTGTGAATGGGAGTGATTCTCTGATTTCATCCTCTGTGTGTTTGTTGTTAGCATATAGGAAGGCTACTGATTTCTGTGTGTTTATTTTATATCCTGCTACATGGCTATAAGTGTTTATCAGCTCTAACAGTTTGCTGGTAGAGTCTTTGGGGTCCTTTATAGAATTATGTCATCTGCAAATAATAACTTGGATCTCTTCCTTTCCAGTTTGTTTCCCTTTTATGTGTGTCCACACAGAGGAAAAACCACCACCAGCACCATGAGCAAGCGCACTCTGGGAACCCCAGGCCGAGCTCAACACTTTGTATACCTTAGGCTGGAATTCAGATCCACCCCCAGTGACAACCCCCCCCCCCCATCCCACCCCAGCTTCTGCCTTCTAGGGGCAGAAGCTGCAAACTCAATTTTTTTTTTTTTTTTTTGAGGTAGGGTCTCACTCTAGTTCATGCTGACCTGGAATTCACTATGTAGCCTCAGGGTGTCCTTGGAACTCACAGTGATCCTCTTGCCTTTGCCTCCGGAGTGCTGGGATTAAAGGTGTGCGCCACCATGTCTAGCCATGCAAACTCAATTTTAATAATGCCTGAGTCTGTTAGGGGACATAGATTCAAACTGTCACAGAGGGCCTGATAGAGATGTCTCATTTAGTGATGAGAACTCCATAGTTACTTCTTCATAATACTTTGATGAATTTTAAGTCTCCTCAGTGATCACCATCTGCAAAAAAAAGCTTCTCAGACCAAAAGTGAGAGCAGCACTAATCTGTGGGTATAAACATAAATATATTGGGCTGTAGAGATGGCTTAGTGGTTAAGGCACTTGCCTGCAAAGCCAAAGGATCCAGGTTTGATTCCCCAGAACCCATGTAAGTCAGATGCACAAGGTGACGCAAGCATCTGGAATTTATTTGCAGTTGCTGGAGGTCCTGGAATGCCCATTCTCTCTCTCATCTCTCTTCTTCTTTCTCTTTCTCCAACAAGTAAATAAAAATAAAAATAGGGGCTGGAGGGATGGCTTAGCGGTTAAGGCATTTGCCTGCAAAGCCAAAGGACCCAGGTTCGATTCCTTAGGACCCACGTTAGCCAGATGCACAAGGGGCTGCACATGTCTGGAGTTCATTTGCAGTGGCTAGAGGCCCTGGAGCGCCCATTCTCTATCTCTTTTTCTCTGTCAAATAAATAAATAAAAGTAAAAATATATTTTAAAATGTAAATTAGAGGGCAACTTGATGAACACAACATACTCATTTAGCCCAAACAACAGTAGTAGTTTCTCACTAGGGGAGAAACCATACGTTTTTGATTAGTACTAGACATGACTTCTCTCCTGTGGAGAGGGCCTCAAATATAATCAGAGAGTAGTTACCCCCAAAACAGTCATGCCACTGTTGCCCCAGTGGGCACATGTTGCCTGGCTGGCTGGTTGTATATCTCACAGGGTCCACTGCTGTTTAAGACTGTTAATGACTTTTCTCCCCTAGCAGCCTATGGAGCACTTTCCCACACTGTAACAGCTAGCTAGCAATGAGGAAGCTTCCAGCCCAGTTCCAGCTTAGTCTTAGTGTCCTGCTAGTGGAGTCTTCAGTAATAATAGGGTTTTATTATCTAATTCTGGTGGACAGCAAGGAGCATTGGTAACATCCTGTATTGTTTTGGGGGCCTCAAAGGCTTTCCTAGCCAACAGATCAATGGAAGATGTCCCATCCCTGGCACTGGGATTTTCCTACAACATGTGGTTTTTTTGGGTTCAGCATTCTCCACCCACTCAGGGACACTTCTGCTCATGCACAGGCTTTTGTGTGATTGTGCCCTCATTCCTTCAGTATGATTGCCTAGAATTGCAGTTGGTAGGTTAAAGGGTGGTTGTATGTACAGGATGTTTTTTTCCCTTCGGTTTGTTTTTTTATTGACAACCTCCATACTTATGTACAGTGTACCCTGGTCATAATCACACACCTGCCACCTTCCTTTGTCCCCCTTCCTGTATGTTTACTTTCTTATTACTATTTTTTTCTTTTCGAGGTAGGGTCTCCCTGTAGCCCATGCTAACCTGGAATTCACTGTGTAGTCTCAGGCTAGACTCGAACTCACAACAGTCCTCCTGCCTCTGCCTCTGCCTCCCGAGTGCTGGGATTAAAGGTGTTCATCACCACGCCTGGCTATGTTTACTTTCCTAAACAAACAACCACACTTCAGATGCGTGCGCCCCCTTGTGCATCTGGCTTATGTGGGTCCTGGGGAGTCAAATCTGGGTCCTTTGGCTTTGCAGGCAAGCACCTTAACTGCTAAGCCATCTCTGTAGCTCTGGATTTTTGAATATTGTATTTTTTGCTGTCTGTCAAGTATTCTACAAGTGTCAGTTTCCGTTGGTTAATGATGTTCGCTTACTGTCATACAATTTTCTGTTTAGCTCTATCAAGCATTGAGTGGGTGCTGGAGCAATTGCTCAGTGGTTAAAGGTGCTTGCTTACCTGACAGCCTGGTTCAATTCCCCAGTACCCATGTAAGCCAGATACAAAGTGTTACCTGTATCTGGAATTTGTTTGCAGTGGTATGAGGCTCTGGTGTGCCTACCCTCTCCTCCCTCTTTCTCTCTTAAATAAATAAACTTTTGGGATGAGGGGATGGTGTAGTCTCTTCAGCTTGTGAATTACCTGCTTTTTTCAATTCTTTCAGATTCTGTTTTATATATTTTGTAGCTTTGCTTTTGGCTCATACATATGTGCGGTGTCTTTGTTGAATGATCCTGTATTTATTGTATGTCTCTTTTGGCTCTGCTTATCAAATACTAATACAACTATCAATTTAGTGTCTTTTTATGTTTTAGAGAGAGAAAAACAGATAGAGAATGGGTGTGCCAGGGCCTCTAGATACTGCAGACACATGTGCCACCTTGTGCATCTGACTTATGTGGGTACTGGGGAATCAAACCTGGGTCCTTAGGCTTTGTAGGCAAGCATCTTAACCACTGAGTCATCTCTCCAGCCCTGACCTTTTTTTTTTTTTTTAAATACTTTATTTATTTAGTTTTGAGAGGGAGAGGCAGAATGAGGAGGGAGAGTGAGCACACCAGGGCCTCTAGCCACTGCAGAAAAACTCCAGATGCATGCACCACCTTGTGCATCTGGCTTACATGGATACTAGGGAATCGAACCTGGGTCCTTAGGCAAGCACCTTAACCGCTAAGCTATCTCGCCAGCCCTTAGCTTCAGTATTAACATTTGCCTGATAATAATCGGTTGTCTCTTCTCACTTCCTGTCCCTCCCCTTCCTCTCTACCTCAGAGTATCTAGGCCAGGCTGGCCTCGATTTCTTAGTAATCCTCCTACCTCTGCTTCTTGAGTTCCAAGACTAAAAGTGTGCACTACCATGTCCAGCTTTACATCATTTTTTATCCTTTCATTCTTCCTACTTTTATTATGTTTGCGTTTCTTGTATACAGCACATACAGATGCTCCTCGCCTTCCCTGGAGGCTACCCTGGTCCCATCATAAGTTGAAAATATTGTAGGTCAGAACTACATTTCATATTCTTAACCTATTGAACATCATAGGTTAATAGCACACCATACCATACCACCAGAGTCCTAGATTTTAACTTTATCACCATGTGACTGGCTGAGAGCAATGTTTTGCTGCTGTTGCCCAGCATGGTAAGATACTATATTCTATGTATTTTTAGCTCAGGAAAAGATCAAAATTCAAAGTTTGGTGGCTGCTGAATGTGTGTTCTGCATTCCCATCACTGTTAAGCTGTATGTAGTGAGCCACATTTCTAGAATTGCCAACTTCCTCATCACCAGGTCTGGAATAGAAGAGAGCCCAAGTACTTCACAATCATCTCATTCTTCAGTCCTGAGGCCCCTAGTAGCTTTGATTTTTTAAAATTTAATTTTTTTTTGGTTTTTCAAGGTAGGGTCTCACTCTAGCCCAGGCTGACCTGGAATTCACTATGGAGTCTCAGGGTGGCCTCGAACTCACGGCAATCCTTCTACCTCTGCCTCCCGAGTGCTGGGATTAAAGGCGTGCGCCACCACGCCCGGCTTAAAATTTAATTTAATTTCAATTTTTATTTATTTAACAGAGAAGGAGGGAGAGAAAGAGAATGGGTGTGCCAGGGCCTCCAAGCCACTGAAAATGAACTCCAGACGCATGGACCCCCTTGTGCATCTGGCTAACGTGGCTTCTTTGACTTTGCAGGCAAACGCCTTTACCGCTAAGCCATCCCTCTAGTCCAACTTTGCTCTTTTGCTCCACCCTTTAGAGTGTCTTCTCTGTTTGCTTTATATATAATTTTCATTTTTTTAGTTTGTAGTGATACTTACTGAGAGGAATAGAGAAAAACAGGTCTGTACCGTCTTTCTCAAGTAACAGTTCTAGAGCTTCATTTGGATATAGTCACTGTTCAATAAGTATTTGCTGAATGAACTCACAAATGACTTACTCGGTGGAATGTTGATTTTTTTGCTTGCTGTGTATGGGTTGGTATGCACATATATGTGTCCTTGCAGTGCCCCATGTGCTCACCTGCTACATGTAGCTGTGCTTGCCTGTGGTGGGAAGAGCTGGATGTTGGGTGTCTCGCTCCAGGGCTCTTCTGCCTGTTCTTTGAGCAAAGTCACTTAATCTATACCAGCCGGAGCTTGCTATTTGCAAGCCTGGTTGACTCCCTGGTCTCTTTGCTCCCCTCTATAGGGCTGAGGTTACTTGCAGGGCATGGCATATCCAGCTATTTATGTGAGATCTGGAGAGTTGAACTAGTTTCAGGTCCTCGTGCTTGTGAAGGAAGCTAACTTAACTGCTGATCCATCTCTTCAGCCCTTCATTTTATATATAAAGTGTGTGATTATTTCTTATTGGAAAACATCTGGAGAATGTTATCCCCTCCCCCCAAGTCCACATTTAGCCTTACCTGGGTAAATAAATTACAGTTTGCCTTGTTCAATTGACTATTACTTTTATCTTTTTATCTCAACTTCACTAATCTCTAGAATATAGTAAAAATTGGAGACTATGTTCATCCCTAAGCATCTGTATTCTCTCTGCCACATTGATAACAAACCAGCAAGTGGGCTGGAGAGATATCTCAGCAGTTACCCACATAAAGCCAGATGCACAAGGTGACACATCCATCTGGAGTTTGTTTGCAGTGGCTAGTGGCCCTGGCACACCCATTCTCTCTATATATATCCCTCTATCTCCCTCCCCCCTCAAATAAATAAATAAATATTTTTTAAAGACAGCAAGTGCTATTAATTCTTTGCAATTGTATTGTATTTTTCTGACAAGTGAATTGTTACAGAACTTGTGATAGAGACCAGTTACACTATTTAGAGTCATTAAAGCAGTGTTGAGAACTTGGGATATATAAAAACAGAGAGTGGGTTAGGAATGTAGCTCAGTGCTAGGTGCTGAGTTTGATGCCCAGGATTGCAACACAAAAGAAAGAAACAAAAACAGAGCCTGTTTCAAAATTGTTTTTGTTATATTTATTGGGAACCTATTTACCACTTTCAGAGGTAAATTAAGATGTTGTAAACTATGTATAAACCCGGGACCAAGGAAGTAATTTTTATTTTAGAGCCTGAAAGGACTCTTAATGTCCTTCTGTTTAATTGGTTTTCTTATAGGTCCCTTCAATAATCAAGAGATGTCAGAGTGGTTTCAGGCGGGCTATTTCACTATGTCTTTGCTGGTGAAGAGAGCATGTGATGAAAGTTTTCAACCTCTTGGTGATATCATGAAAATGTGGGGAAGGGTTCCCTTCTCTCCAGGTCCAGCTCCCTCTCCTCATATGGTGAGTACCTTCCAGCTGGCCTGGAATAAATATTAGACATATATTAGATATACATGTTAGAGGTGTAGTTTCTCTTTGAATGGGAACCTAGTTAACATTTGTTACCTTTCTTGCTGTGACTAAATACCTGACAAAAGTCACTTAAGGAAAGAAGGCTTTATCTTGGCTTGCTTGAGGGCATCATTATAATGAAGGGAAGGCCTGGCTATGGGAGTTTGGGGCAACTGGTAACACAGTTCTCCTAGTTAGAAAGCAGAGAAAGATGAAGCTGTTGTTTAGTTTGCTTTCTCTTTTTTTTATTCAGTCCAGGACCCCAGTCCATGGAATGATGCTGCCCATATTTGGGGTGGTCTTCCCACCTTAATTAACCCAATCTAGAAACTCTCTCACAGACATGCCCAGAGGTTAGTTTCCTGTTGGATTCTAGATCCTGTCAAATCAACAATCAGTATTAACTAGCATAAGTCTACATCTTGTCATCTGACACACAAACATACCATTTTTAAGTCCTAACCTTCCACTACTTGTCTTCATAGGTTCATGGCCATCACATAATACAAAGTTCATTCATTTAACTTTTAAACATCCCCATAAATTTTAAACGTTGGGCCGGAGAGATGGCTTAGCAGTTAAGGCACTTGCCTGCAAAGCCTAAGGACGTGGGTTTGATTCCCCAGTACCCACGTAAAGCCAGATGCACAAGGTGGCACATGTGTCTGAAATTTGTTTGCAGTGGCCAGATTCCCTGGCACACCCATTCTCACTCTCTCACTCCTTCCCCTTTCTCTCTCTGCCTCTTTCTCTCTCACTGTCTCTCAAATAAATAAAATAAATAAAAAAGCTTCCAAAGTGTAAAAGCATAGTCTCTTCTGAGACTCAGGTTAATGTCTTAACTGTGAGCCCCTAAAACACCTAAAAACAAATCACAGAATTCTAGCATACAGTGTTACAATGTAAACATTTCCATTACAAAACAGAGGAGTAGGGGTATAGGATAGACAGATTGGGCCAAAGCAAGACCCAAACCCAATAGTGTGGACAGCAAATCCTGAAATTCACGTTGAATTATTAGGGTTTATGATGGAATCATCTGTGCTCCAGAGGGCTTGAGTAGCTGCACACCTTTAGCTGATACGTGCAGCACACAATCCTCTTTCTTGGGCCAGCTGTTCTCTTCACATGAGCTTTTCTTAGTGGGCACCCTGTGCTTCTAGCATCTCCAACACCCTGGAGCGTCTGTTGCAACTTAGGCTTTACTCCTTCAGCTTCACACAGGGCCTCTCAGGGTCTCCTTGCAGAGAATTCAATTTTATCACACACTGCCTGGTTTTGACTACGGTTTGGAACTTAGCATAGGCTTCCATGACTCCCTCACTCATCTTCCATGCCTGTAAAACCAGTACCATGTAGTCAATGCTGCCGGCTCAGGATATAGCCTGGCCTTCTTGGGTCACAGTTGCATTGGCCTTTATGTGTCTTCTGCTCTGACCCTGGGGAAACACTTCCCTAGGAGACTGGGTGGTTTTTGAGCAGGAATCCCTTCAGTGGCAGTCTCAGTTCTCTCTCCCCCCTCCCCCTCTCTCCCTCCCTCCCTTCTTCCCCCCTCCCCCCCTCTCTGAGATAGGGTCATACTCTAGAGCAGGCTGACTTAGAACTCACTCTATAGTCCCAAGCTGTCCTCTAACTCACAGAAATCCTTGTACCTCTGCCTCCTGAGGGCTGGGATTAAAGTCATATGGCCATCTGTCTCTTTTTAAATGAATATTGATATCACAAGATGGATCCTCGGGCACCTGTCCTGTTGTCTCAGTGCAGAGAGATTTCTCCTATGGTGCTAGTCTTTAAGAATTACAAGCTGCTTTCTCAGAACCTCCCTTGTCTGTAACTTTAAATTCCCTCCTTTCCCCATTTTAGGCTTATTTTTCATATTGTTTTGCTCTGCTTGTTGTTACCGAGCTGAACACAGAGGGTGAGCAGTAACTGTAACATAGCTTAGATGCTATCCTGACTTGAAATTTCCTCCATCAAACAAGCCATTCCATTACTTATAAATTTATCACCACCCAAGTTCTGAGGACATGGGAGAAAGGAGCCACATTCTTTGCCAGAATATAGCGCAAGTGGCCTGTAACTTAACTCCCATGAGTCAGGCCTCTACTGTCTGTGTTGTCTTGGCTTTCTGGTCTTCCAAATTCCCCCACAATGGCCCATAAAGCTCTGCTTACTGCATTCTGAAGAGCTTTTCTAGCCAAAAGTTGCAAATACATCCACATTCTTCCTGCAAAGGCATTAGAATCTCCTGGTTCAGTTTATCACAGTGATTGTTTCACTTCTTGCTTTCTGTGTTAGTTAATTTCCTTGTCGTGACAAAACACCTGATGGAAGCAGCCTAGGGAAGCAGTAGCATATTTTGGCTCAGTTTGAGGTAAACTCCATTATGGCAGCAGGGAAGGCATAATGGCAGGAGCTTGAAGTGCTTGGTCACATGCCGTCCATAGTCAGAAATCAGAGAGTGATCATTGGTAGTACTCAGCTTGCTTTCTGCTTTTTATTCAGTCCAGGAGACCAGCCAGTGTACTGCCCATGACTAGGGTGGGTCTTCCCACCTCAAAAATCAAGGAATGCACTGCAGCCTATGTTTTCAAACTTAAAATGTATTAATAGTAATAGATACACCCAATTTTCAAACAATAGTTCTCAAAATTCTTTTCGTAGTGTAAACATTTCAAAGTTGTTTGTTCATTGGTTTTATATTTGCATTATGTGCAAAATTTCTTAACATTTCCTCTAACTTTAGATAATTTTGTTTCTGTGTTGTCCTATTTCTCAGATTCGATTCCTTTCCTTTTCTTTTCTTTTTCTTTTTCTTTTTCTTTTTCTTTTTTGTTCTTTCCTTTGGTTTTTTTGTGGTAGGAACTCTCTCTGGCCCAGACTGTCCTGGAAATAACTCTGTAGTCCCAGGGTGGCCTCAAACTCATGCATATCAGGAGGCCTCCTACCTCTGCCTCCTGAGTGCTGGGATTAAAGGCGTGTGCCACCATGTCTGGCTTTCTCTGATTTCTCCAAAATGTTTAAAAGAAGCCACTCTTAATATTAGAGGTATTAGGCAACTTTTCAGTGAGAGTAACAAGTTTGGAGCACAGCTGAGGGTTTAGTTTGAAGAAGGTAGTGGAGACTGCCAGTGCCCTTTCTGACTCAGGGAACAGCTTGTGATGTAGACATCACATTATTCCACTAGGTGGCATTGTTTAGGTTTTGAAGATGCTGATGTTTTTCGGTAAGAGTTTAGACAAAACTAAACTGTGTAGGAGGAGGTGTAAAGGTCTTGGAGTCACTGTATTGTCTGATATGTGCACTAAGTAACTGTTAGGTCCCTTGCATTTCATTCAGTTGTGTTTTTTCATATACTTCTTTCCTCCCAGGGAGAATTGGACCAGGAGCGCCTGACTCGGCAGCAGGAACTTAATGCCTTATACCAGATGCAGCACCTCCAGTACCAGCAGTTTTTAATACAGTAAGAGCAGTAATGAAGTGGGATGTACTGCAGCACCAAAAGGTGCCTGAGATAGAGTCTACTCCCCAGTCTCACCCTTTATAGTGAGGATGAAGTCTTTCATGATACTTGAACAGCCTGCTACTCATACTTTTCCCATTCTGCATCCTAATTTTAGTCTTAGCTGCCAGAAGTTTGCAGAAGATGACACCTTATTTTAATTTGCACAGTTTTTAGTTACCAAAGGATGAGCTGACAAACATTTTAAGAACCAAATACTTCCTGAGGGACACAGATGAAACACGTAGGCAAGATTGGAAGAAGCTAAAATTTGTACCGTTAGGAATGGCGTGGAGTGATAAAAATCACTCAGGTTTTGTGTCCCTTTTGCCTTCTTTATTGATAAAGCGTTCGCTGTGTATCTCAGACTGGCCTCAGTCTCATGTTCCTTCTGCCTCAGACTCCTGAGTGTTGGGGTGGCAGGCCTGTGCTACATTCCAGGCGTTTTCAGGAATAAGGTGTATGGGTTGGCATAGTGGCCTTGGTGGCCTGGGGCCTAGTTTACAGATTGTCTGTGACTGCTTTTACTTCACAAAGGCTGAATTGAGCAGCGGTAGCAACAGACAGTTTGGTCTGCAAAGTTGAAAATATTTGCTTTTGGAGCTTTGCAGAGCTAGTGAAAAAATTTCCCTGTTGAAACCTAAAATTTGAGAATTTTATAGATGTAATTTTGATTTTGCAGTGTGTTTTCATCTGAAAATAGCTGCTCACTTACTTTTCACTTTTAATCTGGTAAAGGACTAGTGCCAGTCATCTTGAGGGAATTTGCCAGTTTTTGATATTTGTGATTAATATATGTGTGGGTGCATGATATGCATGTATCATATATATCTTTTTCTTTTTTAATTTATTTATCTTTTTTGACAAATTCCATAATTATGGACAATAACCCATGGTAATTTCCTCCCCCTCACTTTCCTCTTCGCAAATCCACTCTCCATCATAGCCCCTCCCCCCTCAGTCTGTCTTTTATTTTGATGTCATCTCTTTCCCTCATGTTATGATGGTCTTGTGTAGGTAGTGCCAGGCACTGTGAGGTCATGGATATCCAGGCCATTTTGTGTCTATAGGAGCACGTTGTAAGGAGTCCTACCCTTCCTTCGGCTCTTATATTCTTTCCACCACCTCTTCTGCAATGGACCCTGAGCCTTGGAAGGTGTGATACAGATATTTTAGTGCTGAGCACTCCTCTGTCACTTCTCAGCACTGTGGTGCATTTTGAGTCATCCTAGAGGTCACCGCTGCCTGAAAAGAGAAGCTTCTGTAATCAAAGTTGAGAGTAGCATTAATATATGTCTATGAACATTAACAGAAGTGTTTACCAGGCAGTTTGGTGAGCATAGTATGTACATTTAGCCAGACACCAGCAGACATTACACCCTAGGGCTCATTACTACCCCTGTTGTAGGTTTTCAGTATCAGGGATGTATTCCCTCCCATGGAGTGGGCCCCCAGTCCATTTAGAGGGCGATTGTTTTTCCCCATAACAGATATGCCACTATTGCATCCATTTGCTCATTTGGCCCGGCTGGCCAAATTTAAGGCTTGCAGTGCCTACTGTTGTTTATCTCCAATGATGACTTCTCTCTCGCCCATGGAACTGCATGTAGCGTGGCTTTTTCCAGTTTTCTGTCAGCTGGTCTACTTGGAGGAGGTTTTTAGCTCAGCTCCAGCAAGATTTCTCAGTGACTTTGCAGCCCAACCATATGGAGTCTCCAACAGTAGGGTCTTGCCATCTATTCCTGGTGGGAAACCAAGAGCCTTGGTGGCAGTGGCCTATAATGTTTTGGAGGGCATCATGGACCTCCCTGGCCAATAACTCACAGGAAGGTATCCCATCCCTGGCACTGAAATTTTTCTAGTAATAATCTTATGGCTTCCAGTTGTGCCATTGTCCAAAAAAGTAAGTTTCCATGTGACTTACTCATACCCTCTTAGATTTTGATTGACCCTCCCCCCACCTTTCCTTTACTCAGTCTCACATATCCTTTTGACCTTTGCCCAGAAACAGCTTATCTGTGAGCTCAGTTCTTTGATGAATTTTAGAATTTTCTATGTGATTTATTATGCAGAATTATAAAATATTCTTCATTGCTATTTCTAATGTTGGTTTGGGGTGGCATTGCATTTTGCCTTTCAGTGTTTGAATCAAATATGCAGATACAAGATACAGTTTCTTATTTTTATTTAACTTACTTTTGAAGGCAACAATATGCACAGGTTTTGACTCAACAACAAAAAGCAGCCTTGTCATCCCAGCAACAGCAACAGTTGGCTCTTCTTCTCCAGCAGTTCCAGGCCCTGAAGATGAGGTTGGTCATTCTATTATATGTCATATTTTGTGCACATGTGTGCATGTATACTTGTGTGTGAAGTAGAGTAGAGGAACTTTGCCATACTGTAGCAATCTTGGCATCAGAATATCCACATAAAACACATATCTACATACTATGTATAAAAACAGCACTGTTTAAAAAAAATAGTCAGTAAGCATTTATCTGGATTATTTACTCATAGAAGGTACAGTGTTTTTTTTTTTTTTTAATAAGTACCAAAGGATGATAAAAACATTGAGAAACTATAGCTCAGGATTTTAATTTCACTTTTACCTGCGATGCCTCAAAAAAGAGATGAATAAAGCTAGATAGGGTTATGATTTTCTGGAATCCTCAAACCATTAAGGTAGGTCTGTGGAAAGAGCAATTGTGGGGAAAGTCTTAGAATTTTTGTTTCAGATTCTCATTCCCCCCTGAGGAAGAGATGTGTCACTTATCTTATTGCTCTCCAAATCAAAATGATTGACCTTTCTCATGTGAATCTTAACTTGTCCTATGACACGAGCAAGTTAGTTGGTAGGATCTTCGTTTTTAAGATGGATGAACTGGACTCCAGAGACTCCGAGAACTTGGCTGACCGAACACATGGCAGACCTCAGAGACAGAACTAAGATATAACCCTTTGACTTTTTGTTATAGCATGCTGCCCCCATGACCTCACAACTTTTATTGAGGTAACCTGGGATTTTCAAAAGACAGTGATGTTTCCATTATTGAGAAATCAATATTTGCTACACAGAGGATTCCGGAAGTGTGAACACTATGCCTTCAACTCTGTTCCTCTCCCAGGTGCTTTGAGAGAGTATTAGGCTTTAAAAGCATTCAAGGAGCTTTCTAGCCACATAACCTAGACAACTTAGAAAGAGTCTAGAAATTCCTCTTTATCTCATTTTTTAAGCAGCAAGAACACGTTAATTTTTTTATTTCCCTTTTACAGAATATCTGATCAGAACATCATTCCTTCAGTAACTAGGTCTGTGTCGGTGCCAGATACTGGCTCTATCTGGGAGCTTCAGCCCACAGCCTCACAGCCTACAGGTAAAAACAGATTCGCCTGCAGGGCAACTTCAGGGATTTAGAGTGGAATCACAGTTTTATAATTCAGTTTTTAAAAGAAATGTCCCAGTGCCAGGCATGCTAGCACATGCCTTTAATCCTAGCACTCAGGAGGCAGAGGTAGGAGGATTGCCGTGAGTTGAAGGCCTGCCTGAGATTACATAGTGAATCCCAGGTCAGTTTGGGCTTGAGTGAGACCCTACCTTGAAAAAGAAAAAAAAAAAAAAGAAAGAAAAGAAAATGTCCCAGAGATTTTGATCCATTTCATTGAGTTACCAGAAAGTTATAGATTTAATGGAACTAAAAATTACTAAGTTTTTATTTTATGTTCTAAGTAATGTAAAAAGTTTCCCCCTCCCTCCTTTCCTTTCCTTTCCTTTCCTTTCCTTTCCTTTCCTTTCCTTTCCTTTCCTTTCCTCTTTTTCCTCTTTCTTTTTCCTCTTTCCTTTTCCTCTTTCCTTTTCCTCTTTCCTCTTTCCTTTTCCTCTTTCCTTTTCCTCTTTCCTTTCCTTTTCCTCTTTCCTCTTTCCTTTTCCTCTTTCCTTTTCCTCTTTCCTCTTCCTCTTTCCTTTTCCTCTTTCCTCTTTCCTTTCCTCTTTCCTTTCCTCTTTCCTTTCCTTTTTCCTTCTTTTCCTTTTTCCTTTCGTTCCCCTTCCTTTTCCTTTTCCTTTTCCTTTTCCTTTTCCTTTCCTTTCCTTTCCTTTTTTTTTTTCCTCCCTAGGGTGGGGGTTGGTATTGACATCAAACCCACCATCTCTCCAGCCCTGGATAAATTCTTTAATTATTTTTGATGTCCTCATCCATTGTGTGTGGAATGGAAAGAAGGGATAAAAATATAAGTAATGACCTCTCCTTTTTAAAAATTAAGTTCACTTTTTTATTGACAACTTCCATAATTACCAACAATAACCCATGGTTATCCCCCTTCCACTTTTTCCTTCACAACTCCACTGTTCATCATAACTTTTCCCCTCAATCAGTCTCTCTTATTTTGATGTCATCATCTTTTCCTCTTATTGTGATGGTCTTGTGTAGATAGTGTCAGGCACTGCAAGGTCATGGATATCCAGGCCATTTTGAATGTGGAAGAGTGCATTGTAAGGAGTCCCAGGAGTCCCACCCTTCCTTTGGCTCTTACATTCTTTCTGCTACCTTTTCTCCAATGGGCCCTGAGCCTTGGAAGGTGTGATAGAGATGTTTCAGTGCTGAGCACTCCTCTGTCACTTCTCAGTACCATGGTGACTTCTGAGTCATCCCAGATGACCTCTCCTTTTGAATTTAAGATTGTGGTGTAAGTTAAGATGTTCAGAAATTTTGGAACAAATTAAGGTCTGATACCTGCAGGAGTAGAAAGCACCAATAGTCCTTTGAAGAGAGATTATAATAGTTGATTGTTGAAAAGTATCAGAATCTGTGAACATATTGACTGAGGTTTCCTAGAGATGGCAAACACTGAGCCATATTTTTCTTAGCATTGACCCTGTGGATTATGGGAGTAGATGGACTATTTGTTTGCTTTCTAAAGTAAGAAAAGAGGGCTGGAGAGATGGCTTAGCGGTTAAGCGCTTGCCTGTGAAGCCTAAGGACACCGGTTCGAGGCTCGACTCCCCAGGACCCATGTTAGCCAGATGCACAAGGGGACGCACGCGTCTGGAGTTCGTTTGCAGTGGCTGGAGGCCCTGGTGCGCCCATTCTCTCTCCCTGTCTCTATCTGCCTCTTTCTCTCTGTCTGTCGCTCTCAAATAAATTAATAAAAATAACAAAAAATATTAAAAAAAAAAGAAAGAAAAGAAAAATTTCCTATTAGGCACACACATTGTTTTTTTCTTGGCAACCATTTATAATATATGCTAAAATATTTCTTGATGTTTCATAAATTCTGAGTACCTCATTAAACAATTTATATCTTTGGATTTGTGTGCAGTCAGGATCTTTAAAATTCTCTATTTTTTATACAATAGCTTAACTTTTTTTTTTTTTTTTAAGAGGTAGGCTTTCACCCATGCTTGCCTTGAACTCACATCAGTCCTCCTACTTCTGCTTCCTGAGTGCTGGGATTAAAGGTGTGTGCCACCACACCCAGTTCCTTGTATACAATATTTAATGTCCATGAATAGATTGTGATAAGAATGTAGAAAGTAGAGTAATGAATGGGGATGAAGTTGAGTGGTAGAATGCTTGCCTAGCATTTTCAAGGTCCTGGGTCCAATCTTTTGTGCTATAAAAACAGGAAATGGAGGGCTGGAGAGGTGATGGCTCAGCAGTTAAGGCACTTGCCTACAAGAAAAAAAAAAAAAAAGCCTAACAACCTAAGTTCAATTCCCCAGTACCCACGTAAAGCCAGATGTACAAAGTGGTGCGTGCATCTGGAGTTTGTTTGCAGTGGCTAGAGACCCTGGCATGCCCTTCTCTCTTTTCTCTCTGCTTGCAAATAACATTCTTTTAAGAAAGATTTATTTTATCTTATTTTATTTATTTGAGAGAGAGACTGAGAGAGAGAGAATGAATGGGCGCGCCAGGGCCTCCAGCCACTGCAAACGAACTCCAGATGAATGCGCCACCTTGTGCATCTGGCTGGGGAATGGAGCCTTGAACCCGGGTCCTTAGGCTTCACAGGCAAGTGCTTAACCACTAAGCCATCTCTCCAGCCCATTAATATTTTTTTAAAAAGGAATTAGGGAATTGATGTCACAAACTTTCACTGGCAGTAGGAGAATGGACCCAGAAGCCTTCTTAGGGTCCCCCCCACCTCGCCTTGAGTCATGGTTTCATGTACCCCTGCAGTTTTCTATGTAGTCAGTGTTGACCTTGGACACCGGATCCTCTTGTCTCTACCTCCTGTGTGCTAGGGTTACAGGTGTGCCCTACCACACCTGGGTCACAAGCTTTTATATTTATTTCTGCATCTGATCCTGTGCTGTATGTTATGTTTGCCAGACCAGAAATTTCTTGTGAGACCTGTGGTTCAGCTTTTCTAGAGATATGCAATGTACATTATAACTATTTTATGGTAAAGAGCTGAGTGGACTTAGTACACTTAGTGTGTGACCACCTGGTTCTTTAATTGTGTGCAGTAAGAGGTTGTTTAGTTAGTGGAAATCTGTGGTCTTTGGTGGAATTTGAAATGATGGTGTTGTCACATGCTTGTCATGTGCCCTTGGGAATTTTAAAAGTATTTTGTTCATCTGTAAAGATAGGAACATACCAAGTGGCCTTATGAGCTTTGGAAGGATAAAATTGCTTTCTCAGTAAATGCTTCATACTACTTTTCGTTCAAGATGTTTTGAAAAATGTTGGTAGAAATGAGAGCTTCTTAGGTTAGTCTTCTATAAAGTAAAACAGCTGGGCATGCCTGGGATTACAGGCAAGGTAGTACAGGCCTGCACTCAGCATTCAGGAGGCCGAGGCAAGAAGAGTTCACGCTCATGGCTCTCCTAGGCTACATAGGGTTAGAATGTCTCTCCCCCTGCCCCAAATAAGCAATTGCATATGATGCTGCCCATTCAGGCCCAGGAAGCAGCATGTCTTTATTAGGCCTGTGGGTGTGTAACCACCTATTATAACCACTGACCTTTCTTCCTCACTTTTTGTCTTGCCTTTACAGTTTGGGAAGGTGGTAGTGTGTGGGATCTTCCCCTGGAAACCACGACCCCAGGCCCTGCCCTGGAGCAGCTTCAGCAGCTAGAGAAGGCCAAAGCTGCAAAGGTTTGAAACTGTCCAGGCATTTCTGTTTGTATATCTCTTTTTCTCTGACTAGGTAAACTTTTTCTTTTAGTTCACTGCTGCTTAGCTGCCATAGGTACATTTTTACTCTTCGCTTTATTGTGTCTCCTCACAAAGACCTCATTTGAAATTCACAAGTAACTGTTAGTTTACACTTTAATAATGATCATGCTCATATGTATATTTTAGTCACATTGTTGATGTTATGAATAGTCATTACAAAGCTGGTTAGAAAATATCCACAACTTAAAGGCAGTTGAAGGACACTATACCAGTAAAGGCTAGAAATATGTGAGAACATCCTGGAATCAGGAAAGAAATAATTTGATCAGGCTTTGATCCTAGGCTGCATCTAATAAAGATAAGATGAGCAAGCTTATGTCCTGAACATTTCATGGTAACAGTTTATTTTCAGAGTGAACAGTGTTGTCGAATTGAAGCCTGATTATTATTATTACTGCTACTATTTTTGGTGGGAATTAGATATTGAATTGGGGAATATGGCGGGTAGAGCTAGGCAGAGGTTTGAGGAACTAGATAAGAGACTTAGAATCATATCTAAATGTATGGAGGTTGTCAATAAAAAGTTTAAAAAAATAAAAAAAAAAACAAAAGAAATTCTTTTTCCCTCCCTCCCTTCTTCCCTCCTTTATTTTTGAGGTAGGGTCTTGCTCTAGCCCAGGTTGACCTCGAACTCAGCCATTCTCCTACCTCTGCCTCCTAAGTGCTAGGATTAAAGGCATGTGCCACCACGCCAAGCAAAAGAAATTCTTTGTAGGGATGATGAGTAAAGAAATGCCAGACATACCACCCCAGACTGTTCTGCTGTTAAGTCTATTGGCCACTTTCTGTCCACATCTAAGAGAAGTGAAACAAATGTAATATGGAACGAGTAAGTGGCCGGAGTAAGAACATGCATTTGGTTTAGTAGAGCACAAAACTTTTGTGATGGCTACAACATGGTGGAGTGTAGCGGTTTGCACAGGGTTCCATTGCCCTATCACAATGCAAAGAATTGAGTAGCTGTCTACACCTCCTACCTCCTCAGTGATGTGCAGTGCTTTTGAGGTGCTTCTGTGCTTGCTTTCAAGTACATGATAATTCTGTTTCATCATTCCAGCTAGAGCAGGAGAGAAGAGAAGCAGAAATGAGGGCAAAGCGGGAAGAGGAAGAACGAAAGAGACAGGAGGAACTTCGGAGACAACAGGAAGAAATTCTCCGGAGGCAGCAGGAGGAAGAGAGAAAAAGGCGGGAGGAAGAAGAGCTTGCCCGAAGGAAACAGGTGTGTCTCTGGAAACTGTCTACAAGAGTAGCTTCTGGTGAGGGCTTAGGTGATGTGTTCACTACAGTACCAGGGGCTACAGGGGTGAGTAGCAGAATTGGAAGACAGTCATTTTCAGAAAGTCTTTTCATCAATACCCACTGGAAGATATTCTTCAGTCTTATTTAAATAAGTTTTGGAAGTGATTTTCTTCACATACTTTCCTGCATTTTAGAAATTCAGTTTTCACTGGTAAAACACAAGCAAGTACTTTTTGTGCTCAGTAATGTTATTAAAAAATACATATTTGCTGGGCGTGGTGGTGCACGCCTTTAATCCCAGCACTCGGGAGGCAGAGGTAGGAGGATCGCCATGAGTTCAAGGCCACCCTGAGACTACATAGAGAATTCCAGGTCAGCCTGAGCTAAAGTGAGACCCTATCTCGTAAAACCAAAAAATATATGTATATGTATATGTATATATATATTTACAAGCAGGAAGAGAGAGAGAGAAAATTGTTGTGCCACAGCCTAGTGTTACTGTAAATGAACTCCAGACACATGCACCACTTTGTGCATCTGGCTTTATGTGGGTACTGGGAAATCAAACCCAGGCTGCCAGACTTTGCAAGCAAGTGCCTTTGATTACTGATCCATCTTTCCAGTCCAGCAGTGTTATTTTTAAAGTCAGTGTGCTTTCAGAAAACCTACGGAAACAGATCTACAGCATAAAACATGTGTACTCTATATTTGTACAGCTACGGGCAACCCTCACCACTCTCCATGTGCAGAATTAGTTTATCTTCCCAAATCAAAAAGTCCTTCTCCCTTAAATAAGGAGTCCCATTTTCTCCTTCCCTCTGCCACTGGTACCCATCTTTTTTTTTTTTTTTTTTTTTCCTTTTGGCAGGGGTTGGGTGGTGGTGATTTCAAAGCAGGGTCTTGCTCTAGCCCAGGCTGACCTGGAACTCACTGTGTAGACCCCAGGCTGACCTCAAACTCACAGTGATCCTTCTACTTCTGCTTCATGAGTGCTGGGATTAAAGGTGTGTCCCACTCCACCCTGCTGTGTTTGCTTGGTTTTGATTGTGGCCTTACTACTGGATACTGAAATGACACATCATGGTGGTTTGGATTCTACATTTTCCAAGTGACTGTGATCTTTGAGCATCTTTTCACATGCTTATTCATACATTTATACTTGAAATTATTATTTATTTGTGTGTCTGTGGGTAGATGTATGTATGGAGGTTAGAGGATAACCTCAAGGTGTCTGTGTGTGGAGGTCAGGGAAGCCTTCCATTTTTCATGATTTTTCATTGGATTTTGTTTTTGGGAATTCACTGTTCACACCTTGGTTGGTCCATTTTTCTAGTGGCCCCGAAGTCTAGTCTTATCACACGCTTTCTGCTTATTGGCTTAAGAAGTACTTTTGAAGAGTCCATCCATGCTGAGATGAAAGCAACTTAAACCTTAGTTTCACTATCCTTCAGTATAAAATAGTCCTAGAAAGTATTGCAGTAATGATATCTATTTAATTATGTAGCACTCAGTGTTCCTGAAATGAGTTGACTATAGAATTCCTTTCTGTATGTGCTTAATAATATTGGTAGGGCTTCTGTCCTCCAGAACATGTTCTGGACCACATGGTTTTCTCAGTACCTCTGACCAGGAAAACTTATTCTTACCTCATTAAGGATCTTGTAGCTATGTGGATTTGACTGTTTCATGTTTCATGATTCCAGTTGGTTAAAAAAGAGGGAAGAGAAAAAGCAAAGCCCGAGTCCTAATATGCTCTTTAGGCTTCAGTGCTAAAGGATGTAACTGATATAAAAATCAGTATAAGCCAGGTGTGGTTTACTCCAGCACTTGGGAAGCAGAGGTAGGAGGATCAGTGTGAGTTTGAGGCCACCCTGAGACTACATAGTGAATTCCAGATCAGCCTGGGCTAGAGTGAAACCCTACCTCGGAAAGAAAATAAACAAACAAACAAACAAACAAACAAACCAGGATACACTTCACAACGTATTGCAGTTTTAGTTTTGAAAATACAGTTTTTCTTAATGTTCCCTTCTCCCCAACTTGGATACATGTACTTTTCCCTATAGTTATTGGCTTTATACTTAAATATTTATGTATTTATTTATGTATTTATTTATTTAATTTATTTGCAAGGGGGGAGAGAGAGACACACACACAGGAGAGGAGAGGAGAGAAGAGGAGAGGAGAGGAGAGAAGAGAGGAGAGGAGAAGAGAGGAGAGGGGAGGAAAGGAGAGGGAGAATGGGCACACCAAGGTTTCTAGCCACTACAAATGAACTCCAGATGCAAATGCCACTTTTTGCATCTGGCTTTGCTTAGGTACTGGGGAATTGAACTATAGTCATTAGGTTTTGCAGACAGGTGTCTTAACTGCTGAGCCATCTGTCCAGCCTGGTTTTATACATTTTAAAAATATTATTTATTTTGAGAGAGAGAGAGAGAGAGAATATGAATGGGCGCACAAGGGCCTTTCGCCACTGTGAATGAACTCCAGACCTGTGTGCAAGTGCGACATTGCACGCTTGTGTCACTGTGTGTCTGGCTACATGGAACCTGGAGATTTGAACATAATTTCATTTACAGACTTATCAGCACATAACCTGTTCCTTTTGAAATATTGATAGACCAAGAGTCACATACATGTGCCCCGCCCACTCTGTATTTTTCTTCTTTAGGAAGAAGCTCTGCGGCGACAAAGGGAGCAAGAAATTGCACTGAGACGCCAGCGAGAAGAAGAGGAAAGACAGCAACAAGAAGAAGCTCTCAGAAGACTAGAGGAGAGGAGAAGAGAAGAGGAAGAAAGGAGGAAGCAGGAAGAGCTGTTACGCAAGCAGGTGACTAGACATCTATTATTGTGATTGTTCCTTTGGAGCTAGGATCATACTTAGAACACTGTGGAGGCCCTCACCCTTTTCAGTAATGTTCTGTTTTTATATAGTGGGTATGTGCAGCTTTTGTTAAATTTATTATTTTAGTGTATTTATTTATTTTTGTTTTTTTGAGGTAGGGTCTTGCTGTATCTTAGGCTTACCTGGAATTCACTATGTAGTCTCAAGCTGCCTCGAACTCACTCAGTTCTTCTACCTCAGCCTCCCAAGTGCTGTGATTAGCAGTGTGCACCACCACGCCCAGCTTAGTATTTTATTTTTATGTTGTTAATGGAACTTCAAAAATCTTTTCAGTTTTTAAAATTCCTTGCATGCGTGTGCATGCACATGGGCACCGATGGTCTCTCTTTTTACAAAAACATTTAGTGGTTGGAGAGATGGCTCAGCAGTTAAGGTGCTTCCCTGCAAAGCCTAAGGACCTAGGTTCAGTTCCCCAGTACTCAAGTAAAGCCAGATACACAAGGTGGTACATTCATCTGGAGTTTGTTTGCTGTGGCTGGAAGCCTTGGACCACCCATTGTGTGTGTGTCTGTCTGTTTGTCTTCCTCTGTCTCAAATAAATAAATAAATAAACTACTTAAACAATATTTATGCATTCATTCATTTGAGAGAGAGAATGAATATGTCGTTGTTCTCCCCCCCCCCACCCCAGGCCTTTTGCCACTGTATACAAACTCCAGATGTATGTGCCACTAAGTGCATCTGCCTTTATGTGGATACTGGGAAATTGAACCCAGGCTTGGCAGGCTTTACAATAGGAGCAAGTGTTTGTACCATCTCTTTAGTCCATGTGCCAGAGTCTCTTGTTGCAAGTAAATGCCAGACTCATGTACCATTTTGGGTACTTATCTTTTTTATAGTGCTGGGTATTAAATTCATGTCAAGTACTCAGCACTGAGCTACATCTCTTACCACATTTATTTTCTTTTTTTCTTTTAGAGAGTGAGGGAAAGAGAGGGAGAGGGAGAGAGAATTGGTGTACCAGGGCCTAAGCCACTGCAATTGAACTCCAGGCGCTTGTTCTACCTACTGGGCATGTGTGACCTTGTGCTTGCCTCACCTTTGTGCATGTGGCTTATGTGGGATCTGGCAAGTCGAACATGGGTCCTTAGGCTTTGCAGGCAAGCGACTTAACTGCTAAGCCATCTCTCCAGCCCCACAGCTTTTTAAAATTAGATTCTGCTTCCATTTCCAATTCTTTTCAATTTTGTCCAAATTTTTAAATTACATGTGGGGCCATTGGCCCAATCATGATGTTCTGCTATTACAGGAAGCCAAAGCCTTCCCCTGTCCTCTCCAAAAGCATTTCATTCTGATATTTAACACTTTTTAAAAAATTGCTATACATCATTCTTTTAAGTTTTAGATTTTCAGGTAATAGGGAAAATAATATAGAGAGCGTGCATCTTTATCTTGCTTATGGTTTCCCCTATTCATTCATTCTTTTTCTTTTATTCCTTTCTCTCTCTCTCTCTCTCTCTCTCTCTCTCTCTTTCTTTCTGAGAGAGAGAGAGAATGGCTGTGCCAGGGCCTGTAGCCACTGCAAACGAATTCCAGATGCATGCATCACCTTGTGCATCTGGCTTATGTGGGACCTGGATCCTTGGGCTTCCCAGGCAAGTGCCTTAACTGCTAAGCCATCTCTCCAGCCCCTGGCTTCCCTAGGTCTTAATGTGGTACATGTGCTACAGCTAATAGGCTCATGTATTATTAACAGAACTCTTCATTTATTCAGGTTGTCTAGGATTTTCTTACTTCAGGCACCTTTTTCTGTTATAGGATTCCATTCCAGATAGTCACATTACATTCAGCTGTTAGGTTTCTTTGGACCCTTATTTTAATTTTAATTTAATTTTGTTTTGTTTTTGTTTTTTGACTTAGGGACTCACTGTAGCCCCAGCTGATCTGGAATTCACTATGTAGTCTCAGGGTAGCTCCAAACTCATAGTGATTCTTCTACCTCTGTCTTCCTAGTGCTGGGATTAAAGGCATGCACCACTATGCTTGGCTTTTGTTGTTGTTGTTGCTGTTTCTGTTTCTGTTTCTGTTTTTGTTTTGTTGTTGTTGTTGTTTGTTTGTTTGTTTGTTTTGAGGTAGGGTATCACTGTAGCCCATGCTGGCCTGGAATTCATTATATAGTCTCAGGCTGGCCTTGAACAATGATCCTCTTACTTCTACCTCCCGAGTGCTGAGATTAAAGGTGTGCTTCGTGATGCCTGGCTGTTTTTTTTTTTTTTCAAGTGCTAAGGATTGAACCAAGCTCTCAATTTTGCAACCATGATGTGCTTGGCTTCTGAATAGCCACACCTCCTAGCCCTTTTTTCCTCTCCCCTTCTACCCTCCTTTAAGGAATTCCTTTAAGGAATACTGGTCAAGGTATCCTTTTGCTGAATTTGTCTTAAGTTTTCTAATAAATTAACTGGGTAGTAGGTGTTGAGGAAGAAAATCATGGTGACAAAAGTGGTATTTTCATCACATATTCAGGGCACATATCAGCATGGTGTATAACTGCTGATGTAAGCCCTGATTATGTGACTAAAAATAGTGTTTGTTAGGTTTTCCTCTTCCTTCTGTGCTGCCTGGAAGTCACTATGTAAAGTACACACTGAAAGATATATTTGTTTTTAACCTAGGTTTTAAGTTAAAACTCTTTCTGAAATCAAAATTGTATTAGATAAAAAAGAGCTCACGTAATGTGTCATCATAAAGTTACCTTGGGTGCTTGATGTCAGTCATTGTACTTGATTTCTGGTCAAGAATAAGACCATTCTTGTGAGGACAGCTGTTGGGACAGTCTTACTATGTACCTTAGGTTGGCCTGGAACTTGAGTCTCCTCTCTTGCCTCAGCCTCCTTAGTGGTGGGATTACATGTGTGTGCCACACCTCTTGGCTAGTATAAGAAAATTAGAAAATTGTTGCTGTCTTACAGGCTCAATGTAGTGATGAATGTGCAAAAAGTAAATGGCATAGCCAGGATATTTCAGGTACAAAATTGGAATATCTACACAAGCAATGGGTGACATTATTGCTTCATATCTAGGAAATCTGGCTATACATCTTTTACACACTTAATGTCTCTGTGAGGCCATTAGGATTAATAGCCTTTGCATGCTTTTCTTTGCCATTTCTTTTTTTTCCCCTAAGTATTTTATGTATTTATTTGAGAGAGAGTATAAATAGGCATGGTAGGGTCTCTAGCCATTGCAAAAGAACTCCAGGTGCACGGGCCACCTTGTGCATCTGGCTTTATGTGGGTACTAGGGAATCAAACCTGGGTTCTTTGGCTCTACAGGCAAGTGCCTTAACCTCTAAGCCATCTCTCCAGCCTTTTACCATGTCTTGACTTGGAGTTTATATTTTCCCTTGTACTGCCACTATCCAAAAAGAGTAGTTTTTCTCTAATACTTTGTTCCTTTTGTCTGAGATGTATATCTTATAATTGTAGGAGATGTTACTTTGGGCTAAATCAGATCACGTGGTTGCTTCTGGTTGCACTAGGAAGCATTAAAGCAAAATTTGGCTGTTGAATTCTGTGAGATAGCAGGTAATTTTTGTCTGCAAAAAAGAAGGCTGAAAGGAAAAGTTGACTTTATAGAATCACAGGTTACTCCTGGTAGACTAGGAGCAAGTTCCTTGCAATATAGGGGAAAGCTATACAAGGGGTCATTGGCATAAGTAGAGGGGCAGTCTACCTTCCAGATGCTCACAGTTAACCTAAGCTTTGACGAGCATGCTGTCTGGGTAAAGTACAACATTGCAGGCCCAGCAGACAGTCTCTGCAAAGGTGAGGAGACTGAATAGTGAGGCAGGATTTCTGGAAAGCATAGTGGGTTGATTTTTAAAGAAATCCTCAGTGAGATAAAAGGTAGTAGAGGGTCTAGGATTAGTCAGGGAGGGATTTTTTTTTTTTTTTTTAAATACCTATGGGCCTATGGACCATGAAGGATGAAAGCCAACAGTGGAATTAAGTGTTCTTGAATAGTTGCTTTGGTTCAGGCCTGTCCGGGGCTCCTGAGTAACCAGTGCTCCTTGCATAGCACCCTGGTAAGCTTGCGTTGAACTGCAGCGTTGGAGTGGGATTTCCTGAAGACTTTTTCTTTCTTTTCCTTTTTTTTTTTATTTCATTTTTATTTATTGACAACTTCCGTAATTGTAAACAAACCCATGGTAATTCCCCCTCTCCCCCCACCTGGAGACATTTTCATAGCAAGTGGTGAACCACTTTGAGATTGGGCTTTTACTAGAGACAATTCTATAATCCATTAAAGTTGCATCAGAACTTTGTGACCACTGTGTGTTTTAAAAGAAAACTCACTTCTGCCACTTGTCATTTTTATACACCACCACAGTAGAAGACTTAAGAGTGGTTCAGACTTTCCCCCCTACAATTAATAAAGCGTTTTTTTCTCTTTAAATTTTCCTTCTGGAAAGGAAGAGGAGGCTGCCAAATGGGCCCGGGAGGAAGAAGAGGCCCAACGTAGATTAGAGGAGAACCGGCTGCGGATGGAAGAGGAGGCAGCCAGGCTTCGGCATGAAGAGGAGGAGAGGAAGAGAAAAGAACTGGAGCTACAGCGGCAGAAGGAGTTGATGCGCCAGAGGCAGCAGCAGCAGGAGGCCCTGCGGAGGCTACAGCAGCAGCAGCAGCAACAGCAGCTTGCACAGATGAAGGTACAACCCTGCGTGCACCACTTGCTGACATGCTTTAGTCAAGAGGTGCTGATGGTGTCAGAAAACAGCAAAATGTCCTTGTCATTAAATATTATGCTAGGTATCCGATTCATCAACAAAATAGAACATGATGTACATGTGTTGTGTTAGGCATTTAGGTGAGAGGCATGCACATAAGAGGATGTAGACACTAACCATCCACTGTGCTTGGTTCCTATGCTCAGTGGGGCTCTAATGGTTGAAGGGCCTCTTCTGTGCCAGTTCAGCATTGCTGACATCAAGATCAAAGAAAGAGAGATGAGAACTCCGGGATCTGTCAGCAGTAGGCATATCAGCATTTGATGTGCAAGTGGGAACCAGAACACAAGACTTGAAACACCATGAGGGCTTATTGAAAATTGGGTAAAGAGGTAGAGGATTGCTTGAGGGAGAAAATGAAAACTGAGGACCCAGTAAGTATGAGGTAATGGTAGTGGTGGGGGTGAATAGTATGCGCCATTGGGAAAGAACTAACCTGCTAATGTTGGCAAGCCTGAATTTGCTGACCACCCAGATCTGAAGAACAAAGGCATAAGTTGGGGTTCTGAAGAGCAAGCTTTTGGCTTGCTGGGAAGGTGATGGGACTGGGACTAGGACTGGGACTGCTTATGAATTCAGATGGCTGGGAAGGGTTAAGAGTAGTTCTGTAAAACTTCAAGCTGAAGCTGGCACTACTCCCATCCTAAAGACATGAAGGGAGTTTAGAATATAGTGTGGGTGGTCTAGAAGGAGAGGTGGCATTGAGGCAATAGATCTCATGTTACAGTCACTTGAGATCTTGTGAGACATACAAATTCTCTAGTGCTTCTCCAGACATACATAAACCTCCATGTGTAGAGCCTAGCAAGCTTGTGCTTGAACAAACTCTCCAAGGGATTCTGATACTTGGTAAAATATGACAGTTGTGATCCATCTAGGCTTTTTAGAAAGACTTCCTGAAAAAAGTTAGCTTCCAGACAATCTACTGGGAAGCAGAAAAAATGTCCAGGTTCAACAGTTGAGGATGAGGGTTATGAGAGAGGCAGCATAGAATGAGCAGAGGCCTGAGGTTCAGAAATAGTATGGACTGTTTAGGGGAAATTTCATAAGTAGGTCCCCATTGCTGAAGTGCAAGGAATGACTTAAGTCCAAGCAGAGTCCTTAGTGCCATGGACTGTATAGACCCTAGTAAAGAATTAGAGCTTAAATGTGTGCAGAACACTAGAAATCACTTACAGGAGTGCTGAGCAGAAGATGGCCTTGAAGGAAACAGCTGAAGGTTAGCACACCAGCATCCAGACAAGGCAGAAAAACCTAATGGAGGCCTATTCGGTTAGGGGATTAGAAGAAGCAGATAGAGATGCCATTAATTACTGAGTTCTTCCTTTGTGTCAGCACCATACCAACAGCTTCCATATGTTCTGTCATTTAGTCTTCATAGAGTTTTCCTACAAAGTTTAGATGTTGACAGCCTATATTGTAACAGAGGAATGATGCTAAGTAAGAAACTGAGTCCCTTTCCTTGGGTCCAGTGAGAGTTGGTAGCAGGTGTCTTTGGTACTAGAGCCACATAAACTCTATCTAGACTTAAATACATATATATATATATATATGTGTGTGTGTGTGTGTGTGTGTGTGTGTGTGTGTGTTTATTTATTGAGAGAGAAAGAGGGAGAGAGAAAATGAGCACGCCAGGATCTCTAGCCTCTGCAAATTAACTCCAGATACATGTGCCACCTTGTGCATCTGGCTTATGTAGGTCCTGGGGAATCAAACCGGGGCTCCTTAGGCTTTGGAGGCAGGTGCCTTCGCTGCAGCTGCTAAGCCATCTCTTCAGCCCTAGACATTTTTTTGCATGTGTATGTGGTGTGCATGTGTGGGTGTGGGTACATGTGTGTGAGGGCACATATGTGTGCATGTGGAGACTAGAGGTTGACATTAGATGTCTTCCTCAATGGTTCACAGATTCAGTTATATATGCCACCACACCCACCTTGCATTTACCTTATGCATCTGGCTGACATGGGTGCCGAGGAATTGAACCTCAGTCCTTAGGTTTTAGCACCTTTACAGTTAAGCCATCTCTTCAGCCCTCCACCTTCCATTTACATGGGTGTTGGGAAGCTGAATTCCAGTCTTTTTTTTTCTTATGTTTTTATTGACAACTTCCATAATTGTAGACAATAACCCATGGTAATTCCCTCCCTCTCCCCACTTTCCCCTTTGAAACTCCACTGTCCATCATATCCCCCTCCTCCGTAGTCAGTCTCTCTTTTATTTTGATATCATCATCTTTCCTCCCATTATGAAGGTCTTGTGTAGGTAGTGTCAGGCACTGTGAGGTCATGGATATCCAGGTCATTTTGTGCCAGGAGGGGCACGTTGTAAGGAGTCCTGCCCTTTCTTTGGCTCTTAAATTCTTTCCACCACCTCTTCCGCAATGGACCCTGAGCCTTGGAAGGTGTGATAGAGATATTTCAGTGCTGAGCACTCTGTCATTTCTTCTCAGGACCATTGTGCCTTCTGAGTCATCTCAAGGTCACTGCCATCGGAAAAGAGAAGGTTCTGTAACCAAAAGTGAGAGTAGCATTAATATATGGCTATGAACATTAAGAGAAGTGCTTACTGTGCAGTTTGGTGAGCATAGTATATACATTTAGCCAGACAGCAGCAGACGTTACACTCCTAGGGCTCATGACTACCCCTGTTGTAGGTTTTCAGTATCAGGGATGTATTCCCTCACGTGGAGCGGGCCTCCAGTCAAAATAGAGGGTGGATGGTTTCCCCCATAACAGACATGTCACTATTGTACCTGTTGGCTCATTTGGCCTGGCTGGCCAAGTATAAGACTTGCAGTGTCCACTGCTGAGTATCTTCACTGGGGATTTCTGTCTCCCATTGAACTGCATGCAGTGTGGCTTTTTCCAGCTTTCTGTCAGCTGGTCTACATGGAGGAGGTTTTCAGCTCAGCTCTAGCAGTGTCAGCTCTAGCAGTGTCAGCTCTAGCAGTGTCAGCTCTAGCAGTGTTAGCTCTAGCAGTGTTTCTCAGTAACCTTGCAGCCCAAGTATGTGGAGTCTTCAGCAATAGGGTCTTACCATCTATTCCTGTTGGGAAACCAAGGGCTTCAGCAATGGCCTGTAATGTTTTGGGGGCATCAGGGACCTCCCTGGCCAACAACTCACTGGAAGGCATCCCATCCCTGGCACTGAAAATTTTCTAGTAACAATCTATGGCTCCTGTGTGTTCCATTGTCCAAAAAAGTAGTTTTCCAGGTGACTTATTTATATCTTTGGATTTTGATAAGCCCTCCCTCCACCTTTCCTTTACTCAGTCTCTTCCCCTGACCTCACTTAGGCCTTTTCACCCCCATTAATCTGTTCTTATACTACTAAGTTTCTCTCCTTCCCCCCCCCCTTCTATTGCATTTATATCTCCTTTCTAGCTTACTGGCCTGTGCTACTGAGTTTTCTTCCTATTCACATAGAAATCCAGTCATTTGTAGCTAGAACCCACATATGAGCGAGAATATGCAACGTTTGATCTTTAGCTATTTCTCATGTAGACCATTCTTGTTTGCATTTTGTGTGTTTTGATCCATGCATATGTATTTCATTTACTAAATATACTCAAGTCTGGTTAGAACTAGTAGGTTTTTTAAGATTATCCATCGGTCTATCTTGTTCTTTGTTTCAGAGACATAAGATGCCCTTGTGTCCAAGAAGAGCAAGAAATTATCTAGGATAACTGGGCTTTAAAAATTCAAGTTTTTAGCGCTTTACATTTATATTATTTTATTCATTAATTTTAAAGATAGAAAAAAGCAATTGTTGATTAAAACAGCGTTATTTTCAAGAGAAGCATACAGCCCAGTTAGCAGTCACAGTCTGATGAAAGACCGACAGAAAATTGCCTAATTTCATCCCATAGCATCCTATGTCCACTCTCTCCCTTCAGAAATCTTGTGTCCTGACCCCCTTACTGGGTGAGAGCAGATCATGGATTTTGTTACCTTCAAGCCAATTTAGTCATTCTTTGTTTTTCTTTTGCTGTGTATGTGAATGTCAGGCGTAGTGAATTTGACACCCAGAATGGTAGAACAAATATTAATGCATGTGTGTGTGTTTATTTTTAGTTGTTTTAAAACAGATTTGGTTTTGGGAAGTGACAAAAATTTGAGCGGTGGAAGCAAGCCTGCTAAGAGGATAGTGTAGAAAAGCAATTTTGTGATGAATCTTGCAAATGTTGAGGGGGAAGTAGAGGTTCTGACTGTACATACTGTTATACCTCCATGTCTCCTGTTAACATTTCCTCACAAACTCCTGTCTGGCCATGTTTTGATAGCTTCCCTCTTCTTCAACATGGGGCCAACAGTCTAATACAACAACATGTCAATCCCAGGCCACATTATCATTGGCTGAAATCCAAAAACTGGAAGAAGAACGAGAACGACAGCTTCGAGAAGAGGTAAATTATAAAGTATGAGCTGTCTGGTTAAGCAGTGTTCTGTAAGGGTTAGTGTGTATTATGGGCTAATGGTTCCTGAAGATAATGGTTACTGTTAGAATTGCTATATGTCTGAATTGGACACACCATTTATCTATATCTACATATCATCTGTCTATCCACCCACCCACCCAGGACTGAATGAGAGAGAGAGAGACAGAGTGAGTATGGGTACCAGGCTTCCTGCTGCTGCATATGAACTCCAGATGTACGTGGTACATCTGGCTTCATATAGGTACCAGGGAATCAAAACCAGGCCACCAGGCTTTGCAAGGAAGCACCTTTGGCCACTACGCCATTTCTCTAGCCCCTGGACTCTTAATACACTTAATAAACTCTTAGTAAGAAATAAAAGCCTTAAGTCCACTTATGTGTAAGAAGTAAGAGCCTTCTTTAAGTCCACCTAAAGTGTAAGAAGTGACTGTGGATTTAGTCTTTCTGTTCGATAAGCACTATTTACTTGTGTGCATGTACCAGGGCTTTTTAAAGCTGCAAACATATATACCAGAAGCTTGTGCCACTTTTCATGTCTGACTTTATGTAGGTGGCTGGGGAATTGAACCTGGACAGGCACACTTTGCAAGCGAGTGCCATTAACTGCTGAGCCATTTTCCCAGCCCTTAATTCTAGCAATTTACATGCTTATTTAGCACAAAAAAATTAACCCTGTACAGATTTTCTTTGTCTGCTATGTTCAAGCATTCTACTCATATCCTAATGTTTGTAACTCATGTGGAAGCAGAACCTTTGAGCCCATGCTTCTGTTCGTCATCCAGCAGCAAAGACGCCAGCAGCGGGAACTGATGAAAGCACTCCAGCAGCAACAGCAGCAGCAGCAGCAGCAGCAGAAACTCTCAGGTTGGGGGAACATCAGCAAGCCTGCAGGAACCACAAAGTCTCTTCTGGAGATCCAACAGGAAGAGGCCAGGCAGATGCAGAAGCAGCAGCAGCAACAGCAGCAGCAGCAAACAAACAGAGCCCGGAATAACACAGTGGGTTCTTTTTCCTAAGGTGTCCTTAGGGGACTGCCGTTAGGTTATTTCTTCTGACATTGTGGACTATATTTTTAATATTGTTAACCACAGTCATTTTGTCTTTTCCCTCAACAGCATTCCAACCTGCACACCAGCATTGGGAATTCTGTTTGGGGCTCTATAAATACTGGACCTCCTAACCAGTGGGCCTCTGACCTTGTCAGTAGTATCTGGAGTAATGCTGACACTAAAAACTCCAACATGGGATTCTGGGATGATGCAGTGAAAGAGATGGGACCTAGGAATTCAACAAATAAAAATAAAAACACCTCCAGCCTCAGGTAGGGCCTATAAGGGTTATATCATGCTCCCTTTTTGGGTGATGGAAGTGGAATAGTGTCATTTTTTATTTACAGTTTTCATCCATGCCCAGGCACATAGGTCAGCATTATGGCAATTGCTTTCTTTCCAATTTGAGTTGTTTTGGGGGCTTGTTCTACTGCAGACTACTTAATCTATTACCTACCACACATCACATGGTAACAACCTGACAAATACTAGGAATAATATTAATGTTTTTGTTGCTGAACATTTCTCCAAGATATTTTCTAGATATTTTAGCCTTTTAAAAAAATTTATATTTTAAACTTACAACACTTCAATAATGACCTTAAACTTTCTTATTTTTTTGTCACGTATTAGTTCTATTTCATCTTCATCATTCTTTCCTCAGTAAACAATGCTTTTGAACGATCATGGGTTCAGTGTTAGCATGAACTCAGATCTCAGCACTACCGCTTATTAGCTGTGTGACCTTGGCAAGAGGGAACCTCTTTGGGCCTCAGTTCCCTCATCAGTAAAATGAAGGCAGTAGTAACAACTCCTGAGAGAGCAGTTGTACCAATGAAATGAATACACGTGAAGGAGTAAAGGGCCTGGCACATAGTAACACTTAATAAATGGTAGTGTTGTCAGATTCCATCTCAGGGCCTAAAAAACACAACTGTCTGTTAGTCTGTTGAATTCCCTTGCCAGGCACTGTGTTCTAGGCCTTTGCATACAGTTGTCTATATTCCTTATTAACTTAACTATTGGTATCATTTTACAGATGAGGAAACTGAGGTTTGGTAAATTAACTTAGTTCAAGACACTTAAGAATTTCATCATTTTTGTTCTGAATAGAAGCTGTGTATTTGCAAACTAGGATATTTTAGCCGAGGCTAGATTTAAAATGGAGTATCTAATCCAAATATTTGAATTTTTTTTTTCTCTTATGGAGCCAAGAATTGGATGACTGGACAGCCACCCAGTATTGCCAAGACAGGATTTATGGTGTTGTAATCACACAGTAACAGTTCCTGGGAATAAAATATTACCCTATTGTTTTGCTCTAGTAAATCTGTAGGTGTGTCTAACCGGCAGAATAAGAAAGTAGAAGAAGAAGAAAAGTTGCTGAAGCTCTTTCAGGGAGTAAATAAAGCCCAAGATGGATTTACCCAGTGGTGTGAACAGATGCTTCATGCCCTTAATACGGCAAATAACTTGGATGGTAAGATTTGGGGAGGGAACCCTAGCATGTGGAAGGACAGAATAGGGCTGACAAAGAGATGAGCAGAATGGAACAGTGGGCCAAAACTCAGGACATGAAATCTAGGGATCAAGTCCTATACCTGTCATAAAAACTTGACTAAGTCTTACTTGGGAAAAAAAAAAAGGTTGTGATACTACACCCACATAGATTATGGGTGATTGCCCAAAAGGAAATGCCATCTCAGGTTACCTTATGATGTACAGGACAAAGGAGGCCATAGGCTCCTCAGTGCTCATGTGATGAGGAGCACCACTGGCTACATTATCATGTTAAGAGAGAGCCAGGCGTAGCGGTGCGTGCCTTCAATCCCAGCACTCTGGAGGCAGGGGTAGGAGGATCGTCGTGAGTTCAAGGCCACCTTGAGACTACATAGTGAATTCCAGGTCAGCCTGAGCTAGAGTGAGACCCTACCTTGAAAAACAAAAACAAAAACAAAAAAAGAGAGAAGACTAATGGTCATGGTGAGCCAAGATCATTCCCTTCCTACCTACCTTTGGGAGGTGGTAGAAATTGTGGTAGAGTGAGCAGACTCATTTTATATGGAACAAAACTTTGTGCAGAAATGAAAAGATTTCAGCACAATGTGAAGAAAAACTTGCTTGTATGCAGTGAGCTGTTTCTAGATAACTGTTTCTCTGGATGGAAGTGAAGCCCCTTTCTAACTCTGAAGTATTTGCACAGCGACTAGTTAGCATGCTGTAGGAAGGATCCTATGACTGATTGACTTGGTTGGCCTAGTCCACCTCTGTTGTCTGGCTTAAATCCAGGAATCTGTTAGAAACAGAGCAGTATAAAGATCAGAAGGCTCTTTTGCAGCATTATAACATCATCTAATAGTCTGAAAGCCTATAGAGAAAGCATTGTGAATAATAGTAATGGCTACCATTCATTAAGCACCTACTATGTGCTAGGCACTACTGGGGCTAACATTTATCCCAGTTATTCAATTTTTATAAGTCTTAAAGATAGGTAGTGATGTTATCCCCATTTTATAAATTAGGAAACAGAGGCTCAGAATGGTTAAATAACTCATCAAGGTCACACAGCCAGCAGACTTCAGAACCCATGCCTGTCTAACTCTAGTATTTGTTGTGCTTTTTGTCCAAAACCACACTATTTACATTTTCTACGTGATTTTTCTCTAAACATGTAACAATACCTTGGTAAACTACAAGTTGTAGGAGGGTATAGCTGTATCTGTAGTAACTGCCATGTCGTCTGGTGAACATCACAGTACTTGATAAACTGTTGATGAAGTTAAAGGAAAGGAAGAATAAATACCAAAATTATTGTAGTTCTAAGGAACCATTTCAGTCAGCCTAGTTTCAGCAACAAGCACATTTAGTGAAAGTAAATATTTATGATGTCTTGTGGATACTGCTATTTCAGATAATTTTGGGCATTGTGATGATGGTGCTTTTTCATTTGTATAAGATAGATTAAAGATTACTTAAAGCAACTGCATAGCTTTTAAGTTTCTGTTGCTAATATCTGTATTATCTGTATTAAGTATGAGGTTACATTAGAGCCTGAAGCTGAGGTTTTTATATGTGTTATTTAATTATTGTTACTGTCTTGTGTTTTCTCTCCTCATATTGCAGTTCCCACATTTGTTTCTTTCCTAAAAGAAGTAGAATCTCCTTATGAGGTCCATGATTACATCAGGGCCTACTTAGGAGACACTTCAGAGGCCAAGGAGTTTGCCAAGCAGTTTCTGGAGCGTCGTGCCAAACAGAAAGCCAGCCAGCAGCGGCAGCAGCAGCAGCAGCAGCAGCAGCAGCAGCAGCAGCAGGTACAAAGCCATACCGTGTGTACAGTACCTCAGTGAGTACTAATGTCTGTAAAGTTTGAGTAGTCTGAAAAATTAAAGATTTCGTTTTTTGTGTATCCAGTGACCAGAGCTTTTTAGTATGTATAGATTTCATATTTTCTAATTATATCTCAAATAACAAATATAGCCATTTATTCTGTACTGTATCCCAGTTCCAATTTAACTGTTCATGAATATATTTTAGTCATTCAGATTTTGGTGTATCATAAACCCATAAATTTGATTTTTTTTTCCCTTACTTGGAACCCCTGTTCTCAGTACTGACAGCAATGCCAAAATGCCTTATGTCTGGCATGCCAGTTATTTCATGTATTGTTGATGGCGTTACACAGGCATAGTTGATACAGTTGGTTATTTTGTCCCTGCGAACACTGAGTTATGAACATTAACTCATTGCTTCTAAAGAATATACAGGGTTCATTTCTGTGAGCCTGTTTTTATCTTCTAATCAGTACATCATTATGTCATGTTTCTGTTTAAAGACACTATTTCATATTTGATTCATTGGCATGGAACTCTGCCAGTACAGTACGCAGGTACCCACGTGCTTTCTTCATGTGCTGCACTAAGGAGCGTGAGGTGGTCGTAAAGCACCGTGCTTTGAAAGTGTTGTAAACAGTAAAATTACCCTTTTTACAAAAGCAAAAAATGTGAAGACCTTATAATAGATAGAGACAGAAGAAAATACTTGTTTCAGGGTGCGATCTGAAGCAAGAAGGTAGGACATTTCCTTGTCCTACTTCAACCTGGAAGTGTGTGCTTGTTTTTCCTTCCTCTTCTCAGCATATACATGCTTGGAATAACCATAAGAGACAGAGTATTGATTTTGGTGCTACACATACATTTTAACAAGTCCCTGAATTCACAAATATGGAACCTTTGGGGATTCGTGGTTTAAGCTTTCTGAAAGAGAAAATGGCAAGGTTCGTTAAGAATGGCATAAAAATATTCATATCCCTGACTTCCATTATCCCTTACTAGAGGTCATAGTTGTTACAGGTCACTTGTAGAGAGTGGAAGATCCAGTGACCTACAAAGCATTTAAGATGCAGCTGTGTAGATTGGACTACTGGGTAAAATTAGAGGAATTGGTAGGTGTCAATCAGAACACAGTAGGACACATGTGTCAGGGCACCAGGGAATCTGGAAATAGAAGAGAGGCAGCCAGCACACCATGCTTGTTCTTTATGGTGCTTTCTCCCATCCTCTCCTCCCTTCCTCTCCTACTGTTACCACTTCTTCTTTTTTTTTTTTTTTTTTTTTTTTGGTTTTTCGAGGTAGGGTCTCTAGCCCAGGCTGACCTGGAATTCACTATGCAGTCTCAGGGTGGTCTCGAACTTATGGCAGTCCTCCTACCTCTGCCTCCTGAGTGCTGGGATTAAAGGTGTGCGCCACCACGCCTGGCTCTGTTATCACTTCTTGATACTGACCTGGTTTATAGTGAATTGCTCTACAAACAACAGTAAGAGCTAAGATTTGTTGGACCACATCACCATCTAACAGGCAATATTTTGGGGCCACATCCCTTGTGGGACTGCTGATGGAAATAACATGAATGACTGTAGCTCTTGGCAATGTGCTGCTAGCTGGTTTTTAGCTTTTCCTCTGACCTGTGTCCAGGGGCGGCCGAGACCTGCTCTGGGTTGGGAGGGTGCATCGTTCCTGAGCATGGGCTGCATGTGCACAGCCTCCATGTCTACCGGAGAGCCTGCAACAGTGACAGCCACAGCCACGCTGGCACAGGCAGAATGGAGGACAGATCTGTGGAGGCATCAAGCTTAAATGGGGGCATTGTAATGTAAATGAGGGACTGGGGGCTCAGTGGTCGCTCAGTGTATGTCAGTATATTTTCAGACTCTTGGTATGTGCTTGGTAAGGCCCAGGGCAAGTGGCCATTCTCTTAGAACAGGCCACAGCTGCATCTACTGTGTAATCTCACGTTTGCTGTCTTTTTTCATAGGATTCTGTATGGGGGATGAATCACAGTACACTCCATTCAGTATTTCAGACCAATCAAAGCAACAACCAACAATCTAGTTTTGAGGCTGTGCAAAGTGGTAAGAAGAAGAAAAAGCAGAAGATGGTCCGAGCAGATCCCAGCTTGCTAGGTAAGATTAGGCCTGGGTCTCAGCTGGGAGTGGGGGTGTGGAGATGGCAGTGATCAGATGGGAGTTTCTACAGTCTTCTGTATGAGTGTTCATTTTATTAACTGGTTGAAAATGAGTAGCCAGTATTTTCTAGGCATCCCAGTACAGGAGCTGTGCTTTGTATGCTCTTGGGATAAGAAAAGCAATATGTGGTGCTTTAAACTTTAAAGCATTATTATTTTACACATTTTTTTTTCCAGTTTTCAAGTTAGGGTCTCACTATAGCTCAAACTAACCTGAAATTCTCAGGCTGGCCTCAAACTCATAGTGATCCTTCTACCTCTGCCTCCCAAGTGTTGGGATTAAATACATGTGCCACCACACCCAGCATCATGCAATCTTTCTAGAGGGCATTCAATTAAATTGGAAACTAAAGATAATGGAAAAGGGTAAAAATAGTTCAGAAACTTAAGTTTTGATTTGTATTGGAAGTAGGCCATAAATCTTAGTGGGTGTTCAAAGGACCAGATACTTGTTTATGTCCTATATCTATGTCATATAACATTGACCATATTGTGTACTGATGTCCTAGTTTTCCCAGTGAGTAGGCCTGGGATTTGGAACATCTCTGTCTTCCAAGTACTAACCATGCCTGACCCTGCTTAGCTTCTAAGACCAGAAGAGATCAGGCACGTTCTGGGTGGTATGGCTATGCACTGAAACATCTCTCAGCGTCAGCCCTCAGTGCTGGAGCTGGGATTTTAGAGCCTCGGTTTGATTTGCCTTCTGTGTTTTACATAGCTGTTGTCTAACGTTGGGATGACTGCTTTGTAAGCTGCCTATTTCTTAAATTGATCCCTCAATCTCATAGGCAGTGGTGAAATAAAATGGTTTGTCAATACGAAGTAAGCTGTTATAAACGAGGCTGTCTATATTAAAGAGAGTCTGTTGGCAGAGATGGTAGTTTGGAGCGTTGAGCTAGACAAGCAGACAATTAGTTAAGAGGCTGTGGTATAGTAGACTGTTCAAGGTCCTGATGGCCTGCAATAGTATTTTGGCAGTGGAAATGGGAAGTTAGGTGGACTTCAGGAATTCTGTCAGTTACTTTCTCATTGCTGGGACAAAATACCTGACCAAAACCAGTTCAAGGAAGGAAAGGGTTTCTTTTCAGCCTACAGCTTGATGTGTAGGGACTGATGGTGTACATAGGTCTCCTTGGCTTTTGGGGAGGACCCTCACTTGCTTTAAGAAGATTCCTACCCTGAGAAAGCACCATGATGGGAACAAATCCTGACTTCGAGGATTGTCTTTGAAATTAGAGATGTGGTGGAATGTTTTTCTTCTTCTTGTCTTCAAAGTTAATGTCAGAGATGGGTTTAAAAGTACAAAATTTTGAGCCGGGCGTGGTGGCGCACACTTTTAATCCCAGCACTCGGGAGGCAGAAGTAGGAGGATTGCCGCGAGTTCAAGGCCACCCTGAGACTACTGAGTGAATTCCAGGTCAGCCTGGGCTATAGCAAGACCCTACCTTGAAAAATCAAAAAGAAAGAACAGTACAAAACTTTATCCTGACAGAATAGTTTTCTAACTGTGGGTTCTAGCCTCAGAAACTCTTGCAGTTTATTTTTCTTTGGGACTTGAGAAGGTCACTCTGCAAATGAGGCCAGGCTGTTTGGATCAGCCCAGTACAATGTGGTCTTTTTGTCACAGACCTAACAGTCCCCCTGTAAGGAAGTAGGAGATGGGTAGATCATCTTAAAATTTAGTTTAGGGAATCCTTAAATCACAAAAAGGAAGGAAAACAAGTGTGAGGAGATGAAAAGTTTCAGTATAGTATTGAAGACTCACTTGGGCAAGCTTTTCACATCAGACCCTTTAATGAAAATTGTTGTTTAACTAAGCCTTCTGGAAATCTCTCTGATAACTTCAGAGTGGCATGGATATAGACTGATAATTTCATGCCTATGCATTTCCATTTATTATTTGTCACTGTATATATCTCCTGTAGTTTCACAGATTGACAAAACTTTATGAGTCACAAATTTCCCATTTACAAACTGGGAAAATAGATTCCAGTTTGATCTAAAAAGTATCCATTTGAAGAGCAGTGCTAGAGAACTTTACTTTTGAAACAAACCAGCAGAGGGAGCCCTGGCCTCAGTTTGCTTTCCAATATTCTCTATTGTACTGTGGCCCTATATTTTGGTAGAGATCCCAGGTTGTCAATGACAGCCAGCAGCTAGCAGTTGGATATGATATATGCATACAATGAAGTCTTCTCCTGTTGCATTCTCTTATAAAGACAGTCTCATCAGCCTAAAGAAGCAAGTAGCGTGTGCTCTGTAGAGAAAGCAGGATGGGCCCAGCCCCTTTGTGTTGTGGCTTTCATGGCCTCCTCAAGCTCTCCCTTCCTTCAGTGGGAAGTGCATACCTGACTGCTCCACTCAGCGAGGACTATGCTGAAAGCCTAGCCTAGAAACCAGCAATCAGCACATCATGGCATCCAACAGTCAACTTTTTTTTTTCCTTGCCAGACTTTGTTGTTCTTGTCCTTATCTGATTAGTTTGTTTTAAAATTAATTTTGGATGGTGGGGAGATGGCTTAATGGTTAAGGCACTTGCCTGGAAAGCCTAAAGACCCAGGTTCAATTCCCCAGAACCCACATAAGCCAGATGCACAAGGTGGCACATGTGTCTGGAGTTTGTTTGCAGTGGCTAGAGGCCCTTGTGTACCCATTCTCCCCCCACCCAGTAAATAAGTTTTTTTTAAAAAAGCATTGAAATTAATTTCCCCCTCTGTTGTGCATAGCTCATTGCTTTCTTTCACATTTCATCTGTTCTCAAGTCGTGTGAAATCAAAGACAGCACTGCTTCAGAGTAGAGTGCTAGCTCGTTTTTAGATAGTTGTTCTTGGGGTCTTGAACTTCCCAGATTAAGCCATTTCTTCAAAAATATAAACACTGAGCCTTTCATTATTTCTAAGGGAAAAAGATGTTGTGGGTTGTGGTTGTACAGTTGATGGGTGGAACTCTGAATGAGGTTTGGAGTCTTTGCCTCTCCCTGTGTTAGGCCTTGTTAGCTGTTTATACCACAGTTACATTGGTTAGGAAATAGGCATGCTTAGATTTTCAAATTACGATATTTTTGAGTCTGTTAATTGAGCTGTCTTACTATGTTTAAGGCATTTTTGTTACTGGAGCATTTCAAAATGTGTATTTGTTTGAAAATTTGAACATTGAAGTACAAAAATCCCACCCAATACCAACAACTGTTTTTGGAATGGATAGCATTGCCTGTGTGCTGTTTGTTGTTGCTTTGCTGAAAAAGCTCAGGATTTTGTCCATGGTACAGGAACGGGAAGGCTTTGTAGGAATTGCTACTCTAAACTGGCTCTGCTTATAATAATTAAAATTTTTTTGTTTTATTTTTATTTATTTATTTGAGAGTGACAGAGAGAGAAAGAGGCAGATAGATAGAGAATGGGCGCGCCAGGCCCTCCAGCCACTGCAGATGAACTCCAGATACCTGCGCCCCCTTGTGCATCTGGCAAATGTGGGTCCTAGGGAATTGAACCTCAAACTGGGGTCCTTAGGCTTCACAGGCAAGTGCTTAGCCACTAAGCCATCTCTCCAACCCTGCTTATAATTTTTTTTTTAATTTTTTTGTTGTTATTTTTATTTATTTGAGAGCATCAGACAGAGAGAAAGAGGCAGAGAGAGAGAAGGAGAGAGAATGGGTGCGCCAGGGCCTCCAGCCACTGCAAACGAACTTCAGACGTGTGCACCCCCTTGTGCATCTGGCTAATGTGGGTCCTGGGGAGTCGAGCCTCGAACCGGGGTCCTTAGGCTTCACAGGCAAGCGCTTAACCACTAAGCCATCTCTCTAGCCCCCCTGCTTATAATTTTGATTAGTTTCTGACCATGGATTTTATTTAAAAAGTACATACAAGTGGCCACTGGTATTAGGTCTTCCAATGTCAAGTAGTGTTGTGAGTACTGTTTGTGGCTACCAGTGGGGTGTTAGTGTCGCTTTTTCATTCATTCATTCATTCATTCATTCATTTAGAGGTAAACCCAACAAACTGGTCTTTTTTAAAAAATTTAAATTTAATTTAATTTATTTGAGAGAGCAATAGAAAGAGGCAGAGAGAGGACAGAATGGGTGCACCAGGGCTTTCAGCCACTGTAAACCAACTCTAGATGCATGCGCCACCTTGTGCATCTGGCTTACATGGGTCCTGGGAAGTTGAACCTGGATCCTTTGGCTTTGCTGGCAAATGTCTTAACCACTAAGCCATCTCTCTTCAGCCCAGAGCTGTTTTTTCTAAGCCAGATTCTGTTTAGGTTAATCTAGCATTGCAGAGAGTCCTGAGACTCACTCCAGCCCCTTGCTTAGAAGTTGAGCTTCTCTGGTTGTCTGAATTTAGCCACTTACCACATTTTTTTTTTCTTGTAGGGTTTTCAGTCAATGCGTCATCTGAGCGACTCAACATGGGTGAGATCGAGACTCTGGATGATTACTGAGTATCTGCCACTGTGCCGGTCTCCCCTCTCCTGCTGCTGACCATGGATTCTCTACCTTGGACACAACACGCATTCACCATTTGCTCTCTATTACTCTACAACAAACACAGAACCAGTCATCTCAGGCTTTTTTCTTCTACTCTTTGTGTCCAAGATTCTTTAAACTGCTGTTGGTGGTGAGCATCTCAGGCTGTACATATGTGGACCAGACCTTCTGTCGTGGGCGTGGCAGTTGGGATCGCTCCCCAGCAGGGCTGACGTTGGCAGCACATGGCCACTCTGCCATGATTTCATCTACTGTCTCCCGAAAGTGTGTTGGGATCTGCCAATAGCAGCTTGCTTTTTCTTGTTGCTTTCTTTTCCGTTTGTTTTGTTGTTTTCGTCTTCTTTCCCCTTCCATATGGGCATGAGGTCTCACTGGTGCAGTCATGGGGAGAGGTAATGGTTAATTGATGTGGGTCAGCAGCAAAGTGCCCATCTGCAGTGATTCCAGTGTTGCCAGAGGCAGCCAGCATTCCATCTGGGGGCTGCATTGTCACTGCTAACTTTGGATTCCATCAGAGGCCTTTGTGGGCAGAGTGTAGGCTAGGCTGGGCTGGGTTGGTGTTGCAGACCTCTTGCTTATTCTTTCTGGATGTCTTTTCAGAGAAAGGATTCATGTTGTTCATGTTTTCTTCATCTAGTGACCTCTTAGCAAGCTGACTTCTCCCCTGGCATACTCCAACCTTATTGGACAAAGGAAAACCTATGGCCTGGGAGAGAGACGTATTCTTAATTTTCCTTTCTTACAAAAACTGATTTTTTTTTTCCCATACAGATTTTTACTTCAAAGGACTAGGACCAGTTTGTTTTGGGCCCTTCTGTGAAAATTTGTCTCGTTTAAGAGGCAGCTAGGATCTTTACCATATGTATGAATTTGTATAATTATCATTTTGGGTAGGGATAAACTTTTGCTTCCGATAAAAACTCGGAATTTCATCTGGTTCCCTAGAGCATTGTGTGAGTGTTGCGCTGTGGCCCCAAAAAGGTTTTGTTAAGATTCTGGGATGGCACGTTGAGTGCCTTTTCTGAAAGAGAATATGTAAAACCTGACCATCTTTAAGACCTTCATCCATGGAAACCACTATGCAGGAGGATGCAGTGGAGTGGAGGGGAGGGGCAAGATGAAGGTGAGAAGCCTGCCCTGGCTTCTGGTTGTGGCACCTCCTACCCTTTCATGTCAAGTAGAAATGTACTCAAGCTCTATTTATAAACAAGTACTCTTAACTGCCTCCACCAAAAGCCCACAGAACATCACCTGGAATGGCCAGTTATACCTCCACGGGAGCTGTGGGCCGGTGGTGCCTGTACAAGAGGCACTGTGTTGGCAGCTCCTAGGAGAAGCACCTTTTCTTTCTGTCATCAGTGCCTGGAGAAGGCTGGAGTTGCTCTGAGAGCAGTTTGGTTTTTGGAGGATTATATTTGGTTTCTATTTTTATTATTTTGGAATCACCATTCTCCCTATCCCTTCTTGCCTCCCTCCCTCCTAAACATGTACAATAACTATACAGAGACTGCTACAAACTTGTATATAGTTTTTGGATCAAATAGCATGAGGAGATGGGAGACCATTCAGATTTGGGACTCCTCTCCTTTGCTTTGTAAATTCAAAAGTGGGGGGTGGGGAAGAGGGATAGTTAAAATGTTTACAAAACTTTAAGCTCCCTCGGAACTTTTGCCAGTGTGGAGGAAAATAAAAAAGAACTTAAATAAAGTGTGGTTGTCTTCTCTGAGCGCTTGTTTTGTACTCACCTCTGTTGTGGCTGTTTTGCACAAAATTCTCCATCTCGGTGCCACAGAGTTCTAAGTACAGCAGGCACCCAAGATGTGGAGGCAGCCCTGGTGCATTCCATCAGTGCTCCTGAGACTGGCTGGGTGTGTTGTGGTGAAGCAGTCAAGATAGACATTGGCAAGTGAGATCAGTGGGTCTTGGTACCACAGACAACACCCCTCATTGCCTCAGCATGCTCTCAGAGCTTGCTCACCTCTTCTAGACTCTGCTGCTTGTTCTGGAAAAACAAAACTAAATTGAAAGAATTGGGAGTAAAGTGGACGTATTAGGAGACCAAAGCCATTTTAGGCGTGGAACACTGGATCTGCTTAAGCAGGAGCCTTTCTTCTAGCTGACAGGTGAACCATTAATGGAAAAACTTCCCCAGGAAGGTGTCTCTCAATTCTCTTTTTCCTTTTTGCCCACTCTTCTACTTACAGCCACCACTCACCACCTATAAAATCCTTTACTCCTCTTCAGCAGTTACTCTGGGATATGTGTTGGGCGGGACAAGGGAGTTACAGGAATGAAACCCAGGGCCTGGTGCGCCAGTGTATATTGAGCTTGAACTCTGTCGCAGGACTACACTTCTGGTTCCTTCCTGAGGTAGTGGATTTTTGTTTTTGTTTTTACAGGAAGTGTTTATTTCAGTTTACAGTTTGAGGCACAATTCACAGTGGCAGCAGCTGCTCACACTCCACAGCTAGGAATTAAGTAATGAATGCTAGTACTTGGCCATCTCTCTTAAAAAAAAAAAAATTATTTATTTGAGAGAGGGAAAGAGGCAGAGAGAGAGAGAGAATGGGCTCACCAAGGCTTCCCGCTACTGCACATGAACTCCAGATGCATGTGCCATCTTGTGCATCTGGCTTACTGATTCCAGTGCTTGCTGGTTTTCCCCTTCAAGCTCTGGTGACTCTCAGAGCTCTGCTCCCTTACAGGACTGGTATTTATTGGAGTGAGAGAGAGGGAGAAGGTGAGAATGGGTGCGCCAGGGCCTTCAGCCACTGTAAATGAACTCCAGACACATGCGCCAACTTGTGCATCTGGCTTATGTGGGTCCTGGGGAATTGAACCTGCATCCTTTTGCTTCACAGGCAGTCACTTTAACCGATAAGTCATCTCTCCAGCCCCTCTCCTTTTCATTATAATTTCATGTTTGTATTGTATTTCCATCATCTATATCCCCATCATCTTTTCCTCCCACTTGAACAGAACCCCTTCTTCCCACCACTTTCCAGGGGCCACACTACTGAAGAGAATGACTCTCACTCTCCCTCATCCCTCACTTCTGTCCTATCTCTGGGCATTGGTTTTCTAGCCTGTCAGATGGGAGCAGGTGTTAAGCCGGGTGAGGAACTTGGAAGCGGGTATCAACTCTTAAAATATTTCTTTATTTGAAAGAGAGAGGCAGATAGAGAATGGGCATGCCAGGGACTCTAGCCACTGCAAATGTGTGCATCTGGCTCATGTGGGTCATGGAGAATTGAACCTAGGTCCTTTGGCTTTGCAGTCAAGTCATCTCTCCAGCCCTGGAAATCAACTTTTTTTTTTTTTTTTTTTTTTTTTTTTGGTTTTTCTAGTTAGGGTCTCACGCTGGTCCAGGCTGACCTGGAATTCACTATGTAGTCTCAGGGTGTCCTTGATCTCATGGCGATCCTCCTACCTCTGCCTCCCAAGTGCTAGGATTAAAGGCGTGCACCACCATGCCTGGCAAAATCAACTCTTAATAGAACTCTGGGACATAGAATTCAAGGATGGATTTCAGTACCTTAGAGATTCGACATAACAGCCAAAGATGAGGATGGGGGTCAATGGCAGTTGATCTCAGAGGTTCCCTTTGGCACTCACATCCTAGTCGGAGTGAGTCGTGTGAACAGCTAGGGAATGCTGGCAATGGAAGGAGACCTGAGTTGAAATGCAGGCGTGGTGGGCCTCGTGTAGGGGACGTATTGTTTCGTGAGTTTTCTGACTGTGGCTGCATACTCGGTCTTGGAGCAGGTCAGTGTCCCCTTGTGAAATGGAAGCCACTCGAGTGATTCAAAGAAATACTAAAAATGAAATAAAACTTGTGTGAGCCAGGCGTGGTGGCGCATGCCTTTAATCCCAGCACTCGGGAGGCAGAGGTAGGAGGATTGCCGTGAGTTCGAGGCCACCCTGAGACTCTATAGTGAATTCCAGATCAGCCTGGGCTAGAGCGAAACCCTACCTCAGGGAAAAACAAACAAACAAACAAACAAAAAAAAAAAACTTGTGTGAGATGGTTGGGATAAAGTGGAGGAGGGTGAATTTGCCCAGAGAAGAGCTCCCAGGAAGCCGGTAGTCTCCACCTGGCAGTCACCACATGCTTTCTCAGGCACCCTTGACTCCAGCTTGTGTCCATGTGCTCCTGGACATCAAGTGTCCTAAAGATCAACTTGTTTTATGTGTAGCACACGGAGGAAAGGAGGAGAAATTGGCTCATACCTGCAAATACAAGCGTGTGTATGTGGGAAGGAAGAGCGCGCCTGTCATGGCTCCTGCACTCCTCCCCCACCTGCTCTGGTCATGAGGTTGTGCTGATGTTCGCTGACCTGTCACTGCTCATCTCTGCCAGCCACCCCGCTGTGGAGCGACCCACGCCTCCATTCCTGAGACACCCACTTCATGTGATGAGGCTGTCGCCTTCGGTTCCTTTTAACAAGCATTTGTATAGTAGACTAGTATAGTACTTCTCCCTGATACAACTAGCTTCAAAAGTGACTGACGGGCTGGCTTTAGCAGCTAAGGCACTTGCCTACGAAGCCCAAGGACCCAGGTTCCATTCTCCAGGACCCATGTAAGCCAGATGAACTAAGGTGGCACATGCATCTGGAGTTTGTAGTGTCTGTAGGCCCTGGTGTGCCCTTTCTATCTGGCCTTTCCTCTCTCTCTGTCAAATAAATATTTTTTTAAAAAGTCATTAACTTCCTGCTCTGTTTTATTTAGCATACCTTCTCCCCCTTTGGAATAATTTAAAATAAATCCCAAGTATTATGTCATAAATATTTAATATACATGGTAAGGGAAGGCACCTTAACTATAATGCCTTATCACATTGACATATTTACCTCCAGACCATATGTGATTTTGTCAGCTCATCTGAAAAGTATTGCTTTACAAAATTTGAACTAAAGGCAAAATGATATTCATTGAATTTGTTTTATATGCTTGAAGTCTCTTTTAGTCTTAAGTTTCTTCATGCCCACAAAGTTGAAAAACCATCTATTCTCAAAACACCCTGTATTCAGGAGTTGACACTAAGTGTCCTTATGATGTCAGTTTCCTCATGGGCCCATCTTTTCTGTGTTAGTTTCATTTATTTTCTATGGGCTCAGGCTCACCCCTGCCCGGTCACCACAGGGAGACTTAGCGCAGCAGCCTTCCTGCTGAATCATATCTCTGGCCTTCCCATTTTCGTTTGGGTCGGAATGACAGCTCAGTTCTGTCGCTGTGCAGGCTGAGTCCACTGCGCTTTCATGGGCTCTCACTGGTGATCATGTCCTCTGTCTAGTTTTAGTTACTGAAAAAAATAGTGATTTGGGGAGGGGTACTGTTTAGTCGAAAGTCACTTCAGATTTAGAGAGCAGCAATAAGAACAGTCCAGAGGACCTCTGAACTACCTTCCCTCATTTTGCTGTCTCAGCACCATCCTCTCTCAGTAGCTACACTTAAGATTTTCAGTGAACCATTTGAGAGTAGGTTATATATCCAATGTTCTTTTCCTCTAAACACTTCTGGTATTCCCTTGAAACAGGAGCATTCTCAGATATAACCAAAGTACTAGAACCAAAAGTAAGGTTTAATACTATTGTGAGATTCAGGCTTTGTTCCCATTTCACCAGTTGTCCTGCTAATGTCTTTTCTACGGAAAAACAAAAAAAGTGTTAGGCTATCATCCACCCATGTGGGACAGATGGAAGTGTCAAGTCTCAAGAGCCCTTCACTGTGGAGCAGTTAATTCCTCGGCCTGTTCTGAACACTGCTGGTCATAAGAGGTGCAGGGCAGGGCCTTCTGTAGCATGCCCACTTGTACCTGGTACTTCTGTGCGGCCTAACAGCAACTGCCACTTTGGGGGGTTCCTTACAAAGATGGTGTGTCCTCAGTGCTGCAGATGAAGGGACATATGGGGGTTTCAGCCACTACCGACTTGTTCAAGATGGTGTGTACTGGGTATTCTCCCTTGTAAAGGAGCAGTGTCTCATCTTTATAGGCGATTCTGTAAAAACCCAGAGTGACTCAACATCTTGGCCACTAGTTTTCGCACCATTGAGCTTATTATATTGCCAACATCCCTATTACATGTCTTAGTTATTCCTCTGTAAAGGAGAGCTTCACACACAGGCATGCACGCACACATGCACACGTGCTGGCGCACACACAATTGGCTACAATGTGATACTAGCTTTTGCACACAAATCATTCATTTGCAGCTGGCTTCTGTTCTCCCACACCACCATCATTCTTTTGAATACTTTCTTATTTTGCCACAGAATATTCTATGCTCACTTTCTACTTTTCCTTTTCAAAATACTGGGTTAATTCTTTTTTTCTGTATGTCAGGAATTGACCAATGCTTTGCACAAGCTAAGCCTATGCTGTGCCACACAGTTATAGCCCCAGCACCTTCAAATTCTTATATCTACAATTTTCTGTGCTCGGTAAGTAAAGGCTATCGATGAAGGAACCATGTGCCAAGTCTTGCTGCCTTTTGATGGGTTCTCTGCTACCCACTATAGACCTGGACAACTCCCTTCCTACTTCAGATCATTGGGATTCTCCCATGAACTCTTACTTTGTCAGATACAGCAGCATTTTAGGATTCATGTGAAGACAGAGACAGTATCTAACAAGCCCTAAAAACAATGAATATCTCTCTCTGGGCTGGAGAGATGGCTTAGTGGTTGGGGCACTAGGCTGTGAAACCTAAGGATTCATGTTTGACTTCTCCAGATCACACGTTAGCTAGACGCACATGCTCACTAGATGGCACAAGCATCTGGAGTTCAATTACAGTGGCTGGGGCCCTGGGGTTCCAATTCTCTCTCTCTGCCTCTCTCTAAAATTAAAAAATTAATAATAATAAATTATCCAGGCGTGGTGGTACACACCTTTAATCCCAGCACTCGGGAGGCAGAGGTAGGAGGATCTCCGTGAGTTCAAGGCCACCCTGAGGCTACATAGTGAATTCCAGGTCAGCCTGAGCTAGAGTGAGACCCTACCTCAAAAAAAACAAAAAAAGGGCTGGAGAGATGGCTTAGCGGTTAAGCGCTTGCCTGTGAAGCCTAAGGACCCCAGTTCAAGGCTTGATTCTCCAGGACCCACGTTAGCCAGATGCACAAGGGGGCGCACGCATCTGGAGTTCGTTTGCAGTGGCTGGAAGCCCTGGCGCGCCCATTCTCTCTCTTTCTCTCTATCTGCCTCTTCTTCTCTCTGTCACTCTCAAATAAATAAATAAACTGAACAAAAAAGAAAAATCGAACACTAAAAAATAATAATAATAATTAATTAAAAAATGAATACCTCTCCCTTTCCTGTGCACTGCCTCCACCTTTGGGGAAGGATTAGAGCAAGGCTTTACATTCATACCTGTGGCCATCTTGCAGGGCCTTCCTTAAAGAGAAATCACTCTTGTTTCTGTCAAAAGATTGTAGGTGTGGGAATTGGGTGAGGAGCATGTGACTCCATTATAGTAAATGAAGACTTCTGCTCACCCGTCCAGTTTTGCTGATAAAGTAGTACACTAGGAGCTGTCTCTTTCATGGGGGGAGAGCTCAAGCATGCTGGTGTCCCCTCCGTCTTTGTCATCCACATGGCCTGTGAAGCTTTGGTGCTCTGCTTGGTTCTGCTCTTAGGGAGTCTGTGATCCCATTGTGTGCCCCAGCTACTGAGAACAGCATCTGGCTCTAAGGATCTCTCAGTGCCTCTGGGAAGAGTAGACTTTGGCACCTAGGAATCTTCTGGGGCCAGTGAATGTGTAAGTCATCTAGGAGAAATACCCCCTCATCCAAGCCTGCCAAGCCTCTTCTTGTTTTTTTTTTTTTTTTTATAGTTTATTTATTTATTAGAGAGAACGAATGGGTATGCCAGGATGTCCAGCCACTGCAAACGAACTGGAGACACATTCACTACCTTGTGCATCTGGTTTATGTGGGTACTGGGGAATTGAACCTGGATCCTTAGGCTTCACAGGCAAGTGCCTTAAGTGCGAACCATCTCTCCAGCCCTTCTTTCTATTTTTTTTTTCATTCTAATTTTGATGTGTGTTGTGTTTGTGTCAGTTTTTTTTTCTACCTCTTTTGGTGGTTTTTCTCCTTTTTGTTTTTAGTTTTTAAATTTAAAAAAAATTTATTTATTTGCAAGCAGAAAGAGAGAGAGAGAGAGAGAAGAGGCAGAGAGAATGGGCAGACCAGGGCCTGCAGCTGCTACAGACGAACTCCAGATGCGTGCACCACTTTGTGTATCTGGCTTTACATGGATCCTGGGAAATAAAACCTGGGTCTTTCGGCTTTGCAGGTAAGTGCCTTAACCACTAGGCCATCTCTCCAGCCTTTCTCTGCTCTTCTTTAACTTAGGCTTCATTGCTGCTAATAAGTTGGGGTTTTAGTCAGACAATAACCGAACTGTCAGAGCAGCTGTTGCTGTTTGAGCTCAAGCCCTGAACCCGCCCTGTCCCAGTGCGTTAGCCTGATCCAGTCACACCCACAGCCTCTCCACTCAGTCTGCCATCTCAGGACCCTCTCTCACGCCTTCTCCAGCTCTGCCGGAATTGAACGAGCAAGGTCTTTTTAACGTGGTACGTATGACTAGAAGGGAATTCATTGCTAGCCTCCCTCAATAGGAGAGGTGGTCTGCCTCTGACACCCCTTCCTCCTATGGCAGACTAGGCTTGCTCTAGGTGGAATGCTGGTGTCTGACTCCTGTGGATGTGGAAGGAATAAGGGGTGGCCAGGGTGAGTCTTGAGAATGGACATCCTCTTGAGAGGCAACTTAGCAGATGAAGTTATATATAAACCAGAATAGGCCACTGCCTCAGCCCAGGAGGCCTGAACAATTGTGGGTAGGACACTCACAGACTTATTTGATCTACCCGGATATCCCCATCCAAATCTCAAGGCTTCCATGATTAAGACAGTGGGCAAAGCTGTGAATTCAACTTAATGTCAGAATTCTGCAACCTGTACCATTTATTGTGGGGTCTGATTTGCAGTCATTTATGTCCTTATAGCTATGAGAAAGACAAGATTTGTATGCCAAATCTCTGGTTCTTTGATATCCCTTGACCTTGGAATTTAAAGTACTGTGCTTATCACTTTCTTTAAAAAAATTGTTTCTTTTTAACATATTTATTTATTTATTTGTAAGCAGATAGAGAAAAGAAAGAATGAGAGAGAGAAGGAATGGGAGCACCAGGGCCTCCTGCCACCAAAAACAAACTCCAGACACACATGCTACTTTGTGTGTCTGGCTTTCCGTAGGAGTAATACCCAGGCTGTCAGGCTTTGTAAGCAAGTGCCTTTAACCACTGAGCCGTCTCCCCAGTCCTCCTTAACACATTCCGTGAGTACCTATGGTAGTAAAAAAGAATAATAACCAGTTTGAGCTGGGCATGGTGACACATGCCATTAATCCCAGCACTTGGGAGGCAGAGGTAGGAGGATCACCTGGAATTCGAGGCCACTCTGAGACTACATAGTGAATTTCAGGTCAGCCTGGGCTAGATTGAAACCCTACCTCAAAAAAACCAATATAAAATAAAATAAAATAAAAAATAACAAGTTTGTTTCACTGTCTTTTTTTTTTTTCTTCCCCTTTTCTTTTTTGTTTTTTCGAGGCAGGGTCTCACTCCAACCCAGGTTGACCCGGAACTCACTCTAGCTCCAGGCTGGTTTTGAACTCATGGTGATCCTCCTATCTCAGTCTCCAAAGTGCTGGGATTAAAGGCATGTGCCACCATGCCTGGCTTCATTCTCTTTTTGGTCATAATCACCACGATAAATGGAAATATCTACCTGGTTCTTTAAACCTTATCTTCAGGGATGGTGAGATGGCTCAATGGTTAAAGGCATTTGCTTATAAAGCCTTGACTGCCTGGGTTCAGTTCCTCAGTACCCACATAAAGCCAGATGCACAACATGGCACATGCTTCTGGAGTTCACTTGCAGCAGAAGGTGGTCGTGGCATGCCCATTCTGTCTGTTTGTTTATCTGTCTCTCTCTCAGATAAATAAATAGAAAAAAATTTAAATCAATCTTAACTTCAATTGAGTGTGGTTGTTCATGGCCCCAATCCCAACACTTGGGAGGCTGAGGCAAGAGGATTGCCATCAGTTTGAGCCAGCCTGGGTTACACAGTGAAAACCTGTTTCAAAACATGCAAACAGCACCATATCCATTATCTTTAACATGCATGCCACACTCTCTCTCTATGGCATCCATATATTACCAACATCTCCTTTTCCATGGGCAGGGAGGTGTTTGCTACATTCATGTTCAAACGGGGCAGCAAACCAACTCAGAAACAGATCCCTGAGATCTGTTTTCTGTGACCATTCCAGATGCCAAGTACTGCTTTGGTAGAGCCTGACTAGGAAACAGACCAGTCTAGGTATTTCAGGCAGAGAAGACTTAGGTACAGGTTTGTGATAATGATGCTTAAGGTAGATCTCTGGGGTAGGACCTCCAGGTAGGTAGCCTACTTCTGCTTCCTGTCCTGTCTCTGCTTCCTGATGTGAGCAACCAGTTCCCACCAACACAGAGCTCTCCACCACCATGCCTTCCCCTCATGGTGGACTATATCCCTCTCAAACTGTGAGCCAAAATCAAACCTCTCCTCCCTCAGATGGGTTCTTTCATGTGCTTTTATCACAGCAATGAGAAACATAACAAATATACCAAGAATCCTGGTGCCACAGATACCTGAACGGGTTTTCGTAGCCTGACATCGGTGGCTGCACTACCTGACCTTTTGTCACTGATGCCACGTGCAAGATGCTGACAAGAAATTAGAGGCAGTCACTTTGCCCACCCCTATCCCACCAGTGCCCTCCACTGGCAGATCCCAACAGGAAAGTCAGCTGACAATTGTGTCAGGAATGTGGTGAGGCCCACACGGCAGGGCACCAAAGGAGAGGCTGGGGGGCCGAGAGATAGCAAGCAGAGAGCTGAATGAACAGCCGGGAAAATTTTGTGTTAATCTGGCCTAGAAGTCCCAACTACTGGATTCATACACCAAGTTCTTGCTGTGGGCTAGGCATGGTGCTGGATTCTGGGAGGTGTTGGGAATGAAACCAGCTCCTAATGTCTTGGGGCTTATAGGAAAAGAAAAATCCAGTATACATTTCATCAAAGATACTGTCACATATGTCAGAGGATTTTTATCTGGAAGGCACACAATATCCTAAAAATAAATTTAAAAGGACAGGCTATCCTAATAAATATATCAGCAAAAACATCCAGTATCTTGTGGTTAGTATGGAAAGGAACTCAGTCTTCAAGTCATGGGAAGGCTAATGAAGGCATCAGTACAAACTCCCAGAGGGACTAGAAGTGAAAAGACTGGCAATGCCAAGTGTCAGTGAGGACATGGAGAGACTAACACCCCAGAGTGCCCATAGTCTCATGTGTTGGAGGCTTGGTCCCCATCTGGTGAGCTATTAGATGTGAGAGGATCATGAAGGTGTTGATGTCATCAATGGATTAACCCACCAATGAGTTCATAGCCAAATGAAGAGGGACCAAGTTGGAAGAAGGTCTTGGGAAAGGGGATGCCTTTGAAGGGTATGTCTTGTCCCCAGACCCTTCTCCCTTTCTTTCTTCCTCTCTGAGTGAGCTCCCTTGACCACACACTGTCTCTACCCTGGTAGTCTACCCCTTCACAGACTCATGGCAATGGGCCACGCTGATCAGGACTGAAACGATGAGCCAAAATAAACTTTTGCTCCTTTAAAAATATATTTTCAGGTATTTTCTCAGGATGAAGAAAAGATCATACACACACACACACACACACACACACACACACACACACACGTTTCTCCCTGAAAATCCACCAGAAAAAGGAATAAGAAAATTTCATAGAAACATAAGTACTAAGAAGAAATGAAAAGTGATGTGCTAGATGGATGGGGGCTGACTGGTGGAGTTGAAACCTAGGGCTGGAGAGAGATGGCTTAGCAATTAAGGTGCTTGCCTGTGAAGCCGAAGGACCCATGTTTGACTCTCCAGATCCACATTAGCCAAACGTACAAAGGTGAGGCAAGCATAAGGTAGCACATGCCCACTAGGTGGGGTAAACATCTGGCATTCAGTTTCAGTGGCTGAGGCCATGGTGCACCAATTCTCTCCCCGTCCTTTTCTCTCTCTCTGAAATAAAAAAAAGAAACCTAAAGGAAACGGGGTAGACACCTGAGGTGGTTTGAGTGTAAAAATGTCACCTATAATCTCATGTGTTTGTGATTTAGCCTCATACTTAATCCCCAACTGGCTGGAGCCTTTGGGAGGTAGAGCCTTTTGGGAGGAGGTGTGTCACTGGGGTCAGGCCTGGGGGTGTTACAGCTCAGCCCCACTTGCAGTTCTTAATGTGCTTCCTCGCGCTGCTTCCTCCCTGCTGCCGTGCAGATCCGAGGCCCAGCTCTCCATTCTTGCCGTGCTTCCTCGTCAAGACTGTAAGCAGGAAATGAACCCTTCCTTCCCTAAGCTATTTCTGGTTGGGAGTTTTGTCCCAGCTACGAGGAGGTAACTGATCTAATACCTAAATGAGTGTAGGAACTACTTTCTGGGAGAGGGGGCAGTGCGTGCCAAGGCACCGAGGCAGGATTCAGTTTAGTATGGTGGAGGAACCTAGTCAGGCCCAGTAGACTGGAATATAGACAGTGGGGCTTGGTTGATGAGCAGCCAAAGGGAAAGCCCTTAATTTGGCTTTTTTTTTTTCCTTTTTCATTCATTAGGCAAATATTTATTTAAAAGGTCATTCTTTTTTCTCTCCTTTTTTTTTCTTTAGTTTTTTAAAGTAAGTTTCTATTATTTATTTCTTTGAGACAGAAAGAGGGAAAGGGAGAGAGAGAGAATGGGCGTGCCAGGGCCTCCAGCCACTGCAAACGAACTCCAGACACGTGTGCCCCTTGTGCATCTGACTTACGTGGGTCCTGGAGAATTGAACTGGGACCCTTTGGCTTTGCAGGCAAACGACTTAACTGCTAAGCAATCTCTCCAGCCCTTTTAAAAATATTTTTAAAATATTTATTATTAATAAGATGTTTTATATGGATACATCATATGTTGGTATCCTCTTTTCCCTTGTCCCTGCCCCCATTCCGTTGGGGATGCTCCTCAGTAGGGTTGCAGGTATTCTCCATGGGGTTGTGGTTTATGCATTATAGGAGCAGTAGTCAGTTATTTTTTGGGGGGGGAGGGAGGGAATGCCTCTGGGCATGATGTCTCCACGTGTGGCTCTTACAATCTTTCTGTCCCCTAAAAAGATCATTCTTATTTGTTATGGAAAATTTAACAGCCAGACTAGTGGAAGACACAAATAATTTTTTTTGGTTTTTCGAGATAGGGTCTCACTCTAGCCCAGGCTGACCTGAAATTCACTATGGAGTCTCAGGGTGGCCTCAAACACACAGCAATCCTCCTACCTCTGCCTCCCGAGGGCTGGGATTAAAGGCGTGCACCACCATGCCCGGCTCATAAATAATTTTTTGACAGTAATTAAAATAGCAAATATAGGGCAGGACAGATGGCTTAGCGGTTAAGGCGTTTGCCTGCAAAGCCAAAGGACACAGGTTCAATTCTCCAGGACCCACATTAGCCAGATGCACAACGGGTGCACGTGTCTGGAGTTCATTTGCAGTGGCTGGAGGCCCTGGCACACCCATTCTCTCTCTCTCTATTTCTCTGTCAAATAAATAACCAAAAAATAAAATAGCAAATATAAAGAGGTGCTCAGTGCCTATCCTGACTCATTGATGGTGGCTTATAGAAAAATAATCAATGCACATTTTTCCACAGTTTCTTGCTTTTACAAATAAAGCTGATATTTGTGTATGTGTGTGAGAGAGAGAGTGTGTGAGAAAGAAGAGAGATTTGACTTTTCACTACTTTGACAAAATATCAATTAATACACTTAAAATGAGTAAATGTTTATTTTGAAATTTCACGCTTGGACCCTTGCTTCTGGCTGTGCACTGATACAACACACGGGGGTATCTGGTGTGCAAGTACTCCACTCGTTGCAAGTTTGACTTTTTGTTCTAAGAGCAGTGGGAAACTGTGAAGAACAAGAAGTATCAGGACTTCTGGGGCGCTTGGAAATGGGGACCGAGGGAAACAGGTCTTCAGTGAATTGTGTGGTGTGCACCCCTGGGAGGTGGGAACCTTGCAGTTCTTCCACAAGCAGCGTTGGGTTGGGAGTCCGTGGAGGCCTGGTGCTTGCATGTAACAAGTGGAGGTGCATGGACTGTTGGTGAGGCAGTGGGTTGGACTCTGGGTCAGGCCTGGGCTGAAAGTGATGATGATGATATGAACAGAAGGTGAGACTCTGAGTCTCAAGACCTCAGGAGGGGCTGCAAGAGCAAGAGAGAAAATGCGCATTAAGTGAGATGGACATCTCTAGAAAGAGCTCAGGAAACTGCCTTAGAGTTAGAGGCGCTTCTTTTAGTTTCTTTTTTTCTTTTTTTTTTCTTTTTTTTCTTTTTTTTTTTTAACAGAGAATGGGCCTGCCAGGGCCTCTAGCTGTTGAAAATGAACTCCAGATGCATGTGCCACCTGAACCTGGATCTTTGGGCTTTGTAGGCAAGTGCCTTAACTGCTAAATCATCTCTTCAGCCCTCCTGCTTCTTCTTCTTCTTTTTGTAAATATTTATTTGCATGGACAGAGAGAGAGACGGAGAGAGAGAGAGAGAGAGAGAGAGAGAGAGAGAATGGATTACTAAGCTCTCTTGCCACTGCAAACAAACTCTAGATGCATGTGCCACTTAGCACATCTGGCTTTACATCTGTACAGGGGAACTAGAACCAGGGCTGGCAGGCTTTGCAAGCAGCACCCTTAATGGCTGAGCCATATCCCCAGCACCAGAAGGGCTTCTTTTTCAAATATATTTTTTTTATTTATTTGAGAGAGAAAAAAATCAAATAGAATGGGCATGCTAGGCCTTCTAGCCACTGCAAACAAACTCCAGACGCATGCACCACCTTGTGCATCTGGCTTTCCGTGGGTGCTGGGGAATCAAACCTCAGTCTTTAGGCTTTTTAGCCAAGCACCTTAACAGCTAACCCATCTCTCCAGCCCCCAGAAGTGCTTCTTTTTTTAATATTTTATTTTTTATTTATGTGTTAGAGAGAGAATGGGCATGCTAGGGCCTTTAGCCTCTGCCAACTCCAGACACATGAGCCACCATGTACATCTGGCTTTTGTGGGTTCTGGGGAATTGAACCTGGATCCTTAGGCTTCACAGGCAGGCACCTTAACCACTAAGCCATCTCTCTAGTTTCATAAGTGCTTCTTTTTTTTTAATTAAAAAAATTTTTTTGTTTATTTATTTATTTGAGAGCGACAGACAGAGAGAGAAAGAGGCAGAGAGAGAGAGAGAGAGAGAGAGAGAGAGAATGGGCGCGCCAGAGCTTCCAGCCTCTGTAAACGAACTCCAATTGTGTGTGCTCCCTTGTACATCTGGCCAACGTGGGTCCTGGGGAATTGAGCCTCGAACCGGGGTCCTTAGGCTTCACAGGCAAGTGCTTAACTGCTAAGCCATCTCTCCAGCCCATCTTTTTGTAAATTTTTATTTACTTACTTGATAGAGAGAGAGAGAGGGAGAATAGGTGTGTCAGGGCCTCCAGCCACTGCAAACAAACTCCCGATGCATGTACCACTCTGTGCATCTGGCTTACATGGGTCCTGGGGAATTGAACCTGGGTCCTTTGGCTTTGCAGGTAAATGCCCGAACCTCTGAGCCATCTCTCCAGCCCCTCAGAAGTGCTTCTTAACATGCTGCACTGCATGTCTGCTCTTGGCTGGGCAGAGAGGACCCTGGTGGAAGGAAGGCCCAGTCCCTGCTGACTGTTTGGGTTGTGATGTCCATGCACAGTCCCAGACTCATCCAGGAGCTCTGGATATGGTGGCTTAAGGCATCTGTGTCATTCTAGGTCTCTGGGCAATTCTTCTGCATCAGGAAGTTTGGAAACTTGTCATTTTCAGTAGCCTAAGAATATATGTGAGGTGTGTGTGTGAAAGAAACAGACAGAAGAGAAAGAGGATGGAGAAAAAGAGGAAGAAAGAGAGGAAAAGAGAAATGGAGAGAGAAGAAAGAGGGAGAGTTGAAAAGAAACAGGAAGAGAGAGAGAGAGAAGTGAAAAAAAGCAAGTACCTCTGTCCCTCTCCAAGGGCGGGGCTGCTCCTGAGTTCAGGACAGCTAGTCTGTTCTGAGCTTTTGCTCTGTGTGTGTGTGTGTGTGTGTGTGTGTGCATGTGTGTGCAGGCGCGTGTGGGGGGCGGGCACGGTGTCCCAGGAGGACAGAGTTTGCATTGATGAAAACCCTCCCCAGCTCTTTGAAGCCTCTTTCCCACTGCCTGAGCCCAGCGACCTAGTCCTGTTCGTCCCGCACCCGTCACTCGCTGCCAGGATGGCGTCCTGTCTGGCCCTGCGCGTGGCGCTGCTGCTGGTCTCGGGGGTCCTGGCTCCTGCGGTGCTCACAGGTAAGAGGTACGGGCTCTGCTGCCACCAGCTTCCCAGGGCTAAGGACACGTCAGGGCCAGATTGTCCAGTGCCCCCAGGGAAGCTCCTCACAGGAGAGGAATGGCTGGTTGGGGTGATCCTGGGGGAGACGATGATGCGTCAGGGACCTGTAGCAGATGGGACAGTAGTTTCTGAAGTAGGACACTCTGAGAAACAGGGGTAGTTTTCTCAGATCTGGGGGTACTTCAGCACAAGACTACCTGGAAAGCGTCCAGATTTGGGAGGCGGGAGGGTACACCAGGCACAAGGCAGACTGCCAAGGGGGGAGCCAGAGACCCTGCGTCCTGGTAGAAGAGCGCAGAGGTTCATTAACTGCTTTGCAGACTGCAAACCCTTCCCTGACGGTGTAAGTGGCCACCATGGGAACACTAGTTAGAAAGGACACTGGTCCTAAAGTCCTCTGCAGAGCAGTGAGGCTGTGCACAGTGGCCCATATGGCTGCGTCTGCAGTGTGATGACAGGGTGGCCCCAGCGGGCTCCTGAGACATTGCATGGCCATGCTGTCCCTGGTTGGCTTTGGAACCCGGGAGAAAGACATAGACGGAAACAGTGGGATTTTGCTCTCGGAAGAAAGTGACCTTGCCTCTGTCTCCACAGTGTCTCAAGACCTTGTAACCTGGGCTTGGGGGGGGGGGGGTCTGGATTTTTGAAGGGATCACGTGGCTTCTGTTGTGAGAGCGAGGCTTGGGAACCCTGGGCCACACCCCAGGAGAGGTGACAGCAGCCTGAGGAAGCAGCTGGGAGCCTGCCTATGCCCCTGCCTGGCTGTCACGGCTCTCCTAATCCTGTCCTTGTCTGTTAGGAGGTAACCCTCACCACTGAGCCTCCCTCACAAAAATGGACAGGCCTTCCCAGTCCAGATATGCAGAACTGTTGGGATGCGTGGCCAGGTGCTTAGTTTCAACGCTCAGTGTCGGGGCGCGGCATGAGTGGTATCCCCGCTTCAGCTGAGCCCAGGAGTAGAGGGTCTTAGGCAGACCTGACCCCTCCCTCGGGCTGGGTAATGTCCACCCAGCCTCTGGGGCAGAGGAGTAGTGTCCACTGAGTGAACTCAGTGAAGCCACTGTACAATGGGCCCTGGAGTTCAGGTTCCTGCTACTGCGTCCAGCCCAGGCCTCTGGCCAGCTCCCCCTCAGGCTTTGCACACCCAATGTGGGTGAGTGGGTTTTCCATCCCCATGGGACCTCGCCTAGTGTCACCTTCCTCTTCCTGCTGCGGGCTCCTCCCAAGAGCAGCCAGGTCCACAGGCAGGCCCGAACATGCTAATTCTATCCTTCTTGGGGGGTGGGTATGGCTGTTCTGGGGGCCTCTTGGAACTAGCCCTGGACCAGCAGCCGAGCAGGTATGTGCAAGGCCCGTAGGCCGTCTCTCTCCTGCGCTGGTGTCCTGTAGTAGGCAGGAGGGGTAGGTGTACCCCTGGAGCGGAGGCCCAGGCTGGCCTGCCACCTTCCCCGCCTCAGCTGGTGGCCACAGCCACTGAGGTGGGGGAGCAGACCAGGTTGAATGGGCTGGAGGCCAGGGTGGGGATGAAAAGGCCCTTCATGGCCACACAAAGACAGTCTGTGAGCCTGGGCGCCTGGCCTCAGGGCCTGTGGTCAGACCGACCGTTGAACAAACTTATTTACCAAAAGGCAGGCCGGTGTGGGGTGGTGGGGCTGGGGTCAGCCTGAGGTGTCCAAGCTTGCGGCAGTGCCACCAGGCCCCTCAGTCAGAACAAGAAGTCTCACACCATTACGCACTACCATTGTGGCCAAGGTGGAGACAACCTTCTTTCTCTGGGGTCTTCTGCCATCTCATATGCCCTGCGTGCACTCTCTCCACACCCTGCCTCCGAGACCCTCCTTCCCTCATCTTCACCCTTATTCTGCTGGCAAACTGGCCCTGGCTTTTTGAGGACTTGAAGGAGGACGGATTGATGCTCCTTCCCACAGCCAAGTCGGAAAAGAGCGTGTACAGCAGAAACTAGGATAACACCTGGGCCAGCTCACGGCGGCCATCCTTCCCTGGTGGCTTGGGGCGAGTTCAGCCCAAGGCCAGGTGGCAGGCACCACCTAGGTTGTCTAGGGCTTATGCCCAGAAGCCCAGGACAACCTCCCTGGACAGATGCCCAGCCTTGGAGGTGAGCTTTGGCCAGTAGCGGTAGGACAGAGAGGAGCCAGCTTGCCTGCCTGTCTTGGGTGTGTGGCCAGTAAGCAGGCAACCAACAGCCAGCTCATGTCTCAGGGCAGACAGGCTTTCTGGAAAGTCCAGGCCTCGGGCCTGCCAAGTGGTGGGTGTGCTCAGGGCTTTTCTCAGCCCTGGGAGCCCAAGCTCAGCCTGCCTGGGGCCTCTCATCCACTCTTTTTGAAAAAAATTTTTTTTGTTCATTTTTATTTATTTATTTGAGAGTGACAGAGAGAGAGAGAGAGAGAGAGAGAGAGAGGCAGATAGAGAGGAGAGAGAATGGGCGCGCCAGGGCCTCCAGCCACTGCAAATGAACTCCAGACGCGTGCGCCCCCTTGTGCATCTGGCTAACGTGGGTCCTGGGGAATCGAGCCTCGAACCGGGGTCCTTAGGCTTCACAGGCAAGCATTTAACCGCTAAGCCATCTCTCCAGCCCTCTCATCCACTCTTTGAGGCTGTAGCCCCTTGCCCTCCATGAGCGGGTCTCTTCCCCTTCCTCACAGCCTGAGCCTTGGGAGAGGGGAGCCTTCCTCCAGCCCCAAGTAGATGCCAATGGCCTTCTGGGGCCTGTCTGCCATGAATCTTCTCTATAAAGGGGTCTGGCTCGGGGAAGGCCTGGGGAGTAAGACAGTGGTTTCTGCTTGCGTGGTGAGTCCCAGGAATGACCCAGGTTTAGGAGAGGCTGCAGAGGTAGGGCCTGTTGAACCAGGAATCTGATGAAAAATGTTTATGGCGAAAAGATTCAAACTTTACAGAAAAGATGCATGAGTTTTTACTGACCTCCACTCACAGATTCTTAGCATTTTGTGGTACCGTTCCCTACTGCCGTGTGCAGACTCATTGCAAAGTTGCGGACAGACGTCATTTGCCCTGAGTTTTTCTTCTTGGGCTCAGAGATCCTCTTCTCCAACCAGAGTTGGTGTCAAACCAGGACAAGAATACTAACACAGTACCAGGGGACAGTCCAATCCACAGCTCACCCACCGGTCGAACGTCTTTGGTGGTAGGCCTGGCCCCTCTTCTGTCCAGAGACACACCTTCCTTTGCTGTTCAGGAACAAATCCTCACTGTTTCTTTGCCTTTTTTGACCTTGGCATTTTTGCAGTGCTCAGTTATTTTGAGGCTGACCTGAGTCTGAGTTTGGCTGGGTGTCTTGTTTGGCTCAGGTGGACACTGCCTGTGAGAACACCCCACAAGTCCCTCTTCTGTCTGCCTTAAGTATCCTTGTTGGAGCTAATGGGCACGGCCTGTGCCTGGGGGTGGGAATGATACCCAAGGATGGAGAGATTTCAGCTTTAAAGGGCCCCAGGGACCTCTGGGCCGTGGCTTGGCTGGTGTAAGAGAACTGCAGCTTCCTGGGAAGTTTCTCAAGAAACCCAGGCTTCACCATGACTGCCTCAGCTTAACTGAGCCCACTCCCCCCTTCTTCTCTCTAGCTAGGGACAAAATGGTCCCCAGGTCACAGGGACTGGCAGGCCCTGACTTATGGAAGCCAAGATGAAGGCTGGTCAGGCTGAGGGGAAGAGCCTGGAGCTCACCACTCATCTTGGCCTTGAACTTCAAGTACCATACATCAAGTATAGTACTATCTGGGCAGGATGGTCAGACCAAAGGTGGCTGGGCAGTACAGTGGGTCGCAGGGCTGGGGGTGTTCATCCTGTGAGTCCCGTCTTCTTCGTGTTCTCGGGGGTTCCTGGGTCTTCAACCCATGCTGATTCCCAGTCCCAGAAGCAGAGGTTTCTGGCTGAAAAGACTGCCCAGTGACCTATGTGCTTGGGCCAGTGCGGAGGATGACAGCTTCTGTTAGCTGGTCATGCTTCCCTCTCCTCCTAGCTCCCTTTCTTTTTTAAAAAGAATGTTATTTTTATTTATTTATTTGAGGGGGAGAGAGAGAAAGAAAGGGCATGCCAAGGTATCCAGGCACTGCAAGTGAACTCCAGATGCATGTGCATCTGGCTTACGTGGGTCCTGGGGAATTGAACCTGGGTCCTTTGGCTTTGCAGGCAACCGCCTTAACTACTAAGCCATCTCTCCAGCCCTTAACCTCCCCTTCTTGTAGGCTTCTGTTCTGACCTGTGGCTGCTGGAGCCGTCCTGTGGGGTCCTTGCTTCCCAGCGATTGCCCTAGTGGCAGCCTGTCTGCCCTGTGGGACCGAGGGACCCACACAAGTGCCCTCGGAGCCCTTGGTTCAGATGAGAGGGGACAAGCTGCTAGCCAAGGTCTCTTCTGAGTCTCTTCTGTCCTTACGTGGGGCAGCCGCGCTGCAGTGGGGATCCTGGGACACACAGGGGTGGCCTCCCCTTGTGGAATGGGTGCGCTGGTGCAGTGCTGAGTCTGAGTCCTACGCAAGGCACCCCTCCGTTGCCCTCTGTGTAGAAGGGGGTGGGGGTGGGGACGCCCTTACCGCCAGGCCGTCCAGGCCCCACAGCCCGTGTTTGGCCTTGCAGCAGACGGTCCTCAGGAGCCTGATCCCACCCTGTGGAACGAGCCCATCGAGCTGCCATCTGGTGAAGGCCCCGTGGAGAGCACCAGTCTCGGCCAGGAACCCGAGGCCACCGGCCCGCCCGTCCCCACATCCGCGCCGGGCCTGGAGGACAGCACCGCGCAGGAGCGGCTGGAGCCCGGCGGCGGTAGGGGCCTGGGGTGGGGGCGGCCCGGGGCGGCGACGGGGAGGGAGGGAAGAGAGGGCAGGGGAGGCGCTTGAAGGCGGCCTGTGGTGCAGACCCCGCGGGTGACCGCGTCCTCCGTCTTCCGCAGGCTCGCTGGGGCCCGGCGCCATTGCCGCCATCGTCATCGCCGCCCTGCTGGCCACCTGCGTGGTGCTGGCGCTGGTGGTCGTCGCCCTGAGAAAGTTCTCCGCTTCCTGAAGCCAATAAAGTAGCCGCGCCCTCCTGCCCGCGGCCACCGGACTGCGCCCCTCGTGTGTCCGCGCGTGCGGGCGTGCCAGTGTGGACGAGCGCGCGTGCGGGTGTGACAGTGTGGACGAGCGCGCGTGGGGGGTGTGTCAGTGTGGGCGAGCCCGCGTTGGGGGTGTGCCAGTGTGGACAAGCGCGCGTGCGGGGTATGCCAGTGTGGACGAGCGCGCGTGGGGGGTGTGCCAGTGTGGACGAGCGCGCGTTGGGGGTGTGCCAGTGTGGGCGAGCCCGCGTTGGGGGTGTGCCAGTGTGGGCGAGCGCGCGTGGGGGGTGTGTCAGTGTGGGCGAGCGCGCGTGCGGGTGTGCCAGTGTGGGCGAGCGCGCGTGGGGGGTGTGCCAGTGTGGGCGAGCGCGCGTGCGGGTGTGCCAGTGTGGGCGAGCGCGCGTGGGGGGTGTGCCAGTGTGGGCGAGCGCGCGTGCGGGTGTGCCAGTGTGGGCGAGCGCGCGTGGGGGTGTGTCAGTGTGGGCGAGCCCGCGTGCGGGTGTGCCAGTGTGGGCGAGCGCGCGTGGGGGGTGTGTCAGTGTGGGCGAGCGCGCATGCGGGTGTGCCAGTGTGGGCGAGCGCGCGTGGGGGGTGTGTCAGTGTGGGTGAGCGCGCGTGGGGGGTGTGCCAGTGTGGGCGAGCGCGCGTGCGGGTGTGCCATGTGGGCGAGCGCGCGTGCGGGTGTGCCAGTGTGGGCGAGCGCGCGTGGGGGGTGTGTCAGTGTGGGCGAGCGCGCGTGGGGGGTGTGCCAGTGTGGGCGAGCGCGCGTGGGGGGTGTGTCAGTGTGGGCGAGCGCGCGTGCGGGTGTGCCAGTGTGGGCGAGCGCGCGTGGGGGGTGTGCCATGTGGGCGAGCGCGCGTGGGGGGTGTGCCAGTGTGGGCGAGCGCGCGTGCGGGTGTGCCAGTGTGGGCGAGCGCGCGTGGGGTGTGTGTGCCAGTGTGGAGGAGAGCGCGTGCGGGTGTGCCTGTGTGGGCGAGCGCGCGTGGGGGCTGTGCCAGTGTGGACGAGCGCGCGTGCGGGTGTGCCATTGTAAGTGCACTTGAGGGACCGCGTGTGAGGGTGTGCCAGTGAGAGCGAGCAGGGGTAGAGTGTGTTTGCGGGTGTGCCAATATGACCGGCGTGCGGGAGTCAGTGTGAGGGGCAGGAGAGCACGCTTGTGGCAGTGGCAGTGTGAGCTAGCGCCGGGGAAGGGTTGGGGTGTGCGTCTGCTGATGTGGGTGGAGGGCTCCAGGCGCGCAACACGTGCACCCTCCGTGGTATGCCACGTGCCGGCCGCAGCTTGTGTGTGCATCTGCACGGAACTCCTGGCCTCTCCTTTGGGCTGCAAAGGTGGAGGCTGGGGGAAGGAGGTCCTGCGACCTGGCCAGTACTGGTCCTTTCTGTTCCTTCAGATCCCCGGGGAGATAGTGGAGGATTGATGTGGGGGGCACCCAACCAGAGGCTAGATCATTTTGGGGGGGACGGTGACTCCAGCAGGATGGACCCTATTTTCTTTCAGAGCCCCAGATCCTCAGAGTGCCCCAGAATATCCCAGGGGGAACCTCTTTACTACAGGGAGCCCCAGGGTGGAACAAGTGGATGAATTCTGTCACCGGTCCCCTCCATACTCTCACTCCCAGGCCTGGCAGAGGTCGAGCTGCATTTGGGACTTGGCAGAGACCCTGGAGCTGGCAACCTCCACACAAGACAGCTCCAATCTCACTTGAACGTTTTAAACCACCTCTCACACCTATCTTGGTTTTGTGGGATCCATGTCCTCCCCCCCCCCACTTCACCATTCTCCTGCCCAGGCCAATTTCTTGGAGCACTTCAGGGGTCCCCTGGTGGTGTTGACACCTCTTCCACACATCTGAGGCTGGCCCCACCCAAGTCCTGCTAACCGCGTCTCACTCCAGCAGTCTCCTCAAGACGCCATGGGTTAAAAGTTCTTGCTTACAAAGGAGTGTTGGGAAACTGACCACTTTTCATGCAACTGTTTATCTTCTCTCACTTCACATGGCTAAAGTCCTCACTGGCACACATGACCAGCTCCAAGCTTTAGAAAGCCTGGACCAAGGCCACTTTCAGTTCTTCTCCAAGGCTCAGAAACTCCCACACTCCTGGGTCCCCCCCACATGTGCTCCCGCTGGGACTGTCCCTCTCTGTCTAGCTGGCCCACAGTGGTGCAGGTGACATATCCTTCCAGGAATGCTCCGCTGAGGCCTGTGAGAAGATGCTGCAAAGCTGTGGCTGCCACTCATGGTTTGTCTGGGCAGGGCATGGTGGCACATGTCTGGTATCCCAGTATTAGGAGGCTGAGGCACGCTTGCGAGCACAAGGCCAACATAGGTTACTTAGTGAATGAGACCCTCTCTCAAGAAACAAAACAAAACAAAAAACAAAAAACAAAGGCCATTCTGATGGGGACCAGAGTGGGTTCTGATGGGCACAAGATGGCCTTGACAATCCACAATCCTCTGAGACAGACCTGGGGCTGAGGATAACGGGCTGTGCAGGCCTGGGTTGAGAGCGGCAGCTCGTGGGTAACGGCCTGCCATTGAAGGCACAAAGGGATGTTTAAGGCCAGTGTGAGGGCCAAGCAGGAAGTCCCTGCCCCAGGTCTGACGTCAGATACGCGGAGGGGCCACTGTCCACCAACACCTCATGCCCTTGTGGCCTAAATGCATTCTCACAGTGCAGCAGAAGCATTTCCAACTCCCGCAGTCCTTTCTTGAGTCCTTCAACAAAGCCAAGCCCTCTTCCATTTAGAGGCTTGCCGGTGCCTGCGTTCTCCTCTGGAAGCCTCCACAGTCTTTCCTTGGAAACAGACCCTCCCCCTAGCCCCAACATCGGGGTCATGATGAATAAGCTTCACCTCTTATTTTATACATATGCTTCTTTTTAATGCAGCCAAAAATGATATTTGCTTTTCTCAGAACCATGACCATACAGGATGCAGTGACCAATTCATTCCGCAAAACACCTGGGCTCCTTCAAGGGCCAGGAGACAAAATGACATCCAGCCCTTTGAGGAGCCAGAGGTGACGTGAGCCCTCAGCCAGGCTCTGGAAGGCCTGCCACAGGCAGGGCCCGGCCGTGCAGTGCAGTGGAGGCTGGCAGAGGCGTGGGCAAGGGTGGCGGAGGCAGGTGCTCTGTCCAGCGAGTTGTCAAGCTCCCAGCAAGGGCAGCCCGTCCTGGGCCTGGCAGGCTATCGCCTGGCTTCCGAGGTGGGGAAGGATACGTGCAATGCAGGGGATCCCAGTAGTGGGCACCGCCTGCCTACCTCTTGCCAGAGACCCTGCATCTGAGTTTCTTCCGGTTGCTGGAAGGCTCTCGGGGCATGCCTGTCTCCCCTCTGGCTCTAGGATGCCAAAGAGGCGGTATAATACTGCGGAAAGTATTCTCCTCCCTTCTCCAGCGGGAAAGTAAATTTCGCGAAGAATCAAGACAGGAGAGCCCTCACAAGGCGGGCAGGGACAGGCTAGGCGCGAACCCTTCCTGTCACCTGGGAAGGCACTGGGTGACCCTTCCCAGGGCCCTCTGTGACCATCCTGTTCCTCCTGCCCCACCCCTCCTCCAGGCTGGCACCGAGCTGGGGGTCATTGCCGATTTCTGCTGCCCAGCTTCCTGCGGTCCTTATTCTGGCTGCGCTGAGGGTCCTCCATCTTGTGCACTCGGAAACACTCCTTGAGGTTCTGGGAGCGGATCTTGGGGTTCAGGATCTCCTCCGTCATGGAGCTGGGGAACCAGCCTCTTTCCTGATCATGCAGGCGCTCGCCAAAGATCCACCCTGTGAAGGAGGCAGCAGGTGGGGTCATTGGCAGGAGTGGGAGCAGAGGCAGGGCTCTCCTCTGTGGGGAGCAAGCTAGTTGAGCCATACTTGGGGGTCCATCTGGCTTTTCCCAAAAGGAAGTGGCTCTCCGCACCCCTGTCCACACTCAGCCTGCACCCTCAGCATGAGCTGGACTGCCACGTGGCCAGAGCTCAGGACCATGTTGCAGGCTCTCCCAGGTCTCTGTTTGCTCAGGGGTTTTGCTTTTGAACCCTTCCTACTAGACTACCCAGCACTAGGCCAGGGTACCCCAAAGGCCAAGGGTCCAGAGGGGGAGGTCAGACAGATTCTCCCAGGGTCTCATTCTCCTGAGGGCTGGCTGAGGGCGGCCACCATAAACTGGTGACATTTCTTTCCTATTCTCCGTTTCTCCTTTTAGAGGTCTTTGCCAGGCTTGTGGCTAAAATGCCGGCCTCCAACCAGGTCATGGGCTGAGGGTCCAGCTACGTTAGTGACTGTGACCAGGAACAATTAATGTATAAATTAATTAATAATAAATATAATAAATTTAATATAAATAAAATAAAAACTAATAATAAATTAATGTACAAAGGTGCTAAACCAGAAAGGTGACTGGTGCTAAATTCAGCAGGGGCTGGAAGTGAACCCCATTTGGCTGTAATGCCATCTGCCATCTGCAGGGGAGGCAGGATGAGGAGCACCTCTTGGCTTACAGTGCTCTGAGCCTGGTGGTCACGGGTGTCCCCACAAGCCTGCAGCCAAACAGGCCGAGGTCAGGGTCAGTGTCTGGAAGGAAAGGAGATTCTGCTTGTCTGGGCCTGTAGTAGGCTTGAGGCGAAAGGCCCTCCAGAGCTCAGAAGGAAGCCGAGGTCTGGCAAAGTCCAAGGGAAGATGGGCCCCGCTGTCCTGGGAAGCACCGACACCCCCAGGGTGCTGTGCTCCACGTGACCCCCTTCCACTGGGCCCTCTGCTCCTGTACCCGGGCTGAGGCCCCTCCTCTCCTTAGCAGGGCACAGTCCCCTGAGGACCTCACCATCCTCCGTCTTCTCCAGGATGTTCAGGATGTCGGCCAGTTCCAGCGTCAGCTCATCCGGCTGCTGGGCCACGTACGGGTGCACACACTGGACCTGGGGGCAGTCTGCAGGAGGGGAGAGGGGCGCGGCGCACGTCTTGATCTCAGGTCTCCATCATGGGTCCCATCCTGCCCCACACCCAGGCCAGCCATGGACAGCGGGCACCGGCGGCGTCAGGGACAGTGCCCCAGGGACGCTGCGGGTGGCTGGGCTCCATTTAAAGCAAGACTGGAGAACGAGGCAGCAGCCAGCAAGGATTCCTCTTCGGGGAGGGGCTTGCTTCCCAAGGAGGCCTTGTGACACTGACAGGGACTGGGAGGAAAGGGAGGACGGGATTTCCCAGCTGCTCGGCGACTCTCAGCCTGGACCTTAGAAGGAACCTCTTACACCCATGAGCGCGTGGTTCTGTGAACAGCCTGGGCTCAGGACAGACAGGCGGCCAGGGAAGCGGCTTTAGCATGGCCTGCGCACGTGTGCCCCTTTGGGTCTGATAATGTTTCTGGCAACCTCGAGACAACACTGGCATTTGGGCCCAGTGTCCTGTGGGTGCTACATGATACCTGGCCCTTAAGATCCAGGGTCAAAGCTGGGGCAGGCAGCATTCACTGGGCAGGGGCTGGCAAAAGTGGCTCCCATAGGCCCACCGTGTCAGAAGCACCACCACGTAGGCAACAGAGGAGTCCTAAAGCCGAGGCCCAGCGAGCCTCAGCTGAAGCGGCCACAGGAGCTCCTGACTTACCCAGCAGCCGGGACGTGAATGAAACGAACTTGGTCCTCCTGTTCGGGGCCAGTGAGGTCATCCAGCGCTTCATCTCACTCCTGCACAAGGAAGAGGACCGTGCCCTAACTGCACAGTGCCAGCAGAGCCCACCCCCATGAGGTGGCTGTCCCATGGCCCAGGCTAGTGGCATCCTAGGCCTGGCCAGCAGCACAGGAGAGCCCTTGCGGGCTCTTCCGGGGGTTCTTAAACGAAGCCCGGCTGTGTGCGGAGCCCTTCCTGAGGTCCTGCAAGCTAGTTCCCCAAGATGCATGTCAGGATCAGTTCCACTGAAGCCATAACTTCTCAGCTGTGGCAAAGCTGGGAAAGATTAATGTCACTTGCACATCAACCTTGTGAACTAGGGCCTGATGTCCCAGCGAGTGGGCTTTGGTGAGGGGCAGCTGAACCCAGGAGATGGGGGAGGCTGGCTGGAGGGGCCACGGGCACTGAGTGAGGGCTCTGTGGCCCACAAAGCATCTCTTACGTCTCGTGCATCTGTTGAGAGCTTGGGGCTGTCTCTGCTCCTCAGATGGGGATGAGATGGACTGGAGGCCACACAGAGTAAGCGGCCAGTGGCGGAGGGGGGGTCACAGTCACTTACGCATATATGCCCAGGGGTGTGCAGCCGCCCCTGCCACGCACACGCAACAAGGAGGACCTCCAGAGGTCCCCACACGATCTCCAGCGGCAAGAGTGGGGACTGGGTGATGATGGTTTGGCCTCCTGCAGGTGTGTGTGGAGGCCTGTTTCACTTGGGAAAGGGTGACCAGTGGCCACCCCTGGGTGGGGCCTGTGGCACAGGGCACTCACTGTGAGGACGCCTTCAGCATGTAGGTGGCTTCCCGGTCATCCGCGTTCTCTAGCAGTCGCAGGATGAACACGTTGGCCAGTGTCTGCCCCTGGTCTTCCAGCTCCTCCACACGCAGCAGGCCCCTTGGGGCTGAGTCAAATACCTGGTACTTGTCTCTGGGGACCAAGGGAGGTGGAGTAGGCATGCTGGCTTCAGCAGCACACCTTGGCTGGCTGACAATACTGGCACACAGCCCTAGTCACTCTCTGCCTCCTCTGGAAAGCCCCTGCATGCCTGTGCCTTGGTCCCAGCAGAGCTCCCACCCATGGGTGTGGAGGGGCAGGGGCCACTGCTGAGCACTGCTCAATGTCAGTTGCCATCAGCTGGTCAAGAGCAGACCAGACCTTTGACCTGATGCTAAAGCTGAAACTCTGTCCTGCTGCTGCCCCACTACCCCGGCCCATGGTCAAGCCCAGGATGGGTTCACTTGTGTGCCCGTCAGCGCCAAGCTCACCCAGGGATCTGCCGGCAGATCACCAGCAGGTCGTTGAAGAGGAAGAGGTAAACTTCTCGGAAGAGCTTCTTGGTCCGCAGGGTGCGGGAGGTCTTGGGGCCGGACATCTGCTGCAGCTCGCCTTGCTTCAGCAACCAGCGGGAGTGCGAGATGATGGGCACCGACTGCAGGGAAGGAGAGGTCAGCGGCAGCACTCTCCTGCCCCCCCCCGGGGGCTCCCTCAGCTCTGTCACTAGAGGAGCACTGCGAGACATGGCGTGTGTGGGCCGTGCGGGGGGCATGGTACTGTCTGTCACAGGCCAGGGTCTGGGACAGATGCAGCAACCCGGCAGCGGGTAGGAGTTTGTATGTGAATGTGTGTGTCCCTGCATGAGTGTTTTATGTGTGTGTTTCTGTATATGTGTCGCCATAGATGTATTCACATGTGACGTTCTCAGGGTCTGTGTTTGCACCTGTGTTTTGGGGCCTGTCCACGTGCATTTGTGTCTGTCTATATGCAAGTGTGTGCATGCAGTCATCACTGCACCAGCCTCCACATCCTTGATGTAGAGTCCGAGGAGTGGCCAAGGACACAACAGAACCTTAGGGACAAGGAGTCCAGGCTGTAGCTGGACAGCTGCTCTGACCGTGTGACTCAGGGGTGGGAGCTGGGCACCCTGTGGTCAGCCCGGCGGGTGGAGCTCTGGGAGACACAGAAGAGCACTCATATCCTTGAGTAGGATTCAGCTCCCAACACCTGACCTCTGGGGCCTCCTTTGTTTTGGGGTACCAGGTATGAAACCCAGGGCCTTGCAATACTGGGCAAGTACTTTCTGGGACCCTTGATGAGCACCACCAGGTGCTGGTGCCCAAATCACAGGGAACCCAGGCCCAGGGGCATCACATGCTCAGTAATGTTGAAGTTTGAATCTGGGGGAGAAAGTTGGTAACTTGTAAATCATCCAGGTGTGAGAGCCCCTAGAATAGTCCCTGTCCCTGCACACTGACTGCTCAGGGCCAGCCGGCTAGGAACAGAGCAGGAGGCACAGGGCAGGGGACCCTGCACCTTAGGTCTCACAGTAAGCTTGGGCAAGGCAAGGGAAGACCCATGAAGACCGGCCTCTCCCAGCGGGAGAGCTCCCGAGGGCGCTGCAGGCTGCAGCATGCGCTTGAGGCCGCCTCCGGCTCATGGTTGGGCACTGAGCGGGCCTCGCAGACTCACTTTGATCTTGAACTCCAGCTTCTTCTGGATGCTGATCATCTGCTCCGTGCGGCTCATCTTCCGGACGCCCTCATTACATGCCTTCACCACCTGGGACGGGGAGGGCACGTTAGGCCAGCCTGCCAGGTCGTCCCCAGTCACCACTGTGACGGGGCCACATGCCTGGCAGCTGACGCTGACTGCAGTCTCGGGTGGGCTGGAGCTCGTTCTCAGCGTGGTTTGGGATCAAGGCAAGGGAACACCTGTGGGGCCTGAAGACTGAAGCTAGCAATGGCTGTTCTCTGAGATGTTGTTTAGAATAAGAAAATCTGTCACCAATCTAATGTCCCTCAAGTGGGATTGATATGAGTACAATCTATCCATGTAATTGAGTACAGTGAGCCCATTAACAACTACAATGAACTCTGCATGCACTAAACTGGAGAGCTAAGCTTGTGGACCAGAGGACAGAATCCCTGTTTGCAAAGAGCACAGTTGTGCACTTTGTGTGTGCGTGTGTGTGTGTGTGTGCATGCACACACGCATGCAGTCATATGCAGGTCTCTGGAGCTCTGGCTGCAGCATGCAGCAGGGGATTATGGGTAGTTAGACATCTTTGCCCTCCTTTTGTTTAGCAGCATTTTCTCTATTTTCATGTATTGATCAACAGTTACTTTACCAATGAGGAAAATAAAAGCACCTTTTTTTTTTTTAAACCTTTCTTTTTCTAAAAGTAAGCTAGAGGAAACAGAATAGCTTTCGTCAAGGGGACAAGGGAGAAGACAGTGGACAGAACTCATAATAGAAACACAGCTTGGCCCCAGGCAGACCTCAGGGGTACACCTCTGGGGTCTAAGGACCTCTCACAGGTCAGGAAGCTGGGGCTGCCTGCTGACCCAGGGCCCTGCTGTCCACTGGAGGCCGGAAGGAAGTCCCACTGATCAGGTACAGGGGAGGCTCCGCCTAAAGGGTGGCCATGAGGTCCCTGAAAGCTCCTGCCCAGCTCACAGGTTTCTGGCTCTCCTTGAGCAGTCTCTCTGCACCCCACAGCTCTTTGCAGCCTCTCTGACAGGCTCACCAGGGGTGCCATCCTCACCAAAGCTCAAAGTTTGCATGGGAGCAGTCCCCAGAGGCTGTGGCCATGCTAAGCTGAGTAGCGCTCAAGGTTCAGCGTGGCTCAGCGCCTCCCTCACTGCACACGGAACACAGTGTCCTCTCATGAGTAACACAGGAATCAGAGACACAGTTCCTAGGCTGCTCTCCACCGCAACGGCAGCATGGCAGAGTCGCCTGGCCCAGTGGCAATGAGCTGGCACTCAGCTCTACCAATGGCAGAAGCTGAGTGCACTGGCAGCACTCGAAGGGCACCTGAGGCTGGAGAGAGCTGCTGGTGCCCCACACAACCCATCCCAAGGCCCAGCAGGAGCCCTCGGAAGACCAGGAGGCTGAGCTCCAGTAGAGGGCAGAGCTCTGGGGCAGGGATTGAACCCAGAGAAGGTGTGACGCTGGCGGGTGGGCTTGGGGCAATGAGCAGCACCGGGCATGGGTGCTGCAGAGCAGAGCCGAGCTACGTGCCGCCGGCAAGAACGCCCTCACGCAGGCACCTCCACGTCCACCCTGGGCACATCAACAGAGGGAGGTGGTGAGGGAGCTTGCGGGTGTGTCAAAGGCTCTGCCTAAGCAACACTGGGCATGAGTTTTAGCCCCAGTCACTTTTGTTGACTGCAAAAGCCCGTCTCCGAGGACACAGGGACCCAGGGGCCTGTGGTCACTCGGGAGAAATGACTCTCTGGGACACAGAGGAGGAGGAAGAAGCAACTTACCATTTCCAGCTCCCTGTGGGCATCCAAGGCGGTGCATTCGCGCTCAGACCTCTCCTCTACCCGCTTCAGGATGTTCTAAGCAGCACAGGACAGATCTTGTTAATCCCATTCATTTCCACCTCCTCCCTCACTGCCCTGGCAGTGGCAGTGCCCCTGAGTGTATGACACACACAGTCTTCCATCAACAAACAGAGGGCAGGGGGCCCTCGGCCAGCCAATGCCTTGCCAGGCTACAGGATGGCAATGAGGAGCCCAAGCCTTAGTGGGATTGACCCGAGGGCTGATGCATGCTGTGTCATGTTGCATCCTGAGCTGCCATCCCACAAAGATCCAAACACATGCGGCAGTGTCCAGCAGCGAGGGACCCAGTACACCCAGTCAGGGCGGCCTGTCCCCAAGGGGAGCTAAATGCTTACACAGGGCACCTGCGGCTCCCTCACCTTCTGGGATGATTGTTCACCTCTGTGTTCTGAGTTTTGTTCTGTACCTGGTTCCTGCCAATCTTCACTGTCCCCATAGATCTTGATCTGTTTTTGTCCCATAAGGAGAGCTGACGGGGGTCACCCAAACACCACCCCTCAGTTCTCCTAGCTTCCATGGACCATAGTTGTGTCCACATCTTCGGCTACATGGGGTGTGGCCTTGATGTCAGATTTAGGGACTTTCTCCCCCTGCAGTGACTCACCCCGACTTCTCGTAGCCGAGCAAGAGCTCTGTGGGCTACCTCAGGTGCCTCCTGTCCACGGAGGGCCTGCCAGGCACCAAATCCTGTCAACAGTGGCATCCTACTCCCAAATCTATCTCCAAGCTGAACAGTTCAGTTCACATTCTATTGTTCTCATTGGAATAAAAATTCTGTGTGACCAGGTCACACTGGTGGCCTGAAACAGAGGACAGTGGGGCAAAGGTTTTTTCTCTTTTTGCATGTTTTATATGTGGGGGTGCATGTGTGCGTGGAGGCAAGAGCTAGATGTCAGGTGTCCTTCTTCATCAATCTCAACCTTATTTTTTAATTTTTAAATTTTTTATTTTTTGGTTTTTTGAGGTAGCCCAGGATGACCTGGAGTTCACTATGTAGTCTGAGGGTGGCCTTGAACTCACGGTCATCCTCCTACCTCTGCCTTCTGAGTGCTGGGATTAAAGGTGTGCGCCAACACGCCTGGCTTCCAACCTTATTTTTTGAGACAGGGTCTCTCACTAAACTCAGAGCTCACTGATTTGGCCAGACAAGCTAGTCAGCAAGTTCTCCGGAATCCCATCTCCACCTCCCCAGCACTGAAATTACAGGAGCATGCCACACGCCTGGCATTTTATGTGGGTGTTGGGGAACTGAACTCAGGTTGCTCATGCCTGCACAGCAAGCACTTTGCCCACTGAGCCACCTCCCCAGCTCCAGTCGTGGGGTCTCTGGCCTGTGTGCGCTCCTCTCACACTGCTCTCACTCGGTGCGTCCCTGGTGTCCTTGATACCGCGACTCGCAGTTCCCAGCTGGCTCTGCCTCTCAACATACTCCCGAGGCCCTTCTCATTCTTAATAGCGCTCACGTGGGCTTTAATATGAGTTGTGTTGGTTCATCTTAGAAAAGGTCAGATTTTTATATATCTACATCTGTTCCTTTGCTATATATATAATTTATTTAACATATTTTTTCCTCTTTTTAACTAGACAAACCTGGGATGGAAAGATGGCTTAGTGGTAATGCCCTTGCCTGTGAAGCCTAAGGACCAAGGTTCGATTCCCCAGAACCCAAGTAAGCCAGATGCACATGCATCTGGAATTTGCAGTGGTTTGAGGTCCTGACATGCCCATTCTCTTTCTCTCTCTCTCTCTGTCTCTCTTTCTAATACAATGAATGAATGAATAGAAACTAGACAAACAGTTTCAGCCTCTTTTGTATACTAGCATCTCATGGTCGGCTTTCTCACACTGCTCTGTCCCAATCCTTAGGGCGGCCCTCCCACGCCTGCTTCTGGGGCCTGCACTTCTGAGCCTGTCCATGTGCCCAGCCTTTCCTCTTCCACACTGCAGAGTTGACCTACTACTGCCTGACTTCCGGTGTCCCAGTACAAGTTCAGAGCTTTGGTGCAGACTCCACATGCCCCTTACCTCTGCTTGGTCCCTTGTGGGGAAATGGGGACATCCTACTTTACCTGGCTCTGTGCCTGAAGCTCACTGTGTCCCAGCAAGAGCTCCTGCCCTGACTTGTCCAGTGAACCTGAACTTGGAGACCTCTGAGTACTGGGCCTCCTCCCCATTGGGTGGATGCTGCATGTTCCAAGCTGCTCTGTGTCCTCCCTCCTAACGAGTCACTCATTTAGTTCACTGATTTCCCTGCAGCGTGGCCACCCCTCACCCTTTTCCCAAGGCCAAGTGTAACCTCTTCTTCCCTTTTCCACTTTGCTCTCCAGCCCTCACCCTCTGCAGCAGCCAGTGAGCCTGATGACTGGCAGCCAGCTCAGGTGCGGAGAGAACCCTCGGACCTGCCTCAGCCTGCTTCTCCATGCTCCTTCCCATCATGCTCCGTGAGCTCACTGTTGGCCATTCTGCTATGAGCCTTTCTTCCCCGGGGCCTTGCACATTCAAGTCCTATATACAATGATCTTTCCTCCAGACGGTTACCTGGCTGACTCTTCCTAAACCCAGTCTCAGCTTAAACGTTATTTGTCTTTCTTATCCCCTCCAATAGCCAGTGACCTCCACTGCGTTACCCCATCTATCATCCTCAGAGCCATGGCCACTTCTCGGCTGAGCCTGCTTTTCTCTCCTTTTGGAGTGTAGTTGACCCCTTACTGCTCAGGAGCATGCTTAGAACTCAGTGTGTGGTGATTTGAGTCAGGTGTGCCCCATAAACTCAGGTGTTCTGAATGCTAGGTTCCCAGCTGATGGAAATTTGGGAATTAATGTCTCCTGGAAACAGTGTATTGTTGGGGGTGGGCTTATGGGTGTTTGTTATAGCCACTTTCCCTATGCCAGTGTTTGGTACACTCTCCTGTTGCTATTGTCCACCTTATGTTGGCCAGGGGGTGATGTCCACCCTCTGCTCATGCCATCTTTTCCCCCTGCCATTGTGGAGCTTCCCCCTCGAGCCTGTAAGCCAAAATAAACCTCTTTTTCCCAGAAGCTGCTGTTGGTTGGGTGATTTCTACCAGCAATGCGAACCGAACTGCAACACAGTGGGACCTCAATTTCTTGAACAAGTGGATTTCCAGCAGAGATATGGGGCTGTCTGGGTAGGAGAAGCCTGTGTTGCCCAGGGCACCACTGAGGGAGGCTGTACCTGAACCAGCAGCTTGAGGCGTGTGATCCTCTGGAAGGGCAGGATGAGGAAGGAGGAGAAGGGCAGGCCCTTGCACTTGGGGTCCAGCTCCAGCTGTGCGATCAGCTCCCGAAAAGCTGCCTTCTCCTGGCTGGGGACACAGACACTGTGGACTCAACCTCTCCACTCCTGGGGGTGTGGATATGCGAGGTGCTCCCCCTACTCGTGGCCTCCCAGTGAATAGACAACTCCCAGGCACCACGTGCTGCTGGCTTTCTCTCCCCACCTTTCCTGCTCTTTTAGAATGAAAAATAAACTGTTCATGTACAAGTCAAATAACAATAGTGGCTTCATGTGCCTGGCCCATGAAGACTTAGCAAAACATGCTGTGTGTGGGAGGCAAGAATTCCATGTGTGTCCAAGTCTATGAGTCAGATGCACAATTAGATGACTTCACACAGCAGGAAGCCGGGCCCAGGTAAACCCACGTAGGGACGGAGCCGGCAGCGAGCTACAGGCACCAGCACTACTCCTGGCGGGGGGCGTCAGCCACAGGCCAGGCTGCACGTAGCTGTTGAGGGCTGGGAAGACGGTCAGAGCTGTGCTGCAAGGCCTGGTTGCTCATGTCCTGGTCAGCTGGGCTGTACCTGCTGCTACTGGGATCAGATCATCTGCGCTCACCAGCCACAGTGATATGGTGACTTGCCACCCATGGATTCTTGGGTGCTGCAAGACATAGGCGCCTCTTCTGTTGGCCTTTAGTGGCTTCATAGAGAAGCCGATGAAGTGTAACACTCAGACACTATGTGGACCATGAGCACAGACATAGATCTACTGACACACCATCTGCAATAGAGCTGACACACTGCAGGGAACTTGCTCTAGTCCCAAGCAACTGCTCCAGAAACTGACCCTGAAGGCCCGTCCCTCAGGACTGGCCTCCCTTCAGCTCCAGAAGTGACTCTACTCAGTGACTGTCTACCAGCCACCCCACAGCAGTGACACACGTGGTCGCTGCTGCTGTGTGCCACCTAGGGCTTGCTTCCTTCAAACAGCTTGTGGGAATTCCTTTGCCGACTGGATGCTCAACCTTACCTTTGTTCTGAGGACACACCAGAGACCACCAGGCCTGTGTTTCTGACTGTAAACCTTGTTTTCCTTCCCAAATAAAAATTCCTTTATTGGGCTGGAGAGATGGCTTACTGGTTAAGGTGCTTGCCTGTGAAGCCTAAGGACTCATGTTGGATTCTCCAGGTCCCACATAAGCCAGACGCACAAAGGTGAGGCAAGTGCAAGGTCGCACATGCCCACTAGGTGGCGCAAACGTCTGGAGTTCCATTGCAGTGGCTGAGGCCCTGGCATACCAATTCCCCGCCCCCCATTAAAAATAATAAAAATTCCTTTGTTGGAGATTCTGTGGTTCTTCTTTTGCATGGACAATCGGCACTAGGAAAGCCCTTTGATATTCCCACATGGAGCAAAGAAAGGTTATGAAACGGGGAGATTAGGACCCAGCTCGTGGGCATCCCTGGGTGGCGAGCAGACTCCTTCCTTCCCAGGCTTGCCCTTGTCTCTAGTTCCCAATGTCCTTGAACTGTCCTCATGGCCACACACTCTCTCCAAAGTCCACAAGATGTCCCCTGCTCTCCCCTGTTCTGGACAAAAGTTGGGAGCTGCAGCTGACTCCTTCAGGGTCAGGTGGGTCAATGGCTTTCTGATATACCAAAATGCCCTAGGAGCACACCAGGTTTGGATACTGTCACCAGCCTGGCCAAATCCTGTGGCTTAGCAGGCCCCTGGGAATGCTGAGGCAAAGGACCGCTGAGCCCCGGGGCTCACTCACAGCAGCTGCTTATGTGTCCTCTCCTGGTAGGTCTGGTTGCTGACGTAAGTGATGTAAACTGAGAAGTGGTTGGCCGCGTAGTGGTGCACGATGTCACACACGTCAGAGATGACCACGTTCTCCTCCATGCGGTGCTCCAGCTCCAACAGAAACCTGCAAGGGGCAGGGGCAGGGGCTGGCTGAAGGTGTTCGGGTGGAGAACCAGTGTCCCTAGCTGGGACACACCGGCATGCTCACACTTACAAGGTGGGTTGGGGACATGGCACACAGCAAGAAATAACTGTTTTCAGTTAAAGGCACTTGCTTGAAAAGCCTGATGGCCTGGGTTTGAGTCCCCAGTGTTCATATGTACATAGAAATATAAATGCACAAAGTGGTGCAGGCATCTGGAGTTCATTTGTGGTGGTGGGAAGCCCTGGTGCACCAATATTCACTCTCTTTCTGTCTTCCTCTTTCGGTTTCTCTCGAATGAATAAGTAAATAAGTAACTGAATCAGTAAATCAATCAATAAAAATAGTTTTAAAAAGGAGTAGCTGTATAAAAAATAAAAAATAATTGTAGTCCTAAGGACATACATAGTGAGTCTGAGGTGAAAATATCTGCAGTTATTATCTCTCAAAAAAAACACTTTTGCCGTCTTTTAATCAATTTTGTTCTTTGATAAAGCTTTCTTGAAGAGTGGCTATTTCAAATGTCCTTTCAATTAATCACCCTTATTAACCAATTGGTTTTTCATGGATGAGTAGTGACGTTCTGAGTTTTGTTATCTTTTTGTGCCAATAGAATCATCAGGAAATTAAACCTGAGTGCCCCTATAGCTTTCTTCTAATTTAGAATTGAACCATCAAACAATTCAAGGTCCTGTTTATTACTCCTATTTGAAATGTACTTATTTAATTGAATTACTATTTTGTAATGATTATAAAGTTTTGTTCCAAGTCAAAAAATAAAATAAAATAAAAAGGCACCTTCATCTCTGAAAAAAAAAAAAAAGAGGACTAGCTGTTTTTAGGTGGACATCAAGAGTACGCAACGAGAGAGATGCAGAGGGCAGGAGACTCATTTTGACGTCCTGGATAGGCACTGATGTGTGACGCAGCAGAGACAGTGGATGTAGTTCAGGACAGTAGCTGGATGGTGGGAGGGGCAGGGGCAGGGGCAGGGCGACCTAGACTGACCTCTTTGCCCATCCCTGCTCAAACTGGAGACAGGCACATGAGGCTTGTTACATACTTCTGAAAGTCTGGAATCTTCATAGTAAAATGTGAATCCACACATAACTAGCAAGGGAAGTGGCAGGAGCCGAGAGGCCTCAGCGAGCCGTCCCCTCCGGAACCCACTGAGTGGAGCTGCCAGCCGGAGGCGCGGGGACCACGGAGCGGGAAGACGGCGCAGTGCGGACCACTCAACGGTCCAGAGATCAGCAAAGGGAACTCGAGGTGTCGTGAATGATGTCGCATGGACCCCCCACTACCAGGAACGGCTCCCTCTGCCACAGACCACCTCAGATACACTTCAGATATTAGCACAGCTGCTTGCAACCTGCAGGGAGTGGTAAGCGGGACCTTTATCCTGTTGTGACTGGAGGGCATATCTTCTTCCAAGGACCCAATACTGTCTCACTCTCTTCTACTCCCTCAGACTGTGGGCACCCATCGGAGAGGAAAGGGAAGACCAGAAGCCAGGCCACTTTCACTGACCCTGGCCCTCAGGTAGCCTTGGGCTGCCACACATCAAGTCGGCTTTGTGGTCACAGGATGTCCAGTTGCTCCAGACACCCTTGGGCCCTGTCATGAGATCCATTATGGCCTTGTCTCATGGATGGACTGTGGGTTTCATGCCTAAGGTTCAACTTAACATCATCATGTAGGATGGGTGGGTCCTCTGGATCATGGCACTGTGGAGATACGCAGGGCACAGGGAAGGGATGAGAGGGGACCCAGGGAACACCACCGGCTGCCCTGTTGGATGGAATTTACATCTTCATCAACAATATTTAATTGTGGAAAATTCCAAGCATCCAAAAGCAGAGAAACCCCTATGATGAGGTTTGTCACTGGTTTCAGCCATGCCCCGGCACTGGAGAAGGGACAGAGAGAGGCGGCCACCCGGTGCTCACCGCTCGCTGACAGCCATGACATCGAGGACGTTGGAGAAGAGGATGTGGGCCTCGGATGGGTGCAGGATCTTCTTCAACCGCTCGTTCTCCATGAAGTGGGACACCAACAGGTTCAGGCTCTTGTAGTAGGAGGCCTCGGAGGTGACCAGCTCAAACATGGCCTGTGGTGATACAGAAGAGAGCCTGCAGTTAGTCCCCGGAAGGCCCGAATGTGCCTGAAACCTGTATTTCAGCAAGTGTGTGGTCACTGGCTGCTCTGCCGAGTCCCACGGGGTCGACCCATCCTTATGCAAAGGGGACGGACAGCACCCCACCCCGGGAAGCATGCTTTTAGAGCCTGGAGCTGCACTGGAGTTCCGCTCACACAAAGGAAGCAGACGGCAGCAAAGGTCCACACACTGGTTCAGAGATGGGCAGGGAAGTTGGCAGGGGGAAGGGCAGCCCCCCGCCCCCGCCACCAATTCTACAGGAAATGGGCCAGGATCTCAATTGGGAATCGTGAAAAATTAGCTTCTGGGGATGGAAAGATGGCTCGGTGGTTAAACGTGCTTGCTTGCAAGGCCTGTGGACCCGGGTTTAATCCCCTAGCATCCACACAAAGCCAGATGCAAAAGAAGACACAAGCATCTCGTGTTTGCTTACAGAAGCAAGACACTCTGGTACCTGAACTCACACACAAATATGCAATTAAATAAGTAAAAATACCACAACATTTATTTAAAAGCTGAGCCTTGGTTATTCCTCGTAGGGTCTGATTTTACATTGTAATCAATAAAGCCATTTTCATTTTGAAAGGGATTCAGTCCACTAAGCCTTTCTGAGGTCCCTTACATCTGCATCATTACCTGCTTATGGAGCTGATGAAAGCCAGATTCAATGCCTGGCTTTTCCAGGATCTGGCTTTGCCATGACCTCTGCCACACCAGACCACAGCAAAGCAGGGGTGCCTGGGGGTTCGCAGTCACTTCCTCCCTGTGAAGCTCTGCCAGGGGCCCAGCCTGGCAAGGCTCTTTGAGATGAAGACCATTTTAAAGCTGGGCATGCCTACTGTTCAGCCCTGTGCAGCCACAGTGAGGAGGCTCATCGCCACCAGTCGCGGACCCCAGGCCTCAGGCCGCTTGAGGCCGTGGCAGCCGGGGCTGAGCTGCGGGAGGGAGTCGTGGGCCTGGCTGCACAGGCCACAGATGTGCAGCACCAGCGCTTTCCATGTCAGGCCCAAACAAGAGGGCCACACCAGGCATGGAGTTTTCTAAAACATTCTCTGCTACAAATACCGTCAGGAACTCACCTTGCTGCTGCAAGTGTGAATTCCTCAAGAGAATGTCAGACAGCTCAGCTCCCATACTCCAAGCACATGTCACTGAACCAGCTGGATGACTACTGGTTACCTGGGGACCCACTGTGCCCTAACTGTAACATAAGAGGCATGGCTACCAGACGGCGCCACTCAGAAGGATGCCGTCAAGAGATATGACTACTCTGGCAAGTGCCACCCTAGCTTGACTCCACCCAGGCTCCGCGGAATGATGGCATCTTTGTCCTGACATCTATGAGGAGGACAAGGGGGTCTAATGTGACTGGGCTTGGCCTCACAATGGCTGATATACCGCAGACTTGTGCCTGAATCATTGCTGAGCCCATTCCCCCAACACTCTCCCCTCCTTACCCATTTGTAGGGTATTAGTTGCCCGTGAATTCCCCTTTGCCAGAGTGTGTGCCTTCATCTGGACCTGCCATTTCACTCGCACCCCGGTGCAGTCGTCTTTGCCTCATCAACATTTCTTTTACTCCTTGCGGCTTAGGCCTCTGTGTGGCCACATAGAACTGATGAGGGATGCCGGCCTTGCTTGCTCTTCATTCATTCGTCCATTCATCCATCTGAACCACAAAAAACTTACTGAGGACCTGCTGTGTCTGGTCTAGGCACTGAGCGCCAGTGGTGACCACAGCATAGTCCCTTTCACCACCGTAGGGCTATAACCCAAGGGGAGCAGAGAAGGACACCCTGAGTGACATAGCCCAGGTAATGTCAGGCGGTGGGGAGCGCCAAGCAGCAGGGTGGGGAGTGGGCGTGAGTGCATGCTGGTATGGTTTGAATATTCAATGTCCCCACAGGCTCATGTGCTGAATGTTGGCTCGTCTGTACTGTTTGGGGAACTGCTGGAATCTTTAGGACATGAGGCCTACCCGGAGGGAAAGAGGTCACTGGAGGGGGTTCCTTGTGTGCAGGCCTCTCTCTCTCTTTCCTTTTCCCATGTGCCTCATGTGACAGTCTCCGTTCTACCACCGACCGTGGTGGTCAACCTCACCCCAGGCTCACAGCAATGGACCCAGCCAACCATGGACAGGACCCTCTGAAACAGTGAGCTGAAGTAAAGCTCTCCTCCTCTAAGTTGCTCTTCTCAGCTATTTTGTTACATTGGTGAAAAAGTGCCTAATACACTGTATGTGAGAGTGTGAGCATGTACACGTACAGGTATACGAAAGTGAGTACAAGTGCGTGTGAGTATGGGTGTGTGAATGTGTGGGTATGAGTAAGCGTGGGCATGAGAGTGCAGATGAAGGTGCGTGTATGTGACCGAGGGCGTGTGAGAATGTGGCTGTGTGAGTGAGGAGAACAAGTGTGACTATGCATGAATGAGTGTGAGAGTGTGGATATGTGTGTGCATGCAGAGGGGATTTAAGTACAGGACTGTGTGAATGATTGTGAGCGCATATGTGCCCAAGGGTGGGTGTGGAGGTGTGAGTGTGCATGTCACTACTACAGAGAACTCACTCTTTCTGTGGCTCACTCCTCCCGTGGCTGAGTTGTGAGCTGGAGGCTGGATGCTATCCTCAGAGAACACTCAATTAAACTGGCCCACATTTTATGAATCCCAGCTTGGTTCTACCTCCGAATGGCGCTCTAACCTCTGGCTATTCTGTTTGATAGTTGCCAATAATCATGACGTGCACCCTGCTGCTGCTAAGCCTGTCCTGCCCGAATTCTTTCCACAGGCAAAAATTGAATCGGCTCTGGACGCTTCCCGGGAGGCCCGGCCAGGTGGCTGTGTCGTTGGTGAGGACTGCAGCATGGCTGTCTGCTGAGAACTGCTGGTCTTGGCCTTGGGAGCTGGCCAGAACCTCTGCCACAAGTGACAATTGCTTTGTCCCCGCCAAATAAGAAGAGCAGCTTAGGTGGCCAGGAAGTGAAGTACTAATCACTCAGCCTGGGGCCTGGCATGTGGCAAAACCTGAGGCAGACATCCTGGGCATGAGTGTCCACCATTTGGGCATGACCTTCGTTAATGGTGGGCAGGCACTCTGGCCAGAGGGGCAAGGTGGGCTTGTCCCAGGAGGTGACACTGGGGCTGAGTGGTAAAAGATGGCAAGAAAACCCAGTCCCCAGAGTGCCAGTGGCTGCACGGAGGAAGGGCTTGTGGGGTAGCAGCCAGACAAGGGCACAGCATGGGGAGGTGGCGGTGTCTCTGTGTGCCAGGAGGGATCCAGTGAGGCCCACAGGGGTCCTGTTCACATGTTCAGCTCCTTCCCTTCAGAATCGCAGCCTTGGCTTCAGGAATGTGGGGAGGGTGGCAGCCCCGGCCCTGCACTGGCTTTCCATGGCAGCCCTCGTGGAGTGGCCACGGCTGTGTCCCTCAGGGCCCTCCTCAGGAAGCACGGGCTTATATTTGTCTTCATAACTTTAGATTTTCCTCTAATGGAGCTTTGTCCCCCAGTGAGGAGAAGGTCCCAAGCCAGCGCCACACTCTTCTGGATACCACAGAAACGTCCAAAGCGAATCCCCACATTCCATTGTATACACCGTCAACCTTTCATGATTATAAATAATGCTGCAAGGAGATACTCGAGTCACAGCAAGTCCACCTGCAACTGTCCATCAACAAACAGGGAGTGGCTAAATTATGGAACACCTAACCACTGGAGCCCCATAAAACTGCAGGAAAAATGGCCGACACAGAGAAAGGTGATAAACATCTTATCTTACTAAGTGAAAAAAAATACAGAAAAGAGGCACAGAACAGTGTGCCTAGTAGCGATACTCAATCCCAGGTGTCAACCTGATTGGATCTAGAATCATCTAGGCATGTTTGTGGGGAGTTTCTAGACTGGGTTACGTAGGTTGGGAAGATCTGCTGCAATTGTGAATGGACCTTCCCATAGGCTGGGGTTCTCAACCTGTATAAAAGGAGAGAGCAAGTCGAGTAGCAGGCCTCTCTCTGCTTCCTGACTGTGGAGGCCGGGTGACCCGCTGCCTCAGTCTCCTGCCACCACGCCTTCCCGTCACGAGGCCTGTGTCCTCACCCCGTGAGCCAAATCCAACTCTCCTTCCATTCAGTTGCTTTCCTCTGCTATCTGGCGCAGCAGCCTAGCACTTACAGAGCACCCTTGCATGCACACCCTCGTGCTGAGGCAGGAACCAGGCGCCTCGGGGCCAGGGGCAGGAGACACTTGCTTTCTGTGCAAATATTTTTGCCCCATTTGAATTTTATATCAGGTATATAAAATCATTTATCCAAAAGATCAATTTCCAACATGATAACTGCTAATACGGCTTCTTTGGTGAAACCATTACTAGTGCTTGCTTTCTACACCAAGTGGGGCAGGAAGTATGTGATGCAGGTGATGGTTACTGTCCCACTTAAAGCAGAGGCAAAGCTCCCTGCCCTCTTACCACCTACGGCTCATCTGCCAGGTTGTTAGAGCTCAGAGCTCGTCTAAAGAGACAAACAGGTGATTCAGTGAGCACTGGTAAATCGCATCACACGATTGTGTGTGTGTGTGCGTGTGTGTGTGTGTGTGCGCGTGTGTGTGTGTGTGTGTGTGTGCGCGGGCAAGCACGCACCACTGTGTGCCTGTGAAGGTCAGAAGACAACTCGGCCGACTCAGGCCTTGCCTTCCACCTCGTCAGATCTTCCATCCTTACTGTTCACTTCGATGTGTTCACCAGGCTAGCTGGGCCAGGAGCTTCGAAAATTCTCGTATCTTTGCCTTCCACATCACTGCCTGCGTGTGGCCTTTACACGGTGTCTGAGGTTCTGAACTTAGGACTCAGGCCTGAGTGGCAAGTGTATTATCTCCCAGCCTGCAGTTTAAGTTTCTGACAGAGTTCATCATGAAAGCCCCTCAGCACTGTCATTCTAAAATGCTTTTCTGGGGGCTAGAGAGATGGCTTAGCGGTTAAGTGCTTGCCTGTGAAGCCTGAGGACCCTGGTTCGAGGCTCGATTCCCTAGGACCTACATTAGCCAGATGCACAAGGGGGCGCACGCGTCTGGAGTTCTTTGCAGTGGCTGGAGGCCCTGGCGCGCCCATTCTCTCTTTCTCTCTGTCTCCCTGCCTCTTTCTCTCTCCGTCTGCAACTCTCAAATAAATAAATAAAAATAAAAACAAAAAAATAAAATGCTTTTCTGTAGGGGGGTTGGTTTGAAAATATGTCTATTCTCTAAGTTGCGGAAAGAGGCTGAAAAACCACAGTAAACAGCAGTGACGTCATCAGCTGAGCAGACTGTGTGTTCAGGGAACTGCTGGGTTCCCTCCCGCCGCATGCTCCGGTGAGACGAGGCCCATTCCTGTCTGGACGTGCCGGGCCTTGCCACTACCTTGGTGCCAGGCTGGCTGGTAGGCTGTCCTAACCGAGTGTAGCTGTGGGTCTGTGCCGCCTACAGATGCTCAGACATCACTCCCTGCTCACTTTTTCGGTCCTACCCATCCTGCCTGCAAGGGGAGGGGAGGACGTGCAGATGGGGGGGTACAGCCTGGCACAGCTGGAGGAGTGGCCTCCAGGGACCTCGGGCTTCTCTCTCACACCAGGTGTCAGACCTGCCGAATGAAGCAGTCTGGGCGCTTGTTGCTGGCGGAAGCCCCACATCCACGTTCCTCCTCCCCACTCTTCCTCTCCTTTCAGCGCGGTCCTGTGCTCTCCACCGTTCCCAGCACCTCCTGCGAAAGCTCCCCCCCTCTTACTGGAACACCCTACGCTTGCTGCACTTGCCTTCCTCTCAGCCGTTTAATTGGAATATATTCCAATTATTCTTTTCAATCTGTCCCGTCTTTAGTGACTCAAAACCCAAGCACTCCAGAGCGAATGAGCAAACAACACTCAATGAAGAAATTCCCACACAGGGGCAGGCAGCTAACTTCTACTTACAACGGAGGGAAACATACTCTATTTCATTTTTTTCCCAAAGTTTTGTTTTTTAGATTTTTTTAAACAATAATAAATGTGTGTTCCGAGGCCGGAGCACACACTCCGCACTCTCACCGCTAATAGCCATGCTATCTCATTCATTCCTAAATCGTGTTTCTTCCATGACTGAGTCAGATTAGGCTTATCAAAGATCACCACGGGAGGGTGTGTTCAGGCAAGTGCCTTAACCACTGAGCCAACTGTCAAGCCTGAAAGACTTATTTTAGGAAAGAAAATAAAGCAGAAAGCTCCCTAGTATGGTGACTTGGATGGGGTGCTCATACAACCTTGGTGAGGTAAATCAGGCATCAAGTTCGCATGAGCTTTACTGATTAGGTTGAAATGTACATGGGGGACCCTGATGGGTTGGTGGGTGGGAGAAGAGCACTGGCTCTAGAAAGGTCCAGCAGTGTTGGGGGAAGCCCACAAACAATCCCTAGAAGGAGGAAACACCGAGAACTAAAACAGAAGGCTTCCCTGATTGTCATTGTGATGAATCAAGCTGAGGTTCAGATTGGAATTTTTTCTTTTAATATTTATTTATTTATTTATTTATTTGAAAGGGAATGAGAGAGAGAGAGAGAGAGAGAGAGAGAGAGAGAATGGGTGTGCCAGGGCCTCTAGCCACTGCAAATAAACTCCAAACGCATGCACCACTGTGTGCATCTGGCTTTAATGGGTACTGGAGAATTGAACTCAGGTCCTTAAGTTTTCCAGGCAAACATGCAAGTGCCTTAACCACTGAGCGATCTTCCCAGCCCCCCGCCCCCCCCCCCCGCCCCATGGAATTCTTTTAGTCTCGCCAGGGTAGGCTACTGTCTATGTTCTTTTGGGCCTTGGTCCCTAACTACAAAAGAAGGCTGCCTTGTTGCTAATCTCATCATTGCATCAGTGTGGTGTGTGATGTCTGATATGTGTACGTGCACAGATGTGCACGCCCAGTGCGCTGTGAGCTCGTGTGGAGGCCAGAGAAGAACATCCGCTCTCCTTTCCATCCCTCTGCTACGGAGTCTCCCACTGAGCTCAGAGCTGCCATTTCCGGCCGGACTTGCTGACCAGCAGCATCACTTCCTGTCTCTGTCCCCGCTCCCCTCGCTTCGGCTTACAGGTGAGAGCGGCCACACCCAGCACGTGTTTCACATGGTTTCTGGAGACTGAACTCAGGCCATCGCAAGCGCTCTCAGGACGTCACACTTACACAGAGAGCACTCACCCAGTGAGTCATCTCCCCAGCCCCACCTCTGGGAGCTTATTATAGCTTGGAGCTTTAGGGATGGGGTGTAAAGAGAAGGGGGCTTAAGGGAAGAAGGAGAAAGGGCTTGGGGAGGCCAGACTTCAGAGAAGGACACAAGGCAGAGCTCTTGCCCAGGGAGGCAAGTAGGAGTTTGGAGAAGCCTGCCTCAGTATTCAGGCTGGGTTTGTTTAGCCCCATGGGTGGGCAGCTGGTTTAGCCAGGCTACTCCTGACATCAGGTGTTTGGGGTCAGAATTTCTGGAAAAGGTTATATATATATACACATATATGCACATATATATAGTTTTGGTTTTTTTTTTTTTTGTTTTTTTCTAGGTAGGGTCTCAAGCTAGCCCAGGCTGACCTGGAATTCACTATGTAGTCTCAGGGTGGCCTCAAACTCATGGTGATCCTCCTACCTCTGCCGCCTGGCCCCCACCCCCCACCCCAGTGTAGGATTAAAGGTGTGCACCACAATGCTTGGTGAGAAATATTTTAATACATTTATTTGCAAGCAGAGAGAGATAGAAGAGAGAGAGAGAGAATGGGCTTTCCAGGGCCTCCAGCTACTGCAAAGGAAGCTCAGATGCATGCACCACTGCATCTGGCTTTATGTGGGTACTGGGGAATTGAACCTGGGTCATTAAGCTTTGTAGGCAAGCAGTTTAACTACTAAGAAATCTCTGTAGCCCCTAAAAATATTTTTATTTATTTATTTGCACCCAGAGAGACGAGAGAATGTGTGCACTAGTGCCTCCAGCCACTGCTCCACTCTGTGCATCTGGCTTTACGTAGGTGCTGGGGAATTAATCCCCAGGCGGTTAGGCTTTTGCAAGGAAGCACCTTAACTGCTGAGCCATCTCTCCAGCCTGAGACATTTATTTTTTTATTTTTATTTTTTGTTTTTCTGAGGTAGGGAGGGTCTTGCTCAGGCTGATCTGGAATTCACTATATAGTCTCAGGGTGGCCTCAACCTCAGGGCAATCCTCTTACCCCTGCATCCCAAGTGCTGGGATTAAAGGCGTGCGCCATCACACCCTGCAAAATATTCTTTATAGGATTCAGTAAGTATCCTTCTGACTGTCATTGAGCTGGTAACAGGCAGGCTGCTCTACTTTCCAGCTTCTGGCGAGCGTATTATTCCCTCTTGTCTACCAGGAAGATAACCTTTGATTCCAAATTCCTCAATATGACATTATCTTTGCACTCATTCATACTTGCTCAATGAATATCTTTACAGATTTGATCTGTTTATATTCTATGTAAACTTTAACCTTTATTCAGTGAAATAGATCTGTTTTAATTTTGTTGGGAGGGGTAACTTGTTCTGTGAAACTGAGAAAACAAAACTGGAGACATTCAATCCTTTGACAACAGCTTACTTTTTAATTAGACTTTGGTTAGGGTGTATAGTTCTGTGAATTTTAATGTTGATACAAATTCACGTAACAAACAGCACAGTCAAGACCAAAAACCTCCTTTGTGTCACCCTGATCTTGTCACACTCATCTCCTTCCCTAACCTCTGGCAATCATGATCTATTTCCTGTCACGATAGCCTTTTCCAGAACATCACAGAGACGAAATCATACAGGAGGTAACATTCTGATTTCTTTTACTCAGCAACATGTCACTGAGATTCAGCCACGTTGTCACACACAGCCATTGTTGTCTCTTTGATGTCCCAGCTTGCTTATCCTGCTGTTAAAGGGCACTTGGGCTACTTCCAATTCTGCATAAACATCCATGTGGAAGTTTTTCGTGCCTAAATTTTTCTTTCAATAGGACAGTGGTTCCCCAGCAGGAGCAATTCTGGCCTTCAGGAGTCATTCGGCTAGGTTTAGAGACGACTTTGGTTGTCACGGCTTTAAGGGCATCCCTGGCACCTAGAGGCAGCATTCAAGGATGCTGCTAGACATCTTGAGATGTGCTGGGCAGTCCCTGCAACAAAGAATGATCCCACCCTGATGCTCATTGTATCCCTGTTGAGAAACTGCTATAGGTAAACACCTACGGGTGGGGCTGCTTGAGTCTCGTGCTGCGTGCTTAGGTTTATAAGAAACTGCCCACTTGTCTAGCACGAGTGCGCTGCTATGGAGTCCCACCAGCCAAGTTCAAGAATTCCAGCTGCGATGGCTTATGAACCACAGGGCGGCTCAGGACGGGACGATCCCACGCTGAGGGGTCATGGCTCGGGCGGTGATCTTGGTGGACCTGTTATTACTACACAACTAACTATTCCCAGTGATTTGGCTGGATTTCTTGCTGGCAAAGGTGGCCAGCAAATTGAGCAAATCCATCATGAGACGGGAGCTTCTATCAAAACGGATGAACTTTTAGAAGGATCCGCAGATCAGATCATTCTATTGTCGGAACACAGGACCGACACAGAATGCACATTTGCTGCAGAACACTGTGAAGCAGTGTGCAGATGTGCAAGGATTCGAATGCATGATAATCTTTCTTTTTCTGTAGTGTTTTTGTAGAAAAACTGGAAAGTTTTTCTAACACTATTGAGGAAGTGAAGGAGTCTTGCATCTTTTTTTTAGCTGCTTCTGTTTAAAGACAAAATTCCTCTACTTTATAGGTGTTCTGCCTTTGAGGTGTAATGAAACGTTTGCTGTTCACGGATGTAATGTTTTAGTTCCTTACAAACAGGATTGGGGGGCATGCAAACACTAACATTGAAATTTTGAGACAGCAGCAGAGTAAATGAATTTTACTTCTTGTTCATTGTTGGTGGTTAAAAAAAATTCCCTCCAGTGTAATTATTGTGAACACCTTGCTTTGTAGTCACTGTAAACCTATGGCGGGGACGGGGTGGGGGGGAAGCAGTAGTCTACACGTCCCCAGCATTTGCACACAGCAGTGTGCAGAGTGTAATGCTCCTTTGTAAGAAACGCTCTATGATTTTTTTTTTTTGATTTTTTGAGGTAGGGTCTCACTGTAGCCCAGGCTGACCTAGAATTCACTATGTAGTCTCAGGGTGGCCTCGAACTCATAGTGATCCTCCTACCTCTGCCTCCCGAATGCCAGGATTAAAGGCGTGTGCCACCATGCCCCGCGAAACGCTCTATGATTTTTAAGATCAATTTAGTGAATCTATTTTTGGTGGTCTTTTTTTTTAAAGACAATTTTCAGGGGAGGTTGAATTTCCCAACCCCCTAAACACTTGCGTTTGAGTTTTCGTTCCTCTGTTGGACAAAAGTGCTCCTCTTGGATACAGGCAAAGTATACCAGCAGATTCAGCTTGGGGACCCCTAGATGCTTGGAAAGAAATTCCATCACACTTGCTCCTACTTATAATGAGCTCTGAGGATGCTTGTTTTTCCATTGTTTACCCCCTCTTCTCGTGTTTTGTATGTTACTTGTGAAGAATCAAGGTGTGAGGAGCAGAACTATAATAGCAACCATATTAGTATATGTCAGAACTCTGATGGACAGCAAGTTTTATCAGAATAACATTTGGTTATGGAAGTGGCTGATACTAAATAATTATTTTTAAAAAATATTTTTATTTATTTGCAAGGGGAGAGAGAGGGGGAATATGAGAATGGGCACACCAGGGCCTCTAGCCACTGCAAATGAACTCCAGACGCATGTGTCACTTTGTGCATCTGGCTTTATGTGTGTATTGGGGATGGAACCTGGGTCCTTAGGCTTTGCAGGCAAGCACTTTAACTGCTGAGCCATCTCTTCAGCCTCAATTCTGATTATATTTGTTAGGTAATTTCTCACTTATAGATTTAAACTGTCAACTTGCTTGTGTTTATTAGTTAAACTTTATAAAAATTATATATATATTTTTTCCATTGTGTGCAAAATTAAATAAAAATGTGCTATTTCTCTGTTTTGTGTTGAATAATGTAGAAAACGTTTGTGAACAATTCCAAAATGGGAAGTTCCTGTGGATGTTTTGTATAGTATTTTGGCCAGGGTTCCTTACTGATCTCAGAGCTAGCCGTTTTTATAAAATTTTAAATATTTTATTTTTATTTATTTGAGAGAAAGAGGAAGAGACACATGGAGAGAGAGAGAGAGAGAGAGAGAGAGAGAGAGAGAGAGGGAGAGAGCGAGGGAGGGAGGGAGAGGGAGAGAATGGGTGCACCAGGGCCTCCAGCTGTTGCAAATGAACTCCAGACACAGGTGCCACCTTGCGCATCTGGCTTACGTGGGTCCTGGGAAATTGAAACTGGGTCCTTTGGCTTTACAGGCAAGCACTTTAATTGCTAAACCATCTCTTCAGTCCACCTCCTTTTTGCATGTGATTCCTCTTTTCCTCTACGTGACTGGGGTTACAGCATGTGTAGCCATGGCCAGGTATTTAATGTGGGTGCTGGACATTTGAGCTTGGTCAGACTCAGACCCCTCAGGCCTCCATGCTTATACAGAAAGCACATTTATCCATTGAGCCATTTCTTCAGTCTTTGAAAGTTTTAATCATGACTAGCTGTTAAGTTGCTCAAATGCTTGTTCTGCATCAACAACTGTAGCAATCATGGAGCTCCCCCTTTATACTAGCACTATAGTGGGTGGCATTAATGTTTCTAATAGTCTATTAATTTTTGCATTTTCAGGATGAATCCATTTAGTTGTAGTAAATTATTCTTACTTTAATTTAATATTTAATTTAATTTAATATTGCTAGAGTCGAACTGCTAATATTTTGTGGACAACTTATCAATGTACATATGTATATATTTTTATAGGAACTATTGGTTAATACGTTTTCTATTTTTGTACTATCTTCCTCTATTTTTTAAGATAGGATCTCACTAATTATCCCAGGCTAGCTGGGCCTCCTTATATAGCTGACCTGAACTCTTAATCCTCCTGCTTCCATCTCCCAGAAGGCTGAGGCTACTGGCATGTGCCACTACTCTAGCCTGTCTCCCTTTAATCTTTTTATCAAGTGATGTTGGCCTCATAGAGTCATGGAGTATTCTTCTATCTATTTTTTAAAAGAAAAGGCTGAGTATAATTGACACTTTTTCTACTCTAAATAGAATCACTAATGGAACCATATAGGCATAGGGATTAAATTTTTGAATCAATTCAATTTTTAAACATAGCATCTTGCTATGTTGCCCTATCTGGGACTAGAGGTGTGTTCCACTGCACTGGGCTCTCGAATTCAGTTTTTAAATAGTATCAGGACTCAGGTTTCATTCTGGGTTAGTTTTAGTAGTTTGAGGAATTGGCCTATTTCTTAAGAGTTAATAAATGTTCCCATCATTTCTTTATTACCATATTCTTTGCAATGTCTGTGAGGTTTGACATGTCTCCTTTTTCATGTCTAATATAGGTTCCTTTTTCTCTTCTTTTCCTTGTCAGTCTTGGCAGACATTTGTTAATTTTATGATCTTTTCATAAAAATACATTTTTATCTCATCAATTTTCTCTTTTATTTTATTTTATTTTTTGGTTTTTGGAGGTAGGGTCTCACTCTAGCTCAGGCTGACCTGGAATTCACTAAGTAGTCTCAGGGTGGCCTCGAACTCAACGGCGATCCTCCTACCTCTGCCTCCCGAGTGCTGGGATGAAAGGCATGCGCCACCATGCCTGGCTCGATTTTCTTTTAAATCGCGCATAGATAACATGGAATATAAGTACACTGTTCACTACATGAAGACAGAATAACACAACCACGTTTTAACAGGATCGACATCCCTAAGTACTTATGCCACAGTACTAATGGGTTTCACTATGCAGTTTTTATCATGAATAAAAAAGCTCGGGCTGAAGGGATGGCTCAGCAGTTAAGGCGCCTGCCTGCAAAGCCAAAGACCTTGGTTCGATTCCCCAGGACCCATGTAAGCCAGTTGCACAAGGTGGCACATGCATCTGAGTTTGTTTGCATTGGCCCTACCACACCCATTTTCTCTCTCACTCTGCCTCTTTCCCTCTCTCAAATATATATATAGTTTTTGAGGCAGGGTCTCACTCTAGCTCAGGATGACCTGGAAAAAATAAAAAAATTTTTAAAAGCTCACAGACTGGGATGGCTCAGTGGTTACAAGTGCTTGCTGTGTAAGCCCTGATGACTGGAGTCCAGGTCCCCAGGATCCATAGAAAAGCCACATTCAATGGTACAGGTGTCTGTAATCCCAGGGCACTTACGGTGGCACCAGAATATGGGAAGTTTAAGGCCAGCTGGCTCCGAGATCGCAGCAGCGAACAATCAGAGACCCTGCCTAGCCGGGCGTGGTGGTGCACGCCTTTAATCCCAGCATTTGGGAGGCACAGGTAGGAGGATTGCCAAGAGTTCAAGGCCACCCTGAGACTACATAGTGAATTTCAGGTCAGCCTGGGCTAGAGTGAGACCCTACCTTGAAAAAAAAAAAAAGAGAGAGAGAGACCCTGCCTCAAAATAAGACAGAAGGCAGGGGCTGGAGCCTTGAGGCTGTCCTCTGACCATCACAAATATGCCATGGCAGACACACACACACACACACACACCACCTGACAACTCCTTTCACTCCTTTGAACCACTTCAGTAATTGTCTGAAAAGTCCGAAATATCATGATAGTTAAGTATGAAACTGGCTAAGTATGGAACCCCATTTACAGCAGACGGCAACAACAAAGGTCCACAATGGCCGCCCCCAAACTAAGGGAAATCAAGGTCACACACACCGAGACTGCCTGCCTGGCCTAGCGCTAAAATGGTTTCCCAGGTCAAGTGGGAGTGACATCAGGCAATAAAATAATGTACTGGGACCCAGCACTTGGCTGCCACAACACACCTCAGAATTTGTGGTCATTTTAGTTGGGAGTCAACTAAAAAGATGTTTTTCTTTTTTTAAAGGAGGAAGGGAGGGAGAGAGAAAGAAGGAAGGAAGGAAGGGAGGGAGAGAAGGAAGGAAAGACAGACAAAAGAAATGAGAAATCTGGGCATGGTGGTGCACGCTTGTAATCCCAGCATAGAGGCAGAGACAAGAGGATCAGAGTTCAAGGCCTACATAAGATCTTGTCTCAAATAAACAAAAATAATAAAAGCAACATTGGTTTTGTTACTGTAAATTTTATAAAATATTTGAAACTCATTTTGCCTTCATAATTAAATAAGATGGTGGGGGCTGGAGAGATGGCTTAGTGGTTAAGGCACTTGCCTGAGAAGCCTAAGGACCCAGGTTCAATTCCCCAGTACCCACGTAAGCCAGATGCACAAGGCGGCATATGAGTCTAGAGTTCATTTGCAGTTGTTAGAGGCCCTGGTGTGCCCATTCTCTCTCTCTCTCTATCTGCCCCCCTCTCTCTCAAGTAAATAAATTAATTAAATTTTTAAAAATTTAAAAGATGGTAAGTTTGTAACACTGTACTAATTCTTATTGTAAAAAATTCTTCAAAGTTATATAAATTTTTATAGATAAACACTGGGTCATTTCAAAGAGCATGTCCGCATCGTGTTTTGCTCTTGGTGGAATCGTTTGTTTCTCCTTTTTACAGCCCAGTTAGAAACCCTAGCCGTACTGACTTCTGTGAGTAAACTGATGTTGAAAACAAGTAAGGTCTTCCCCCAGAGAATTAAGTCTCTGCAGCCGCCGGGAAGTTCTTTCCCACCCAGGCCTGGGCTTCATCAGCGTCTCACTGGAGCATTTCGTTAGCCCTGGACCACAGAAAGCATCAGCAGGGGAACCAAGGCTCCGCAGTGCGGGCTGTCTGCCAGGAAGAATCTTGTCTCCATCGGAATGGTGGCTTCCTTTTGTCTTCTATTTTAGAATTTCCAAAATCGGTTTAATTTCCAGAATCTGGCCGGTAAGTCCCCTTTTCTTTTGAACCAGGCTAACTCCATGAACTTGCACTTCCGATACGCTCGTGCAGCTTTCTCAGTAGTGCACCTGCAGTCTCGGCCCCGGACTGCTTCATGGAGTGGGGAAGTGATGGAGTCTACATCGTGCAAACACAGCCTCAGCATGCCCAGGTGCAGCGTTCTCCGCAGCCGCTCCTGTGACACAGCCGTCCGCACCAGCAGCCAGCCAGCGTCTGGATAAATGATTGCTGATGTTCAACTGTGGTGCCGGCGCTTGCTTTGCACCACTTGTCTCTTCCTCCTTTCTTCTCTCCCTGCGTGGTTTCCTTCTCCTTCTATCTCTTGTCTCCCAGGCTGGCCTTGAACTCACTGTGTAGCTGAGGATGGCTTTGAACTTCTGATCTTCCTGCCTCCACCTCCCTGGCGCTGGGATTAGGGGTCGCAGGCATGTGCTACCATGCCCAGTTTATGCCCTGCTGGGGATTGAACCCAGGGCTAAGCAAGCACTCCGCCAACTGAGGGACGTCCCCAGCCCTTCACTAGTTTCTTTTTTTTTTTTTTTTCGAGGTAGGGTCTCACTCTAGCCCAGGCTGACCTGGAATTCACTCTGTATTCTCAGGGTGGCCTCGAACTCACAGTGCTCCTCCTACCCCTGCCTCCCGAGTGCTGGGATTAAAGGCGTACGCCACCACGCCCGGCTTCACTAGTTTCTTAATATGAGAGCTGAGATTACTGGTTTGAGAACTTTGTTCTTTCCTAAATAAGGATATGCTATCAATTTCCTTGTGAGTACTGTTTTACACATCCCAACACTTTTGGTATGTTGCGAATTTATTTTCCATCATTTCAGAATAGTTGTAACTTTCGCTCAGAAGTCTTTGACTTAGGGACCATTGAAAACTGTGTGGTTTATTTTCCAGGCATTTGGATAATTTCCCGTTGTCTTTTTAACTACCTCAGTAGTACTGCGGATCAAGCCCAGGGCCTCTCATTTGCTAGACAAGTACGCTACCATAGAGCAATGCCTTTAGCCATTTTCCTGTTCTTTTAAAAAAATATATATTTAAATTTATTTGCATGTATGTGTGCACACACACTAGGATTTCTCACTGCTGCAAACAAATGGCAGACACATGCCCCACTTTCTGTGTTTGGCTTTATGTGGGTACTAGACAACCCAGGCCAGCAAGCTTTGTAAGCAAGCACCTTTAACCACTGGACAATCTCTCCAGATCTTCCTGTTCTTTCCTACTTTTTTGTGTGTGTGTATGTGTGTGATATGTATGTGTGCACAGTGCATGATCATGTAAGTGGAGGACAGAGGTAGATGTGGGGTGTCTTTCTCAGTCGCTCTCTATATAATTTATTGACACAGGGTCTATCACTGAATCTAGAGCCCACATATTCAACTAGACTAGCTAGCCAGCAAGCCCAAGGAATTCTCCTGCCTCTGCCTCCCCAGCACTGAGATTACAGGTATGGGACGTTGCATCTGAATTTTTTTTCACATGGGTGGTGGGGATCCCAACGCAAATCCTCATGCTCGCATGGTAAGCCCCTTCCCGCTAAGCCACCACCCCAGGCCCATGTTCCTGTTCCCCATTACAGATTTATAGTTTAATTTATTGAGGTCAGAAGACACATGTTGCATAATTCAATTCTTAGGCAGTTGTGCAAGTGTGCTATGGTCTATCTTGATGGCTGTTCAATGTGAACTTGAAAAAATGTGAATCCTGCTACTGTTGGGTAGAAGTATTCTAGAAAAGTAATAGTTTTAGTTGCTTGATAGAGGCTTGTTCTTCTAGAGCCTTGCTGATTGCATGTTTCCCAGTTCCACTGATTACTGACGAGTGTGTGACTATGTTACACACATATGTCTGCAACTGTAATTGTGGATTAAAAGTTTATATATATGGGGCTGGAGAGATGGCTTAGCGGTTAAGGGCTTGCCTGTGAAGTCTAAGGACCCTGGTTCGAGGCTCAATTCCCCAGGACCCACGTTAGCCAGATGCACAAGGGGGCGCACGCATCTGGAGTTTGTTTACAGAGGCTGGAGGCCCTGACGTGCCCATTCTGTCTCTCTCTGTCACCCTCAAATAAATAAATAAGAATGACCAAAAAATATTAAAATAAAAGTTTATATATATATGTGTGTGTGTGCTATAATTATCATACTTGGCTAAAAATATTATACTATCTTCAAACACCTTGTGTGTTTCCCTCTTTCCACCCTCTAGACCAGGCATCTACATCATAAGTGGATGTCGTTGTTTCAGGAGTAGGGAGGGCCTGCTTGTCCTTAGGCTTCCCACCACAAGTTGAACCAGCAGGGGTCCCTCACCAGACACAGCCCCATCATCTTGAACTTGCCAGTCTCCAGAACCCTGAGCACCTCTTTTCTTCATCAATTACCCAGTCTCAGGTTCCGTGTGTCACAGAAGTGAACTGAGACACTTCTGTCCTACAGATAAGGCAACGGAGGCACAGAGAGGTCGCAGAGCGAAGTCACCCAGCTAAGACGCAGCTCTGCTGCGAGGGCTTGGGAGAACGATCACCACACCGTCCCTTCCCCTTTGCTATACAGTGGGAGAAATGCATAACGTTGTCAAGAAAGAGTACATATGCAGAATGTATAAAAGTTCTCTTCAATCAAGGACAACGATAAAAAAAATAGAAAAAAAAGGCAAAATAGCCAATTGATAAAGATCCGGAAGCAGCAAGTAAGCATTCGAACGCACGCTCAAGACTGTAAGTCACAGGAACAGGCGGGTTAAAGTAGACGTGATATTCTCTCAAGAGACCAGAATGTGAGGAAGTCTGATACTAGAGTTAGGGACATGGGTGACAGTGGCCTCTCCCACAGCTGGTAGCAGGGTGAAATTCTGGTGTCCTCACCCCCAATTACTTGCCATCAGAAACTTCAGATTTCAGAATTCTTACTTTGGGAATATTTTCATATACATAATGAGTAATATTGAGGATGGGACCCAGTCTAACTACGGAATTCACTCGTGTTTTGTTTATTTGCAAGCAGAGATAGAGAGAAGAGAGACAGAGAGAATGGGCATGCCAGGGCCTCCAGATGCACGTGCCACTTTGTACATCTGGCTTTATGTGGGTGCTGGGGGAATCAATCTCAGGTTGTTAGGCTTTGCGGGCAAGTGCCTTAACCACTAAGCCATCTCTCCAGCCCCTCACTAATATTTTATATGAACCTTCTATAATGTTATTTGAAATGTTTCAGACAATTTCCCCCTATGAAATAAAGCCCAATGTTGTAGACATTTCCACTTGTGGCATGACATCAGCACTCAAAAAGTCTCCAATGTTTTGCACATCTCAGATTCAAGGTTTTCAGGTTAGGGCTGCGCAGCCTGCACTGCCCTTTGAGTGGCTATTTGGTGGGATCCAGTTAACGATGCAGCACCAGCAGCTCCTGCTTGGGTCTATCCTGATGTCATGACCTTCCAGGCTATTCTGATCAGCCCGTAGTCAGCCCGCTGAGTCCTCCTGCGCTGTTCCTCCCTGCGTCCTGCGCTGGCCCCTCCAACTGTGCAGGCCCACAGAGCTCCATGGGCACCCCCCTCATGCTCACCACTGCCCCCCTGTGATCACTTGTGCTCTTCAACTCAAGTCAAGCCACTCCTAACTGTGACACAATTGTATCACTTAATACTAAAAACCAATTAATTTCCAATGCCAGAGAACTGGTTACTTGTTTTGAGGTGAGGCTTTTATTATGGAGCCCAGGCAGGCCCTGAAGTCTACCTTCTCAGTGCAAGCATTACTGGGGTACACCACTATGCAGAGCAGGAGGGTTTTTTTCCACAAAAATGCAGCTCACAGCTTCAAAGGGATCAGAAAATGAACTTTATTGGTTTGAATTTTTTTCAAATAATGAAAATGTATTAGTGGGTTGCTTATGAAATTTTTATTTCATTCTTTATTTTAAAAATATTTTCATTTGAGGGTGAGACAGAGAGGAAGAAGCAAAGAGAGAGAGAGAGAGAGAGAGAGAGAGAGAGAGAGAGGGAGAGAGAGAGAATGAATATGGGCACACCAGGGCCTCTTGCCACTGCAAGCAAATTCTAGGTGCATCTGGCTTTACATGGGTTCTGGGGAATCAAACCCAGGCTGTCAGGCTTTGTAAGCAAGCACCTTTAACTACTGAGCCATCCCTTTAGCCCCTTATTTATTTATTATTTATTATTTTTTATGTGGCAGTGTTTCATGCTAGCCTAGGCTGACCTGGAACTCAATCTGTAGCCCCAGGCTGGCCTCAAACTCATAGTGATCCTCTTACCTCTGCCACCTTAGTGCTGGGATTAAAGATGTGCCCCACCACACCTGGCTGCTTATGGAAGTTTTAAGAATTTAAACATAGAGTGGTACCTTTATTCACATGAAGGATGCCTTCTAAAGTACAACATGACTGTTCACCATGTTTATGTCTTTGTCCTGTAATACTGTGATCCTACGGTGGCTTAGTTTTCTAATGTACTCTAGAAAATTCCACAATGTGTGTATGAACTCAGCTTCCTTATTTTGTGCTATTTGTTTATTATTTCTTTGCTGTATTTTTGGTTTTGTTTTCAAGACAGGATCTCATGTAGCCCAGGCTAGTCTTGAACTCACTATGCAGCTGAGGATGACCTTAAACTTCAGATCTTCCTGCCTCTACCTCCCAAGTACTGGGGTGACAGGTGGGAGCCACCAAGCTGTCTGTCATGCTTGCTAGCTCCACTTATTTTGGGAAAGGGTTAGACTATGCTTTTAAGGGTTTTAAAAAAATGTGCTTCTGTGTGTATGTGTGCGTGTATGCAATCCACAGCACATGTGGGGAGGTCTGAGAACAACCGTGTGGTGTTTGTCTTCTCTATCTATCCTGCGGAGTACAGGGTCTCCCTTGTTTCTGTACTTTTGCGTATTCATTTCATGTGTGCTAGTGTGGCCAGCCCTTGAGCGCCCAGATTCTCCTGCCTCCGCCTCCCATTGCTGAGCATGTTGGGATCACGGACACACAGGCCACTTTGCACCTGGCTTTACGCCGCTGCTGGGGAGTCTAACTTGGGCCAGCAGGCTTGCAAACAAGCACCGTTAACTACGGAACCATCTCCCTAGTCCTGCTTTTAAGTTGTTTTAAGAATTTTTTGTTTTGCTTTTTCGAGGTAGGGTCTCGCTCTAGCCCAAGCTAATCTGGAATTCACTATGTAGTCTCAGGGTGCTTGAACCCACAGTGATCCTCCTACCTCTGCCTCCCAAGTGATGGGATTAAAGGCATGTGCCACCACGCCCAGATCTGCTTTTAAGTTTTAAATAATGGGATTTCTAAATTTTATAGCAGAAGGTTCATTTTAAAATAACTTAAACTCTTGATGTGGCCATTTTCTAAGCACTGCCTCCTCTCAAATTAGGGCTGTCAAAGTTTAAACACATCTTTCCTGGTCCTACCAGCAGGACATAGGTGGTCCTGGGCGGGTCTTCACAGTCACAGTCCTCTGCAGTAGCTACCGGAAGCCCGAGTCTGAGGAAGGTGACTAAGGCAGGGGCCAGTCTGGTCACTAATGGTGTACTTTTCAGCTTTTTTGGTTTTATATTATATTATATTATTTTATTTTATATTTTTAAGAGATGGGGTCTCGTTATTTGTCCAGGTTGGCCTTAGATTCTGGGCTCAAAAGACCCAGCTCAGTTACAAGGGTAGTAGGGCCATTTTGATTTTTAAATTTGTTTTATTTTATTTTTACTGTTTAAATTTATATTTGACCTCGCATATCTGGCTGGCCTTATACTTGTGACATGGCTGCAGGTATCCTTGAACAGACTCCTTGTCTTTCTCGCAATTGGTGGCATTATGGACAATTTTGCCTTTCAGATAACAATATGAGCAAAGAGTTTTGGAGCATCCGGTGAAAAGTGATAGGGTTAAGGAAAGGCAGGGCCTCAGTTTCAGCTCAAACAAAGGAGCAAGCCTCAGTTGTTCCTGCTGCATGAGTCTGTGAGGGCGTGAAGGGGCTGGGGGAGACTGAGGGGAGAGGATGAGGGTTCACCAAGTGCTGGAAACACCGGTCTGTGCACTGCTTTCTTCCACGTCCACTTCTAAAAGTCAGAGTTAAGGGCTGGGGGCTGGGGTGTGACTCAGTGGTGGAACACTGGCCTGGCATGTACAGCGTGCGCGCGCGCGCGCACACACACACACACACACACAGTGTTTCATACCCACACTTCCTGTTGACCACACTGGTCCTCTACCACTGGCTATCCTCTGGTCTCTACCACATTTTCCTGATACCCAGGAGATCTTTGCTCCACTAAACAGCCCTTAGAATTCTCACATGCTTGTTTAATTTTCCACTGGTTCTCTCTGCTAGCAGAAACCAGCAGGCTGCTCACTGACCACCCTCTGCCTCCTCAACCACAGTAAGTGGCCTGGACCCCTCACCCAAAGAGGCAAGAGACATAAATTCCATGAGGGGTACGATTTTCTTTCAGCACTGACCCATCCAAAGCTCAAATGGTCCCTAAATAAAGCTGTATCATAACAACAGGTATGGAAAGAAATCTGACAGATCTGTCACCTAGAGAAGACTGGAGTCATTTCGTAGTAACTTGAGTTCTGTATCACCTATGTTCTGATGTCACATGTAACAGACATTTAATCTTCATATCTAACAAAACAGTAACACCTTTGACCCTTGGAACTGTGGTTGAGCTGTCCTAGAAGGTGGCTGGGTGTTTTGTCACCTGTGAAAGCACGCGTATTTTCTTGCCAATGCCCAAGATGGGTAAGTTGTGCCAGTGACTGCTCTGGCCAGCCCGCCCCCGTCAGTGAGGACCGACGCCTGCCCCAGAGCCCGAGGCCCCTCCGGCAGGTCACTCACCTCCTGCAGCTTGATCTCCTCGGGCTGGAGGATGTCCAGCACGCCGCTGCTCCGGATCTCGGGAAGGTCCTGCCACAGGTTGAACCTGGAGTGGGGGTTGCTGAGTAGGCAGATCTGGGGCAGCGCTCTCCTCTCGGGTGGGCTGGCCGGCTGCTCGTCCTCTTCCTCCTCCTCCTCCTCTGGGGTGTCGTCCCCGCTTGGAGACTCGTCGGCATTGCCCTGTATTTCAGCATCCTGTTGCCTGCGGGTTTCGATTTCTTGGAGAGTTGATTTATCTCTGTATTCTTGATACAGAAGCCCTGAAATAAAGGAAGGTGACAAAGGTAAGAGCAAGACGTCAGAGACAGGTCATTCTAAGTCCTCAGGCACGCGCCGAGAAAGCCAGCCTTCCCCAGCGCTTTCCTCAGAATGGACGGCCATTGTCTTCGCTTCTGGGGAAGATCAGAAATGAGAAATAAGAAACCCCCAACTACATTCCAAATTGCTTTTCCCACATGTACTGGGATAAACAGGAAACAGAACTTGATGTGTTAATACACAATTGATGGAAATGTCCAATTATGTTACAATATCCCAATGGGGTCCTTTCGGCAGAATGCTTCAGTATGCAAATTCAAGTCTGCACTCTTTCTTTGTTTTTCAAGGTAGGGTTTCACTCTAGCCCAGGCTGACCTGGAAGTCACTATATAGTCTCAGGGTGGCCTCGAACTCATGGCGATCCTCCTACCTCTGCCTCCCAAGTGCTGGGATTAAAGGCCACCATGCCTGGCAGGCATTTTTGATTAAACTTCCTGCTTAAGTCTCCAGCAGCCTGCTGGAGGAGGTGTCACTGGAGGTTGATCCTGGGGTCCAGCCCTAAGGTATGTTTGGGGGCACATCTTGAATTCCAGCTGAAGAGTGTGTGGAGAACACTGTGAGCTCTGGGGGTTGCGCTCGCTGTGGTGCTGGTGGTGGTGGGCTCTCTCCGCTTGGATCTGTGAAAGGGAGCCAGCTTCTTCCCCTATTGATGGAACTTCCCCTGGATCTGTAGGCTTGAAATAAATCCCTTTCTCCCATAAATTGTGTCTGGTTGAATGTTTGTCCCAGTAACATGGACATGACTATCACAGGCCATTAGTAACCAGCACAGATGAATCATGCAGACACAACATGTCACAGAGAAGTCCATTTGAGATGTGCTGGCCAAGGGACAGAAGAGCTGTCCCTCTGCACCAACTGTCAGTGACAGGGAAAAGTGATCTCACCTGCTATGAAGCTGGAGGAAAGGGACTGCCCATGCCACAGAGGCAGGACCCTGCCCCAAGGGCTTGGGGAGACCCCACACAGGAGGCCTGCTGTGCCAATGAGGATAATCAGGAAGAAAGGGGCCACTGCTATTCCCAGGACCCCAGGAGGAGGGCATCACTGAAACAGGGTAGGACAGGGCTAAGTCTGTGACTCATGGCATAGGTACAAAGTGGAGGATAGGCCCTGGCAGCTAAGGGAGGTGGGACTTGAATAATGCCTAGGTAACCATCCTGACAACAGTCTAATTGACACCACTGGTGGAGCCTTGGAGCAGAGGGATGGGGCGATGGAGAGACGGAGGTGTGCATGAGGTCCCAAATGGAAGCACCACTGGGTTGCTGGACACTCTGGTTTTGGAGTCTGGGCCCTGGATGTGTCCATTGATGCACAGAGCAAAGATGCTTCTGCCATGAAGTTCCAGTAACACTAAGCAGGCTACCTGCACAGCCCTCACTCTCAAGGCCGTCCTTTGTTACGAAGCTGTTAAGTATGTCTCAGCAGAAAAGGGCAAGAAAGAGAAACAGACCACTGTGGAAACCCTGACAGTGGCTGGACAAGTTATATTCATGAGCAGGAGCCGCACACATCCACCCTGTGGATTAAATCACTTTGCCTTGGATGGTTTGTAGCTCTACATTAGGAAGGCCTGATGGTAAGACGACAGCCCGGCCCTGCCTACCAGACACAAGCCAAGCTAGTTGGTCAAAGGAATGAGGAAGGACACTTAAATCTATGCTGGACATCACTCAGGTGGAAGCTGCTAGGACAGTCTGGGGTTGTCACACACAAAGGTTTAGTCATGAGAATCAGATGGACCAAATGTTGTCTCCAAGCCAATCATTACTGGGAGACTCTGATCCTGTTCACAGAGACTTCCTGGGGCTGACCTGGGCTTCGCCTCCCCTCCCCCACCCAGCCGGTGGTGCTCAGACGTGGTCGAAGGCCTTTCATTAGAACTGCTGTTTCCAAGCTTCTCAGAAGTGTCTCACTTAGCATGTTTTGAAGGTTCAAACATGTGTGTAATGCGTGTCACAATCAGCAAAGCGCCGGCAAATACTATCCTGCACTCCTCACAGTTGCATATACTGAAAGGAGACAAAAATAGCTGCATCGTGGGTAGCTGGGTTGGAAATGATATTTCTGAAAAGTGCACTGGCTGACAGACACCTCTTCTGGGTCCTGTCCCACCCCCACTTCCCAGTTCAGAGGGAGGGTGGGTGTGGGCATGGTCCATCCGGGCTTAGGGAAGTCATGGGACACCACTTGGTGGCTAAGGTCTGAATGCCACTGTCCCCATCCTCCCCAAATTCCTGTGCTGGAATCTAAGACCTAGTGTGATAGTGTTAGGAGGTGGAGTCTTTTGGAAGGCGATTCCCATGGGGGCAAAAAGTAATCTTATACTATTTATTTACTTATTTATTTATTTATTTATAAGGAGAGAGAGAGAGGAGAGAGAGAGGAGAGAGAGAGAGAGAAACAGACATAGAGAATAGGCAAACCAGGGCCTCCAGCCACTGCAAAGAACTCCAGATGCACACACCACCTTGTGCATCTGGTTTATATGGGTCCTGGGGAATTGAACCTGGGGCCTTAGGCTTTGCAGGCAAGTGTCTTAACTGCTAAGCCATCTCTCCAGCCCCCTCTTGACTCTCTAACCGAGATGAACTACTTCCATTGGTAAAGATCCCTTTTTATTGGATATTCTGTTACTACCAAAGATGCTCAACTCAGGTCATTTTAGATCTCTTGAAAAGGAGGCCTTATATTTTTTTCTAATTTTCATATTTAGAATATGGATTTAAGCTCCAGTTTTCCTGGAGTTACTGTGATTAAAGTTACCTAACAATCCACAGTATAACCATTTTTCATAACCTTTTATTTGCCATAAATTCTAATTACCATGCAAATAGAGTAGATTTATCTGAGGAACTGTATGTTATCTGGTGACATGTCTCTAATCAATGTACTGTTCATATATCATGGTTTGTTATTTCACAATTTGTATGCTCAGTAAACACAGCCTTATGCGAAGGTTCCTTTCCCTGTAAAAGCTTGCACGTGCATGCTGGGCAGTCGGAGCTAGAAGCTAGAAGGCTTAGCTCCTTCCCATCACCCACTGAAACGATACATGCCAGGCGGGCTGTGCTCGGCGGAGGCAAGAAGCCCTCAGCTCCTCTGACCGAAGCCTTTGCAGCCATTCAGAATCTGCCTTCCTGAAGAAAGTGCTTCTTAAATCTTTCAAGCCTACTTATAAAAGGCACTGTTATTTAATGAGCAACTTCTGTGTGCCAACATCACACCAGATGCTCAAGACAGCATATGCGCAGTGTGTGCGCGCACACACGCACACGCAGGTGTGCACACACAGACTCTCAGGACCATTGCCACCTGTGACAACAGCCGAATACCATATCACAAATGGTCCTGACATAATTCTGTCTGGCTTTGGAGGCAGATTCTTTGAAAGCCAAGACAGTGGCCCACGACAAATGCCCAAGAACCATTGCTTTGTGCCCTCTTCGTCCCACTATATTTTCAAGATCCTGTCCTCTGACACTGGGCAAAGAATCACTCTACCTTTAGGGCAAAAAGCAGCTATGGCAGGACATTGGCAGCTCCACACTTTGCTGTCATTTGCATACGTGTGGAGACCTATTAAAGATATTCTCTGACATGCGCACATGCTAGCAAGTAGTGAACGAACAGCAGACTCCACTGTCTGCCAGAGAGGACTCTGGCCTGGCAAGCAGCAGGCCCGGGGCTCTGACTCCCAGCATCGTGGAGTTCACACCGCTGGCTTTCCAGTGTGAGCTCACACTGCTGACTTACTGGGGAGCACCTCGTGTCCATGTTCCCATAATGCACTAGGGTTCCCTTCTCACTGTGAGGCCCTTCCTAGCCACCCTAACCTTAGCTACCTAGGAGTCTTCTCAATATCATGTGCAGGTTAGTGTCTGACCTATCTTTAGGTGGAGAGGATGGACCCTTGCAAGGAAGGGAAGAAGGGTGACAGGGAGGTGGGAGCAGCGGGCTTCAGGAGTCTGTGTTTTAAAATGGGATGAGAGGCTGGAGAGATTGCCTAGTGGTTAGGGCGCTTGCCTGCGAAGCCAAAGGACCCAGGTTTGATTCCCCAGGACCCATGTAAGCCAGATGCACAAGGGGGCGCATATATCTGGAGTTCATTTGCAGTGGCTAGAGGTCCTGGCACACCCATTCTCTCTCCCTCAGTGTCTCTTTCCTCCCTCCCTCCCTCCTTCTCTCTATCTCTCTCTGCTTGCAAATAAATAAAATAAAATAAAATGGGGATTTCTTAACTGTCAGTTTCAGACGAGCCCTCCTCCCTTCCTGTAGCAAACCAAATGAAAAGTCACCAGCACTCCCAGACTGACTGGTAAGAGTCCACAAAATTGGGAGTCCCAGCACAGCTTAGCTTCTGGCAATGCTCCACCCCCTTGGCACTCAACAGACTCCTCCCAGGACTGAGGCGTGCAGCTCTCATCCGGGCTGGGACTGGGGCCACCCTGAGAAGTCCCTCCCCTGCTGGTCTTCTCTGCTTTCACCCTGAAGTCAGTGTCCCTCCCAGTGTTTGACACTATTTATTTAGGAGAAAACCTAGAATTTAAATTTAAATGAACAGACTGTAGGCGACGCTGACAACACCCAAGACTATTTCCCAAGCAGCCAGCAGAATTTTCACATGAGCAGAGACCATTCACAGGTGGCCCTGGCGACGACATGGGAACAACTGTGATGGCGGTAGCATTTTTTTTTTTTTTTCAAATGCAAGGGCTAGAGTTCTTGGAGTGCCTTCTCAACCTCTTGAGTAGTGACAGAGCTTTCCCGAAGCTCCACAGGAGCCCAGAACCGTTTCCTTCCATCTCTCCTGGACCTCATTCAGGAGAAGTGCCCCTTTCTCCTCCAGGGCCTCTGTGACTCCCGCCTCTCTTTCCCACGCACCCGCGCAAAGTGACTGGGCAGCCTGGCTGTGCCCAGAGTCCCCCCGGGGAGCAGGCTTTCTCTCTTCAGCTACAACTCTGGGCTGCCTTCCAGATGCTCCCAGCTTCTGACTACTTAGGTCAAGGAGAGCTCCCTCCTGGTCCTCCAGACAGGCTGCCCTGTCTTGCTGGCAGAAGTGACAGGGCACAGGGAAGGGTTGGGCTGGCAGATCTCTCCACTGAAAGTGGAGTGGAAATACACTGCTAAAAGCCTCAAGAGATGGCTCATCCCAGCACAGGAGAGGCTGAGGCAGTAGAGCTCTGGAAGCTCCAAGCTAGCTGGAGATACGTATCCAGATGCAGGCCAATCCAGGCTACAGCGTGAGATCTTGTCTCACATAAAATAAATCAAAACAAAACAAAACAAAACAAAATAAACAAACAAGCAAAACCCCAAATCACTGCTAAATAGGCCCAGTGTTGCAGCACTAATTGAACGAGGCAGTTTTGTCTATGGAACCGGGTCACATGTCAAACCCTTATCTCAGCAGCCCGAGTGTGTCGGATCAGCACAGCTCCCAAACGAAGCGCTTGTGTCGCCGAGGACTCACCGATTTGCTCGATCAGGAGTCTCCAGGAGTCGGCGGGAATGGGATGGATCATCTGCAAGGGCCTCGGTGAGCGTGGTGGGGCTGTCGAGGGCCGGGCACTCCTCGGGCGTGGTCCCATTTCCCGGGGTGGAGGACGATTCGCTGCCAAGCAGAGAAGAGGGCGAGGGCTGGTTATATTTAAGCAAGGACACACCTCGAAAGGGGTCGGTCGGTCCACTGCCGGCCAGGGGCACTGCCCACCACCCCTTGCCAGTGGTCCAAGCCGACCGTGGCCGCCGCCCCTCCAGGCCGGGCGGGCTCCGGGAACCCTTTCTGCCACCGCACGGGGCGCGACGGAGTGATTCACTCCCACACCAGCCCGCCCAAACCTTCATGTTTTTGCGAGCTCGCGGGCAGGCGTCGGAAACTTGGCGCGCCCTGCCCGCTCCACCAAAGGCCGCCCCGACGGGTCCCGCCAAGCGCCGGCCACCCTGCGCCCCTCGCCGCGTGCGCCCCCGGCCGGAGCGCTGCGATCCTGCCCGTCCCAGAGCCGCAGGGCGCGGAGAAGGAGGCGCAGGGCGAGGGGCGCGCGCCCCGGGGCGCTCGGAGACCCCCGGCCGGGGGCTGGGCGCATCACTTCGGGGGCTGGCGTGCGGGGCCCGGAGGGTCACAGTTCGTGGGGACGGCGGGAGCCCGCGGGGATAGGCCGCGGGGGGTCGCAGACCGTCGCCCAGGGGGGAGGGGGTGACTGGGCAGCTAGCACGAGGGGAGGTGGCGCCAGGAGCACACGGGCTGGCCACCGGTGCTCACCTGCCGGGCAGGTGTCCCGCCGCCGAGTCGCGCGTGTCGCTCTCCGAGGTGGAGCTGTCGTGGTCCACGGCGCAGGCGGCGCTGAAGGCTGCAGCCAGCAGCTCCATGGGGACCGGCGGCGGGGCGGGAGCCGGGGCCAGTGGGGGGCCGTGCTGGGGTCGGTGGGGGGCCCGGGGGCCCGGCCGGGGGCGACACGCGGGCTCCGGAGCGAGGTCGCAGCGCGCGCGGCTGGAGCCGGAGCCGCCGCCGCCGCCGCCGCCGTCCGCCGTGGAGCGCTGCGGAGGATGCGCGCGCCCGGAGGCTCCCGCGGTTGCCACGGCAACGGGGGAGGCGGGACGGGTGCGCGCGGCGGGGGCGAGGCCCGCGGCGGCGGGGCGGGGGCGCCGGGGTTCGGCGTGCCCGGACCAGGGGGGCGCTCCATCCCCGCGAGCATCGCACCGAGCGCCCCGCGGCGCCTCTCCGCTGGCGGGGGCGTGGTGGGGGGGAACTGGGCTGCGACCTCCGTGCAGGAGACCGGGGGGTCACAGGTTCGCCCCGAGGTCCTGGGAGGCTCGGTTAAGACGACCCTCTGCCTCGTCCCTCCAGCTGTGCCTGGCCCACTCCGTGCCCCTTCCGCAGTCCCAGTGGCCCACTCCGTGCCCCATTCGCAGTTTCCATGGCCCACTCCGTGCCCCTTCCTCAGTCCCCGTGGCACACTCCGTACCCCTTCCGCAGTCCCCGTGGCACACTCCGTACCCCTTCCGCAGTCCCCGTGGCACACTCCGTGCCCCATTCGCAGTTTCCATGGCACACTCCGTGCCCCTTCCTCAGTCCCCGTGGCACACTCCGTGCCCCTTCCTCAGTCCCCGTGGCACACTCCGTGCCCCTTCCGCAGTCCCCGTGGCACACTCCGTGCCCCTTCCGCAGTCCCCGTGGCACACTCCGTGCCCCATTCGCAGTTTCCATGGCACACTCCGTGCCCCTTCCGCAGTTTCCATGGCACACTCCGTGCCCCTTCCTCAGTCCCTGTGGCACACTCCGTGCCCCTTCCTCAGTCCCCGTGGCACACTCCGTGCCCCTTCCGCAGTCCCCGTGGCACACTCCGTGCCCCATTCGCAGTTTCCATGGCACACTCCGTGCCCCTTCCGCAGTTTCCATGGCACACTCCGTGCCCCTTCCTCAGTCCCCGTGGCACACTCCGTGCCCCTTCCGCAGTCCCCGTGGCACACTCCGTGCCCCTTCCGCAGTCCCCGTGGCACACTCCGTGCCCCTTCCGCAGTTTCCATGGCACACTCCGTGCCCCTTCCGCAGTTTCCATGGCACACTCCGTGCCCCTTCCTCAGTCCCCGTGGCACACTCCGTGCCCCTTCCTCAGTCCCCGTGGCACACTCCGTGCCCCTTCCGCAGTCCCCGTGGCACACTCCGTGCCCCTTCCGCAGTTTCCGTGGCACACTCCGTGCCCCTTCCGCAGTCCCCGTGGCACACTCCGTGCCCCTTCCGCAGTCCCCATGGCACACTCCGTGCCCCTTCCGCAGTCCCCATGGCACACTCCGTGCCCCTTCCTCAGTCCCCGTGGCACACTCCGTGCCCCTTCCTCAGCCCCCGTGGCACACTCCGTGCCCCTTCCTCAGTCCCCGTGGCACACTCCGTGCCCCATCCGCAGTTTCCATGGCACACTCCGTGCCCCTTCCTCAGCCCCCGTGGCACACTCCGTGCCCCTTCCTCAGCCCCCGTGGCACACTCCGTGCCCCTTCCGCAGTCCCCAGTCCAGCCGCAGCTTGGTGGATCCCTCCTCTGACCCCTCTGCCGGGTCTCCTGGGAATACGCCCGCAGGAATCTGCCGCTGACCCTGGGTCCAGGAGAGACAGGACGGGCCGCCGAGGCCCCCTGCGGGCCTGATCTTGACACCCACCGTGGGGAGATTCCAGCGCGGAGACCTCTCCGCGGAGGGTCTGAGCGTGGGACCAGACTGTCCTAAGGACTGGCGACCCTGGCAGGCCCCAGATGGGCTTGGGGTTTAAGGAGAAGTGCGGATTTTCGCTGAAACCTCTGACCTCTGTCCCATGTCGTCCGGGCTTGGTACCACTGACCCTTGGAATGTGCATCTACTCGTCAGCAGTTCAGGTTGCTCCAGGTTATGTGCCAGAGCGCAGTGCGCTGAGCGGGCCTCGAGCCCCGCGTCTCATGGAGCCGGCGCAGGCCCAGGCACTCAGCCTGGGACAGGGAGCATCATGCTGCCTTCTCGGGTGGGGCTGGAAATCTCGAGGGACTCGTCAGGCAAGAGAGAGGAGGACGTTTCGGCACGTCTATGTTATTTTGCTGGGAACGGATCTGCAGTGGTCAGGCTGGTCCCAACCTCTCGGCCACTACAGATAATGGTGCTGGAGGTGGCTGGCAGCTAGGGGATCCGGGAAGTCGCCTCTCACCAGACAGTTCTCACTACGCAGTCTTCTCAAGGCCTCAGAGTGGTCGTGAGACAATCATCTGGCCCTTTCTGCCCCAGCACTGCTCCTGTCCTCTGTCTGGCCTCTGCCCTCCACCCAGCCGCCTTTCCCGCTGCGCTTTGGTCTGCTCTCGGCCAACTCCACCCTGACAATCCCTGGCTCTGCTCAGGCTGCCAAAAAGAACTGCCAGAGATGAGGTGACTTTTGCCTGATGGGGATTTCTGTCTCGTGGTCGGGAGGCTGGATGTCTGAGGTCAGGGGCCAAGGCATTTCTGGGGAGGCCTCTTTGGGTGTCAGATAGCTGACTTAGCACTGTATCTTGGCAGACAGGGAGGAGGGAGCTCTCCAGGGTCACACCGAAAGAGGCTTAATCTCACCTATGAAAGATCTACCCTCATGGGTAGAAACTTCCCATAGGCCTTGTCTCTTAATGCCATCACATTGAGTTAGCATTTCACCATATGAATTTGGGGGAATACACACATTTAGTTCATAGTATTATTCCACTGGCTCCCCTAAAAGAAAGTCATGTCTTCACATGCAAAATACATTGGATCCATCCAAACAATCCACAAGTCTTAACATGTCCCAGCACCAACTCTAAAGTCCAAATTCTCATCTCGTATGTTCTAAATCAGAGTGGTGGGCTGGGTAACTCAGGAGCAGAGCACTTGCGTGACACACACACAAGGCCCTGGGGAAAAAGTAAAACCAACAATAAATCAAGTATAGGTGAGATGCAAGGTCTAATTTATCTTAAGACAATACTGCTCCCTAGCTGTGAATCTCTGAAACCAAACAAGGTATGTTCTTCTAAACTACAGTGGTGGAGGGCTGGAGAGATGGTTCAGCAGTTAGAGATTCTTACTTGCAAAGCCTGCAGGCCCAGGTTCAGTTCCCCAGGACTCACATAAATCCAGATGCACAAAGTGGCACATGCATCTGGAGTTCATTTACAGAGGCAGATGGTTCTAATGTGTCCATATTCTCTCTTTTTCTCTCTCTGTCACATAAATAAAAATTTAAATGAAATAAAATGAAGGGTGGGACAGGCAAGGGTCCATGTTCACATTCCAAAAGGGAAAACTAGGAATAAGAAAGGGATGACAGAGCTGGGTGTGGTGGTGCACGCCTTTAATCTCAGCACTCGGGAGGCAAAGGTAGGAGGATTGCCATGAGTTTGAGGCCACCCTGAGACTGCATGGTGAATTCCAGGTCAGCCTGGGCTGGCTGACAGACACTACTAAGTAGGTAAGAGACCTAGTATGATGGTTCTCCACTGTCAAATTGACGGGACTTAGAATCACCATGGAAACACACCTCTGGATGTGTTCATGAGGGCATTTCCATAGAGGGTTCACTGAGGGATGAAGACCCACCTTAAATGTGGGCTGGGGTACGAGACTGAATAAAAAAGAGAAAGAAATCTGAGCACTAGCATTCGTTTCTGTCTTTTTCCTGACTCAGAATGCAGTGTGACCAACTGCCTAGTGCTCCTGCCCCTATGTTTTTCCTGTCATGACAGACCGTACCTCTAACCATGAGCCTGACTCAGTCTTTCCTCCCTTAAATTTCTTTTGTCAGATATTTTTCCACAGCAACAAGAACATTAACTAATAAACCTTGTCAGGCAAATCTCATGAGATCTTGAGGCTAGGGCAAAATCTTCTCTGGCTTGCTGTGTTGTCTTTCAGATTATAGTGGCTTGAATGAAATGCCCCCATAGCCTCCTGTGTTTGGAATATTTGGGCTCCAGTTGGTGGCAGTTTGGAAGGTGGCGCCTTGATGGAGGAGATGTGTTGCTGGGTGTGGGCTTTGGGGTGTTATAGCCCCCTTGCCAGAGCTTAGCTCACTCTTTTATTTTTATTTATTTATTTGGGAGTGACAGACAGAGAAGGGGAGAGAGAGAGAGAGGGAGAGAGAATGGGTGCACCAGGATCTCTAGCCACTGCAGACGAACTCCAGATGCATGTGCTACCTTGTGCAACTGGCTTACATGGGTCCTGGGAAATCAAGCCTCGAACCAGGGTCCTTAGGCTTCACAGGCAAGCACTTAACCACTAAGCCATCTCTCCAGCCCCGCTTAGCTCGCTCTTGCTGCTGCCTTCCAGCTGCTATGGCAATATATGATGCCCAGCCTCTGCTGTGCCCTGCTCTCTTCACCACAATGAACTTCCCCCTGGAATCTGCAAGCCTGAAATAAACCCTTTACTCCCATAGGTCAGCTGCTTTGTCCCAGTAATGAGAAGGTGACTGCAACACAGACCCACTGGAGAGGTGGTCCCACTTTAGGCCAACAAGGGGGCAAAGTGTCACCTTTACTGTTTGGTGGGGTCAGGCCACACTATGGCTCCTACATGTTCCTTACGTATGCCCCGAAGGGTTCTTTGTGTGACCCATGCCACAGTGCTTCATGAGGGTGGGGTGAGTCCTTAGAGATGGAAGTGTAGGCAGCCCTGTCCCCAGCTAGGCATTCTGCCCTGGCACCAGCCAGAAGGCTCTGGAGAGCCGGAGGGCTAGTCTCCTTTCCCTCCATGTGCTAAGGGCTCACTCAGCTCTGGTCTTTGACAGCCAGAGCCCCTCGGGGCTTTCTCTTTTCTTTGGTATCCCAGCTGTTAGAAATCTTTCCTTTCCCCAGACTTTCTCTCTCTCTCTGTCCTCTTCCTCAGCTAGGGGTCTGGTTTTGAACACTAACACTGGAATTCCACCACGCGGGGGAGAAGCTAGCTTTCTCACGCTGTCATGGGGTTGTCGCCAGCCATCCCACACACTTGCCAGGTCCCTGGGGCAGGGTGAGCACCTCTGTCTCTTTTGAGGCTCAGGCCTGCTCATGCTTTTCTAGGTGCTGGGCTTCTCTAAGAGTTGTTCTTCTCCCATAGGAAGGACCCTGTCCAGGTGACATCCTCTACCTGGCAGGGTGACCCTACCAGATTTCCTCCCCTTTATGAACAGCAGTGGCCACCTGGCATGGTAATGCCCTGTGAACCAGGTATCCCCGAGACGAGAACTTGGTGGTCAACAAGGGAGACCATGAGCATGGCTTTACCCCTTAAACCTGATGTGACTCTAACAGAAACTGTCACCTTCATAGTCTGCTGCACCGAAGAGAAAAGATTCAACTTTTCTAAAAGTCCAAAAATACCAAAGTGAAATTACATACATTAACATGAATATAATAAAATCTTCCAGTTGCAAAATAAGCTAAAAATATCCTCCTAATTACAAAATCAGTTTAGAAAGTTACTGAGTTCTGAGGCATGTAACCTTAAGCTAAATTCCCCACATTCTATTTTCTATCATAGTTAGTGCTTATTAGGCAGGCTATTATTAAAATCTCCACCTCACTGACATTTCATTCTGAATCATTCACAAATAAAGTTTTAAGAAATATTTCAAATACTTTGCCTGCACATAGTAGGTGCTCCAGAAATATTTGTGAATAAATTAACAATATGTTTTTAGAAGAAATATTTAGGGGTGCTGGAGAGATGGCTTGGGTTCAGTTCCCCAGAACCTATGTAAACCAGATACACAAAGTGGCACATGTGTCTGGAATTCATTTACAGTAGCAACAGGCCCTGGTACAACCATACTCATTCTCTTTCTGTCTGCCTCTTTCTCTGTCTCTCAAATAAACAGATAATATATATATATATAGTTAGGTTAGGTATTATTTCAAGGTTATTTTTCTCTGGGTAATATGTACTGGCTTTTAATTTATGTAGTAATCCCAGCCTTCATGAGTCCCTGTTTATATGGACAAACATTTTTCTGATCCTGAGAGAAAATTTCTGGAAGAAGCAGGAAGCTCAGAGATGATGGGGTCCACCCTTTTCATTGTACAGAAATAGAACGGAAGGTTGAATGCCAAGCCTAAGGTCTCGTTGCTGGCTAGTGGCATATTTGGAAGCATATCATCATAGTAAGTCAAGATGACTTTGGGGGAAAAGGGAACTGTAAGTTTCTGCAAGGCGGTCAAAGTGGTACAGCACACTTTACCACTGACCTGCACCTCCAACACTAGGAGTGTGATACTTTCACTTATTCTATTTTCAGGATTGTGTAGTAAGCCACCAGACTACTCTATCTTATAGGAAAATGCCCTTAAAATTTTTTTGTTTATTTTTATTTATTTATTTGAGAGTGACAGACAGACAGAGAGAGAAAGAGGCACACACACAGAGAGAATGGGCATGCTAGGGCCTCCAGCCACTGCAAACAAACTCCAGATACATGCGCCACCTTGTGCATCTGGCTTACGTGGGTCCTGGGGAATGGAGCCTCAAACTCGGATCCTTAGGCTTCACAGGCAAGCACTTAACCACTAAGCTATATCTCCAGTCCTGAAAATGCCCCTTTTATAAAAAAATATTTAATTATGAGAGAGATAGGAGAGAGAGAATGGGTGCACCAGGGCCACTAGCCACTGAAAAAGAACTCCAGATGCATGTATCATCCATCTTGTGCACCTGGCATACGTGGGTCCTGGGGAATCAAACCTGGATCCTTTGGCTTTGCAGGCAAGTGCCTTAACCTCTAAGCCATCTCTGCAGCTCAAAAATGCCTTTAAAAAATGAGAAGAGATTCCTTAAATACATATTGTAAACTTCTCAAAAATAGTCTTGCAATAGGTTTTAATTATCTGTATCTTTAATGGTTTATTTTTGTTGCTATCAAAAGACTTATCTACTGGCTTCAAAAATCAACAAATTCAATTCACCCTGATAGCACCAGTGTCAATGTACAGAGGGCTGCAGCCCCAAGAGTCCTTCAGAGCTTCTACATTTGGGGAGCAAAGGAAGGGGCAGAATGCCTTGTTCTGGAGGAGACACAGAGAATGCCACTTGATGGATAGAAAGATGTCACCCCACAGAACTTTCCAGCAGTCTCCCTTGTCTTATTATTTGCCTGTGATCTGGAAGTGCAAGATCTTCTCTTGCTTCTCATCAAGCAGATAATTTGTAAACGTGGGACTGTGGGGTGTCATGAAAACAAAGTTCGTCTACTTTGGTATAGAGAATTCATCTTCTCCTAAGGGAGGTCTGGTCTTTCCCTGGGGCTCCTTGCAGTGAACTCTGAGCTGTTGGCTGAAGGGTGTGTTTGCTTAACCTGGGGGTCTCAGGCCACATCAGATAAAGAGGGGGTGTTGGGCATCACACAGTATAGGTTCAACCTCTAGAGGGCTGGAGACCAAGATTGGCTGCCTGAGCAGCTCACAAGTTCATGTGTCCCCTTTGCCCCCCCCCCCCAGAAAACTGGACAGGCCCAGAAAACAGTGAGGCTCAGGTGAGCTTCTCTGGCTGGCAGTACTTAATGCTGGTTGCCACTTACTGCCTCAGAAAGTGAGCGCTGTTCTGGAGCCCATGGAGACAAGCTCTAGGCGGCTGTGTGTGGAACTCTCCTGGGCTCTGCCCAGTGTCTCTTCCTTGACTGATTTTAAACACGCCCTCTCACTGTAGCCACCACAATGCGAGAGTAACAGATGTCACTGGGTTCTATGAGTGCTTCTAGCCAAGTGTGGAAAGTGCAGACTTGCAGCCCCCTGGGCCTTGCCGTTGACGTCAGAAGTGAGGGTGGAGAGCACAGGCAGCTAGTCTCTATGAGATTCCCTAACTCTGCTCTTCTCTCCTTCCTTCCCTCTGTCCCAAACACTGTTGCCAGGTTAAGTGTTCCTCCAAGTCTCACCTGTCCCACACATTCGTCATCCTCAGTGGCTCCCCAGTGCCTTGCTGGCAATTTATAGCTTCATAGTGTCAATGCCTGCCCAGCCTGATGAAAGTGGGGGTCACTTCTGAGAGTCCATAGTTAGGCTCTTTTTTTTTTTTTTTTAATTTACTTGCAAGCAGAGAGAGATAGAGAGAAGATAGAGAGAATGGGCACACTAGTGTCTCTAGCCAGTTGCAAACAAACTCCAGATACACGCGTCACTTTGTGCATCTGGCTTTACTTGGGTACTGGGGAATTGAACTCAGGTCATTACGGATTGCAGGCAAGCGCCTTAACTGCTGAGTCATCTCTCCAGCCCCCTCAGGCTCTTCTTTTTTTTAAAAAAATATTTATTTATTTGCAAGCAGAGAGAGAGAAAGAAGAGAGAAAGAGAAAGAATGGGCATGCCATGGCTTCCAGCCATTGCAAAAGAATTCCAGACACATGCGCCACCTTGTGCATCTGACTTTAGGCGGGTCCTGGGGAATCCAACCAGAGTCGTTAGGCTTTGCAAGCTCTTAACTCTGTTAGCATTACTCTGTTGTCCCTGTGCTTCTTGGTGACTGTGGTGAGCTATGAGCATGTCATTTACCTCTGCAGCCCCAGCCCGCGGCACCCTGGGAGGCATGGCGAGGGATGAGTCAGTAAACACAGGGAGAGCAGTCAGCTGTGGGCTACAACAGCCAGGCCCCGCGCTCCTATCTTCTTCTATGGTGTAGTGTTAGAGGCCCTGCACATTGCATCCTGGCCTTCTTTGTCCAAGGTCCTCTTCAGCTGAAGTGAGCAGGGGCTGGCTTCAGGGAGTGGCCATCTGCTGTGATGAGCCTCAGGCCCATTCTAACTGGACTTGGTGCTTTGGTGAAGTGAGGAAGGACTTGTTTTGTTTTTGTCCTTCTTTGGCTTGGTTGCTATGGTGGAAGGTTGTGCTTCTGGCTAAATAGGGAAAAGGCCTCCGGGATGAGGATATGCAAACAACCCTTGGTCTGGCTTGGGGAGGTCTGCAAGCACTGTGACCATTTGCTGAAGATTGCACACTGCCGTGGTGGGTTTGTTTTCTGAACCAGGGGGAAGTGGCCAAGAATTCTGCTTCACTTCCAAGCATGAGAGGCAGTGTGAAGGATGTTGCTTGGCCTGGCAAAATGCTGGATCCTCCACAGCATTCTGATGGCGCATGCGTCTTTCTTGTCCTTACATGGCTTGGACCAATGGTGCCCCAAGCTTCCATTGTGAGAAGCAGTGTTGAAGGAGATGTTAACAAGGAAGGGCTGGAAATATGTTTTTCTTTTCTGGAATATTCCTAATCAATAAGCCTGGAGTTTGCCTGTGGGTGATGTCATGGGCTTTTGGTTTATTTTATTTATTCGAGAGAGAGGGAGAGAGAGAAAGAGAGAGAGGGAGGATGGGCGCATGCCAGGGCCTCCAGCCACTGCAAACAAACTCCAGACGCATGCGCCCCCTTGTGCATCCGAGTCGTGGGCCAAGGAGCAAAAGCTCAAAGGGCCAAGGAACAGGTTAGCACTATAATGTCCAAGATGAGTTGAGGATGAGATTTAGGCTTTGTCTATGTGCATGTAATAATGAATACTCTAGTTTAAGACTGTGAGTTGAATTGTTACTTCCTTCCATTTTCAGCGTCTAGTAGCTGCTGTTCACAAATACCTGACCAGAAGCAACATAAGGAAGAAAAGGTTTTTCTTTTAAGTAATGTTTCAAGTCCACATAATCCATATAGTAATATAATTTTGATGGGAAAAGCGTGGCAGGCTAGCTTGTAACGTTTGCGCCAGAGGTAGGAAGGAACAGAAGAAAAAGGAGGTGGGGCTATAAATCCTAAAGGACTGCCCCTAGTGACTCACTGCCTCCAACAAGTGTCCACTTGCTAAAGGTCCCACCTTCCCAAACAGCCGGGGATCAAATGTTCAAACATATATATATATATATATATATATATATACATATATATATATATATATATATATATAATGTCCATAGGGAACATTTTACATTCAAACCACAGCATACTGATCGATTAGAAATTATCCAGTAAACTACATGGTTAGACCTAATTCAGTCCTACATTGCTGAGAACACTTTGTAAGCTATAATTCTCCACACCATAGCAAGCGGCATTACTGTTGTCATAATGGGAAACACGTTCAAGATTGTAAACAAGACTATCTTTTCTTAACCATTCTCCAAACACAGCAAAAGTCTTCAAGGTATGAAACGAGAATAACAAATTATTCCTTAAAGATTACAAAGTGGATTTTCTCATATTCTATCGAAACGACCACTTGCCCTTAACACCCTATGGAAAGACTGTTCTTTGTTGAGTTACCAGCACTGGCTGCTCAAGGACTGTAGAAGGATCAGTGTTGGGGGGGGGGTGGTTTCTGGGAAGATGGCTCCGTGACTCAGAGTTGTTGTCCCAGCCTGACAGCCAGAGTTCGGATCTCCAGACCCCACATAAAGCCAGACACCAGGAGTCCCCGTGGAACCAGCTAGGCTGGCCTTTGCACTGGCACGCAACAAGAGACTCTGTCTCAAACACAGTGGAAGGTGAGGACTGATCCCCAAGTTGTCCTCTGACCTTCACATGTGCCGTGCGCGCGCGCGCGCGCACACACACACACACACACATTGATGTTTCTGATGGAGACGAGTCACATTAGAGATAGGGCAGTATGCAACTAAAATGCCACATTCCAGGTCTTTGCCTGACCCTCATCAGATTAACAAAATCATTTTCTTCCTTGGAATTCTAGGCTTTGGGCTGTTATTAGTACTCTTTTTTATTTTAACTTATTTAGTTATTTATTTGCACACAGAGAGAGACAAAGAGAAGTGGGGGGATTGATCTCTGGCTGCTAGGCCTTACAGACAAGCACCTTAACTGCTGAGCCATCTCTCAGCCCTGGTATTTTCATTTGGAAGTCTGGTAAGGGAATTGGTCACAGGAGCACAGGAGTTAGCAAGAAATACACAGAAGTAGGGCTGGAGAGGTAGGTTAGCAGTTAAGGTACTTGCCTGTGAAGCCTAAGGACCCAGGTTCAATTCCACAAAACCCAGGTAAGTCATATACACAAAGTGGTGCATGCATCTGGAGTTTGTTTGCCATGGCTAGAGGTCTCTGGTGTGCCCATTCTCTCTCAAATAAAAAAAATAATAAAAATATAGAAATTTATATATAAAAAGGAAATACACAAATGAGAAGCATGGCATTTCAAACATGTATCAGAAACAAACTCAGCAATCAGAGAGTTTTAAAATGCCCAGCCATTGGTCACCAGTGTGTGGAATCTTTCATGTGCCACCAAGGGTAGGAGCGTGAATAGATCCAATTTTCTGGAAGGCAGCCTGATCTCATATACTATAATCCTTTGTTGTAGTTACCTTTGAGTTGCTAGACAAGCACTGGACCAAAAGCATCTGAGGGAAGGAAAGTTGTTTATTTTGTCTGACGGACTTGGGGGGAAGCTCCATGATGGCAGGGTAAAGGTGTGACATGAGCAGAGGGTGGACATCACTTCTGCCACAGCAGGTGGGACACTGCAGCATGAGAATGAGCCACTGGCAAACTGGGGTTTAATAAACTTCAAGGTCCACCCCCAGTGACACACCTCCTCCAGCAAGGCTCCTCCTCCCAGATTGCACCAGCTGGGAACCAAGCATTCTGAGCTCATGAGTTTATGGGGGACGCCTGATTCAAACCGTGAATGCACTGCAGAGAGGAGATTCTGCTTCTAGAACTGTAGCTTAGTGAACCGGCATGTCTGCAAAGATAGCGTAGCGGCCAGTGATATGTATGTGTTGTAGTAACTTGGTGCCACGGATACCCTGTTACAGAAGTGTTTAAACACGACACCTCTGTCCTACGGAGTACTTGCCCATAGGATGAAATGACTTTAGAAGTATACTTCATAACCTGAGAAGATGCCCATATGTTTAAGATAAAAAAGCAGATTCCCAGACTGAATGGTAGTGTAGCTTTTTATTTGTTTGTTTCTGAGAAGGTCTGCCACTCTGTGACGCAGGCTGAATTTGCACTTAGAGCAATCCTCCTGGGCTTACAAGCATAAGCAAGCCTAGCAGCTTAACTTTGTTTATAAGTAGACTTTCATGCATGGGATTTTAAATATGCACATATACTTTTAAGGGGACTGATAGAATGATTACCAAAATTATTACATAGTACTCATAGCTGGTTGACTGGATTCCTAAGGAAATTTCCTCTTTTCACTGACGTGCTTGAATTTTTTCTACAGTAAATGCATCACTTACATAATATGAGGAAAAAGTTACTTTGAAAACAACATCAATCCTTCAGTGTGTATAAATTTAGAGCAGGAATTGAAAGTGTTCCGGTAACTGTGGGAGAGCCTGATGAACTTGGGGAGTGGAAAGGGCTGTTTTGCATTCTCTCAATTTACCTGAGAAAAAAATTATTTCAATTTGTTACATCCATCAACCTCTGAAAAAAAAAAAAAACCAACTCCAATTCCCAGAGAATTATGATTCCAAATTTTGCAACAAGTTTTTCCTGGCATCATTATAAACAGTAAGGCACTTACCCAATAGTCTAATCTGCCCGGTAAGAGACTAGTCCTTTTCTTTTTTTTTTTTCCAGAAATTTCCCTTTGTCTTCCAAAAATCCACATGTAGGAGTCCTAATCAGAAAGCCTCTTCCGTGTCAGCTGAAGCCATAGCCCCCGAAGACCACACACTACCTGGTCAAAGACTGGTCTTCCCAGCTCCTCTGCTCAGCTCCACGCCACCAGCACTACAGACGCCCCCCCCCCCCCCCCACTCCAGGCCAGTCACAGAGCCTCTCTCAAGAAGACCATCTAGGGCTGGGGAGATTTCTCAGTGGTCAGGGCCACTTGCTAGCAAAGCCAGCTGGCCCCAGGGTTCAGTTCCCCAGTATTCACATAAAGCCAGTTGCACCAAGTGGCAGTTCATTTGCAGCAGCAAGAGGCCCTGCCACGCCTTCTCAATCTCTGTTTCTCTCAAATAAATTAAAACATAATAAAAAGACTGACTTGCTTAGGATGTTAATTTGCTGGCCCACCAGATTGCCCCTGGGACTGGGACAGGCTGGCTGTCACTGTTGCCCCTCCCATGCCGAGCACGGTGCCTGGTGCCCCCTGAAGTCTGGGTGAGTGAGACAATTCCCGCAGCGGCCCTTGGCAAAACACAGCCGCAGAAGCATGGTACAAATCGTTTTCCTTTTGGCTGTTTAGGTCTCTCCTTCCTGCTCCCTTGAAAGGCCTTAGCACCCTTATTAGCTCCCACACTGCTGTTTTCCAGGGAGACAGTCCCTTTGCCTACCACGGAGCCCACAGCTGCTTTTCTGCCTTCTGACTTTGTCCCTCCCCTGCACTGATCACGGTCTGCTGCTTCCTCTAGTTTTAAAGTGGTGCCTCATTTTTTCCGTGCAGCGAAGGTTGTGTGTTCAGTTATTCCTAATTCTGAAATGTTGCTCAGCCCTTGGAGTGGTTTTTATTTGTCACAGTCAGCCGGACCTCCTGGTCTCTTTCTCTGCTTAGCTCAGGGTAAAAAGATAGTCCTTCATAAGTCACTCTTTCCTTCCTTATTTACTTATTTATTTTTTGGTTTTTCAAGGTAGGGTCTCACCCTAGCCCAGGCTGACCTGGAATTCACTATGTAGTCTCAGGGTGGCCTTGAACTCACGGCAATCCTCCTACCTCTGCCTCCCGAGTACTGGGGTTAAAGGCGAGCACCACCATGCCCGGCTCCTTCCTTATTTTTTTTGGGAGGGGGAGGGGAGGGTCCCAGAGGAAGGTGTATGGCTTGAGATTTCTCAGTGGTCAGGCTATTATGTGAAACTGATGTCAGCTCTAACCTGTCACCAGCCGAGTGTTTCCTATAAGAAGTGATAGATTAGTACCAGGAGAGGGGTGGGTCTGCTCCGCAGATGTGAGTCAGCAACAGGACAGCAGAGAACGGAAAAATCCTTCCCCTTGGAGGACGCTCCTTCCCAAGCCATCTTCTCCATCCATCTTAAAGATGGTGAACTCTAAATTTTCTACATCGAAATCAATTGTGATTATCAACCCAAAAGCCAGGGCAGTGAGGGCTGGCTACCCTGCTGTTGAGAGAACAAAATCACCCAGTTCCTCATGGAGGTGCATGGAACAAAAGCTTCTGTGAGCATGTGCATTTACAACCCTTGATCCCAGCAGTTCCATGTCCGGAATGTTCCCTGAAGACACACTTGGAACAAGAGACAAGACACAGTGTAACTCCCTGTGACATTATTTTTCAGAGCCTTGTGTTGGAAATAAGCCAGGTAACCATGTAAGGATACTGGTTGGATAACCAATGATGGAGTTTTACACAACCTCGTGATATGTGGCTCAGAAATAGGCACGAAATGGACATCATGAAACTGAACTATTTCCAGTGTTAGGAGGAAGAAGAGGTGCGTGTGGTATGCTGCCATTGTGAACTAAGGAAGGGATGTTAACTCTTAGACACATGGATCCTTATTGAAAAAAAAAGAGAAAGAAGAACCACAGGACTAAAGTGAAGCTAATAATTTTAATGGCTACTTCCAGAGTAGAGGTAGAGACCAAGACTTTCCTGAGTGGACCTTTCTTTCCTCATAGTTTTGTCTTATAAACTGTGCAGGTATTTTACCATAATGAAAAGAAATATAAGGGCTGGAGAGATGGCTTAGTGCTTAAGCGCTTGCCTGTGAAGCCTAAGGACCCGGTTCGAGGCTCAATTCCCCAGGACCCACGTTAGCCAGATGCACAAGGGGGCGCACACATCTGGAGTTCGTTTGCAGTGGCTTAAGACCCTGGTGTGCCCATTCTCTGTCTCTCTATCTGCCTCTTTCTCTCTCTGTCACTCTCAAATAAATAAATAAAAATAAACAAAAAAATTAAAAAAGAAATATAAAAGCACAAGAAAACAAACCTGAGATAAACTAAACTAAGCAACTATCAAATTGATAACACAATCACCCAGAAAAAATTAATTCAAGTTGCACTGGGGTGAGATGCAGAAGAACATATGCTTAGCATGCATGAGGTCCTGGGCTCCATCCCAGCACCAAAATTCATAAATAAAATAAATTCAAGTACTTTTATTTATTTATTTTTATTTTTTGGTTTTTTGAGGTAGTGTCTCACTCTAGCTCAGGCTGAACTGGAATTCACTCTGTAGTCTCAGGGTGGCCTCGAACTCACAGCGATACTCCTACCTCTGCCTCCCGAGTGCTGGGATTAAAGGTGTGCGCCACCACGCCCAGCTCAAGTACTTTTTAAACACAGTATTTGTCAGGCATGGTGACTTACACCTTTAGCTCCAGCGTTCAGGAGGATGAGGTAGGAGGATCGCCATGAGTTCAAGGCCAGCCTGGACTACAGAGCGAGTTTTAGGTCAGCCTGGGCTAGAGTGCAACCCTGCCTCAAAAAACACAAAACCAAAAAATCCAACAACAGCAATAAAATTAAAACAGGGCTGAGGAGATGGTTCAGTGGTTACAAACACTTGTTGCTTAAGCATGAGAGCTTCTCAGGCTGCTGGAGACCCCCATGTTCGAGTCCATAGAACCCACATCAAAAGCCAGGCATAGCCACCCACATCTGGAAACCTAGTCTATGAGAGGACAAAGATTGGAGAATTGCTGGAGCTTGTGGACAGACAGCAGCTCTGGGTTGAGGGATGCCCCTGTCTTAAGGAAACCCTTGATCTGGTAAGTGAAGGAAGCCCAGCGTCCTCTTCTTGCCTCCAGCACATGCTGACAGGGTGCACATCTGCACACACACACGTGCATATACCACACATCATGCACAGTACACACACATGCACATACACACAAAGAAATAAAACTAAGAACACCCTCCCCCACAGTAGTCTGTCTTCCCACCATTATTGGAAGACATTTGAGAAATAAAAAGACAAAGGAGACTTGGCTCAGTAGTAGGTTGAATCATGTCTCTGAAAAGACAGATACGAGCCCTTACCCTGGTGCCTGTGAGTGGGACTTGGTTTGGAAATAGGGTCTTGGCAAAGGTGACCCAGTTTAGATGAGGTCTTCCTGGGTCAGAGTGCGCCCATTCCACTGACAGGCTCTTTGTTAGGACAGAGTCCCTAAAAGGACTCCGTGGAGATGGCAGCAGGCTTTGGAGTGACGTCCACCAGCCAAGGAATGCCCAGTCACCAGCCACCACCAGAAGCCAAGAGACTCCCCAAAACCCCCCAAAGGGGCACCACCACCTTGTTTTGTACTTCTAGTCTCCAAAACAGTGACAGAACAAATTCCTGGTTCCTTCCTTCCTTCCTTCCTTCCTTCCTTCCTTCCTTCCTTCCTTCCTTCCTTCCTCCTCCTCCCTCCCTTCCTTCCTTCCTTCCTTTCTTTCTTTTAAAGTTTGTGGCACTTTGTGACAGCCCCCTCCTAGAGGATCAACACAGAACGTTGACTGTTGGTTCTAGCGCAGGCAGAGTAAGCTTGAGACCCCTTTGGTATGCGTTTGTAAAGTAGATCAGTAGCCTACAACATAGCCATTCTGAGAGGCAGGTTTCCCTGTTAGAAAAGTGAGGTGTCAACAGGGAATGAGGGCAGAGAGAGGAAGGGGCCAGGCGTGGTGGTGCATGTCTTTAATTCCAGCACTCAGGAGGCTGAGGCACGCAAAGGTTGAGCCCCAGGCTGACCTGGGCTGTGTAGTGACACCCTGTCTCAAAAACCAATGAAACAAAGAAGCCAAGGGAAGGAACGCTGTGCACTGGGCGGGAACACTGCCCCACTTGCTTGGCTCTGTTCCCCGCAGGTCCCAGAAGCAGTGACCTGCCAGTAGTGACAAGCACAGCCAGGACCTGTATCTTGGCTCCTCAATGCTTTCCAGTAGGAAAGGTATCCATTTACTATGAAGTGGCTCTTGGTTTTTCCTTTTCCTTTTCTTTTTTTTTTCAAGGCAGGGTCTCACTCTAGCCTAGGCTGACCTGGAACTCTCTCTGTCTGGCCTGCCAGCTTCCTTGCCAAGCTGGGGAGCTAGGGGCAACAGGACCCACTGCAAAGTGAACCCTGCAAAGTGGGGCTTTATTGCCCTTTGTAGTCACTGCTAAGTCTCCAGAGCCAGGACAGAGCCAAGATCACAGTGGGTGCTCAAATGCAGCTCAGTGACAATCACCCCCATCTTGTGTCTTTTTTAAAAAAATATTTATTTAGAAGAAAGAGAGAGAGAGAGAGATTGAGAATGGGAGAGAGAGAAAGAGAATGGCGCATCAGGGCCTCCTGCCAATGCATATGTACTCCAGACACACGCGCCACTTTGTGTATCTGGCTTTACATGGGTACTGGTGTAGGCCATCAAGGCTTTGCAAGCAAGTGCCTTTAATCTCTGAGCCATCTCCACAGCCCTCCCTATCTTGATTCTGAGCATTTCAGTAGCATGGACTCTTAACCAAAGATTGGATGAGATTTGTTTATTATTTTATTATTTAGCTTTTCTCCTGTTATGCTGTCAAAAAGGTCCCTTCAGCTAGCATCCACCCCAAGTCTCCTCTGTACTCTTCATAGAATCAGACCCAAAGTGAAGCTGGCTTTTACATTGTTTCATATCCTTCTTTGTGAATGATCTTTCCATGTCTTCTGCTGGTTGCAATTTTGGGATGTTTATGTTTTTCTAATTGGTTTATAAACACAGTATGCTATGCTCTTTCTATGAATATATTACATATCTTTTTTAACATGAACCACTTCCCTGGGAAAAAAACTAACTTCTAAGGACATGTGTCTCAAAGAGGGGCCAGACATGCTGAAGCATGCTTTTTTTTTTTTTAAAAAAGAAGATTTTCTTTCTTTATTTATTTGTCAGAGAGAGGAAGAGGCAGAGAGAAAGAGAGAATGGGCACACCAGGGCCTCCAGCCACTGCAAACAAACTCCAGACACATACACCCCCCCCGTGCATCTGGCTTACGTGGGTCCTGGGGAATTGAACTGGGGTCCTTAGGCTTCGCAGACAAACGCCTTAACCTCTAAGCCATTTCCCCAGCCCCGAAGTACACTTCTAATCGCAGCACTTGGGAGACCAAGGCAGGAGCACCATGAGCTTGAGGGCAGCTTGGGTTACATAGTCGACTCTATCTCAGAACAGACCAAACCAAACCACACAAAAGAAAAAGCAGCAGTGACTGATGCTGGGTACAGGGCATGGGTGGGGCTAGCTCTGCAGTACCCATCAGCCTCACTCAACTTGGAGATAGGGTAGGCAGAGAGCAACCTCACAGGTCTTTCTGTCCAGCCTTTGCTTCCTTACGGGCAAGACAATGGAGTTCCAGTTTTCCAGAACAGACAACCAAGGAAGCAAGAACTCAAGTGACCCCCCCCCACCCCTTCACAGGTCCAGCTGGAGAGGGCGGGGCAGGGAGAGAGTCTGAAGTCTTGAGTGGTTGCTATGACCGCGGTCCACTGCCAGGAGCTCATGTCACGGCTTGCCTGTCCCCCAACCCCTGTCAGAGACAATGTGATTTGAAACAGTCACCATCAAGACCAGACCCCTCCTATCTGTCAGTTCAGCTTCTTTCTCATTAATGTGTGATTGACGTCACAGGGGTATCATTGACTTTCACATTGCTGGGACCAAGTGCCACACCGGAAGCAGCTTATAGAAGGAAAAGGGTTGGCTGTGGTTTACAGTCCTGGGGGAAGAATCCTTCATGGCAGCAGCTGGAAGATACAACACACTGTCACATCAGCAGGGAGAAAGGAAGAGGGAGAGAGAGAGAGAGAGAATGAGAGAGAGAGAGAGAGAAAGAGGGCAGGGCTAGACTATAAAAGTTCACGGCTTTAAGTGCCAGTCAATAAATGACTGTTAGAAACATGGTACGTAAGCCACAGTGCCCAGCTGTTAAGAATGAGGTTCTGTCAGCTTCATGAACATAGAGTCAGAAGTTTTCATATATGAGAACAAAAGATGATTTCGAAGTAAGAGCACTAAAGGGGGCTGAAGGGGAGCAGGGAGAAGTTTCAGGGGTGGGCGGGCATGATCAATGCACAATATATTCCTGAAATTCACTGAATCTATTTGTATAATTGTTACAATAAATTACAAAAGTAAAGAAATTAAAAAAAAAAAAGAAAACCTCAAGGCTTGTCCCCAGTGCCACTTGTCCTTGAACTGGGCTCCACTTCCTGAAGGTTCCACAGCCTTCCTGACTAGCACCACCAACTGGGATTGAATATTCAAGCACATGAGTCTGTGGGGGAATTTTACACTCAAACCACCAGAATAGACTTCAGAAACACATGAAAGTAGAAATACCTGATGAATTTGTGGTCACTGCCGAGTGTTTAAGACCTAAGTCATTACTTATGGAGTGACTGTTGCGCTGCCCCTGCAGAAGGTCAGGCCTCGTCCACCTGGGTGGCCGCTGTTGACATCAAAGGCCCAAAGCAGCAGGTCCCCAGAGACTGGTTGTTTTATCCAGGCATGTTCTGAAAAGATCATATTCTTTTCTGGCACATCATCTCATCTCCATATTCTTTAAAGAATTTGTTCTTGAAAAATGACTGGGTAAATTACCTCTTTTTTGAACTTGTAAGCTTATATTGTTTTTGCTGAAAAATTATCTTCATTACTTTTGGGAATGAAAGCATATCTTTTTAAAAAATATTTTACTTTATTTCAGTTTTTAAATTTAATTATTTGACAGAGAGAAAGAGAGTGAGAGGGAAAGAGAACAGGGGTGCCAGGGCCTCCAGCCACTGCAAATGAATTCCAGATGCATGCACCACTCTGTACATCTGGCTTATGTGGGTCCTGGGGAATCGAACCTGGGTCCTTTGGCTTTGCAGGCAAGCGCCTTTACTGTTAAGCCATTTCTCCAGCCCTGAAAACATGTGTTTAAGAACCTTGTATGGGGCTAGAGAGATTGCCTAGTAGTTAAGGCATTTGCCTGTGAAGGCAAAGGACCCAGGTTGGGTTCCTTAGCACCCATGTAAGCCAGATACACAAGGTGGCACATGAATCTGGAGTTCCTTTGCAGTGGCTGGAGGTCCTGGCATGCCCATTCTCTCTCTCTCTCTCTCTCTTTATTTGCCACTTTCTTTCTCTCTCAAATAAAAATAAATTAAGAACCTGGTAGTTGGGTTGGGTATGGTGGCACATGTCTTTAATCCCAGCACTTGGGAGGAAGAAGTAGGAGGATTGCTGTGAGTTCAAGGCCAGCCTGAGACTACATGGTGAATTCTAGATCAGCCTGGACTAGAGTGAAACCCTACCTCAAAAAACAAAACAAACAAACAACCTGGTAGCTTTCTTGCTTGCAGGTGGTAAATTTCAACAAAGGTGTCTGGAGTCAGGTGTCCATGAGGTCTGAGCATGAGTGATTCAGTAAGGCAGAGCTCTGGGAGAAGCCAGTGAGAGGGCAAAAGCAGGACAGGGTGAGGGAGACATCAGTGAGCCTGCCACCTTGAGGTCCCAGCTCCAGCTGCTCCCCCAGGAAACAGATCCTTCACAGTCTGCCCCCACCTGCTTCAAGGAAGCTACGACTTAGGGCTTTGGAAAGCTAGTCACTGCCTGAGGGCTAAGAGGAATTGGAGGGGGAGATAACGTAGTTAATGTAATGTCCAGGAATCCCAGGAATGGGGACCAGGAGAGAGCCAGGCTCAGAGTGATAAAGTGCCATCTTTCTTGCCTGGAATTGGCTTTGAACACTTGGAATCACCTCTATTCCTAGTTTCTAAAATATACTCCCACCAGGTGTGGTGGTGCACCCCTTTAGTCCCAGAGCTCAGGACGCACAGGTTAGGAGAAGTGCCATGAGTTAGAGGTCACCCTGAGACTACAGAGTGAACTCCAGATCGGCCTGGGCTAGAGTGAAACCCTACCGCGAAAAAACTAACTAAATGGATAAATAAAATAAAATATACTTCCAAAGTATCTGTTATCTTTTGCTGTGTAACAAACAGGGCCAAAGACTGCAGCCTACAGTAACATTTGTTCTCTCTCTCTCTAGCTTCTGTGGGCCATGAAGCCTGTGGTTCTGAATCTTTTCTGAACTGTGGGCAAGCTGCTGGCCAGGTCCACGGGCTCCATTTCCAAGCTCATGTGTCTGCTTGTGGACAGGAAGCCTTCAGCCACCTCAGGCTTCCTCACCACCAGGCGGGCTGCACAGGTCGCGTGCGTGCCATGGGAGTTCACAGAAGCTGCCTCTGCAGGGCGAGGGGTCTGCACAGGGTCGATGCCATTCAGATCTTGCCGTGATTGGCTGGCACTAAGCCCCATTCACACTCGTTGGCGGCTGCTCTTAGGTAGGAACACTAGGCTGGGAGTGCCAACTTGAGGTGGGCTTCTAAACAGATTTTTTTTTTTAAATTAGAAACATTATAAAGGCAACTAGTGCCATGGTCCCATTTCATAGTGGCCCCCATAGGAACAGCTGTCCTTTAGTCCTGTGTGTGGCCGGGGGAGCTGTGAGCTGCCCTGAGATGTACTTCCTGACCCCCTTCCTTCCTTCCTTCCTTCCTTCCTTCCTTCCTTCCTTCCTTCCTTCCTTCCTTCCTTTTTGGTTTTTTGAGGTAGGGTTTCCCTTTAGCCCAGGCTGACTTGGAATTCACTATGTAGTCTCAGGGTGGCCTTGAACTCACAGTGATCCTCCTACCACTGCCTCCCTGGTGCTGGGATTAAAGGCGTGCGCCACCACACCCAGAACCTGGCCCTTTCTACACACAACTGATAACCCTGCAAAGGAGCCACCTGCTATTAGATGATCTGTTTTGAGCTGATCCCTGTCTCTTTTCTTTTTATTTATTTATGAGAGAGACAGCTAGAGAGAGAGAGAGAGAGAGAGGAAGGCAGATAGAGAGTGAATGGGTACACCGGGGACTCTAGTCACTGTAAATGAACTCCAGACACATGTGCCACCTGTGCATCTGGCTTATGTGGGTACTGGGGAATTGAATCTGGGTCCTTAGGCATCACAGACAAGTGCCTTAACCACTGAACCATCTTTCCAGCCCTGTCTCATTTCTTTCTTTCACACACAATTCTTAGCTCTCTAAGGGCCAAGGCAGGGCAGGCTTCTTGGCATATATGTGGTCTGCTTACAACATGGGAAGACCCAAATCCTGGCATCATCATTAAAATGAGCCAAAACAGAGCTTAAGCCAGTCTCCAGCTTTATTATTTTTATTTTTTTATAGTGCCTCTAGGAGCTTAGTATTTTTACTTTCCATGATTTATATATTTTTTAATTTATTTATTTATGTGGGAGAGGGGGAGAGGCAGATGGAGAGAGAGAGAAAATGGGCATGCCAGAGCCTCCAGCCATTGCAAATGAACTCCAGACGCATGAGCCACCTTGAGCATTTGGCTTACATGCCTACTGGGGAACTGGACCTGGGTCCTTAGGCTTCACAAGCCAGTGCCTTAACTGATAAGCCATCTTTCCATCCTTATCCCTGATTTAAATAAGGGGAAACTGGGCTGGAGAGATGGCTTAGCAGTTAAGACACTTGCCTGCAAAGCCTAAGGTCCCAAGTTTGACTCCCCATAACTCACGTAAGCCAGATATACATGGTGGTGCATGCATCTGGAATTCATTTGCAGTGGCTAGAGGCCCTGGTGTACCCATTCTGTCTTTCTCCCTCAAATAAATAAATAAATAAATAAATAATAAGTATGGGGAAACTGAGTCAAAGACCATCTAAGGAACTTGCTTAAGGTCAAGCCCAGGAGTCTAGATCCAGAGCCTGCAGCCATTGCACTTCTCTCCCTTAAGATAGTGTGCTTACAATTTAAAGAACATCAAACACTGGAAGTTACTTATACAGTACTAATATTTTTCCTTCCTTTTCTGGAGTCACTGGAGGTTAGTTGCTGACTGGATGCCCCTTAATCCCCAAATCCATTTCTATAACCCAGGACTAGCTCCCATGTCACCAAAACACAGCCATCAATAAGCCAAGCTCCTGAGATCCCAGCACTCAAAGGCTGGAGGATCACTGCAAATATGAGGCCAGCCTAGGCTATATAGCAAGTTCTAAGCCAGTCAGGGTTACAGTGTGAGATTCTGTCCCAAAAGACTGGATACTACTAAGATAAAATAATAATTCACAATAATAATAACCATCAAAACCAGAAAGCTATCTTTCATATAGCCTCACCAGCTAATCCTCAGACTCCATTCAGATGTGGGCTATTGTCCCAATCGGGCCCTTTCTAATAAAATGACAGAATCCAGGGTCGCTCACACCAACAGTCTCCCATCTCTTCATTCGTCCACTGGCTCCATCTTTGGTTGGCTCTGGTAACCTGGACACTTGGAAAGATTTCAGATCCCTTATTTGGAGACTATTTCTTGGTTTGGGCTCTTCTCATGTTTTCTACGACTACATTTAGGTTTTGCACTTGGGGCAGGCTGCCCTGCTGAGCTCATGTCGTTTTGACTTTCCTAAGGATGGGACCATTCCTGGGTCTTTCACAACCTCCCCTACGTCAGCCGCACTTCTCCTGTGCTCCCACACGTGGGGCCAGGCCCATTTACTTTCTGGAGGCTGGCTCAGCTCTCCCATTTTATTTATTTCCTTATTTAGTTATTATTGACAACTTCCATAATTACAGACAATAAACCATGGTAATTCCCTCCCCCACACTTTCCCCTCCACAACTCCACTCTCCATCATATCTCCCCCCCCCCCCCCGTCAATCAGTCTCCCTTTCATTTTGATGTCATCATCTTTTCCTCCTGTTATGCTGGTTTTATGTAGGTAGTGCCAGGCACTGCAAGGTCATGGTCAATGGACCCAGGCCATTTTGTGTCTGGAAGAGTGCATTGTAAGGAGTCCTACCCTTCTTTGGGCTCTGACATTCTTTCTGCCACCTCTTCTGCAATGGATCCTACAGCTCCCCCATTTTAAGTGGAAGTCTGGGAGAGAGTTATTTACTAGAGACTACATGCCAGTATGTAGCATGCTATGGTTTAAAATATTTTTATTTATTTATTTGAAGGAGAGAATATGTGTGTGTGTGTATGAACATACCAGGGCATCTAGCTATTGTAAATAAACCCCATATGCATGCACCACTTTGTGCATCTGACTTTGTGTGGGTGCTGGGGAACTGAACCAGGGCTGGCAAGCTTGGCATACAATTGCCTTTAACTGCTAAGCCAACCCAAGGCTATTATTTTAATGTGTTCTCCAGACCCAAGATGTTCACTCCCATGTTGGAAACTTAGTCCCAAAACTCACAGTTTTAATAACTGGCAGGGCATGGTGGTGTACTCCTTTAATCCCAGCACTCAGGAGGCAGAGGTAGGAGGATTGCTGTGAGTTCGAGGCCATCCTGAGACTCCATAGTGAATTTCAGGTCAGCCTGGGCTACAGCGAGACCCTACCTTGAAAAGGAAAAAAAAGAATGACTGGAGGTGGGAGCTTTGACTGGCAATTTTTTGGTTAGTTGAGGTCAGCACCCAGGATGACATTAGTGGTTTTATAAAAAGAAGGGAAAGAGACCAGGGCTGGCCTGCTTACCCTGTCTTGCTATGGGATGCCCTGAGTATGCCCAGATGTAGCAGAAAGATCCTTGCCAAGTGCCACTGCCTTGCCCTGGACTTCCCAGCCTATAGAACAGTGAAGTATACATTTCTTTTCTCTAGTCCAGTCTAGCTAGTTTGTTATAGCAACAGAATGGGTTAGGGCCCAGCACAAGGAAGATCCAGGGCTCTATTTGGACCCATTCTGCTCTCAGCCTGTACTGGGACTTGCTTCTACAAGGATGTGGCTGGGCTTCCTTAAGAGAGGGCAGGACAGATTCTGAAGCTGAGAGTCCAATTTCACACACTGTAGCTCCCATGCCCTCTCTGGGACTAGACCATCAGGTAAAATTTCAATGAAGAATCCAAAAGAATTAGAAAAAGCTATAACCAGTAGGACACAAGACTGCAAAGTGGTGCATGCATCTGTGATCCTGATGCACCTCCAGCAATGGACAGTGGATCCAGGAGAATCCAAAGCTCACTGGCCAGCTCCTCTGATGCTCTTTTGCAGTGCCAAGAGATTCAAAGAAGGTGGAGTACAGACACCTTAAACTTATCCTCTGGCTTCCATATGTGCAACATGGCATGCATGCCGCCCCCCACAAATAAATAAATAAATGACATGTTTTAAGGTATCAATAAGTCAAAGCCATAAAGATAATATTATGAGTAGGTAAATTATGAGGAAGTCAAAATCCATAATTTGGGCTGGAGATGATGGTTTTGTGGTTAAGGCACTTGCCTGTGAAGCCTAAGGACCCAGGTTCGACTCTCCAGATCCCACATAAGCCAGACGCCCAAGGTGATGCATGTGCAAGGTCACGAGGTGACGCATGCATCTGGAGTTAGATTACACTGGCCGAGGCCCTGGTGTGCCAATTCTCTGTCTCTCTCTCTCTCTCTTTTTAAAGGCCTCAAAAAAAAAAAAAAAAAATCCATGCTTCTAGCTCAGGCCTCTCCAAGCTTATTGCTAGGCAAGTTTCCCACCACTGACCCACTGCCTGGCCTGTACCTTATTAGTAAATGGCAGAGGAGGGAGCAGATCCCTTGGGGCAATGCTTTCCAGCCCTCCCTGCCAGAGTCTTTGGGAGTTCTAAGTCTCTCTGCCTGGTTCCCTTTGGACTTGGATGTCTAACCAGCAAGCCCCTGCCTGGCTGGGGGAAGGGACAGCTGAAGAGTCACATTCACCCGGACCACACCTAAATAGCTACTTCCCCTGTGGCCCACTTCTATGAGGCCTTGTGGAAGGGGGCGGGCAAAAAGGCGAAAATGGTTTAGAACTACTGAAAATAAGCTAAAGCCATCAAAAGTATATATATATATATATATATATATATATATATATATATAGTTACATGTGTTCTGAGACAGTGTGAAAATAGAAATAATTTCAGACATAGAAATCACAGCCTAGCCTCAGCTGGGAGTGGTGGCCCATGCCTTTAATCCCAGCCCTCGGGAGGCAGAGGTAGGAGGATCGCCGTAAGTTCAAGGCTACCCTGAGACTACATAGTGAATTTCAGGTCAGCCTGGGCTAGAGTGAGACCCTACCTTGAAAAAACCTAAGAAACAAACAAACAAATCAAACAAACAAGCAAAAACAGGGCCCAAAGTCCTTTCTGTGTTCTAGTGGTCTTCTCTTGCAGTCCACAGGATGGGGACATCAGCAAACACCCGCACGGCAGCACGGCAGGGAGGAGATTGATTTATGGCTCTGTTCTGGTCCCTTGCTGAGGGACATGGTCTCCTTCTCGGTCAGGAGTGGACGCGTGTGTTCTCTCTGAGACAGCGGTGGTGAGCCCTGTGCGTCGGAATGCTGGATTCCTGCAGTGGCCCCAGGGGTCTTCACCTGTTCTGGGAACATTATGACCCTGCTTTGCAAAAGCCATGCCTAGTCCTGGGTCACTGCTGGTCCCACACCACACAGATGTTCCCTGGGAAGTCATAAGCCAAGAGTTTCCAGATCTCATTCTCTGTTTGGCAGCTGCAGGCAAGCGTTCGTTGATCCTTTGTGAGTTCAGAGCCCCTGGGTGTGTCCTAGGTGTGGGCTAGGTGCTTATGAAGAAACGAAATCTGCCAAGCCCAGTGCCCTCTGGGCCACCAAGGCAAAAAGGAAGAGCTGATGGTTCTGCCAAGCATCTGGAGAATTAGACATGGTCTCAGGGTTCTAGGAGCAGGGCCACTTTGTGGAATCCCCTGCCTTTTGCCTTTTTTTAAAAAAATATTTTATTAATTTATTTGTAAGGAGAGAGAGTAGGCACACCAGGGCCTCTAGCCACTGTAAATGAACTCCAGATGCATGCACCACTTTGTGCATCTGGCTTTATGTGGGAACTGGAGAATCGAGCCCTGGTCTTTAGGCATTTCAGTCAAGTGCTTTAACTGCTGAGCCATCTCTCCAGCCACTTTTTATTTTAGGGTTGGGGGATGTAGCTCGGTGGCAAACTACTTTCTTAGTACGTGTCAGGCCCTGGGTTCCACCTCGACCATTGAATAAATAGATAAGTAAGTAAATATAGTTTTTGTTTTGTTTCATTTTTTTCGAGGTAGTGTTTTGCTCTAGCCCAGGCTGACCTGGAATTCACTATGTAGTCTTAGGGTGGCCTTGAACTCACAGCAATCCACTTACCTCTGCCTCCTGAGTACTGGGATTAAAGGCATGCATCTCCACGCCAGCTTAAATATGATTTTAAACACACACACACACACACACACACACATATATGGAGAGAGAGAGAGACAGAGAGAGAGAGAGAAAGGCAGATAGAGAGTGAATGGGTACACCGGGGACTCTAGTCACTGTAAATGAACTCCAGACACATGTGCCACCTGTGCATCTGGCTTATGTGGGTACTGGGGAATTGAATCTGGGTCCTTAGGCATCACAGACAAGTGCCTTAACCACTGAACCATCTTTCCAGCCCTGTCTCATTTCTTTCTTTCACACACAATTCTTAGCTCTCTAAGGGCCAAGGCAGGGCAGGCTTCTTGGCATATATGTGGTCTGCTTACAACATGGGAAGACCCAAATCCTGGCATCATCATTAAAATGAGCCAAAACAGAGCTTAAGCCAGTCTCCAGCTTTATTATTTTTATTTTTTTATAGTGCCTCTAGGAGCTTAGTATTTTTACTTTCCATGATTTATATATTTTTTAATTTATTTATTTATGTGGGAGAGGGGGAGAGGCAGATGGAGAGAGAGAGAAAATGGGCATGCCAGAGCCTCCAGCCATTGCAAATGAACTCCAGACGCATGAGCCACCTTGAGCATTTGGCTTACATGCCTACTGGGGAACTGGACCTGGGTCCTTAGGCTTCACAAGCCAGTGCCTTAACTGATAAGCCATCTTTCCATCCTTATCCCTGATTTAAATAAGGGGAAACTGGGCTGGAGAGATGGCTTAGCAGTTAAGACACTTGCCTGCAAAGCCTAAGGTCCCAAGTTTGACTCCCCATAACTCACGTAAGCCAGATATACATGGTGGTGCATGCATCTGGAATTCATTTGCAGTGGCTAGAGGCCCTGGCGTACCCATTCTGTCTTTCTCCCTCAAATAAATAAATAAATAAATAATAAGTATGGGGAAACTGAGTCAAAGACCATCTAAGGAACTTGCTTAAGGTCAAGCCCAGGAGTCTAGATCCAGAGCCTGCAGCCATTGCACTTCTCTCCCTTAAGATAGTGTGCTTACAATTTAAAGAACATCAAACACTGGAAGTTACTTATACAGTACTAATATTTTTCCTTCCTTTTCTGGAGTCACTGGAGGTTAGTTGCTGACTGGATGCCCCTTAATCCCCAAATCCATTTCTATAACCCAGGACTAGCTCCCATGTCACCAAAACACAGCCATCAATAAGCCAAGCTCCTGAGATCCCAGCACTCAAAGGCTGGAGGATCACTGCAAATATGAGGCCAGCCTAGGCTATATAGCAAGTTCTAAGCCAGTCAGGGTTACAGTGTGAGATTCTGTCCCAAAAGACTGGATACTACTAAGATAAAATAATAATTCACAATAATAATAACCATCAAAACCAGAAAGCTATCTTTCATATAGCCTCACCAGCTAATCCTCAGACTCCATTCAGATGTGGGCTATTGTCCCAATCGGGCCCTTTCTAATAAAATGACAGAATCCAGGGTCGCTCACACCAACAGTCTCCCATCTCTTCATTCGTCCACTGGCTCCATCTTTGGTTGGCTCTGGTAACCTGGACACTTGGAAAGATTTCAGATCCCTTATTTGGAGACTATTTCTTGGTTTGGGCTCTTCTCATGTTTTCTACGACTACATTTAGGTTTTGCACTTGGGGCAGGCTGCCCTGCTGAGCTCATGTCGTTTTGACTTTCCTAAGGATGGGACCATTCCTGGGTCTTTCACAACCTCCCCTACGTCAGCCGCACTTCTCCTGTGCTCCCACACGTGGGGCCAGGCCCATTTACTTTCTGGAGGCTGGCTCAGCTCTCCCATTTTATTTATTTCCTTATTTAGTTATTATTGACAACTTCCATAATTACAGACAATAAACCATGGTAATTCCCTCCCCCACACTTTCCCCTCCACAACTCCACTCTCCATCATATCTCCCCCCCCCCCCCCGTCAATCAGTCTCCCTTTCATTTTGATGTCATCATCTTTTCCTCCTGTTATGCTGGTTTTATGTAGGTAGTGCCAGGCACTGCAAGGTCATGGTCAATGGACCAGGCCATTTTGTGTCTGGAAGAGTGCATTGTAAGGAGTCCTACCCTTCTTTGGGCTCTGACATTCTTTCTGCCACCTCTTCTGCAATGGATCCTACAGCTCCCCCATTTTAAGTGGAAGTCTGGGAGAGAGTTATTTACTAGAGACTACATGCCAGTATGTAGCATGCTATGGTTTAAAATATTTTTATTTATTTATTTGAAGGAGAGAATATGTGTGTGTGTGTATGAACATACCAGGGCATCTAGCTATTGTAAATAAACCCCATATGCATGCACCACTTTGTGCATCTGACTTTGTGTGGGTGCTGGGGAACTGAACCAGGGCTGGCAAGCTTTGCATACAATTGCCTTTAACTGCTAAGCCAACCCAAGGCTATTATTTTAATGTGTTCTCCAGACCCAAGATGTTCACTCTCATGTTGGAAACTTAGTCCCAAAACTCACAGTTTTAATAACTGGCAGGGCATGGTGGTGTACTCCTTTAATCCCAGCACTCAGGAGGCAGAGGTAGGAGGATTGCTGTGAGTTCGAGGCCATCCTGAGACTCCATAGTGAATTTCAGGTCAGCCTGGGCTACAGCAAGACCCTACCTTGAAAAGGAAAAAAAAGAATGACTGGAGGTGGGAGCTTTGGCAATTTTTTGGTTAGTTGAGGTCAGCACCCAGGATGACATTAGTGGTTTTATAAAAAGAAGGGAAAGAGACCAGAGCTGGCCTGCTTACCCTGTCTTGCTATGGGATGCCCTGAGTATGCCCAGATGTAGCAGAAAGATCCTTGCCAAGTGCCACTGCCTTGCCCTGGACTTCCCAGCCTATAGAACAGTGAAGTATACATTTCTTTTCTCTAGTCCAGTCTAGCTAGTTTGTTATAGCAACAGAATGGGTTAGGGCCCAGCACAAGGAAGATCCAGGGCTCTATTTGGACCCATTCTGCTCTCAGCCTGTACTGGGACTTGCTTCTACAAGGATGTGGCTGGGCTTCCTTAAGAGAGGGCAGGACAGATTCTGAAGCTGAGAGTCCAATTTCACACACTGTAGCTCCCATGCCCTCTCTGGGACTAGACCATCAGGTAAAATTTCAATGAAGAATCCAAAAGAATTAGAAAAAGCTATAACCAGTAGGACACAAGACTGCAAAGTGGTGCATGCATCTGTGATCCTGATGCACCTCCAGCAATGGACAGTGGATCCAGGAGAATCCAAAGCTCACTGGCCAGCTCCTCTGATGCTCTTTTGCAGTGCGAAGAGATTCAAAGAAGGTGGAGTACAGACACCTTAAACTTATCCTCTGGCTTCCATATATGCAACATGGCATGCATGCCGCCCCCCACAAATAAATAAATAAATGACATGTTTTAAGGTATCAATAAGTCAAAGCCATAAAGATAAAATTATGAGTAGGTAAATTATGAGGAAGTCAAAATCCATAATTTGGGCTGGAGATGATGGTTTTGTGGTTAAGGCACTTGCCTGTGAAGCCTAAGGACCCAGGTTCGACTCTCCAGATCCCACATAAGCCAGACGCCCAAGGTGATGCATGTGCAAGGTCACGAGGTGACGCATGCATCTGGAGTTAGATTACACTGGCCGAGGCCCTGGTGTGCCAATTCTCTGTCTCTCTCTCTCTTTTTAAAGGCCTCAAAAAAAAAAAAAAAAATCCATGCTTCTAGCTCAGGCCTCTCCAAGCTTATTGCTAGGCAAGTTTCCCACCACTGACCCACTGCCTGGCCTGTACCTTATTAGTAAATGGCAGAGGAGGGAGCAGATCCCTTGGGGCAATGCTTTCCAGCCCTCCCTGCCAGAGTCTTTGGGAGTTCTAAGTCTCTCTGCCTGGTTCCCTTTGGACTTGGATGTCTAACCAGCAAGCCCCTGCCTGGCTGGGGGAAGGGACAGCTGAAGAGTCACATTCACCCGGACCACACCTAAATAGCTACTTCCCCTGTGGCCCACTTCTATGAGGCCTTGTGGAAGGGGGCGGGCAAAAAGGCGAAAATGGTTTAGAACTACTGAAAATAAGCTAAAGCCATCAAAAGTATATATATATATATATAGTTACATGTGTTCTGAGACAGTGTGAAAATAGAAATAATTTCAGACATAGAAATCACAGCCTAGCCTCAGCTGGGAGTGGTGGCCCATGCCTTTAATCCCAGCCCTCGGGAGGCAGAGGTAGGAGGATCGCCGTAAGTTCAAGGCTACCCTGAGACTACGTAGTGAATTTCAGGTCAGCCTGGGCTAGAGTGAGACCCTACCTTGAAAAAACCTAAGAAACAAACAAACAAATCAAACAAACAAGCAAAAACAGGGCCCAAAGTCCTTTCTGTGTTCTAGTGGTCTTCTCTTGCAGTCCACAGGATGGGGACATCAGCAAACACCCGCATGGCAGCACGGCAGGGAGGAGATTGATTTATGGCTCTGTTCTGGTCCCTTGCTGAGGGACATGGTCTCCTTCTCGGTCAGGAGTGGACGCATGTGTTCTCTCTGAGACAGCGGTGGTGAGCCCTGTGCGTCGGAATGCTGGATTCCTGCAGTGGCCCCAGGGGTCTTCACCTGTTCTGGGAACATTATGACCCTGCTTTGCAAAAGCCATGCCTAGTCCTGGGTCACTGCTGGTCCCACACCACACAGATGTTCCCTGGGAAGTCATAAGCCAAGAGTTTCCAGATCTCATTCTCTGTTTGGCAGCTGCAGGCAAGCGTTCGTTGATCCTTTGTGAGTTCAGAGCCCCTGGGTGTGTCCTAGGTGTGGGCTAGGTGCTTATGAAGAAACGAAATCTGCCAAGCCCAGTGCCCTCTGGGCCACCAAGGCAAAAAGGAAGAGCTGATGGTTCTGCCAAGCATCTGGAGAATTAGACATGGTCTCAGGGTTCTAGGAGCAGGGCCACTTTGTGGAATCCCCTGCCTTTTGCCTTTTTTTAAAAAAATATTTTATTAATTTATTTGTAAGGAGAGAGAGTAGGCACACCAGGGCCTCTAGCCACTGTAAATGAACTCCAGATGCATGCACCACTTTGTGCATCTGGCTTTATGTGGGAACTGGAGAATCGAGCCCTGGTCTTTAGGCATTTCAGTCAAGTGCTTTAACTGCTGAGCCATCTCTCCAGCCACTTTTTATTTTAGGGTTGGGGGATGTAGCTCGGTGGCAAACTACTTTCTTAGTACGTGTCAGGCCCTGGGTTCCACCTCGACCATTGAATAAATAGATAAGTAAGTAAATATAGTTTTTGTTTTGTTTCATTTTTTTCGAGGTAGGGTTTTGCTCTAGCCCAGGCTGACCTGGAATTCACTATGTAGTCTTAGGGTGGCCTTGAACTCACAGCAATCCACTTACCTCTGCCTCCTGAGTACTGGGATTAAAGGCATGCATCTCCACGCCCAGCTTAAATATGATTTTAAACACACACACACACACACACACACACACATATATGGAGAGAGAGAGAGAGAGAGAGAGAGAGAGAGAAAGAGAGAGATTGGCATGCCAGGGCCTCCAGTCACTGCAAATGAATTCCAGATGCATGTGCCACCTTGTGCATCTGGCTTACGTGGGTCCTGGGGAATTGAACCTGGGTCCTCTGGCTTTGTAGGCAAGCACCTAAACCACTAAGCCATCCCTCAGCTTTTAAATGTAATTTTTTAACTTAAAAAAAATGAACCTAACAAAAATAAATTTTTTAGTAGACAATTTCAAACATATTCTCAAGTAGATGGAAAAGTCTGATCCATCGAATACCTGCTGTAGGGTTGGGGAAATGGCTCAGTGGATAAAGCCCTTGCCTTGTTAGTGTGAGGACCAGAGTTCAGATCCCGAGAATCTGCAGAAATGCCAGGCATGGTGGTGGTGCCTGCCTGGCTCCCAGCACTCCAGAGGCAGGGCAAGGGATCCCCAGGGCAAGCTGCCTAGAGAGACTAAGCTGAATTGGCAAACTCTGGGTTCATGTAAGAGCCTCTGCCTCACTAAATAAAGAGGACAGCAATCGAGGAAGACACCAATGTCACCTTCTGGCCCCCACAGGCTCACGCACACACATGCATGTGCACCTGCACTCACACATGCTTGCACGCATGTGAACATACACACTCGCACCACATACTTATGCATGGAGAAAACCCAGCTGCGACAGCTCTCAACTCATGGGCTATCTTTCATCTCCACTCCCACCCACGCCTTCCTTAGCCTGCATTATTTTGAAACAAATGTGGGACATCATATCATCTCGTCCAAACTATTTCAGAATGTCTCTCTCTCTAAAAGGCACAAAGACTTATATATGACTAAAAAGAATAGCTATAATATAATTAGAATGTCCAAAGGAAAAACTTCTTATCACCATCAAATATCTGACCTGTGTTCAGATTTCCCTATCATTTAAACTCTCCCATCCACAGTTGTTTATATGAAAATTTAAAAAAATGGATTCGTGGGCTGGAGAGATTGCCTAGTGGTTAAGGTGCTTGCCTGAAAAGCCTAAGGACCCAGGTTCGATTCCCCAGGACCCACATAAGCCAGATGCACAGGGTGGCCCATGCGTCTGGAGTTTGTTTGCAGTGGTTGGAGGCCTGGCACACCCTCTCTCTCTCTCTCTTTCTCTCTCTCTCTCTCATCTGCTTCTTTCTCTGTCTCTCAAATAAATAAATAATTTTTTTTTAAAGGATTCAACTGGGGCCTGTACTTTGCAAATGGTTGATATAACTTATTAAGTCTTTTAATGGATTCCTTTCCCTCCCTTCCTCCTGCCCTCCCTCCTTCCCTTTCTTCTTTGCTTCCTTCCTTCTCTCTTACTATAAGACTCTCATAGCAACTAGGATTACTGGCTACTAGGATTGATGAACAAACTTCCCCATGGATTTTTCTGTGTATGTTTCCATGGAAACAAAGAGTTTCCTACATGGAAATCGCTGTTGCCCCACTACCAGCAGTCAAAGACCCACAGTGCTATACACAAGTGTTTGGTGGCAACAGGGGACTCATAGTGATGAGCATTTGTGACCCATGGATTACAGTGACAGTATTTGATTAGCTATGAAGTGTGGCTCCAGCCAGCAGAGCAGAGCTGCCAGCACCCCTGCTGAGCACAGCCCTGGGGTGACTCAATGGATCAGTGTAGGCCAATGGTCTCTGAACAATGAACTCCTGCAATTCCCCCAGAACATTGCCAGGAGAGTAAGAAGGTCAGTGGACTCATATTTTAAGGCCGATGCTAGCTCAGTTAATGCAGAATAATCCCTCCATGTAAAATTTCATGATGCAGCTTAGTTTTGTATACTGAATATCAATTTATTAAAGCATATACTGAGCTGGCCATGGTGGTACACACCTTTAATCCCAGCACTCAGGGAGACAAAAGTAGGAGGATCACTGTGCACTTGAGGACAGCTTGAGACTCCATAGTGAAGTCCAGGTCAGCCTGGGCTAGAGTGAAACCCTACCTCGAAAAACTAAAAAAAAAAAAAAAAACCATGCACTGGGCTGGAGAGATGGCTCAGCAGTTAAGGCACTTGTTTGCAAAGCCTAATGACCTGGGTTCAATTCCTCAGTACCCACATAAAGGCAGATGCACAAAGTGGTGCATGCTTCTGGAGTTTGTTTGCAGTGGCTAGAGGCCCTGGCATGCCCATTCTCTGTCTCTCTTTTCTTCTTCTCTCTCTCTCTCTCTTTGCTTGCAAATAAATAAATGAATAAAATAGATTTTTTTTTCTTTTTTAAAGCATATACTGGGCTGGAGAGATGGCTTGGCAGTTAAGGTGCTTGCTTGTGAAGCCTAAGAACTCATGTTTAAATCTCCAGGTCCCCACGTAGCCAGATGCACAGTGATGCAAGTGTGTAATGTCGCACGTACCCACAAGGGGGTACACCTGTCTGGAGTCCATTGACAGCGGCTGAAGGCCCAGGCATGCTTATTCTCTCTCTCTCAAAAATAAATAATAAAATTAAAATTTTTTGTTTATTTTTTTATTTATTTGAGAGTGACAGACAGAGAAAGAGGCAGATAGATAGAGAATGGGCACACCAGGGCCTCCAGCCACTGCAAACAAACTCCAGATGCATGTGTCACCTTGTGCATCTGGCTTATGTGGGTCCTGGGCAATCGAGCCTCAAACTGGGGTCCTGAGGTTTCACAGGCAAGCACTTAACTGCTAAGCCATCTTTCCAGGCCCCAGAAATATTTTTTAAAAAGCATATACTGCTGGGTGTGGTGGCACACGCCTTTAATCCCAGAACTCAGGAGGCAGAGGTAGGAGGATCGCCTTGGGTCCGAGGCCATCCTGAGACTACATAGTGAATTGAAGGTCAGCCTGGGCTAGAATGAGACCCTACCTTGAAAAAAACAAAAAATTAAAAAAAATAAATAAAGCATATACTAGAGTTTTATTTATATCTTGTGCAGCTGGAGATCCTAGATGACTCAGGCCGTACCTCCTTTGAGCATCCTGGAGCGAGTGGGAGATTCTGGAATGTGGAGTTAGAAGTCTCTAGATTCATGTGGACCTGGTGGCTTATGTCTGTACTCTCAGAACTCAGGAGACTAAGACAGGAGTATCATCATAGGTTTACAACCAGCCTGGACTACAGAGTGAGACCCTGTCTCAAACATCAGAATGACGACAAAAACCCTCAAAACAATTCTAGATTCTAGACTCTAGCTGCCTCAGACTAGGTACTATATTGTGCCGAGTCTTAGTTAACTGATCTGTGAAATGGGTTAATGATAAATTATTGTATGGCTGTTTCATGGGGATTGAGCCACTCCCTCCGAGAGGCAGGAGGGAGGCTCTAGAGGCTCTGAAATTCACAAGAAACTTGCAAGACTCACGAGGCCCACCTGGAGGTTGCACACGTAGTAAACAGGTGCTGAGGGAGATGAGGCTGGTAGGGCAGCGGCCTGCAAGCCACACAGAGTACTCTAGTCATACTCTTGTGAGTGGTCACAGAAGAAGCTGCCTTTGTCACCCATGCTCCTATAAGTTACCCCACGGAAAGGTTCACCAAGCCTTTCTAGACTGTCATTGTCCTCTCTACCCTAGGGAAAAGGAATTGAGTTCCCAGGAAAAGGAATGTAACAGAGATAACAATTATATATTATAACGAGTGTGTATAACAGCACAGACCAAACATAAGTCCCTCCTCGCATCCCTCTGTAAATAACACCTGTTCTGAGACTGCCTCCCTCCTGCCACCTTGCCCAGCTGGCAGCACTGTGGCTTCCACTGCTTAATGACACAGGGAAGAGGGCTTGTAGAACACATTTGGTGAGCTGTGGATGATTCCAGAGTCTGTGGGACAGGCACTGACCACTGAGAAGCAATCACATGTCCTGTATCAACACCACCCAAGCATCTCAGAAACTCGAGAGCAGACTCTTACCCGCATCCTGGGTCTCTGAAACCCCCAGCCTTTGGGGGCTGGAGAGATGGCTTAGCTGTTAAGCGCTTGCCTGTGAAGCCTAAGGACCCCGGTTCAAGGCTCGATTCCCCAGGACCCCCGTTAGCCAGATGCGCAAAGGGGCACATGCATCTGGAGTTCGTTTGCAGTGGCTGGAGGCCCTGGTGCGCCCATTCTCTCTCTCTCTCCCTCTTTCTTTCTCTGTCACTCTCAAATAAATAAATAAATAAAAATAAAAAATATTAAAAAAAAACGGCCTTCAAATCTGTAGCCTCTAAGCCCTACTGTACTGAACCATCAGTGGTTCTTCATGCAAGTCCCCTTTGGCACTCTCTTGTGTGTGACATTCAGAGTCTAATGGCACTAAATGTGTTAAGTGTTGCCTGGTACTGTGGTTTGAATTAGGTGTCCCCTATAAACTCCTCTGTTCTGAATGCTTGCTCCCCAGCTGATGGCACTTGGGGAGGTGGAGCCTTGCTGGAGGAGGTGTGTTGCTGGGGTGACTCTTGATGGTTCATTAGCCTTGGCTTGCCAGCGTTAGTGTGGCTTGTTCTGCTGCTGCGGTTTCCACTTGCTGTGGCCAAGGTGATGTCCAGCCTCCGCTCATGCCACACTTTCCCTACCATCATGGCACTTTCCCCTTGAGACCACAAGCCAAGATACAGACCTTTCCACCCATCAGCTGCTTTTGGCCGGGTGCTTCGTCCCAGCAGCATGAGGGCAACCACAACACCTGGCCTTTCTTGGTTCTTCCAGACGGCGCTCCGCCCCGTCGAAGCAGTGGGAATGGGGAATGGCTCAACAGTCCTGACCCTTGTTCTCTTAGTTGATTGACTTAGAGATCAAAACCCGACCCAAGGAGCGTCACCAAAGTCTTTCCCTTAGAAATTCTTTTTCTCTAAAGCAATGCAAAGGGAGCCAAGCTGAGAGGTCGCACTGGCAATGGGTGAAGGGTAAGCAGGGAAACACGCTGGTCTGAGTAGAGAAACAGGACAAGGCTGCTGGCAAGAGAAGCCGGGAGGAGTGGCTCCAGAGAAAATGGTAACACGACTCTGTCCTGCCGTCTTTCCATCTGTGAAGACAGCAGCTGCCTCTACGCTTTGGGATTCCAACGTCCTTCTGGTATCCCTCGTTTACCTGAGCAAGTTCCAACAGGCTCTGGCCTTTGCAATCAAAGCAGCCTTGACCAGAGAACAAAACAAGGACGGTTCCTGTCGCTAGCATAAAGCTCCTCCCCACTTCCTTGCCATTGGAATATGGCAGGAAAAGCAAATGAAAGGCATGAAGATTGCAAAGAAAGCAATGGGCCTCGATTCACAGATAGCAGGAGGGACTCTGTTCATGGAAAATCCAGAGAGATATAGAAAAAATGAGAGCTAATAAGCAAATGTGTCAAGATCACAGAATGAACTTGTAAAAGTTAACTGTATCTCCACATATTATCAAGTTAATTGCGTTTTTACATACAGCCAAGATGTTTTGTTCATCAATAAATAATTAATGAATTATAAAACATTGGTATTTAAAATAGGGTCAAAAAGAATGAAACTCCTAGAAACAAATTTAATTAAAATACGCATAAAATAGTTATAGTTACACTAACATCTACAAATCATTGCTTGGATTAATTTTTAAAATACCTAAATAAATAGAAAGTTGGGGTATATTCACAGATTGAATCGCTTAAGGAGCCAAGCATTCTCCAATATAAATGTAAGGATAATAACATTTCAACTGCAATCCTAACAGACATTTTTTGGGGGTAGAAATTGACATACTGATTCTAAAATTTATATGAGAACACAAAGGACTTAAAATAGTGAAGTCTGTCTTTAAAAAGAACCAAGTGGGAGGGCTCACACTACCAGATTCCAAGCTACAGAATCTAAGACAGTGTGGCACTGGCGTAAGGGCGCACAAACTAGACTGGTGAACCAACTGCAGGTCTAGAAATAGACCACCTGTCTGCGGGTACTGATGTTTTTTTTTTTTTTTTTGACTTTTAAAAAATGTGTATGTGTGTGTATGGCATGCATATGTGTATGTGTATTCACGTGTGTGTGCATATGTGTGTGTAAGCCAGAAGTCTATGTCAAGTGTCTTCCGCAATTGCTCTTCCACCTTGTTTTCTTTTTTTAAAAAAATTTTAAAATATTTTTATTTATTTGAGAGCAATAGACAGAGAGAGAAAGGGAGAGGATGGATACACCAGGGGTTCCAGCCACTGCAAACAAACTCTAGATGCATGCGCCCCCTTGTGCATCTGGCTTACATGGGACCTGGGAAATTGAGCCTTGAACCAGGGTCCTTAGGCTTCACAGGCAAGCGCTTAACTGCTAAGTCATCTCTCCAGCTCCCTCCCACCTTGTTTTCTTGAGACAAGGTCTCTCACTGAACCAGGAGCTCTCTGATTCAGAATCCTCTTGCCTCTACCTCCCCAGTGCTGAGATTCCAGGCACGCACCACAATGCTTGGCTTTTATGTAGATGCAGAGGATCCAAATTGAGGTCCTCGTGCATGTGTGGTGAGTACTTTACCCGCCAAGCTATCTCCCAGCCCTGGAGATTTCAGTTGTCTTATTGTTTGGTTTTTGACTTTTTTTGAGGTAGGGTTTCCCTCTAGCCCAGGCTGACCTGGAATTCACTATGTAATCTCAGGGTGGCCTCAAACTCATGGTGATCCTCCCACCTCTGCCTCCTGAGTGCTGGGATTAAAGGTGTGTGCCACCACACCTGGTTTATTTATTTATTTATTTTATAAAGCACAATGAATTGGGCATGGTGGCTGATGCTTGTGATCTCAGTACTTAGACAGGAGCTAAAGCAGGAGTATCATGAGTTCAAGGCCAGCCTGGACTGAGACTCTTATTTCAAAAATGAATGGAAAATCACCAATGCAATTCATTGACAGGAACAGAAGGCCTTTTATGTAAGTGGCGGTAGAGCAGCTGGACAGCCATATGGATCACAGAGACATACACGTGAGGCTAAATGGAGGTGCTTCTTGGAAGAACTTAAATACTTGTTAGAGAGCATAGAGAACGATAAACAATACAGGAGGCTGATTAATCAGCATTCATCAAAATAAAAAGTACGCCTCACTTGAAAGAAGATAATAAAAACATGAGCTACAGACTGATGGAAATAGGTTAGCAATGCACATATCTGACCAAGAAATTTTTATTTGACATAAAAAGAACTACAAAATGTAAAAGCAAATAAATAAATGGATAAACAATGGGATATTACGAACAGACAGAACCCCAAAGAAGTTAAGTCAAAAAAACGAATATCTAAAAATGCCCCTCAGGGAAATACAAGTTACAGCCACACTGTGCAATGATGCTTGAATTATTTTTTATTTTTTAATTTAGAAAGAGTGAGAGCAAGAGTGAGAAAAAGAGAGATGGAGAGAGCACGAGAATTGGCGTGCCAGGACCTTAGCCACTGAATCAAACTCCAGACGCTTGCACCATCTAGTGGGCATGTGTGACCTTGCGCTTGCCTCACCTTTGTGTGTCTGGCTTACATGGGATTTGGAGAGTCGAACATGGGTCTTTAGGCTTTTCAGGCAAGCGCCTTAACTGCTAAGCCATCTCTCAGCCCAAGGATGCTTTCACATGGCTGGCACAGGCACAGAGAGCCACAGCTCCCAGGGTTGACAAGGATTAAAATAAATGAGTCTTGGTGTCTCATAGGTGGGAATGTAAACTGGTGTACCCCTGCTTCTAATAAAATTAAATACACATCTGCCCCAACACCCACAAATACTGTTTCTGGGGGTGCCCCCAGGAAAATAAGTGCAGATATCCACAAAAAGACTTGTTGAAGGATATTCATAGCTGCTGGATTCATAATCATGGACAACGGAGGAACACCTATTGTATTCTGTAGAAAGCATTGTTGCTCAACCCTATTACTGAAAATTAAGCTAATCAAGATTTTTATAATAGAAAGAAAAAGAAGGGTGAGAAGGAAGAAAGGAAAGCTACAGGTAGCCCAAATATCCATCAAGAAAAGGATGGGGGCTGGAGAGATGACTTAATGGTTAAGTGCTTGCCTGTGAAGCCTAAGGACCCTGGTTTGAGGCTTGATTCCCCAGGACCCATGTAAGCCAGATGCACAAGGGGGCACATGCATTTGGAGTTTGTTTGCAGTGGCTGGAGGCCCTGGTGCGCCCATTCTCTCTCTCTCTATCTGCCTCTTTCCCTGTCTGTCACTCTCAAGTAAATAAATAAATAAAAATAAACAAAAAAAATTTTTTTTTAAAAAGGATGCATAAGAAAGTCACGCAAGTGCTTCCTGACACTAGGAAGAGCAATCTGATACAGACAGGCTGAGTAAAACAAGTCAGACACGATGTGGCACACACATGTGATCCCAGCTTGACGAGGTTCAAGAATCAACAAACTGATCTAGTAGTTACAGGAGGTAACTGGTTCTGTGGGAGAGGATTTAGCAACCACCAAGGAAAAGGCTCAAGGGAACCTCTGGGACAATGGAAGTGCTCTCTGTTTGGTCTGGTTGTTGATCAAGGATATATATTTAGAGTTTAGCCACTAAGAATTTAACTTAAAGAAATAGTGAGAGCTGTGTGTTGGGGTCTTGCCACAGTGATATTTAGTGAGGCTTACAAAGCAGCAAACATTTGAAGCCACCTTGAGCCAGAGTTTACTGTTTCCTGTATCTACTCCAAACCCAATTTATTGGAGAAAGAAATAGACCTGGCTTGAGAAGGCCACATTTCCCAGGTGGAAGTGTCCTGCATCATGGTTTTGGCCAATGAAGTGTAAGCAACACTGGTTGGACGGCCCCAAAGCCTCTTCTTCACTGAAAGGCCGATGCAGGGCAGGTGCCTCTCACCGCTTGTCTTGTTCCTTCCTGAACTGCTGCTGTGATGTCTGGTGGTTATTTTGAGTAGCAGAGTAGGAAGCTAGAAGGAACCTGGGTCCCTGGTGACATGAAGGACCAGCTCTCATGACCCTCCACACTTTTTTTTTTTCAAGGTAGGGTCTCCCTCTAGCCCAGGCTGACCTGGAATTAACTATGTATTCTCAGGGTGGCCTTGAACTCATGACAATCCTCCTACCTCTGCCTCCCCAGTGCTGGGATTAAAGGTGTGCGCCACTGCACCCAGCTCCACACTTCTTTTACTCAGGAGTCAAAAGGACTTCTAGCATGATTAAGCTGTTTTTTTTTTTTTTTTTTTTTTTTTTGACAAGCACATAAATTCAGTCTTAACTGATTCAATACCCAGACATTCAACAGCAGGAGCAAATGAAGACACAATCCAGTCAGACCACAGAATATGTGCTAGCTGTTCCTAACCCTCACAAAAGAGCCAGCTCAGAGACTCGTCTGATAGACGAGTTAAGTGGGATGAATAGTGAGCCCCATCTTCCGAAGAGCAAGCATGCATAAACACAGAAAATGACCAAACACATTTGCAAAATTAAAATCTCTCTGTGTGGTAGTAATACAGTGACCTTTCTATTTCTCAATGTATAGTTCCCCAAATTTCTTGTTTGCTTTTAAAAATGAAAATTATGGGATTTTAGGGGAAAAAAATAAACATAAGCAACAAAAGTAAGGGGTAGCAAAATGGCTCTGCTGTTAAAGGTATTTGCTCCATAAGCCTGCTAATCTGAGTTCCATTCCAAGCACCCACATAAAGCCAGACCCAAAGTGGACCACGCATCTCTGAGCCCAGGGATCTTATGGCGATGGGAGGTAGGGCCAGGAGAATTGTGAAGCCTGCAGGCCAGCTAGACTGGCTCTTGCAGCAGCGAAACACCACCAAAGAGAGATCCTATCTCAAACAAGGTGGAAGGAGAGAACCAACACCTCACAGTTGTCCTCTGACTTCCACACATGCACTGTGGCATGTGTGTAACACACACACACACACACACGCACGCATGTGCGCGCACACACACACACATACACACACACAGCCCTGTAGCTCCTGTGAAGCCTTGGGGCTTGCATCGCTCACCTGGCTTCCTGGGCTCTGGGGCCCCTCTGTAGTGGTAGTCTCCAGAGAGGTGCTCTGTTTGCAGGCAGATTTGAAGCCAGGGGCTCATTTTCAGGTTTTCTACTTCCTTGTGAATCTGTGACATTTAACAAATGGAGCAAGTTAGAAAATATGCACGAGATATGATTGTCCGTGGTGACTGTCACCGTGGGAGAAGGAGGAGGTGGAATGAGGTGGGCTGTTTCTCCCCTCACTCTCTAGGAGGGGTGTTCTCCATGCTGGGATGCCATTCCTCTGCAGATTATAACTGTGACACAAGCAACTTCATATATGTGCATATACAGACACACATGGTCAGTGAAAAGGGAATACTGGAAGTGAGATGACAAACATACACAGAAACTTGGTTAACAGTAGGCTGGAGAGATGGCTCAGTGGTAAAGCCATTTGCCTACAAAGCCTAATGACTCAGGTTCGATTCCCCAGATGCACAAGGTGGCACATGCATCTGGAGTTTGTTTGCAGCGGCTGGAGGCCCTGGTGCGCCCATTCTCTCTGTCTCTCTGTTTGCAAATAAACTAATTTTTAAAAAAGAAACTTGGGGGCTGGAGAGATGGCTTAGCAGTTAAGGCATTTGCCTGCAAAGCCAAAGGATCCCGGTTCGACTCTCCAGGACCCATGTAAGCCAGATGCACAAGGGGGCGCATGGGTCTGGAATTCATTTGCAGTGGCTGGAGGCCCTGGCCTGCCCATTCTCTCCCTCCCTCCCTCCCCCTCTCTCCCTCAAATAAATAAATTAAAAAAATGAAACTTAGTTAATACCTCAGAGGACAGTGACACCACAGCCACTGGTGCTCTTGTTTCTATAGAACAAGCATCTATGTGACTTGTCAATCTCTTCCTAGCTAATCTTACAACATCTGGGTCCTAATCAATGTTTAGTGATGTCTAGCTGGCCTGCAGGCCTCACAATTCTTCTGGCCCTACCTCTCATTGCCATGGGATCACTGGGCTCAGAGATGTGTGGGTCAGGCTTTAAATGGGTGCTGGGGATGGAACTCACATTAGCAGGCTCATGGAGCAAATGCCTTTAACGGCAGAGCCACTTCCCCAGCCCCTGCTTTCTGTCCCCAAGAATGCTGCATCGCTCCAGTGGGGCGGTGAGGTGGGGCGGCATCAGGGTGTGGTAGTTACCCTCTTGTTGCTTGCACAAAGTACCTGGCCAAAAGCAGCTAACGGGAGGGCAGTTTGTTTTTTTTAACTTTTATTTATTTATTTGCTTATTTGAGAGAGATAGAGAGAGAATGGGCACATCAGGGCCTCCAGCTACTGCAAATGAAGTCCAGACACATGTGCCAACATGTGCATGTGGCTTATGTGGGTACTGGGGAATTGAACCTGGGTCCTTAGCCTTTGCAGGCAAGTGCCTTAACTGCTAAGCCATCTCTCCAGCCCAAGGGAGGAACGTTTTTATTTTGGCTTCAGTCTCAAGGGAAAGTTTCACGATGGCAGGAGAAAGCATGGCATGAGCAGAGGCTGGGCATCACCTCTGCCACATCAGGTAGAAAACAGCAGCAAGAGAATGAACCAAACCCTGGCAAGGGGGAGCTGGGCTATAACACCCATCAGTCCTCCCCCAGAAACACACCTCCTCCAGAAAGTTTCCACCTCCCAAATTGCCATCAGCTGGGGACCAAGTATTCAGAACACATGAGTTTATGGGGGACAACTGATTCAGACCACTACACAAGGTTTGAAAAGGGCACCTGCTCAGCAGGTGATGTGGGGAAATCCCACACATTCCAGACTCAATGGCTACAGTACATGGTGAACTTTGGCAGGATCAAAGAGGTCAGGTGTCCAGGGCCATGTGGGCTGCTCCTGGCCCCTCCCATCCTGCACATGTTCTCGTCAGTAAAGAAGTGATAACTCCTGGACTATGGGTCAGGGAATCTTAGGTGGTTATGGAAAGTTAATGCCAGGGAGGAGGAATGAGGGGACATTTTAACAACAAAACAGCATCTGATGAAAGTAGTTGTGGGCTGTGGGCCAGGTACTATTGACAGCTGTAGGGGTAGCAGGAAGGAAGGGCACCTGTTTTTCTCTCCATTAGTGCTGGTACGCTGGGCCTGGGCAGGCTAGAAACTCAAGGCTCTCTCCCTACTGGCCTGTTTCCCTCTCTACCCTCATCTCAGACACAGCCCTTTGCCACCATCAGGGTTTGGATCTGGAAGGTCCCCTGAGGAGCAAGTGTTGAAGGCTCGGTCCCCGGATTCTGGTGCTATTGGGGGGGGTGGAAATGTTAGGAGGTGGGTAGGAGGTGGGCGTGGTGGAGGAAGGCAGTCACCAGGGTATGTCCTAGAAGATATATATATACATATATATATGTGTATATATATATATATAAAATTTAAATTAATTTATTTGTGTGTGTGTGTGTGTGTGTGTGTGTGCATGCACACACACAGGCACACAACACTGTCTCTTGAGGCTGCAAATGAACACCAGACACTTGTGCCAATTTTTAATGTTTGTCTTTGTGTGAGTGGCCTGGGAATGAACCCAGGAAGGCAAGCTTTATAAGCAAGCACTTTAACTGCTGAGCTGTCTCCCCAATCCCCTGGAAGGTCCATTTTGTCCCAGAATTCTCACTCTGCCTTCTTTCTAGCCACCAAAGGTGAATGGCGTCTCCCCCCTGCCCTCTGCCACTGAATGCCCTTCACTGCAGACCCTGGACTGAAACCTCTAAAGTTATGAGCCTAGTTATACCTTTCCTTCTTCAAGTGGGTTTTCTCAGCTATTCTGTCCCAGCAATGGAATGCTGACTAACATCTGACTCTTCTCCCACCACAGAAAATCTTCCCTGGCCCCAGGCCTGGCAGCCACCTGCCTTTTCCTATATAGTTCATCCCTGCTCTGTCCAACAGGGCAGCCACCAGCCACGTGAGCTTTCCACACTCTTAAGATGTGGCTGGTGTGGCCACAGAAGTGTGTTTTCTGTTTCATTCAACTTAATTTAAACTTCAATGTAAAAACAGATCCTTGATTCCGTGATTGGAAAACTTCTAAGGCTATTTGGAACAATTTGGATATGTAAATGTCCTTTTCTGACTGTTCATTTTATGAAATCTAAATCCAGATAAAGTATTTCCAATAAAAATTTGGCAAGGGAGCCATAAGGGGCTACCATATAGAACACTCAACCCGTTTCAAAGACGACACACACAAAGGATACAAAGCCTCTCCCTGACAAGTTCTGTTGTTGCTGCCTTCTTTTCTGAGACAGGGCCTCACTATGCAGCCTAGGCTGGCCCCCAACTTTCAATCCTCCTGCCAAGTATTGGGATTGCGGGTGTGTGCCATTACGCATGGCTCATTGATAATGCTTATATTGCTTAACTATGGGATACAGGATTAATAGTTTGGATATATTATTGGACTAAATAAAACACACTGTTGCAATTAGTGTCACCAGCTTCTCTGTAGTTATTTAATGGACTGCTGGAAGATATGAAACGGCATGTGTGGTGGGTACATTAGATTTCCATTGGGCAGTACAAGTCTAACCCCTTCTCTGTCTGCGTGGGTTTTGAAACTAGAAGAACTGGTTCAAGCCCTACCACTCATTACCTGTGTGATTTTGGGTAAATGCCTTCATGTCTCTGGACCTCAGTTCTTTTATTTATTTATTTATTTATTATTTATTTATTGTGTGTGTGTGTGTGTGTGTGTGTGTATGCACAGGCATGTGTGTAGAAGCCAGAGGACAATGTTGGGTGACATGCCTCAGAAATGTCATCCATCTTTTTAAAAATTTATTAATTTATTTATTTGAGAGAGAGAGAGAGAGAGAGAGAGAGAGAGAGAGAATGGGTATGCCAGAGCTTGTAGCCACTGCAAACAAACACCAGACACATGTGCCGCCATTTGCATCTGGTTTACATGGGTTCAGGGGAATTGAACCTGGGTCCTTAGGTTTCACAGGTTTAACTGCTGAGCCATCTCTCCAGCCCCCATCCATCTATGAAATTTCTTTTCTTGGTTTTTTGAGGTAGGGTCTCACTCTAGCTCAGGCTGACCTGGAATTCACAATGTAGTTTAAGGGTGGCCTCACATTCACAGTGATCCTCCTACCTCTGTCTTCCGAGTGCTGGAATTAAAGGCGTGCGCCACCACGCCCAGCTTCCCATCCATCTTTCAATGAGAGAGACAGGTCATTCATTGGCCTGGAGCTTGACAATTAGGCTAGACCAGTGAGTTCCAGGGTCCTCCCGTCTCCACCTTGGCAGTGCTGGGATTGTAAATGCACACCACCAAGCCTGGCATGGTCACATGGATCCTGGGGACAGGACTCAGGTCCTCATGCCTGCAAAGTCAGTGCTTTACCAGCTGAGCTAGCTCCCCACCCTGGGTAGTCTTAAACTGTAAAATGGGCATGATAAGAATACCTTCGGAACATTTGCCTAGTTCAGCCGCTGTTAGTCCTGCCCTTTCTCTGGCTCATCCCTCAGACCTACTTGAAATGCTGTCTTCTGAGCCCACCAGAAGGGCATGACTCCTTGTCTTTACCATTTTTACCCATAGCCTGCAGGAAAGGGGTATTTTCACCATATTGTGGGTTCTTCACAGACACAGGCTCCAACTTCCTGTATGTGAAAGCGTGCTTTTCATTTCCCGTTTATGGAAATTTCCAGACATACAGTAGTGGAGAGAGTAATCCCGGCACTGACGGCCAGCTTCCACACCTGCGGCACTTCGAGTTCACATCTCTCCATTCGTTTGACATGGACACATGACTTATTGGTGTTTGTGACAGATAGTAGACACAGATGCTACCAGCCTCGAGTGGCAGAGTCAGGGTCCCGTCCCTTACCCTGAGCACTGGCCCTGCGCACTGCGGTGACCCACAGAATGTGGTACTTGGTGGCTATGAAGTTCTAGTCTAGGCCTCCAGAGTTCCAGAAACTTCACTTGTGGCTTCCTGGACGCTGTGCTGTATGAATACCCCGTCAGCCGGCTGGAGGAGAAGATGCATGAGGGGCCAATGGTTGTAGTGCAGCGGAGGCTCCCTTGAGCCACTGAAGAACAGATTGTGCTGAGTGTGGCTGTCCTGCTTCCCAGCCTGGTGAGCCACCAGCACACGGCTGAGGTCAGACACACTGGCCCAGGGAGTGGAATCCTCAGCCAAGCCCAGAATCAAGAGAAAATAAAAGATTGCTTTAAGTCTCTGTGTTGAGGGCAGTTTCACTGTGGGCTGAAAGCTATCTGATACAGGGTTTAATGAATTAATTGGACAGCTATTGAAGCCTCTGCACCTGAAGCAAAGTGGCACTTCCAAAGGCTGAAGAGGTTGCTCAGTGGTTAGAGAGGACTGTGAAGTCTGAGCACCTGGGTTTGGCCGCCTAATACCCACGAAAAGCTGGATTATACAAAGTGGTGCTTGCATCTGGAGTTTGCAACAACAGCAGCAGGCCCCAGTGTTCTGATATTCACTATCTCTCTCTCTCCTAAGTAAATAAATAATTTTTTTGTTTGTTTTTTGAGGTAGGGTCTCACTCTGGCCCAGGCTGACTTGGCATTAACTATGTAGTCTCAGGGTGGCCTTGAATTTATGGCAATCCTCCTACCTCTGCCTCCTGAGTGCTGGGATTAAAGGTGTGCACCACCACGCCTGGCAATAAAATTTTTTTTAAAGATAGCAGGTCTGGAGAGATTTCTCAGCTGTTAAAGTGCTTGCCTGCAAAGCCTAAAGACCCAGATTGAATTTCCCAGTACCTACATAAAGCCAGATGCACAAAGTGGCACAAGCATCTGGAGTTTGTTTGCAGTGGCTAGAGGCCCTGACACACCCATTCTCTCTCTTTCTTTTTCTGTCTTTATCTCTCTTCTCTCTCTTGCTTGCAAATAAATGAATAAAAATATTTGGGGCTGGAGAGATGGCTCAGCAGTAAGGGTGTTTGTTTGCAAAGCCTGAAAGTCCTGGGTTTGATTTCCCAGTACCCATGTAAGGTCAGATGCACAAAACAGAGCATGTGTCTGGAATTCATTTGCAGTGGCATTAGGCCCTGGCATACCCATTCTCATGCTCTTTCTCTCCTTGCAATATTTATTTGAAAATAAATAAATAATGTTTATAAGAAAACTTTTTTATATATATAAAAAGATACTTCCAGCACACTGGGGACAGCAGTTGCCCACAGACCCACAGACAGTGTGCCCCAGAGCTTGGGAAGCCATCCCACATTCTGCAATCCCATCACACTGACTGCTCAGCCCTGTGGGCTGCCACAAGAAAGAGACCCACAGCTCTAACACACCCCATTGATAAAGGCGTCACAATTTTATTCCACTCTACAAGTATATTTTGAGCAGATAAAATTTGATAGGAATTGTTCTAAAAGATTAAGGTTCATGCAATAAATAAATCCCAAGGCTGTAATTTCAGTTATGTTCAGGACAACAGAAACTCCAGTACTCATGGAGACAGAGAAAGGAGAGGAGAGGAGAAGAGAGGAGAGGGGAGGAGAGGAGAGGAGAGGAGAAGAAGAGAGGAGAGGAGAAGAGAAGAGAGAAGAGAGGAGAAGAAAGGAGAGGAGAGGAGAGGAGAGGAGAGGAGAGGAGAGGAGAGGAGAGGAGAGGAATGTCCACTTAGGAAATTCATGTTCCCAAACATGGGTTGTACTGAGCTGGGGGACTTTGTTCCTTCTCTTTAACAGCAGCCTGGCTTGCTGCATATGACCTGAGTCATACACAATCCACTCTCTCCTGAAGAAGGTGAGTTCTTTAGATAATGGCTTCTAATGACCCACTTTGTTGGCCCTATCCCAGCTAATTCCCAATGCCTTTTGTTCTCATTTAATGTGACTCAGCACCTGCAACCATGTGACTATTGTCTCTGGTACTGACCTGCCAGGCAGCTGGAGCTCTGTTCGGGTGTGCCCCTGGTGCCCGCTTTGCTTCTGTGTCTCCTGGCGCGATTGAAGATGGAATTCCTCTGGATTGGGATGTGGTAGTGGGGTTCCTTGTCAGCCTGGAGAGTATCCTTGTCTTCAGGGAGTAACTCAGGCCGAATTCCGGCTGCTTCATCATTCATTTTCCATGAACCACTCACTGATTCCCTTCGGAGCTTCTCCAAATCTCCAGAGTCCTTGGTCTCCATGGCAATAACTCTTAATGGTTTCTTAGGAAAATGATTGGTGTCAGTGACCTCTCAGACCTCATCCGTTTTCAGGGCTTTAGAATAGAAAGAGAACAATTTTCAGTCAGAATCACTGGGCTAAATAATCCATTCTGGGTACAGAATTTCACTCCCATTCAGATCTGATGAAATTTGGTATAATCTGCACGTACTGACTGCCAGAGGCGACTTTGTCAATGAGAATTACAGCGTAACCGCTCATTTGGCTGCGTTCATGTATCATCCTATAATTGAGGCCTGTTTATACTATTCATAGGATTGCTTTGGGGAAATGCTCAAAGTGGTTTGTATAACTAACTTTCAAGTAAACATTTCCTGACTAACTCTAGACACAAAGAGTACCAAAAATAGCGAGAGGACTCCGAGAAGCAGCCCAGGGGAGACATTCCGCATAGACGCAGAAAGAGCCAGGGGACCAGGAGGGTGTCGCTTGTGGCGCGTCTCACGGCGGTGCGTTTAGGGTTGAGTAAACTTGAACCCCTTGAGGACAAAGCTCTTCCATCAGCTCCTGAGGAAATCTAGTTGGTGGATTTGTGGCTTCTCTGATAAAACTATGTGACACTTGGGGACTGCAAGGAGCCTCGTTCTATTGCTTTTCCCATGGGCTAGCTTTCTCTGAGGTGACTATATCACCCAAACTAGGACACTTGACACAGGCAAAAGGGGGTGCAATAGAGCCACCCAGGACCATCTAGGCAAATCCAGCTCTCTCCCACCACAGACCTCCTTCCAGGAAGCGGATGGTGAGGGTCACAGTGCACCCTAAGCTGGTGGGACAGTGACACCAGCCCAGGAGCCTCTGTGGCTCCTCGCCCCCCTGAGGGTTTGGGCTCTTGGATTCCAGGGACTCTATGCACATTTTAGGGGTACAGAAGACATGCCCAGGCTGTATGTACAGGAGCAGATTCGTTGTCTAGGTTTCGGGTCAGAGCTCCCATCAGGCTATGGCTCAGAGACTCAGGGAAACTCAAGACGCAGCTCCGTGCCTTCTTCAGTAAAAGGGGAAAAGTTGGGGGCTGCACTCAGGACACCCTCTTTTTTTCCCCCTGCACACGCCACTTTTCTTATCCAGCCTCTCCCTCTAGCCCAGGCCAACCTAGCGGCACACCTGGACATCCGGGCAGCAGGACAGCTAGAGGTGTCCGGAGCGTGGGCTTGCCCAAGTCCATCTGAGGCAGGAATGCGAGTCCTTTCGGCCACTCTGGTTCCCAGAACCAGCCTCGGGTGGCACAGATGCGATGGGCTCACCAGTGACAGTACCCGCCTGCAGGTCTCCTTCCGTTCCCCTGACAATCTTGCCCAGAGAAGACAGCCAAGCAGAAGAGAACAAGAGATTGGGAGGACGAGGCTTGCTGAGGGAGGGCCTGCCTCCGAGCAGCAGGGCTGTGTGGCCCTGCTGGGATTGCTGGGGCCCTGGGAGCTCCAGGTCCACCCAGGCTGCTGTCTCCTGATTGGTGAAAGCTAGGCCCATGCTCTGGGATCTGGGAGTTTCAATCTGGCTGAGGGCAATGCTCCTGCCTCCGGTGGTCACGGAGGGTTGTTGCAGTGGCTAAGGGGCTATTCTGAGGTTGGACAATTAATCCCCCCTGAGTGCCCAGAAGGACAATGCTTATCATAAACATGTCATGGAGCCCCAATGAGAGTGAGTGATCTGTCTCACAGTAAATTCAACCTGAGTCAACAGGGGATGGGCTGTTCTGAAAGCAGCAGTGTTTCTGAGCCAAGCCAGAGAACAGGAGATAGCGAGCGCGGAGGCGTCTGTCCTGGCCCCATGAGCAGGAGACCCTGCCCTCCCTCCTTCCTTCCTGCCGCAAGCCCCGCAGGGACAGGCAGAGAGAACTCAGGAGGAACAAGACCACTGTTGTCATCGTCTATCCCCTGGGGACCAGCAGGGCTGGAGCGAGGAGCGCGGCTCAGCGTGCGGCAGAAACTTCTCGGTCCAGAGCTGTCCCCAGGTGGAGCGGCTGCAAAGGGGCGAAATGCCCAGTCCCCAGCAGAGCCTGAGGATTCTCAGACTTGAGGGTTCCATGATGCCCACCTACCCTGACATCTCTTTTCTCCTGCCAACTCTACCTCCCACCTTGGCCTAACTCTTCTGTGGAGGTCGTTTCTCAGCTCAGAGTGGGGTCTGTGACAGTGAAGGGGTCTCAGGGAGGAAGGGAGCCGGTGCAGGAGCCAGCCCGGGAAGGTCTCTGAATACTTGGATCCTGTCTGTTCTCTCCAGCCCTTGAAGAACCCGAGAGAGCTGGTGACAGGATTCCAGGAAGCCCTACGGGAGTAGGTCTGGGGGCATAGTGACCATACTGAGGTGTGGCTGGTGTCACACAGGTGTGGCAGGTAAGCACCTAGGCAAAACTAGGGAGGGGCGAGGAATGTGAAACATCCAGGATTGTGACTCAGTAGTATTGGAAAAAGCTGGCAGGGAGCCTGGCTGGTGGTGGGCCAGAGGGACGCTGAGGCTGCCGACTGTCAGGGAAGTGGGGGGACAGAGTCAGTTTTGGGGTAGAGCACACTGGGTTTGGGTTGTCAGGTTGAGGAACTGCCAGAGAGGAGAGTCCGAAGCTGGGATGGGAGCTGATGACCCTTCCCAGCAGGGCATCTTCCTGTTCCAGCCAGGCAGGACCCCAAAGGCCCAACGTGGACACTTTGGCATTCATGGTGATTATTGTCATCATGTTTTTGTGTCAGCTTGTCATTCCTGTGACAAAATACCTGAGATCAAGAACTTCCAAGAAGGGGGCTGGAGGGATGGTTCAGCAGGTAAAGGCGCTTGCTTGCAAAGCCTGGATGGCCTGGATTCGAGTCCCCAGAACCCACATAAAGCCAGACACACAAAGTGACTCGCGCATCTGGAGTTCCTTTGCAGTGGCAGGAGGCCTGGTGTACCCATTCCCTCTCTCATTCTCTCTCTCTGCTTGCAAACAAATAGATTAAAAAGAAAATTTTTTAAAGAATTTCAGCTGGACATGGTGGCACAAACCTTTAATACCAGCACTCAGGAGGCAGAGGTAGGAGGATCACCATGAGTTCAAGGCCACCCTGAGACTACACAGTGAATTCCAGGTCAGCCTGGACTAGAGTGAAACCCTACCTGGAACTCCCCCCCTCAAAAAAAAAGAATTTAAGCTGGGCATGGTGGCGCACACCTTTAATCCCAGCACTTGGGAGGCAGAGTAGGATTGCCATGAGTGAGTTCAAGGCCACCTTGAGACTACATAGTAAATTCCAGGGATAGAGGGAGATCCTACCTCGAAAAACCAAAAAAAAAAAAAAAAAAAAAAAAAAAAAAAAAAAAAAAAAACCTAAAAGAAGAAAATGTTTATTTTGGCTAATGGTGTCACAGGTTTTAGACCCTGTCACTTTGGGCCTGTAGTGAAATAGCACAGCATGGTGGGAGCATTTAATTAACTAAGAGGGAAAGGACAGGAAGGGGCGGGATGCCAATAAATCCCTTCAAGGGCTCTCCCCCAAAGACCTAACTTTCCCTTGTTAGGTTTCATTTCATAAATGTTTTACCATCTCCCAATACTGCCACAGGATGCGACCAAGCCTGCAGTCTATGGGCCTTGGGGTGCCTACCCAAACCTGATAGTATGTGGCATACATCTTTATATCTCTCTCAATTCCCTGCTCCTTAAGGGCAGGGTTTGTTCTAGTTGGTTTGCTGCTATGCCCCCGGGCACACAGCAGTGGACCCTAACCCTCTGCTGCCTTCAACAATGAGTGGGTAGGTGAATGACCTCAGTCAAGCCTCACAAGCGCTGTGTGGGGTCCACACAGGGGATCACCCTCATTTGTAGCTGGGAAGCAGCAGCCCCAGAGCACAAGTGACATGCCCAAGGCCGCATGGCTGGTCAATGTGTGGCCAGGATCACACCCCATCTGTCTGACTCATTGTTGGGGGATCTGGTCCAAGGACGCTCTTAAACACTGGCTGTGTACAAACCTGAGTGAGTCAGAGACAAGGCGTGGCCATCTTCTCTGGGCGCTGGTCTGAGGGCCTCCTGAGTGAGTCAGCGGCCTGGGAGATCGGGACACTTGGTGGAAAGGTGCTAGGAGGGGCAGAGGAGCTGGCTGCAGGCTTGGCTGTGGCATCTGAGGCCAGTTGATGGGGTGGGGTGGTGTGGGGTAGGTTGGCATGGTGGGCCAGGGAGGCGTCTGGTTCAGTGTTTTTCAGACCTTCAAGTGCAGAAATTACTTGGGATCTTGTTGAAACACAGATTCTTTTCTTTAAAAAAAAAAAAATGTGTGGGGCTGGAGAGATGGCTTAGCAGTTAAGGTGCTTGCCTGCAAAGCCAAAGGACCTCGGTTTGATTCCCCAGGGCGCACGTGAGCCAGATGTACAAGGTGGCACGCCCATTCTCTCTCTCTGCCTCCTTCCCTCTCTCAAATAAATAAATAAAAATAAAATATTTTTAAAAAGATGTGTGTGCCCTTGTCTTCCACCTTTTTTTTTTTTTTTTTTGAGGTAGGATCTTGCTGTAGCCCAAGCTGACCTGGAATTCACTCTGTAGTCTCAGGGTGGCCTTGAACTCATGGCAATCCTCCTACCTCTGCCTCCCGAGTGCTGGGACTAAAGGCGTGCGCCACCACGCCCGGCTTTTCCACCTTGTTTAGAATGGGGTCCCTTGTTTGCCGCTGTGTTTTCCAGGCTAGCTGGCCTGCAAGCTTGTGATTTTCTTGTCTCTGCCTCCCGTCTTGACATAGATGTGCTGGGGTTACAGGCATGCACTAGCATGTCTGGCTTTTACATAGGTGTGAGGATCTGAGCGTCAGCCTTCACGCTTGTGTGACAGGGGCTTTAGTGGCTGAGCCATCTCCCAGCCTCCAAACCCAGATTCTGTTCAAGAGGTCGTGGTGGGACCAAGCCTGCATCTCTAACAGGCTCTCTGCAGACGTGTATGCTGCCAGCCAGTGGGCCACCCTCAAGCAACCCCAGCTTCCAGGTGGGTGTGGGGGGGAGAACCCACCGGGCAGGCTGCGTCCACTGCTGTCTCTCACTCTGGCTGGGTCTGAGGACCATATGCAGGGTCAGAGGTAAGCAGAAGTCCTGACAGGAAGAGAGCTGGGGCAGGTGGGAGGGGACAGGAGAAGCAGCCAGGGTCCCAGAGCAGGTGCTGTCTTCTGTCTCTTTCTCTAGGAATGAAGAGGTGGGAACAGTTCAGCCCGGGGCTGAGGACCTTCAGCAGGGCCACCCGAGGAACTCTAGCACCTACTCTGAGCAGGCTCCCTGGGTGCTGCAGGTCTAGAATATGCCACTTGGTCTCCCCAAAGCTCACAAGGACCATAGCGGGGAGCAAATGCCTTGTACTGGGAAGGTTCTAGTGAGAGGTCTCAGGAGGCCAGCTCAGGGGAACCTGAGTAGGAGACTTCACCTGAGGTCAGGCTTTGGAGCTGGATCCAAAGGCCGTGCAAGAGACAACCTGGAGTATGTGGGGACGTCTGCCCAGTAGGTGACTCTGGGGCCTCTCCTGTGCCCTCAGGGAGAGAACCCAGGATACTGTGTGGTAGAGTGTTCCTATCAGGAAAGCATCCGGGGACACTGCTGAGAAGACATTCTGTGTGGAGGAGGATCCGTGTCCTGCGGGTCACAAACAGCCCTCAGTGTCTGGACAAAGTTTAGAGCTGCGACCCTGTCCCTGAAGGTGGCTGTTGACCAGCAGGGAGAAAGACTTAGAAACCGGGAGGCGAGCAGTGGAGAGGGGCAGGAACAGGAAGAGGCCAGAAGAATGTTGAAGCAAGCCCAGAAACCCAGCCCGCTGCACCCATCGGTGTAAGCCCTCACTATGTTGTGGCCATCTGGGTGCAGTGTGGGTTCAGAGGATAGAGGGGCTGGGCGTGGTGGCGCATGCCTTTAATCCCAGCACTTGGGAGGCAGAGGTAGGAGGATTGCCATGAGTTCAAGGCCACCCTGAGACTACATAGTGAATTCCAGGTCAGCCTGGGCTAGAGTGAAACCCTACCTCAAAACAAACAAACAAAAGCAAAACAAGCAAACAAACAAAAAGAAGAAGGTAGAGGGGCGTGTACCCAGAGCTTCGAGGGGAGGAAGAGGGTCTTTCAGAGCCAAGTCCAGGGCCCAATGCAGAAGGTGGCATGTTGGTGCCTGAAGGGAGTGGAGCCGTTCCTTCTGGTATATAAGGAAGGTTGCTGTGTTTCACGGGAGAGGGGTTCTCCTATTCTCCTGTGTTTGAGTAGACACGTGAGGAAAGACCAGGGAGACCACCCAGGGATGATGGAAGCAAACCTTTCCAAGTGCTTGCTGGCCTCTCCCAGCTTAAGGAAAAGGGTAGACTGGTTGTCTTTGAGACTGTTACGCTTGTACACTGGGGAAGGAAGCAGGAATCTGAGTGAGATACGTGCTAGGAAGGGGGAGAGGAGGGAAGAGAAATGGTCCAGTTGGATGGAAGCTGGAGTTGAACATGGCCCATTAAGACAGGGTCCAGCCTTGGGTTGGTCCTAACCAGAAAGTGACCTGGATGGTTAAACAGGAGTTACTGCAACAATGCATTTAGCACTGACTTAACTTAAGCAGAGGTTCTTTTTGTTTTGCTTTGTGGTGCTGGAGGTGGAGTCTGAGGCCTCTTGCATGCTAGGCAAATGCTCTACCTCTGAGCCTCACCCCAACCCCAGTCATCGATTTCCCTTTCTTTCTTTCCTTCCTTCTTTCTTTCTTTCTTTCTTTCTTTTTTTTTTTTTTTTGCTTCTTTTTTTGAGGTAGAGTTTCACTCTAGCCCAGGCTGACCTGGAATTCACTATGTATTCTTAGGGTGGCCTTGATATTCCTACCTCCGTCCCTCCCCAAATGTTGGGATTAAAGGCATCGGCCACCAAGCCTGGCTCCCAAGCATAGATTCCTAATCCAAGCAACCTCTGTTTTAGATGAGAAGGATAAACCACACTGAAGCTTAACAACATTCCCCAAGCCACGTGGCCGCTGAGCTCCAGGGGTCTGGACGCTGGTGGCCCACTCCTCCCCGCCTGGCCGCTGGCAGAGGCCCGTCCCCACGCTTTTCACATTCACGCTCGGAACAGGAAGGGTACTAACGACAGAGATGTCACCAGTGATTAAGACTGATTGTCCTGAAAGGACCTAGGCTCATCCAGGAGACAGATCCGTGTGCATGTCTGTGAAGGAGTTTCTAGATTAGGTTAATTGAGGTGGGAAGATCCACCCTAACTGTGAGCAGCTCCATCCCATGGGCTGGGGTCCCAGACTGAATTAAGAGAAGAAAGTAAGCTGAGTGCCAGCTCACTGCAGATTGAATGTGACCAGCTGTGTCACGTTCCTGCTGTCATGCTGCCCCCACCCTAATGGACTGTGTCCCCTTCAACTACAAGCCGAAATGGACTCTCCTTCCCTTAGGTTGCTTCTTGTCAGGTATTTTGTCACAGAAACAAGAACAGTAACTAACCTAAGGGGTGGCATTCATATGTAAGAGATGGTCAGTTGTGTATAGCAACCCCTTCCTGACATGGTCCTGTGGGGTCCCTGGTTCCTCAGGGGGGCGTTGCATACCGGTTCCCCAGAGGCATCCAGGCAACCCTGGAGCAGGGTCTTGAATGGCTGTGAGTGCAACAGGAAGAAACACCGGGGAGACAGCTTCAGAGAACAGCGCATTTATTTGTCAGGGGACTGAGTTTTTAGAAGCAGTTGAGAGAGAGTGGGAAGAGGGTCCTAAGGGGATTGGTGGGTTCAAAGGTTGCTTGCCGATGCCTAGGGATGTTCATTCCAGCACGGAGGGAGAGAGTCAGGTGATCTATGTAGTGGTGGGAAAAGGTATGGGGTACAAGTCGTAGGCGGATGGGCTGTGTGAAGGCTGCTGGCTGATACCATATAGGGAGTTTCCTAGGCAACTGGCCAAAGGTCACAGGGCTGTGAGAGAAGCCTAAATCTTATCTGAATGTCCAGGCATCCTGGGTGTGGAGAGTAGCCCTACTTCCTGCTGATCTTGGGCTGAGATTTTTTTCTGGGGGGTCCAGGCTCACTGCAACCCCTGAAAATGGGTTGGGGAGGAGCTCCCCTGCCTGTCTGGGACCCGAGATATGTCCTGCGGTTCAGGCTGCTGCCACCTCTCTGTACCCTGGGGCCCTTAGTCGTGTCTGACAGTTTAGGGTCCTAAATCTGGGAGTTGGACAGTGGTATGGAAAGGTGGGGGTGGATTTCTGTTCAAAAGAAAGACTTGCAGTGCCAGAGTAATGAGAGCCAGCAGAAGGAAAGCCAGAGGCGAGGGGCCAGCTGGATTCCCCTGTTGGCAAAAGTGGCCAATGACACACGTGAGGGAGAAACGAGGTTGTGAATGGGGTAGGGGCTGCCGAAGTCCAAGTGAGATGAAACATGCCGGTGTGGGTGATGGAGGAAGGAGAAAGGGGAGAAGAAGAGGGGCTCCGAGTGAGGAAGTCTGTAGGCATGGCAGGGAGGAAGCATCGTAAGGAAACTTCAGACAATGGAACTTTCTGGAAAATAAGCTGTACGTTTTATATTTACAGAAAGGAGACAGGTGCTGAACTTTTAAAACTAGCTCTCCAGGGAAGTGAAAGGCCCTGAGCACAAGGCTGGGAGTTCCTATGTGTTTGTAGTGGAGGTCTCAGTGTGAGGGCCAGATGAACAGGAAGCTAGCTAGGCAAGACTGGACAATGAAACTAAAAAGTGGGGTGCATGGGGAGGACAAGGGAAGCTTCCGGATCCCCAGCCTCAACCCTCCCCTTTGCTGGAGACTCATGGGCTTGTCACAAAGCTTAAGTAACGAGGAGTAGAACTACATCAGCTTTCCTTTACTGTGACAAATGCCAGAGTCAACTTATAAAGAGAAAAGGTTTTCTTGTTTGTTTGTTTTGTTTTCTTGAGGTAGGGTCTCACTCTGGCCCAGGCTGACCTGGAATTCACTATGTAGTCTCAGGGTGGCCTCGAACTCATGGCGATCCTCCTACCTCTGCCTCCAAGTGCTGGGATTAAAGGCGTGCGCCACCACGCCCAGCTAGAAAAGGTTATTTTGATTCATGGTTTTGGAGGTTTTAGTCCATGATCAGAGAGACAAGTTGCTTTAGGCTTCTGGTGAGAAGGCCATATCATGGTGGGTAGCACATTGGTTAAGCTATACCTTTCACCTCATGATTAGGAAGCAAAAAGGAAAAAAAAAGGAAAGAGAAAGAGGGAGAGACTAGGACCTCACAGTCCCCCTTAAGGGCTCAGCCTCAATGACATAACGTCGTCCCCCCACTAGGCCCTCTCCCCCAGCACTTAGAAGATTCCACGGCCTCCCAATGGCACCATGCAGGGAGCCCAGCCTTTCACATGTGGGTCTTTGGGGGACATTGCAGACAGAAGCCATAGCAAAACTCTTCCTGCCCCTGGTAGCCTGATATCTGTCCACTTTCCTCCCCTTTTCTTTCTACAGTGCGGGAGGAGTTTTAGAAATTGTCTTATGTTGTCAGAAGACCGGAGTGAGACAGAAGCTCATGTTAACCCCACTCCCGACGTTCTGACTGAGACACAGTCCTTCATCAGGAAGTTTATGGTGGGACCAGCAGGCTATTCCACCAGAGATGCTGGTAATGAGTTCAACTAGGAAGTCTTGCTGATGAGTGAGTTGTGCTTTAAAAGAGAACAAGGGGGCTGGAGAGATGGCTTAGTGGTTAAGGTGCTTGCCTGTGAAGCCTAAGGACCCAGTTCGACTGGCCAGATCCACACGATGCACAAGGGGCCACCCGTGTCTGGGGTTCATTTGCAGTGGCTGGAGGCCCTGGCATGCCCATTCTCACTCTCCCTCTTTCTCCCTCACCCCTCTCTCTGTCTCTAATAAATAAATTAATAAAAATAAATCTTCAAAAGAGAACAAGAAGATACAGGGATAGGCAATAGGGGTAGGAGAAGGTGTCCAACATCGTCATTCAACAGGGAAGGACGATCAAAACCACAATGGGCTAGCATCTCACACTTGCTAGGCTTGCTAATACCAAAGTGAGAAGGGATAAGCGATGTCACAGATGTGGGGAAAAGGGAATGTAGATGAGAATGAAGAGTGTAGACTGCTTCTGCTACTAGGTAGAAGAGTACGTATGAGGCCCCTCAGAAAAGAATAGCACTGGGCTGGAGGGATGGCACAGCAGTTAAGGTGTTTGCCTGCAAGGCCAAAGGACTCAGGTTCGATTCCCCAAGACCCACGTTAGCCAGATGCACAAGGGGGCGCACACATCTAGAGTTCATTTTCAGTGGCTAGAGGCCCTGGCGCGCCCATTCTCTCTCTCTCTCTCTCCCTTTTTCTCTGTCAAATAAATAAATAAAAATAAAATATTAAAAAAAAGAGGACAGCATTGCCAATAATAATGCAATAATCCCACTGCTGGATCCATGTCAAGAGGAAATGACGTAAGGATTCTGAAGGTCTGTCTGCACCCCACATTCATTGTAGCATTGTTCACAATAGACGAGCATCAACCTAAGCGCCCACTGGTGGATGAATGGATGCAAAAAATGTGGTCCCTATGTACAATATAAGGTTCAACAATAAAGAGCAACCTTTTTGCAACTTGATGGATGAACTCCAAGGACGTTATGCTAGATGAAATAAACTACACACAGAGAGACAGACAGACCTCCCTCATACGTGGATGCTGAGAACATCAAACTCATAGAAACAGAGGGTAGAAGAATGAGGAGATACTGGCTAAAGGGCACAAAGCCGGCTATAAAATGAGGGCCCAGTGCACAGCACTGGGTGAAAGATGTGTTTATTAACTCGGCCACAGTAATCATTGTGCGACATATACGTGTACCAAATAATCACACTCTTTATCTTTAACATATCCAATCTGTGCCAGTTAAATATCTGAAAAAGCTAGACACACATTTTGTAAATCACCATAACAAATTGGTCAGGCTTGGTGGCACATGTCTATAAACCCAGCACTTGGAAAGTTGAGGCAGAAAGGTAGAGTTTGAGGCCAGCCTGGGTTACATAGGGAGACCCTGTCTCAAAAAAAAGAGGTGATAGGGCAGAGATTGACCCTGGCCTTGGCCTTGGCTTTGTTGGGGTGCTATGTTTCAAGCAAAGCAGGATGTGGCTCAAAGGGTATCCCAGAAAATCCAGGGGTTTCTGTGAAGTGAAGGCTTCCAGCTGAGAGGTCACAAGGTAAAATGTGCCCACCCCTGTTGCTTTTTTTTTTTATTAATTGCCCCTTTTGTTAGCAGATCTGTCTTCCCCGGGGTTACAGAGACATTTAACATGGCACTAGAGTTGGCTGTGTGGGTTATAGGATTTCTGACATCAGTGACCTGCTCGAAGACTTTGTACCAGGAGCTCAAAGGGACCCTACCTGGGTGTATCCTTCAGGAAAATGAGACATCTCACTGTGTCTTGCATTTGGAGAAGCCACTACCTAAAAGTCCTGAGTTCTCTGAAGTCCCCTAGAGCCCATCTGTCAGCCAGAGGTGGTGGTGGTGGTCTGCTCATGTGGTTACTGGGGCAAGCAGTGGGTTACCTGAGCTGTAGAGTGAGTTGGAAGCATATATGTACCTCTGGGGCCAGAGGGAGACATGGCAGGTCCCATGGGAAGTATGGTATCCACTGGGGCTAAGGAGGTTCAGGCTAAACTTTAGCTTATGACAACCTTTAAGACCCATTGTCAGCAGAGGCAGAGGACCCAGGCTGAGCCCAAAGGACATCTCCACCAGCGGTGCACCTCCAGCAGGGGAGGCAGACCTGAGCTCGCTGACCCATACTCCTACCCTAGAGAAGGCATCTCTGGGCCTCTCACCCTGCAACCAGTCTAGCCTAATTCAAGGGAGGAGAGGAAAACGTGGAGTAGTGCTCATACTAACTCTGGGAAATTTAAATGTGACAGTTCATAGGAAAACTGAAGGGTGTTTGTGTGTGTGTGTGTGTGTATGTGTGTGTGTACACACACATGTGTTCATGTGTGTGAGTATGAGTGCAGACATGCCACAGTCCTTGTGTGGAGGTCAGAGGACAACTTTGGGTGTCCGTCCCTGACTGACTTTCTACCTTGTTTTTGAGGCAGAACATCTCATTGTTCACTAGTGCCTTCAGCAGGCAAGCTAACTTGCGAGCTTCCTGGCAATTCTGTCTCTGCCTCTCATCTTACCCTAGACATGCTTGGATTATGGACACTAGGTTTTACATAGGTTCTGGGGGATCTGAACCCAGTTACTCACTCTTCTGGTCAGCACCTTGTCCACTGAGCCATCTCCTAGCTCCTCCTGAGAAGATTATCAACCTCACATAAGAGGAAAATGGCCCACACAGCATTGACCCACTCCTCCCAACCCCCCACTTATTTATTTTTATTTTTATTTTTGGTTTTTCGAGGTACGGTTTCTCTCTAGTCTAGGCTAGAATTCACTATGGAGTCTCAGGGTGGCCTCGAACTCATGGCGATCCTCCTACCTCTGCCTCCCGAGTGCTGGGATTACAGGCGTGCGCCACCATGCCCGGCTCCCCCCCCCCCCCATTCATTAATTAGCAATAAACAAAAGTTTGAAGAAGTACCGGCAAACCTGAGGGTCAACTGTGCTTGTGGATTTCTGTCCATTCCAACCCAGCAGGCAGCTGGGACATGCTTATGAGGAGCAAGCAAGCTTCCGTCTTGCAAGGCCGCTGGGAAAGGGCTGTGGCTTGCACAGGGAGGGGCCTGCATGCTCCTGACTCACTGCAAAATGCTCCTGGAGCCAACAGAAAGTCTCTCCTCTCCAGGAACTCGTCACATGACTTAGAACATTCTAGACAGTGTCATAAGTGGACTACAATGCCATTGTAAAAATACAAAAGAGCCAGGCATGGTAACACATGCCTTTAATCCCAGCACTCGGGAGGCAGAGGTAGGAGAATCACTGTGAGTTTGAGGCCTTCCTGACACTACATAGTGAATTGTAGGTCAGCCTGGGCTAGAGTGAGACCTAACTCAAAAAATGAAAAAAAAAAAAAGTGTTTGAGCTGGAGAGATGGCTTACTGGTAAAGTGCTTGCCTGCAAAGCCAAAGAACCCAGGCTCGATTCCCCAGGCCCCATGTAAGTCAGATGCACAAGGGAGCGCACGTGTTTGGAGTTCGTTTGAAGTGGCTGGAGGCCCTGGTACACCCATTCTCTCTCTCTCTCACTCTCTCTCTGCTTTTCTCTCCAGCTCAACTTAATAAATTAAAAGAAAAACTTTTAAATGAAAGTACAAAAGAGATCCAGGAAAATTCCAGAATATCTCATAAACCAAACACAAGGTCAGAAAAGCATAGATCTGTTTCCTTCAGTGTAAAGTGGAATACGTATTTAAGTTTATTTGCACGTGCCTAAAACCTCCTGGAAGAAGTTAGGAGAAGCTACTATCAATGGCTGCATGTGGATTTTATTAGAGGAGAAGTGGGGCAGATCCCTGAGGCAAGTGGAGAAGAAAGTTGGGAGGGAAGGATATTTTTTAAGTATATCTTTTTGTAAAGTTTTTATTTATTTATTTATTTATTTATTTATGAGAGAGAAAGAGGAAGATAGAGAGAGAGAGAGAGACTGGAATGCTAGGACCTTCAGCCACTGCAAACAAACTCCAGATGCATGTGCCCCCTTGTGCATATGGCTTATGTGGGTCCTGGGGAATTGAACCTGGGTTCTTTGGCTTTGCAGACAAGTGCCTGAACTGCTAGACCATCTCTCCAGCCCAAGTGCATGATCCGCCTACCTCTGCCTCCCGAATGCTGGGAGTAAAGGCATGTGCCACCATGCCTGGATCAAGTGTATGATTCTTAATGCTAAAAAACTTAGAGCTATGTCAATGTGTTCATTTACTAAAGTGACTAGAGCTTTTGAGGAAAATAATGAATAGCTTTGATTGTTAATTTCAATTGCCCCTTGATTGGCTTAAGGAACTGTGGTAGTTTGAATAGATGGCCCCCAATATATTCAGTGTTTTACTAGTTTGTAGTTTGCATCTGCAGCCACCTGGCTGGAGGCGGTATCACTGGGCAGATCTTAAGGTGAGGTGGTGGGTGTGAGATCTCAATCTAAAGATATACAAAGTGTTCCCAGCTGGAGTTCCTGAAGTGTGCTGTGCTGTGTGGCTTTTAGGCTTGTGCTTCTCTCTCTCTGTGTTTGGTCCTGTGAAAGCAGGCCAGCTTCTTCTGCCATCATGGAACTTCCCTTGAATCTGGAAGCTTCAATAAATCCCTTCTTCCATAACTGTGCCTGGTCTGGACGTTCATCTCAGCGAACCTGAAGCTGTCTGCAATAGGAACACTTAGGGAGTTCATGAGGCACACCTCCAGGCATATACCCAAGGACGTTTCCAGGAAGGATTAACTGATGGGGAAGACCCACACTAAATCTGGGTGGCACCATCCCATGGGTAGAGTCCTGGACTGACTAAAACTGGAAAAGAGGACTAGGGAGATGGCTCAGTCAGTAAAGGGCTTTCCTCACAAGCATGAGGACCTGAGTTCAAGCCCCAGTGGGGTGACATGTGCATATAATCACTGCATGGGACAAGTGGAGACAGGAGTGATTTAAAAAAAAAGAAAGAGAGAGAATTTTATGGTTATTGGAAAGTCTTGTTACGATATAGAACATTACTAGGTCAGTTGGCAAAATTGAATGTTAATTCCCGGTGAAGTCTTTTTTTTTTTTTTTTTTTTTTGAGGTAGGGTTTCGCTCTAGCCCAGGCTGACCTGGAATTCACTATGTAGTCTCAGGGTGGCCTCAAACTCATGGTGATCCTCCTACCTCCGCCTCCCAGTGCTGGGATTAAAGGCGTGCACCATCATGCCTGGCCAGTGAAGTCTTTTGAAAATGAGACAAGAGTCCTGTCTAGGTCACCAACACAAGGCAGTGAAACCAGAGGTAACCTCAATGACAGCGGGCCACATTATCATCTTTGTCAACATGTCTGATGCAGTGTGAGCCCACACAATGAGATATAAAACAAGAACATGATCAGAAGATTGAAATAATCATAATTTTCAGGTGACTTGATTTATATGCCTAAAAGCTCGAAAGGAGCAACCGAAACTATTAGAACTGTAAAGAATTCCAGCAGAAAAGTTGTCAACAAAAAGAACTTGGAAGTAGAGATTCTAGTCACAGTAGTAATGAAATCCAAGGTAACTGGTGTGTGTGTGTGTGTGTGCGTGTGTGTGTGTGGTGGGAGGGACTGAACTCAGAGCTCTGGGCGTGCTAGGCAAGTGCTCTACCACTGAGCTACACCCTGTCTTTTGTCGGATGGTTTTGTCATGTATAACACAATGCTTTAAAGTGTGTATACATTAAGTAATGCTCATATCTAGCTGATTAGGCAGCACATTACCTCACAGTCACGGTCCTTGTGAAAGTACACAGCATGCACGCACCTTGCACACTCTTCTGCTTTACAGTATCCTGTCCTTGGCTGTGGTCACTTTGTGGCACAATAAGTTGTAATGTGTTCCTGCTAGCTAAAAGTGACTGCATCATGTCTGCCATGACCAAATGATTCCTCTTCCAACCCTCTAATCACCTCAGCCTTATCCTCAGCTCTGAGACTCATTTCTTTTTGTTTTATTTTATTTTGCGCGTGTGTGCGTGGTATGTAATGTAAGGTGTGTGGTGTACACGTGTGTGTGTACCAATGATGTCCACACCTTGTGCGATCACTCCTACCACGGAGCTCTGAGAACATCGGGTGTTCTTGTGGATGGCTCATGGGCATACTTCCTTGGGATCACTTTCTCTCAACCCAGAGCTGCTGCTTTGGGGCAGCAAGCCCCAGGGATGCTTTGGTCTCCACTCTCCACAGGGCTGAGTGTGGCCATGTCCAGCTTTTTATGTGGGTGCTGGGGAGTCAAACTTGGGTGGTGTCAACAAGTACTTTCACTCATGGAGCATCTACCCAGCCCTAGATCAGCTTAAGGAAAAACTCTTTGCATCTATCCCTTGTACATGGTACACTGTGTATACAAGGGCATGTTCATACATGTCCACACAACGTGTACACACGGGCATGTTCATACATGTCCACACAATGTGTACACACGGACATGTTCATACATGTCCATACAACGTGTACACATGGACATGTTCATACATGTCCACACAACGTGTACACACGGGCATGTTCATACATGTCCACACAACGTGTACACATGGACATGTTCATACATGTCCACACAACGTGTACACACGGGCATGTTCATACATGTCCACACAACGTGTATACACGGACATGTTCATACATGGGTGTATGATTAGCTAGGCATCTTCCCCCTTTTCCCTTCCAATTAGTTGCCTTTGTTTCCCTGGATAGTTTCACTTCTACTTTCATGCCATACACTCATATGTACATGATTGTATGTATCTATATAAAATCTAAAGCCAGATGTGGTGGCACACACCTCTAATCCCCGCACTTGGGAGGCAGAGGTAGGAGGATCGCCATGAGTTCGAGGTCACCCTGAGACTATATAGTGAATTCCAGGTCAGCCTGAGCCAGAGTGAGACCTTACCTCAAAAAAAAAAAAAAAAAAAAAATCCAGGTGCCACAATATGGTGGTTTGATTCAGGTGTCCCCCATAACCTCAGGTGCTCTGAATGCTGGGTTCCCAGCTGATGGAGATTTGGGAATTAACACCTCCTGGAGGCAGTGTATTGTTGGAGACAGGCTTATGGCTTTTATAGCCAGTTTCCCCTTTCCTGTGTTTGGCACACTCTCCTGTTCCTGTTGTCCACCTTATGTGGGCCAGGGGGTAATGTCCACCCTCTACTCATACCATCATTTCCCCCTGCCATCATGGAGATTCCCCTCGAGTCTATAAGCCAAAATAAGCCTTTTTTTCCCCCCACAAGTTGCTCTTGGTTGGGTGATTTCTACCAGCAATGTGAACCTGACTACAACACACATATAAAAGAAAACATACAATATTTATCTTTCTGAGATTGGCTTAACTTGCTTAAGAGATCATTTTTAAATTTTTGTTTATTTTTACTTATTTATTTGAATGCAACAGACAGAGAGAGAATGGGTGTGTCAGGGCCTCCAGCCACTGAAAACGAACTCCAGATGCATGCGCCTCCTTGTGCATCTGGCTGACGTGGGTACTGGGGAATTGAGCCTTAAACCGGGGTCCTTAGGTTTCACAGACAAGTGCTTAACTGCTAAGCCATCTCTCCAGCCCAGAAGATCATTTTTAAAAATATATTTTATTTATTAATTTATTTACAAGCGGGGAGAGAGAGAAGAGACAGAGAATGGGCATGCCAGGGCCTTAGCTGTTGCAAATGAACTTTGGATGCATGCACCACTTTGTGCATCTGGCTTATGTGGGTTCTAGGGAATTGAACCTGGGCTGTTAGGCTTTGCAGGCAAGCGCCTTAACCATGGAGCCATCTCTCCAGCCAAAAGATCAATTTTTAAAGATGCTATATGTGAGTGAGATCACATGGTGCTTGTCTATGTGAGTGAGATCACACAGTGCTTGTCTTTCTATGATTGGTTTATTTTACTTGACCAAATATCCTTCATGTTCTTGTAAATGGCAAGACTCCTTTTTTCTATGGGTGGATAATATTCCATCCAAATATCATATTTTTTGTATCAAATTATCTCTAATGCTTAGGTTGATCCCATATCTTAGCTATTTAGCACTGTTGTGCACATAATTCTTTGATATATTCATTTTATTTCTTTTAGATATGAACCCAGAAATAGGATTGCTGGATTATATAGTGGCTGTATGTTTAATTTGTTGAGAATAATACTGAATGCAAAAAACCAAAGAAAAAACAACAAAAAAATAAGACTGCAATTCTACAAAGATATGGAAGAAGACAAGGTGCCCATCTTCACCACACTCTACTCAGCATTGTATGGGAAGTCTAGTTCAAGCAATTAATAAATAGACACATCCAATTTGGCAAGGAAGAAGTATGCAGTTGATTTGATCTTTTATATATAGAAAAATCTAAAGGCTCCACCAAAAAAACCGGTTCAAATAAATGATTTCAATAATATTGCAGGGTACAGGGCTGGAGGGATGGCTTAGCGGTTAAGGCGTTTGCCTGCAAAGCCAAAGGACCCAGGTTCAATTCCCCAGGACCCACGTTAGCCAGATGCACAAGGGGGCGCAAGCGTCTGGAGTTCATTTGCAGTGGTTGGAGGCCCCAGCACGCCCTCTCTCTCTCCCTCTTTCTCTGTCAAATAAATAAATAAAAGTAAAATATTTTTAAAAATTGCAGGGTACAAAATTAACACACAAATTTCAGCAACATATCTGGAGACTGACAGCTCACTACGTGAAAAATAAATCAAGAAAAACAATCCCATTTATAATATCTACCAAACCCCTCCACCTGGGAACAAGTTTAACCAAGGAGATGAAAGATCTCTACAATAAAAATTACAAAGTGATGAAAGAAAAGTGAATAAGACCCAAATAAGTGGAAAGATACCTCATGTTCTTAATGTTGTTAAACTGACCATATCACTTAAAGTGACCTATAGGTTCAAACCCCTGTCATAGTACCAGTGGAATTCTTCATTGAAATAGGACAGAATCCTAAAATACACATAAACACATGTAATACACAAATACCCAAGGCATTCAAATCACTCATGAGCAGAAAGAACAAAGTTGGTGATATCACACTGACTTCAAAATTTGCCACAAGGACCGGAGATGATGACTCAGCAGTTGAGGCGCTTGCCTGCAAAGCCTAATAACCCGGGTTCAATTCCCTAGAACCCATGTAATGCCAGATACACAAAGTGGTGCATGCATCTGGAGTTTGTTTGCAGTGGCTAGAGGCTCTGCCATCCCCATTTTCTCCTTCTCTCTTTTTCTCTCTCTCAAATGAATAAATAAATTATATTTTAAAAGAAAAGAAAATCTACTCAAGTGTAAGTCTTGAAGAAAGCTAGAAACTATGAAAGTTCTAGAAACTAAAGCCAGAGAAATGATATATGACACTGACCTGGACAAGGACGTTTTTGGGTAAGACCTCAAGAAACAAAAGCAAAAAATATACAAATAATAGAATTTCACCAAGGTAAAAAGCTTCTCAGAGGAGAAATAAGTCAGCAGAGAAAAGAGATGAGTCACAGAATGGAAGAAAATATTTGTAAACTGTGCATCCAACAAGGGGTTCGTACTGAAAGCACGCCAAGAACCCCAGCAACTGTGCAGCAAAAAGGCAAGTAACTCAACTGAAAAAGGGGGCAAAAGACCTCAACTGACATTTCTCAGAAGAATACATCCAAACATCCAGCACATACATGAAACCTCACAGAGCTTCACTAATCACCAAGAACACAAATCCAAACCACAGTGGGAAATCACCTCACCCCAGTTCTAGTGAGGATGTGGAGAAAAAGCAGCCTTGATGCGTACTTGGCGGGAGTGTAAATTAGTACAGTCACCATGGAAAAACACTAAGAAGGGTTCTCAATTTTTTAAAAAATTCACACCAGCTGTATGCAAATGTTTATAGCTGTACCAGTAATAATCAGCAAAAAATAGAAATGCCCTAAATATTTGCCAACTTATGAATAGATAAATAAAATGTGGTATATCCAATATAGTAAAATATTATTCAGCTATGAAAACCTAGTATATATTCTTTTCTAAAAAAAGTTTTATTTATTTATTAGCAAGGACAGCGACAGAGAGAGAGAGAAAGAGAGAGAGAGAGAGAGAGAGGAGAGAGAGAGAGGGAACACACCCTCCAGGGCCTCTAGCCACTGCAAGGGAACTTGAGGTGCATGTGTGACTGTGCATCTGGCTTTATGTGGGTCCTGGGGAATTGAACCTGTGTTGTTAGGCTTTGCAGGCACATGCCTTAACTGCTGAGCCATCTCTCCAGCCCACGTGTGGGTATGTTCTATAAACGTGAGGAACCTTGAGAACATGTTGGTTGGTGAGACAAGCCATTCACATTCACGAAGGACCACAGCTTGTATGAGTGCAGCTAGACAGGGTATCGAGGATAGGGGAATCCAGAGAGAGAAAGTAGGTAAGTGGTTGCCTGGGGTTGGGGAGGCTGTGGAAAGGGGAGTGAGTAGCTGCTGATGGGTACAGAATCTCTTAGAGGAAAATGAGAAAATGTTCTAAACTTGGCTTTGGCGATAGTTGAACAACTCCGTGAATACACTAAAAACTATTCAACTATACATTCTAAATAGATGAATTATGTAAAATGTCAATAAAGCTGCCATTTTTTTTAAAAAGGGAGAATGTCAGAAGTTTACAACATCGGTTAACAGTTGGGGGAAAAAATATCAGTTTAAATGCTCAAAATAAATCCCCACAAATAAGCTCCAAAAAAAGAAAGCATTTTTCAAACCACGGAATATTTTGAGACGGAATCCGGTGCTTCCAAGTGTCGCGTTGCAACAGTGGGGACACAGCACAGGCATTGACAGGCAGGGCGCGCCTGTCACCTCCGCCAGGCCACTCGCTGGCTGCAGGAGCGGGGCATGTGGCTTTTCCCCTCAGGGCCTCCAGTCTCTCTGTTGTCATGGAGGAATAAATTTAAGATGAGTGAGGGCTTGCAAGTGGTCTCTGCCTGATTCAGGGAAGATCTTAGAGGAGTTCATAGTCGTCTATCTTCCGTGTGGTAGCGTATGGTCAGAGTTTGGCACTTAGGGAAGCACATACTGGTGGTGCATCTGTGTGGACCGGGGAAGATAAGGGATGTTCTCCCTTTGCAGGACCAAGGAACCTTCATAGAAAGCAAGTTAAGCTGGGCATGGTGCTAGAGACTGTTCTCTCTGCTCTTAGGAAGTAGAGACAGGAGGATCAGAAGTCAAGGTCATCCTCAGCTACATAGCTCATTTTAGGCCAACCTAGGCTGCATGACTCTGTCTCAAAAAACAAAGCAGGGCTACAGAGATTGCTCAGTGGATAAGGCACTTGCCTGTAAAGCCTAAGGACCCAGGTTCAATTCCCCAGTACCCACATAAAGCCAGATGTACAAGGCAGTACATGTGTCTGGAGTTCCTTAGCAGTGGCTAGAGGCCTATTTGCGTTCTCCCTGTCTCTCTCTCTCTTTCAAATAATAAATAAAATACTTTAAAAAAATTTTATTTTTACTTATTTGACAGAGAAAGGGGGGGGGGGGAGGAGAGAATAGGCACGCCAGGGCCTCCAGCCACTGCTAAGGAACTCCAGATGTGTGTGCCCCCTTGTGCATGTGGTTAACATGGATCCTGGGGAATTGAACCTGGGTCCTTTGGCTTTGTAGGGAAATGCCTTAACTGCTAAGCCATCCCTCCAACCCAATAAAATACGTTTTATAAAAGAAGATCTGGGGCTGGAGAGATGGCCTAGCAATTAAGTCGCTTGAGTGCAAAGTCAAAGGACCTAGGTTTGATTCCCCAGGACCCATGCAAGCCAGATGCACAAGGTGCTGCATGCAACTGGGGTTCATTTGCAGCAGCTGAAGGCCTTGCTGTGCCCATTCTCTCTCTTGATATCTGCCTCTTCTCTCTCTCTCAAAGACACACAATACAATAAAATAAAAAGTTTTAAAAAAGCAGATCAGCAATAGAGCCTCCAGAACCCCTTCCATGGTGTTCAACGCCCTGAGAATTCCCTGGCAGGTGACACCGGGCTCTTCCCCTGGCTCCCCTCACTCCCACCCAGCACTGGAACAGCACATGCGCAGCAGGTCCCTCCTTCTTCCCAGGCTGCCCTCCAAGATGTGCTTGGAGAGATGCCCTCCTAGGTAGTCGAATGAGGCAGCTCCTTCTCTGGAAATAAGACAGCAAAAATGGAGCAGAAGCATTTACCAAAAATGGCAGCGTTCACCTTGGCTGTGTGGCTTCATGACCTCTGCTCTCTGGTTTTAATTAGTCAGCTTGGCCTCATCTTTGAAGCTGTTTTAAGTTGAATCCATGCAACCTCTTCGGGCAAGGAGCAAAGCCCCTCCCCCCCCAGGAGTTATGCTGACTGGGGAAGAAGCGAGACCCCTAGGTCCTCCCCACGTGTCTCACCGGTTCTGGAGTAGGCAGCAGCATGTCTAGGGAACTCTTCCATATTTCTAACACCAAAACAAACCTTAGGAAGATTCAGAAAGTGCTCATATTAAGTAAGCGTACAGACGGCTGGGTGTTTACAAACTGAACAAGCGTGTGCAATCCGAGTGAGATTGCAAAGGAGTCTGTGGCTGCCACTCCAGAAAGCTTCCCAGCGCCCCCGTCCTGCCCCCCTGGGGGATAAGTGGCTAACAACAGCATGGATGTGTGTGCTTGGGGACTTGATGGAAGGGGGTTCTCAGGGGCTCTTCGGTGCCTGGCTTCTGTCTCAACATTAGGCATGTGTGATTCAGCCATGTTGATATGTGCATTGCTTGCATTGTTGAACTTGGTCCCCGTGTTCTGATCAGACCCCAGGGTCCTGTCACACACAGCGCCAATTAATCTCCCTTCCCCCACTTGTGACACTGTTGTGGACTTAAAGAACAATGACAATGACCCAGAAGATGGTGACGGGAGAGGGGCTGAGGTTCAGACCCGGCATGCCTCCCATCTCCTGGAGAGGAGCAAGGCTGGAACTTTCCACTGAGCGCCTTTGCTCCTCAAGCCAACCCGGGACTGGGTGTGTGGCAGGGGCCATTACAGGTTCCATCTGAAGCTCGGAGGCACTTAAGGACCTTGTCTAAGCTCATATGGTTGTGCTGAGGCAGCAGCACTGGAGCCCAAGTTTCAGAGGCCACACAGGGGAGGGAGAGGAGACCCTTCTGCAAAAGGTGCTCCTGACAAAGAGAAAGGTCAGGGGCAGCAACCACAGGAGCGGACATGGCCAGAGAACATCAGGCTGCCCAGCTTCCTCTGCTGTGGTGGATTGGAGGCAAAATATCCCCCATAGCTTCATGTGTTTGTGATTAAGCCTCATACTTCTTCCCCTGCCAGGGCAACCTTTGGAGGACGGAGCCTTGCCGGAGGAGGTGTGTTGCTGGGCGTGGGCCTCAAGGTTCCTTAGTCCAGTCCCATTGGGTGCAGAGCTGGCTTGCCCTTGCTGCCTCCTGGCTGCTTCCTGCGGAGATGTGGTACTCTGGCTTCCTCCTTGAAAGCCGTGTTTTCCCTGCTATAATATTTCTGCTAAAGGCAGAAATATCATTTTTTCCTTCCATAAGCTGCTTCTGGTTTGGTGTTTGATCTCACTGACCAGAAGGTAACATCTGCTCGGCAAGCCCCTCCCTGCACACTAGGAAAACTTCCAAAGGGAACCCTGGGCAATTTAGTGGGGCGGGGCTCAAGGCAGGTACAGATGTCCCCCACACTTAGTGAATGGTGGTGAGAGAGAGGGGCAGGTGGTCTCGTGCCCCTGTGGGGTGGGTCTGCTCCCTTCCTCTCATGTCTAAGTCCAGGACCCCTGAGACTGGACGAGTAGAGAGGTGTCCCCCTCAGTGTGCCCTGGCAGGACTTGGCACAGGGGTCAGGTCTCCTTGAGTGTCTGGGTAGACTCTGCCCTCACTCAGCTCAGAGACTGCCTTGGCCTGGTTGCTCAGGACCCAGCAGAGCCAGAATAAAGGAATGTCCTAACCTAACCCTCATGAGTGTACTCTTCCTCTGGCCTCTTTCTCTTCTGGAAGCTTCTGTCTATTCACTGGCAATGTGAGGATTAAGCGAGATCATGAGCTTCATCGTGTGGACAAGCCATAAACTTCTCTGAGGCTGCTTATTTTTTTCCCCTTCTCTCTTTGTAGTTAAACCAATGTTTTACTTATTTAAATGGATTTTACTTTTCAGTGTAGAAAAAAAAAACAGGGATCATAAAATGTATAGAATGCTTGCTACAAAAATTAGATGTAGCCAGCATGCCTTTAAATCCCAGCACTCAGGAGGCTGAGGTAGGAGGATTGCTCTGAGTTTGCGGCCAGCCTAAGACTACATAGTGAATTCCAGGCCAGCCTGGGCTAGAGTGAGAACCTACCTCGAAAAAAATAATTCAGGTGTAGTTTGAGAAAATAAATTGAAGAATGAGTCCCATTCCACCCTGTTTCATCTTCCCTACCAGTACATCCCTGGAGGGAAATCTATGTCTTGTCTCAGGGGCTGGCTGATGGTGCTTTGAGAACCTGTACCCTCAGGGTCTCACACAGCCTAAGCTGGTCTGGAACTCACTATGTAGCCCAGGCTGGCCTCAAACTCTGCTCCATCATCCTGCTTTAGCTTCTCACATGCTGAGATTACAAACCTGAGCCATCAGGATTTTTTGTCAATCTTGCATTTAAAAAATATTTTTATTTATTTATTTATTTATTTGACAGAGAGAGAGAGAGAGAATAAATGGGTACGTAAGGGCCTCCAACCACTGCAAGCGAACTCCAGATGCGTGTGCCTCCTTTGTGCATCTGGCTAATAATGTAGGTCTTGGGGAATCGAACCTGGGTCCTTTGGCTTTGCAGGCAAACACCTTAACTGTTAAGCCAGCCCTCCAGCCCATTCTTGAGTTTTGAAAGCAAAGTTGTGAGCGTGCAGTGGGGTTTGCCGAGCCTCTTCCATGTGTCCCACCCTTAGACAGGTTGTGAGCCATGCGAGGGGTGAGCTGGGGCCGGAACCCCAGCTGAGGGCCGGCGTTCCCAGAGCACAGCCCTCGGCAAGCTCTATTCGGGCCTGTGGGCCAGGTTTGCTGTCCCTGCCAGAGACGGGAGGTTCAGGTTCACCAAGTGCCCCGTCGCAGGAAAGCAGACACTGCAATGGACAGCAGTCTTCCCATAGGCCTGTGTGCGGGGTGCTGGCTCCCTGCACTGGCCCTGTGGGGCTCTGGTAGGGGCAGTTTGCTTGTGAGTTGCTGTGAGCTCACACACCAGGGCACATCCAAAGAGACTTATAAAGAGGCCTGACAATGGCAGGGGCAGTATTGGTGATCTGGTCTGTCAGGACTGCCGGATAAAATGCCACAGGACTGGGTTGCTTCAACAGCAGACCGTTATGGTCTCCGGGCTCTGGAGGCGGAGTCTGGGGTAAGGGAGTTAGCGTGGGCAGGCCCCTTTGCCCTGGGGCCTCACCTAGTCTTTCCTCACTGGGTGCATGGGGGTGGGGGTGTTTTCTCTCCCTTAGTTTAGGAGGGTGCTGTTAACATCACGTGTGCTTATCCTCCTGAATTCATCTAACCCTAGACACCCCTAAAGACAACCATCTCCATGACTACCTCATTGGGGGTTCGGGCTTCAGCATGTGAGGTTTTTTTTTCTTTCTTTTTTTGGTTTTTCAAGGTAGGGTCTCACTCAAGCCCAGGCTGACATGGAGTTCACTATGTAGTCTCAGGGTGCGATGATCCTCCTCCCTCTGCCTCCTGGGTACTGGGATTAAAGGCATGCACCACCACGCCTGCTGAGCTATGAATTTTGACAAATGTTTAGTCCAGAATAATTTGAAAAAGAATGAAGCTGTTATTTTGCACTCCAGCTTGGGGGATTTGATTTCTCAGGTGCTGGAAACTGGTGTTTGCAGCAGAACAGACATCCTTCTTCCCTGATCGCAAACCCTTCCTAGGGAGTTTGTACATCTTTAACCCTGGAATGAGGCAGGCTTCCTGGGAGCCATGGTCCTCAGCTCACTGACCATAGTCAGAGTAGAGTGGACCTCAGACCTCAGAAGAAGCAGCCAGAGGCTGAACAGCCGCCCCTGAGTACTGCTTTAGGACAGGGGTGAGGCAGAAGGCAACTTCCGAAGTAATGCATCCTGCTGGCCTCCCTTTCCTTCTGGAATCTTCTCATCAATATAGTCCTGGAAGCATTCCGAGTGCCTTGCTAGGTCTTGGTATGCACAGAGAGGAGTGGGGGAGGGGACAGTGATGGAACAGAATACTGGAGCTACAAGAGGGAAACCAAGACAGAGAGACTAGAATTTCTGATCGGATTTAACTGAGTAAGTTATTCATGAAAAAGGCTTTATTTTATTTATTTATTTATTGTTGAGCAAGCTATGATGGCAGGTGAATAGGACAGCTATGATTTATTTTGGCATCTCTCATCTAAAATAGTCACAGGATTTGGGCAGACTCTAGACAGTCTGTCCTTCTTCCAGGGTATGGGATTTTTTTTTTTTTGGAGCATGTGAGTGCAGTATGTGTCATATATATGTATGAATGCACGTGCTGTATGCATGTATGGTGCAGATGTGCATGCCCCATGCACACACGTGTGGAAGCCAGAGGAAGATGTTGGATGGCCTCCACTCCTCTGCTGCTTCCCCCCAAGACGGTCTCTCACCAAACGTGGGCTTGTTGGGTTTTGGTTAGACTATTTGACCAGAGAGAGAGGGTGATGCTCCTGTCTCTGGCTCCCTGGGACCTGGGATCATAGGCCTGTGTAGTCATGTCTGGCTTTGTACAGGAACACAGAGGACCAAACTCAGGTCTTCATGCTTACACAGCAAGGACTCCTACCCCCTGAGTCATCTCCCGAGAGGTGCAGGATTTTTAACCCATGGCTGCAAGCTGCCTTTATGAGGAGGTACACTGGTCAAATATTCAAAAATTAAGTTACGTATTTTAGGTGTTCTAGAAAAATTCTAATTAGCACATCAAACCTGAGACGCCACAAATATTAATGCTCTAGATGCAACTAAATAAAGCGAATCACTGGGAAGTCTTAACAGCTACAGGTGGCACAGGGAAGTGTTAAAATTGAACATGAAAAGTAAATGATTGATATTCTGGAATGTGCAAAAGAACAGGGGAAAGCCACAGTGAAAGCAAAAGAACAGGGGAAAGCCACAGTGAAAGCAACATGGAAGTGCTTCTCAAAATGGAGGTGGGAGGTTGTCTGCAAGCAGGGTCCCCTCTACTCCACGGCCCTGGCATTGCCACACCCAACCAGATAAATGCATTGTGCCAGAGGTTCAGGATGCGTGCCCAGTGCTTGGTTCGGCAGAACATGTACTAAAATAAGATGCATGCCCAGAAGTTATGGGACTAATGTTTTGTGAATATGTTCATTCTATCGATGCATTCTTTTTTCTGCACATCCATTGAAGTTTCATGTCAGTGAAACACTACTGCATTGTCTTGGGAGGAGACTGTGTGTGTGCCTGTGGACTCGTGTGTGCTGGTGTGTGTGTGCACATGCAGGGGCTTCTGTATTTTACCGAGGCAGGCTCTCTCATTTGAGCCTACAGCTCACAGACTTGGTTGCTTTAGCTATCTAGCTCGCTCTGGGGATCCCCTGGGACTACAGCCGCACACTACCGTGCCCACCCAGCATTTAAGTGAGTGCTGGGATCTGAGCTCTGGTCCTCACGCTTGCTCGCACAGCGAGTGCTTTGCAGCTGGCCTTGCCTGCACCTCTTAGGAAGCAGAGCTTCTGGTAAGAGGCGCAGGATGCTGGCCGCTTGCTGCAGTCACCTTCTCGTTGCTGGGACAAGACAGACGACTAAACATGGCTGCTGGGGAAGAAAGGGTTTATCTCAGCTTCTAGTCTCAAGGGGGAGTTTCACCCTGGTGGGGAATGCATGGCAGAGCAGAGGCTGGGCATTGCATCTTATCAGAGCAGCTGGGAGGGAATAGCATGAGTGAATGAGCTAGGAATCCGCAGGAGGGCTGGACTAATCAGCCTCAAGGTCCGTCCCATGGCTCATCTCCTTTAGCAAGGCTCCACTCTCAGATTGCTAGGGACCAAGCTTTCAAAGCACACGAGTCTATGGGTAACACTTTGCATTCAAACTACCACATTCCACCCCTGGTTCCCATAGATTTATGACCAGTTCATGATTAAAAAAAAAATGCATTCATTTTAAAAGTCCCCATTGTCTTTGCTGATCCAAACCCTATTAAAAAATATCTAAAGTCAAGGCAGGTGTGGTGGTGCAGGTCTTTAATTCCAGCACTTGGGAGGCAGAGGTGGGAGGATTGCCGAGAGTTCGAGGTCACCCTGAGACTCCATAGTGAATAATTCCAGGTCAGCCTGAGCTAGAGTGAGACCTTACCTTGAAAAAAAAAAAATCTAAAGTCTTTTCTGAAACTCAAGACAATCTCTTAACTATGAGCCCTGTATAATCGCAACACAAGTTAAATACTTCCAACACACACTGGGGCAGAGTAAATATTCCCATTTCAAAAAGGTGTAGCAGTGAAGGATGGACAGACCAATGCAAGACAGAAAGCGAGCAGCTTTCTGCAGCTCCATGTTGGGCACCTGGGGCTTGTGATGAGAGGGCTTCTCAGCAGCTCTGCCCTTCCAGCCTCGGGGGCTATCCCATAATCCTGGCACCTCCAACATCCTGGAATCTCCACTACCACCCACGGTTCATCTCCACAGCTGTGCAATGGCCTCACAGGGACTCCTTGCTGGGACCTCAAACCCCGGCTCACATTTTCAGAACTATGTGTACTTCATGACTATCTTTCTGGCATCATAATGCCTCCAAAACCAGTGTCAGGTGGGCTACATTGCCAAATGTGTAAAACCAGGGGGGAATAAACCATGATGAGCAGGAAACTAATTCCACATTATTCCTCCAGGCCCTCTACTCTCTAAAGAACCATCGCTCCTCAGATTGCCCCAATGCAGAGTGCCTGGCACATCCTCGGTGGAGAGATATCTCTTAGACAATGGCAGATGAACTGACTGCAGTTTTTGTGTCTGGGATCCAAACATGCTCATATTTTTTCCTGTGGCACACTTAACAGTTTTCACATCCTTCTGCTTTGTATTTTCCTCTGCTAAATACACAAGTCAATTGGTCTCAAATTTAACTTTGCTCAAGTCCAATGACATAGGAAGAACAGCTAGACTCTTTGCCAGAACATCACATCATCTGCCTCTAGCCCAGTCCCAACCGAGTCCTTTCTTCCCCTCTGAGACCCCACAAGCTGAGCCTTCATAGTCCACAGTTCTCTCTGCATTTAGGTCTTTCAAACTCTCACCAGAATAGCTCATCAAGCATACTCAGAGCATCACAAAGATCTCTAGACCTAAGTTCCAAATCCTTCTGCATTCCTCCCACAAATCAGTTCCAAAAGGCGAAAAGCTGCTTGGTCAGGTTTCTAGCGGCAATGGCCTCACTCTCAGTACCACCTTCTCATTGCTGGGACAAAACAGCCAACCAAACGCAGAAGACAGAGGGGAAGGTTTATTTTGGTTTACAGTCTTGAGAGGAAGTTTCATCATGGCGCAGGAAGCATGACAGAACAGAGGCTGGCCATCACATCTTGCTATGTCAGCAGGGAGGAAGCAGCAAGAATGGGTGAACTATGAACACCTGGTAAAGCTGTTCTCCTACACCTCTAGCCAACCCCTGTTATACACCTCTTCTGGCAAGTCTCCGCCTCTCAAATTGCCACCAGCTGGGGACCAGGCATTCAGAGCTTGTGAGGTTATGGGAGGAGACGGTTTACATTAGGAGCACCACAGTGCTTGCACATTTCCAGGGTGAGGGGTGTGGCTTGCATCAAGCCCCCGGAGGGCAGAGAGCCACTGTTCTTGTAGTTAACTGTTGTACGCTCTAGTGGCAGGTAACTAAGCCCTCTGGAAGGCTAGGAAGTTGCGTCTAGAATGTTCAAATTATTCCGGCATGTGTTTGGGTCCTCCCTCTGCTTGGGGACTCACCTGGTGGCTGCCCTGGCCTTTATTCTCCACCCACCAGTAGCACCGGCTCTCTGCCTGTGGCCTCCACCCTGACCTCATTCTGGGCTCTGACTTCTCACTCTCTGCCCCTTTGATCTTGCCTTTCACCCACCCCAAGAGGGGCTGGGCAATGGCTTTTGGCTTTGGTTGAGCCTCGGGTTTTCACCATAAAGTGCCAGCCCTGACTGCTCACCTCCTCCTCGCCATCCTCCACAGTGTCTCCTAAGAGGGACTTGGCCTCATTCATCTCTGGGCTAGCCTGAGCAACCCCTTCATGTACAAACCTACCTGCCTGGCCCACTCCGCCCAAGTCCATCAACATATTCTTTCCTCCATTGGCTCCTGGCTCTACCCAGAAAATATTCTCTGAATTCTCACCTCCTAAGGCTGGGTCTTAGGCAGACAAAGTTGCTAAGGCCTGGCTCAAAGTAGCAATAGGCAAACAGGCCAGACAGTCACCATCTGACATGCAAGTGCCAAGCGAAGGCCTCCTCAGGTGGCAGCAGGTCCTCCAGGAGCTGAGGTAGAGCCCAGGTTATGCCCTGAACTCTACACACACACAGTACATGCTTAAACTACATTATCAAATGCCAGAGCTGTGCCCCAGGGTCCGGTTTGTTGCTCCAACTTGGCCACCACGGTTGCCTCTGGGACCAGGATTTAATTATGATGGTATTTTCTGGCCTCTTTGCTCGGGTGAATGCATGCAGACAGGTGTCACAGTTGACTCACAGTCAGTGTGCAAGATGGGCTGGTCAGCAAAGCCAAGTTCATTTTCCCAGCAGGTGCCCTTTGCTCTCTGCAGTGACAGGAAGCCTCCAGTCTCTCCTCGCCCTGCTGACCTTGTCTCAAAGGCCCTCCAGGAAAGCTGGAGGTATGGAGGAGGAACTCTGTAGCCTCCCACATCCATAGTCCAACCCCTGCCCACTGCCTCTTCCTCCTTCTTTTCATCATCCTTGTGTCTCCAGTCCTGAGGACCCCTTCCACACCAACCCCATTTCACCTGCCCTTTCTCTTCCTTGGCATCTTGCCATCTGTGCATTCCGTTAGAATAGCCTAGGCCCTGTGGGCAGTGTGCGTCCTCAGGCCCTGTCTAGCCCCGTTCAGCTTGTCAGCCTTAACTCAGAGGAACACACGTTTTAGCCCTGGAGACCCGCACAGCCCTGCAGGCACCAGGACCCTCTTCTCCTCTTAGACGCCAGGGTGGGCGCTCATCAGGACCAGGCAGAAAAGCCCAGAAAATGGGCAAGCCCCGGGTCCTTTGAAATCAAGCACGTGGCATGCCATGCCTTTGCTGACAACTTTTCAAATGCAAATGGAACTCAAATGCCTTCCTCAGACCCTACCTGGCCCTGCTTTCTTCCTCCCCCCCCCCCCCATCCTCCACCACTGTCTTTCTGGCCGAGGCTGGCTCCACGCCAGGCTTTCCTAGGCAGCTCTGGGGGCTCTAGTCATGGCTGCTCAGTGGGGGTGGAGGAGGAGCTTTCTCCCAGCCCCGTCCCTGGAGCCAGAGCCTCGTATTACTGCGTTCTGGGTACTGATATGTCTGTCAGCTCCCACCTGTGATTGTGCCAGGGTTCTGCCAACAGTGACTCCCGACCCCAGGACCTGGGCTGTGGGCCCACGTGCTCCCGGCAAAGGCCTGCTGCTGCTTTGCCCCTTCACAGCCTTTCAGCTGCCACCATGCCCCGGACGTGCAAGTGGATGGCTCTCCTTAGGGCAGTCAGGGTCCATGCCAGGAGCAGTGCAGGCTTCACCTTGTGACAGACTCTCAGGATCATTCGCCAAGGCAGGACGGGCTGGCCAAGGGTAGTTTCAAGGTCAGGGAACTCAGACCTCTGCCACGTAGATCAGACTTTGCAGTTTGTGACAGGTAACACCTTCCCATCCTTGACCCACTAGAGTGTCTGGAAACGGCTCTGCCAGTCTTTGCCATTTAAAGATGAGGAGGGCTGGGGGGATGGCTTAGCGGTTAAGGTGTTTGCCTGCAAAGCCTAAAGGACCCAGGTTCGATTCCCCAGGACCCACGTTAGCCAGATACACAAGGGGGTGCATGTGTCTGGAGTTTGTTTGCAGTGGCAGGAGGCCCTGGTGTGCCCATTCTCTCTCTCTCTCCCTCCCTCTTTCTCTGTCAAATAAATAAATAAAATATTTTTAAAAACAGCAGGTGGAATTGATCTAGCATGGGTCAACCAAAGTTAAAAATAGGTATCTGTTTAAACATGGGTGTTATAGGAAGTTTATTGCAAATGAAATGACATTGCATTTTACGTTTTGCTATTGATTGTGTAGTTTGAGGCAATTAACAAGTTTCAAAGGCTGATACATCACTTCCAAAATGTATCTGCAAGTGAAATTTAAGAAACTCTGCTATCTCCTGGTTTAGTTTTATTGCCTATTCAACTCCAAAATTGCACACATCCTGGTACCTGGGACCTATGGCTCTGTAAGCTTACATGGCAAAGGGGCCCTGAAGATGGGGCAAAGCCAGGGCTCTCAAGATAGGAGAGGGTGCTGGGCTATCCAGGTGGGTCTGATATAATGCAGGGTCCTTAGCAGCGGGAGGTCGGAAGTGCACAGAGACTGGGAGCTGTAAGAGGCCTGAGCCAAGGACAGTGAGTGGACAGCCCCTAGGAGGTGGATTCACCTCTAGAATTTCTCAGAAGACTGCCCCATCCCAGACTTGATTTGAGCCCAGAAAGATCCACTTTGGACTTCTGTCTTCCAGAGTGGAGACACGACACATTTGTATTATTTTAACCTATTGGTCTGTAACAATTTGTTACAGCAGCAGTGGAGAGCTCATACACGTGTCCTACTGTTAGAGCATAAAATCAACCGAGCTCACCACTGCTACTCTTCCAAATTCCAGCCGACATTTACCAAGCTAGGTTTTTAAGTTTTTGGTGTGTCTGGACTTAGCTGGGGGGGGGAGGGGGGATTGCCTCATTTATCAAAAATATTATTTTGTTTGTTTTTTCAAGGTAGAGTCTTCCTCTAACCCAAGCTGATGTGGAATTCACCAAGTAGTCTCAGGCTGGCCTCAAACTCACAGTGATCCTCCTACTTCTGCCTCCCAAGTGCTGGGATTAAAGGCCTGCGCCACCACAACTGGTTAAAAATATTCCTTACTGGAGGAAAGCTATCACTGGGTCCAACGTGCTGATACCTCAAGGGAGAGCTGGGGCATATGAGAGCCAGGGCTTGAGCAGGATCCTGGGAAGAGGGTCTCCCAGCCAGCCAGGCCCTGGGGCTCGGAGCTGCTCCGTGGGTTCTTAGTTGTCTTGGTAGTCGAGGGTTCTGTGCTCAGTCATGTCCAGTGTTCAATCCACTATGTGACTGACAAATCCTCTCCCGCTGTTTTAAATGAACACATTGAAAAGGTGATCTGTTCTTTTTCTCAGGGTCTATCAGGTAAACAATCATCAAAATTCTGATTGTCAAGTGCTTCCCAGTCTCACTAACACTCGGGGTAATTCTGCATCATTGCTTGCAACTGTCCTTGTCCTATTTGCCCCATTTTTTTAAACAGAAAGCTCAGAGATGTGAACTGACTTATTCAAGGTCACCCAGCCCGTGGGGGATGAGTCTGGATTCAAATCGAGGCTCCCTGGCTCTGGCAAGGTGGCTCAGAGCCTGATTCCTCAACGGTTCCTCAGCACATCTAATTTAAAACTCACAAACTTTCCCAAGCAACGGCCTTAAAAGATGATAGAGAATTCAGGAGCACAAGGCCGTGAGCCCTGGGTGTGTGGGAGGACAACTTGGGTGTCCACAGCTGATGCCCACCAGGCAATTCAGAGTCCAGCCCCCGCTCCCTCTGGGTCATGGGATTGCAGCAGAGCCAGGATACCTGAGAAAGCGCAGGAGGGGAGAAGGACCTAAGCAAGGGTCTCACCCAGTGGGACCTCAGTGCTACTGTTCATGTAAGATTCTCATCAATGGCCCATGCCACTTCATTTTGGCAGTTTCTATGATATTTCCCCAATGAGTACAGGGGTCAGCTATGTTTCCCCAAACACAGCCTGGTAAGCTTGAGTTTCTTTGAGCACCAACCCAGCTTCATTTGGAGCCTGTATCAGGAACTGTTTCTTGCCCTTGTCTAGGAACTTAAGCTAGCAGATTGCAAGGAATGTTGCTTTTGCCTCAGAAGCTGCCCCCAAAGAGTCCAGAAGTCCATGGAAGGCCACAGGACACCGCCCTAATAATCCTGGGTGCTAGAAAGACTTGCCTCTGGGCCAGACTCCCTTTTACATCCAGAAACAAAAGAACCCAAGAATCCCTGGATGGTTCAAAGCGAACTTCCTAAAAAGGAACTCTGCAGAAAAGAAGGCTTCTGTGGGACGAGGGGGCGTCACCCAGGGATGTTTTTGTCACTCAGCGGAGAGCAAAACAAGGCTTATAGCATCATGAGCTCCTGTGCTCCCTTCTAAAACCTGAAAAGACTTGGAAGATGTCTGCTGGATGGGCGGGAATCTCGGATGCAGTAGGAGTAGGAAATCGCTTATCTGGACAACAGTAAAGGCGGAGGAAGTCGCTGGGGGCCTGACATGCGGGCGGGAGCGCGGGAGAGCGTCTGGGGGCGGGGCCACGCTGAGGGCCTCCTTGCTGATTGGCTGAGAGAAGGGGTCCCCAGGGTACTGTGGTGAGGACCCAACAGTGCCAGCGGGTTGCAGTTGAGTGGTACTGCCCAAGTCAGCTGCTGGGGACTGAGCCTTGCCGCTTCAGGATGGGACCCGGAGTCCCTCCTCACCCTTGCTGGTCCCTGCCCCAGAGCGTCCCTTGTCCCTTTTCAGGCCCTGTCCAAATGGCTTGTCCTTCCGGAGAGCCTGTGTTTTGAAGTCGACCTCTGATGGGAGACGCACTCATTAGATACTGAACTAGCGCCTTGTTTTTAGGCTCCTTCGGAGTCTGGGTAATGGATGGTCAGGGCTCCTGGCAGAGGGAGACCCCGTTGCATGGAACACCAGCCAGTGGCAAAGGGGCCTGAGGCAAAGCTAGCCTGCTGGGTATGGGAGGGGTCGGCTCCCCGTGAGGCTTGTTGGCCCCACATGCAGACCCCACCCTGACCACGAACCCAAATGGGCAAGAGCACGCCTCCACCTTACGCCTGCTCCAGTGCCCACGGCATCCTTTCCCAGGATTTTGCTTCCCCTGTGAGCCCCCTGTCCTACCTTTTAGGACCCCTTGTGCCTGGGAACTTGAAACATTCAACTTGAGTGAGTGTGGGAAAATGGAACCTTATTTTCAAGTTTGAGGGTCTTATTTATAGAGTATATAACTGTACCCATCAGCTTTCCTCCTGCTACTGCAAGATAATTACTAAATGAGACTAAATGATAATTACCAAATAATATTTAGTCATTACTAAGCTCAAAGACTCCCTCCTCCATGCAGGCCCTGCTGACATTCCCTGGACAGCCTCTACCTCTTCATTGGAACACTGTTTTTTTTTTTTTTTTTCCTACTCCAAAGATTAGGTGAGTAGAGGTAAGAAAGAATGAGACATGGTCCTGGCCAGGCTCAGAGATCCTTAATCAACCGTCGATCTATTTCCCAAAGGAATCTCACCAAGGGACATTCTGGCAAATCACTCATTCGAACTCTTAAGGTACATCATCCAGGGAACTGGGCCGCCAGACTGCGGCCACTTGTAGGAAGTGGGGACAGGCTAGCAGCTTCCTTCGACATTCCCTCCAGCTCAGAGGCAGAATTTCAGCCCATGGCCGGACCTCTCCAAAAGTGGACAGATTGGCCAATGTCCAGCAGCCGCCTTTCCAGAACTATGGGGGGGTTATCAGAGATGAACCCCACTCAGCTTGACCCAAACCCCTCTCAGCTTGGTGACCCAGTTGCCGTTCTTGCAGTGAAGCCATGCCCTGAACTCTGCTCATGATGGGCTTCAGGTAGCCTCCAGCTCAGCACTGCTTCATCCAGACCCTCTGTCACCCTGAAGGCACCGTCATCCCCACTGTGTCTCAAGACCCACTTCCAAACCTTGTAAGTATAGGTGCTCCGAAGTTCCGAGATAATAAGGAAAAAAATTGGGGTGGTGATACGGGGGACCTTCAGGGAACTAGAACATAGTCTTCTTCTTCTTTTTTTTTTTTTTTTGAGGCAAGTCCAACAGACTGGTCTTTTTTTTATGAGAGAGAGAGAGAGAGACAAAGAGAGAGAGAGAGAGAGAGGAGAGAGAACTGGCTTACCAGTGCCTTTAGCCACTGCAATTGAACTCCAGAGGCATGTGCCCCCTTGTGCACATGTGCAACCTTGAACACTTGCGTCACTGTGCGTCTGGCTTACATGAGACCTGGAGAGTAGAACATGAGTCCTTAGGCTTTGCAGGCAAGTACCTTAACTGCTAAGCCATCTCTCCAGCTTCCCCCTTTTTTTGAGATGAGGTCTCCCTTGGTACCCCAGCGTTGCCTCAAACTTGTGTCAGTCCTCTACCTCAATACTGTGAGTGCCAGGGTTAGGGGCATGCAGTGCTTCTCCCTGTCAGTGTAGATTCCTTACTCAGGAAGGCAATGGGCTCAGAGGAGATGGAATGTCTGATGCAGGGCCGGCAGGCTCACTGGCTTTTGGGGACAAACAGGAGCTCCTGTGTCCATGGGTGGACCCAGCAAGGCTGGGTGGCTAGATTTAGCTTCGTTGAGAAGTCTGGGCAGCCTCTCAAGTTTGGGCTGGGTGGATCAACCCACTAGTGAGCTTTGTGGCCAAGGCCAGAGTCTCTGCAGGCAAAACGAAGTTGGCAAAAAAAAATAAAAATTAAAAATCGTCACCCTCGATGCCAGGGGTGCTGCTGGCTTCCTCATAAGGACCCCCTCCTAGGGGTGGAGTTCAAGACACTCAGGGCTCAGGGAAGGGTGGGTGGCGAGTGCTGTTGGGGAGACAGCTTGTTGTGTACTTTCAGAGACCAGAAAGTTGGAGGGACATTCCTTCAGAGGTGCTGGCTTTGCTTTCTGAGGCTAAGCAGCACCAAAGCCCGGACAAAGATGTGAGCAGAAATGAGGAAGACAGGGAAACCTGAGTGGAAAACAGACACAGGGGAGGGGGAAAACACCAACAGAGTCTTCTCGTTTGTCTTGTTGCACTAAGATGACCATCTTCTAAGTCAGCTCCAGGGGGTAGGAGACAGACCCTGAGGACAATCAACACCTACCAAAGCAGAGATCCAGAGGCTCCTAAGAGCTCATTACTGAAGCAGACTTAAAACTCACCCACCACGGCTCAGGGAATTTTGTGGAAGAAGGGTGGGGGGAAGATTGTAAGAGCCACAGGTTGAGCCTTCATGTCCAGAGACCTTCCCTTGCCCCAAAATAACTGACTGCTGCTCCCACAAGACATAACCCACAACCCCATGGAGAATACCTGCAACCCCACTGAGGAGGGTCCGCAGCGGAATGCGGGTAGGGATGAGGGAAAAGAGGGTTCCAACACATGACATATCCATATGAAAAATATTGTTAATAATACCTATTATTATATATTATTATATATAATATATGGCATATATGATATATGTATTATTAATAGCTATTATTATTCAATTTAAAAAAGATAACCATCTTCCTGAGAGAAGACAAGATGTTGGTCCCCAGACAGCACAGTCGAAACAACACGAATCCCAAGTTCCAGCTCCACACAGCCGCCAGCTGTGTGAATGTCCTAAATATTGATCCACATAATAATATAAGAAAATAAGAACCTTCCGCAGCCAAGAAAACTGTCCCCAACGGAGTCATACATGCTTTGGCTTCATGCCCACCCAGGCACAAATCTCAAACATTCTGAGGTCCAGTAGGGTCTCTTGTCCTGAAATGGCCCCTAAGCGGGAGTGATGTGGTAGTGGGGCAACACGGCAGGAGCTGTCACTTTATACTATGCACTCTGTTCCCCAGGCGCGCTTCCTGAGGGGCACCGAGCAGTCACAGCGCTTCAGTTTACATACACATTTATGAGTGGGGCGGGAGCCATGGGTGTGCCGTCCCAGGGCCCTGTTCTTAGAAGGCTCTTCTCTTGGATCCTTGCTACACTGCTGGTTGAAGCACTTTATGATTATTTATTATTATTATTATTATTATGGCAAGAGTTCCTGCATATTCCTGGGAGTTATGAAGCTTTTCCCATCTTTTATCTCCCTGTTCCTATCCCTACGAAAAGAGGTTGGGGTCATTACAGGGTAAAATAGACCCAGGAGGGGCAGTGGTGAAGAGACAGACTCTAAGACAGGTGGGATCTTGCAGTGAGAGCCCAGCTACCATCTGTCTGTCTGTCTGTCTGTCTCGGGGCTCTTTCTCAGTCAATGCTTTTGGGTGCTCTGCTACACCAGTGTGACCAGATCCATTCCGTGTCTCCCGCGTCCTCATCTCATTTCACTTTAAAGTGCCAAAGCTGGGCTGGAGAGGTGGCTTAGCGGTTAAGCACTTGCCTGTGAAGCCTAAGGACCCCGGTTCAAGGCTCGATTCCCCAGGACCCACGTTAGCCAGATGTACAAGGGGGCACATGCGTCTGGAGGTCGTTTGCAGTGGCTGGGGGCCCTGGCACACCCATGCTCTCTCTCTCTCTCTTTCTCTCTCTGTCTGTCGCTCTCAAATAAATAAATAAAAACAAAAAAAAAATTAAAAGAAAAAGTGCCAAAGCTATTTGCTCACCTGCCAGCAAGGAGCCCCTGGGGGTTGGATTCCCTGGTCAGCTCTTCTCCCATCCACCAGGAACTTCAGAGCAGGCCTGTGTCCTCACAGCTAAATGCACAGACTCCCTCTGTCCCATTGAGCCACAGCCACGGGCTCTACTCCCCAGGAACAGCCCTGGGAAACATTTCTGACCTTCAGCCCCGTGTCAGGCGCAGCAGTCCTGTGACAGGCGCCTCCTGTCTGGGTGTTTACCTTTCAGAACACCCTGGGCCGGGGCTTAGCCAGGGTAGTGGCCCCATAAGCCCTGCCCAGAAGCCGTGCAGGAGAGGTGGCATTACTGAGGTGAGGCTGGGAATGGCTGGAACAGCCTGTGGGTGCAAGGTAACACTGAGTGCCCAACCGAAAGGGGCCCTCACCTTGCCCCATCTGGTCTGTCTTGGCCAGTGTCTGTGTCTGTGCCACAGCACTTGAGTCTGAGATTGGGAAAGGGATTGGGCTCCGCTGGGGATCCAGTCACTTCATCTGTGTTCTCAGCTTGACAGCTCCCAGGGAGAGGCATGGCTGCTCTGTGAGCAGGTCTTGTTCCGTTACTATTACAACGATGAATTATTGGTAATAGTTTCCCTGTGTTCAGTGTTTACCACCCGGCAGGCACTGAACTAGGCATATTGCATAATGTCTGCGTCATACCATGTTTTCTCTGCGGCTAGAGAATTAGCCCCCTTTTAAAAAACAACTAGGCTCAGAGGTTGATTGCCTTGACCAAAACAGCATAGCTAGGAGGCTGGGGCTCCAGGATTCAAACCCAGACCAGTCTTGACTCCCACGCATTGCTTTTGCTTGTCAAGTTTAATGATCACAGTGCCCACTCTGCGTAAACCATTGTTTCCATGATCTGCCTCTGGTAACAAATTAACCCAAAGCTAAGTGCCATGAGACAGGGCACACTTGTAATCTGGATTCTGTGGGTCAGGAACCTGAGCAGGGCGTGGCTGCACTCTGCTCAGGGTGAAGGTGAGAGTGGACCAGTCTCCTGTCAAGGCCCAGTGAGGAAGGCTCCACGGCTGGGCTCACCAGGCTGTTGGCTATGCGGAGGGTCTTGGTTCCCTGTGGGTGGAGGCTGGGGGACTCGCTCACTTTCTGCCACGTGTGCCTCCCTGCAATGGCAGCTTGCTTCCAGAGCATGCTGGAGAGAGCCCAGGAAGGTGGCAGCCGGGCATTCCATCACTGTTGCTGTATTCCACTTGTTAGAAGGAAGTGACTAAGTGCAGCCCATGTGCCACTGTAGGGCTTACGTTAGGGCATGAGTACCGGAAGTGGGAATCATCAAGAGCCATCTTGGAAAGCTGCCTACAGTGGCCATCTGATTGCCACAAAGTGTTGGTTTCAAATTTGCCACTGAAAGCTAGATGGAAATAGTCTCTCATCCATCTACCCATCCAGTGATCTGTCCATCCATCCATCTGTACATCCATCCAACCTTATATCCATCCATCCATCAGTACATCTATCCATGCACCCCTCCATCTATCTGTACATCACTTCATTTGTCTAACAAATGTTGGAGCCGTCCACACACATTAGGCTTAGAGAATATCAGACTAGATGCAATTATTCCCGTTTTCCCTCTCCACCTCCCGCCACCCAAGGCTCCCAGTGGTTCACATGGGCAAGGACGGGAGGTATCTATCACCGGGAGCTCTGTTCTCCAGGAGGCTCCACGCTCCTTCCTTCCACTGGCCTCAGGTGCCATACTGCTGAGACTTTATGCTCTTTCTGACTCTCTTCATGATCTCACTCACTTATAAAGTTCAGTCTGAGTTCCTCCTAAACGCAGAGTCAAGGTAGCTGGCATGTTGGTGTGCTGCACACGTGCATGTGAGTGAGCGTGGGTGAGTGTGTGCATGTTCATACATGCACGTGTGTGTATGGAATCAGAGCTAGGTTTTGTAATTCTTGGCCCTTCTTGTTTAGAATTTCCTCCCTTCAGCTCCCAGAGAAGCAGGACCCACCCACAGGCTTTTCTAGACATGGCCACAGGGCCCAGCTCAGAGTGCTGTCTGGCGCCATGCACTGTTGTGGGGCCTTGTGCAGGGCGCGGGGAATGCAATAGAAAATAGTTCTCTTCTCCTGGGTGGCAGAGTCAACAAGGGCCACTGGGGCACCTGAACCCTTGACTCACCTGCCTGTGCACCCATCTTTGCACCCTGTCCCCTACAACTGAGGACCGAGGATGTGAACTCAGAATAGGGAGGCAAGATCAGTGGGGCTGGCATCTTAAGGGATGTTTTTGGCACCAGAATGCTAACAGCCATTTATAGGGGGACCGTTCATTTCATAGATCTACTAAGCGCCTGGTAGGTGTGGCACTGGGCCAGGCCTGGGATACCACTAGGAGCCTTTCTAAAGTGGATTTCACTTTTTGTCTTCCCTCTACTCTGCTCCCTGCCTCAAAATGGGTTTCTCTACTGCAGTGCCATCCCAGCGTCTTCAAGTCTGGAAGGAGTCCTGGCTTCAGTCTCCAGTTCCTTCCAGTCTTCTGTCCCAGCTCACCATTCCTGTGAGCCTGCTGGCATGGGTCTCGCCTGTCACTTGTCACTGCCTTGCTCAAAATCCCCTTACACAAGCTCTGTTAGCAGGGCATGAGTGCACCTCCAGAACCCTTTGATCGAAAGCTGATTGCGGTGGCTCACAGCTGTAACCTCAGCACTCGGGAGGCTGAGACAGGAGGGTCACTGTGGGGTTGGGACCAGCCTGGGGTATAGTGAGACACTGTCTCAAAACAACAGGAATGTTCTTTCTACACATAACCTCTCTCCCCCATTCATACATACACGTGTGTACACACACACACACACACACACACACACACACACACACTGCCTCTCTATACCTTCTTCCTTTCTCAGGTAGGATCACAGAATGTACATGCTATTCTGAGCTACTGCCCAAGTGGGTTTCCAGTTCAGCACACCTGAAAGTTCTTCCCTGTGTTTAACCGCTGTCTGCAGTTCAGCTGTGGGAACATTCTGGAATGATACTGAGAAATACATTTGAAAAGGCCTGGGTGCCTTTGACCAGAAATTTTTAGGATATTTTCAATTGGTTCAATAATCACAAACCTCTTGTTTTAGAGACTGTAGAGTTGTGCATTGGCAGGAATTGAGTGTTCAAATGTAATGAATTTGACTCATAAGAAGAGAATTTCATTTAAGATTATTTAACAATTCCTCACGTTGAATTTTTGTAAGAGGTGAGAAGAGAAGAATCGAAATATTTCAACAATATTGTTGTCAGTTTTTGTTTTGTTTTGTTTTGAGGCAGGGTCTCACTCTAGCCCAAGATGACTTGGAACTAACTCTGTACTCCCAGGCTAGCTTCAAACTCATGGCAGTCCTCCTACTTCAGCTTCCCATGTGCTGGGACTGATGGTGTGCACCACCACGCCTGGCTATTGCCACTTTTTAAAATTTTATTTTTATTTAGTTATTTGACAGAGAAAGAGTGAAAGTGGAAGGGAGAGAGCGAGAGAAAGAGGGAGAGAGAGAGAGAGAGAATGGGCATGCCAGGGCTTCCAGCCACTGCAAACGAACTCCAGATGTGTGTGCCTCCTTGTGCATCTGGCTAACATGGGTCCTGGGGAATCGAACCTGGGTCCTTTGGCTTTGCAGGCAAACACCTTAACTCCTAAGCCATCCCTCCAGCCCTATTGCCACTTTTTAAAAATTAATTATATATGGGTAATAGCACAGACCTGGCCAGAAGCTGAGCAGAAGCAGAAATATCAAACATTCACTGGCACCTGTAAGCCAGGTCTTATCCTAGGCACTTTTCATGGATTAACCTGTCTGTTCATCTGCACTGTCTTATGATGAAGAAATCAGAGAGGCAGAGGCTAATTAGCTTGCCTAAGGGCACCTGCATTTTCCTAAACATATAAAAATGCTGGACATAGATTTCTGAAATGCAAATGTATATTTCTTCAGGGACTGTGACACATGATCCCCGTGGTGGGCAGCCATGAGAATGCAAGAACCCATACCTCAGGGTCTAAACATGTAGGAAGCTTGAAGATAGATTATAAGGCAGAAATAAAAAACGGCCCAAAGTCGGACGTGGTGGCGCACGCCTTTAATCCAAGCACTTGGGAGGCAGAGGTAGGTGGATCACTGTGAATTTGAGACCACCCTGAGATTACATAGTGAATTCCAGGCCAGCCTGGGCTAGAGTGAGACCCTACCTCGAAAAACCAAAAAAAAAAAAAAAAAAAAAAAAAAAAGCCCAAGCTGGAGCTATACATGGGCTCCAGCTTTAACCACTCAGGCTGTATAGAAATCTCCAGAAGGAAACTGAGGAAGAACTTTGAGGGTATCTGAACCCTTGAGCATCGGTAGAAATCTCTGGGGCACACATGGGAACGATCCCATCAGCACACCTAACGATTCCCACTGAAGGTCAGCTCACACGCAGAAATAGTGAAACACTTAAGGAAGCCTCACTTGAGGAGAGGAATCTCACAAGAATGAGACATTGACAAACAAGGAAATAGAAACAGCAGTAAACACATATTTTAAAAGCAGATGTGTGAAATTCTTACCTTCATGAGATTCCAGAGATTGGCAATTAAATCTCTGGTGGAGATATGGCTCAATGATTAAAGGTGGTTGCTTGCAAAACTTAACAGCCTGGGTTCAATTCCCTAGTGTCCATGTAAATCCAGATGCACAAAGTGGTACATGTATCAAGAGTTTGCTTGTAGTGGCTAGAAGCCCTGGCGCTCCCATTCTCTTTCTTTCTCTTCCTCAAATAGATTAAAAAAAAATCCCTTCTTTCCTGTCAGATAACAGGATTTATCAAGCAAGCTAAGCTTCAATAAATGCTTGAGTTTGGCTGGAGAAAAAGTCTAGAAACTTGTATGTGAAGGAGGTAGGCATATTGCTGGAGCTTTATAACACAGCAACAGTTTAGGGGCCTTAAACAGCGGACATTTATTGTTCCATGGTCATGAAGGCTCAGAGTCCAGGATCAAGGTACTAGCAGGTTTGGTTGGTGGGAGTGCTGGGGCCTGTCTCCCTTGCTGGAAGATGACTGGACCCTCTCCATGTCTTTGTGTGTTACCTCTTCTCTGTGTGCCCAACTCCTTTCCCCAGACCTCTTTAAAGATCTATCTCCAGGGGCTGGAGAGATGGCTTAGCCGTTGATGCATTTATCTCAAAGCCAAAGGACCTCGGTTCGATTCCCCAGTACCCACATAAGCCAGATACACAAGGTGGCACATGCATCTGGAGTTTGCAGTGACTGGAAGCCTTGATGTGCCCATTCTTTCTCTCTCTCCCTCTCTCCCTCTCTCACATAAACAAAAATAAAACATTTTTTTTAAAAAAGGTCTAGCTCCAAATATATCTATATTCTGAGGTACTGCGCATTAGTGTCATCAACCTAAGAAATCTGGGGTTAGATAATTCTGCCCATAACAGCCCAAATGTCTTTGTTTCTCCTTTTAAATCAATTCTATCAATGATTAGCCACTTGACCCTGGGCTAGTTGCCTCTTTCTTTGTAAAATGGAGATAGACAAAGAGTACCTGTTTCATGGCATTGCTGTTAGAATTAAATAAACCCATTGTTGTAGTCAGGTCTGCATTGCTGGTAGAAATCAAACAACCAAGAGCAGCTTATGGGAAAAAGTTTTATTTTGGCTTACAGACTCGAGGGGGAAGCTCCATGATGGCAGGAAAAACGATGACATGAGCAGAGGGTGGACATCACCCCCTGGCCAACATAAGGTGGACCATAGCAACAGGAGAGTGTGCCAAACACTGACAAGGGAAAACTGGCTATAACACCCATAAGCCTGCCCCCAACAATACACTGCGTCCATGAGACGTTAATTCCCAAATCTCCATCGGCTGGGAACCTAGCATTCAGAAGACTTAAGTTTATGGGGGACACCTGACTCAAACCACCACATTCCACCCCTTGCCCCCATAAACTGATTGATAACCATCCATGATGTGAAATACAATGCATTCAGTGTAACTTTAAAAGTCCCCATAGTTTTTATCAATTCCAATGGTGTTCAAACATCCCCATAGTCCAAGGACTTTAAAAAAAAATTTTTTTTTGTTTATTTTTATTTATTTGACAGTGACAGAGAGAGAAAGAGACAGGCAGAGAGTGAGAGAGAGACAATGGGTATGCCAGGGCCTCCAGCCACTGTAAAAGAACTCCAGATGCATGCACCCCCTTGTGCATCGGCTAATGTGGGTCCTGGGGAAACAAGCCTTGAACCTGGGTCCTTAGGCTTCGCAGGCAAGCGCTTAACCACTAAGCCATCTCTCCAGCCCATAGTCCAAGGACTTTTAACTGAGCCATAATACCAAAAAAATTCCCCCCAAAACCCATAATGGCACAGAATAAACATTCACACTGCAAAAGATGGCACTGGGCATAGCAAAGAAGTATTCAACCAATACAAGATTTAAAACAACCAAGGCAAACATCAAACTCTGTAGCTTCAAGTCCAACAACTCCAGTCAATGACAAATCTCCAAGTCCGATAATTCTAACCAGCAACAAGTCTCTGGCAGTCCAATTCTGCCCTCCAGCTAGGCTACTCACAGTCCTGGAAAACTTCATCAGGGCTGGCAGCTTTCCTTAGCAGCCATCTCGTAGCTCCACTGGGTCTCCACTGCAACCCATGGTTCATCCTCATGGCTCCATCTGGTCTCCACGCAGGCATCCAGCAAACCTGCTTCTCACTACCCATGGTAATTTCCAAAACACAAGACTGTGTTGCAAACTCAATGACCCTCTCTTTCTTGCATTTCTTATAATCCACAATGCCAGGTAGGATGCTGATTTGTTAATCCAGGGGGGAATAAAGCAGACTTTGAAGAACAGGACTCCTTGAGCACTCAGGCCCCTTCAAAAGAGTCTACATTCTTTCTGTTGCCCCAACGCAGGTCAGCTGGCCCAATCTCAAAGGTTGTAATCTCTCTATTGCAGCTGGATGGGCAAAGATTTTTCTTTCTGTGCCATATCTTCTGCTCACACAAGTTCATTTCTATGCAAAGCAACCCTGCACAACTTCTCAGGACATAGGCATAACAGCACGTTTCTCACACAAACTGCTAGCCCAGTCCAAGCAAAGCTCTTTCTCACCCTCAGAAGCCAAACCTTACAGTCCATAGTTCTTACTGCATCCAGGTCTTTCAATCTGTGACCAGAATAGTCCATCAAGCTGTACTTACAGCACTGCAAGGTATCTCTTAGGCCAAGGTTTCAAATCCTTCCACATTCCTCTTGAAAATCAGCTCCAAAAGGCCAAAGCCACACAGTCAGGTATCTAGCAGCAATCCCACTCCTCGGTACCACTTTCCTGTTGCAGTCTGGTTTGCATTGCTGGTAGAAATCACCCAACCAAGAACAGCTTGTGGGAAAACAGAGGTTTATTTTGGCTTATGGGCTCGAGGGGGAAGCTCCATGATGGCAGGGAAAATGACAACATGAGCAGAGGGTAGACATCACCCCTGGCCAACACAAGGTGGACCATAGCAACAGGAGAGTGTGCCAAACACTGGCAAGGGGAAACTGGCTATAACACCTGTGCTGGTTTGATTCAGGTGTTCTCCATAAACTTAGGTGTTCTGAATGCTAATTCCCAGCTGATGGAGATTTGGGAATTAATGCCCCCAGGAGGCAGTATATTGTTAGGGGCAGGCTTATGGATATTATAGCCAGTTTCCCCTTGCCAGTGTTTGGCACACTCTCCTGTTGCTATTGTCCACCTTATGTTGGCCAGGGGGTGATGTCCACTCTCTGCTCATGTCGTTGTTTTCCTTGCCATCATGGAGCTTCCTCCTTGAGCCTGTAAGCCAAAATAAACCTCTTTTTTCCCATAAGCTGCTCTTGGTTGGGTGATTTCTACCAGCAATGTGAACCTGACTGCAACAGTAAAGTGATACCGAGAGTGGGGTTGCTGCTAGACACCTGACTGTGTGGCTTTGGCCTTTTGGAGCTGATTTTCGAGAGGAATGTGGAAGGATTTGAAACCTTGGCCTAAGAGATGCCTTGCAGTACTGTAAGTACAGCTTGATGAACTATTCTGTTCAGAGTTGAAAGACCTGAATGCTGTAAGAACTATGGACTGTGAGGTTTGGCTTCTGAAGGTGAGAAAGAGCTTTGCTTGGACTGGACTAGCAGTTTCTGTGGGAAGTTTGCTGTTATGCCTATGTCCTGAGAAGTTGTGCAGGGTTGCTTTGTGTAGAAATGAACTGGTGTGAGCAGAGGGATATGGCTTAGGAAGAAAAATCTCTGGGTGAATTGCTGCCTATTCAGCTGCAATAGAGAGATTACAACCTTTGAGAATGGGCCAGTTGACCTGCGTTGGGGCAACAGAAAGAATGTAGACTCTTTTGAAGGGGCCTGAGTGCTCAAGGAGTCCTGTTCTTCAAAGTCTGCTTTATTCCCCCCTGGATTAACAAATCGGCATCCTACCTGGCATTGTGGATTATAAGAAATGCAAGAAAGAGAGGGTCATTGAGTTTGCAACACAGTCTTGTGTTTTGGAAATTACCATGGGTAGTGAGAAGCAGGTTTGCTGGATGCCTGCGTGGAGACCAGATGGAGCCATGAGGATGAACCATGGGTTGCAGTGGAGACCCAGTGGAGATGCCAGGACCATGAGACGGCTGGTAAGGAAAGCTGCCGGCCCCGATGAAGTTTTCCAGGACTGTGAGTAGCCTAACTTGAGGGTTGGTATTGGAAAGCCAGAGACTTGTTGCTGGTTAGAATTATCAGACTTGGGCATTTGTCATTGGCTAGAGTTGTTGGACATGGAGCTACAGAGTTTGATGTTTGCCCTGGTTGTTTTAAGTCTTATATTGGTTGAATACTTCTTTGCTATGCCCAGTGCCATCTTTTGCAGTGTGAATGTTTATTCTGTGCCACTATGGGTTTTTTAAGGTTAATTTTTGGTATTATAGCTCAGTTAAAAGATCTTGGAGCTGGTCATGGTGGCACACGCCTTTAATCCCAGCACTCGGGAGGCAGAGGTAGGAGGATCGCCATGAGTTCGAGGTCACCCTGAGACTACAGAGTGAATTCCAGGTCAGCCTGGGCTACAGAGAGACCCTACCTTGAAAAAAAAAAAGATCTTGGACTATGGAGATGTTTGAACATCATTAGGATTGATAAAAGCTATGGGGACTTTTAAGTTGGACTGAATGCATTGTATTTTACATCATGTATGGATATCAGTTTATGGGGGCCAGGGGCGGAATGTGGTGGTTTGAGTCAGGTGTCCCCCATAAACTCAGGTGTTCTGAATGTTAGGTTCCCAACTGATGGAGATTTGAGAATTAATACCTCATGGACTCAGTGTATTGTTGGGGGTGGGCTTATGGGTGTTATAATACGTTTCCCCATGCCAATGTTTGGCACACTCTCCTGTTGCTATAGTCCACCTTATGTTGGCCAGGGAGTGGTGTTCACTCTTTGCTCATGTCATTGTTTTCCCTGCCATCATGGAGCTTCCCCTGGAGCCTGTGAGCCAAAATAAACCTCTTTTATTTTCCCACAAGCTGCTCTTGGTTGGGTGATTTCTACCAGCAATGCGAACCTGACTGCCACAATATCCATAAGCCCACCCCCAACAATACACCGCCCCCAGGAGGCGTTAATCCCCAAATCCCCATCAACTGGGAACCTAACATTCAGAACACCTGAGTTTATGGGGGACACCTGAATCAAACCACCACACCTAAGTTTATGGGGACACCTGAATCAAACCACCACACCCACGTTTGTAAAGCTGTTAAAATAAATGCAAAGTACTTTTTGTTTTGTTTTGTTTTTGTTTTTTGATGTAGGGTCTGGCTCTAGCCAGGAATTTACTATGTAGTCTCAGGGTGGCCTCAAACTCGCAATGATACTCTTACGTCTGCCTCCCAAGTGCTGGGATTAAAGGTGTGTGCCACCACGCCTGGCCAAAGTACTTTCTGAAGAGATAGTGGTGTAAAATTTATAACACAAGAATGGGGTATTTTTTATTTTTAAAAAACCCCACAGATTTAAAAAACTAAGTAGGCTTCTTACCCACGCTTATGCAAACAACCCAAACAAACTCAGTAGATCTCTTACTCTGTCTCTGTTTCTGTTTTACACACACACACACACACACACACACACACACACACATGAAAGTACTATCTGGAAGAAGGGGTTCAGTGAGAAGGGGAGAGGGAAGGGTAATGGGAGGTGATTATAATAAACATGCATTACATCCATGTATAAAATTTGTCAATCATGGGCTGGGGAGATTGATGACTCAGCAGTTAAAGCTACCAGCCCTGGTTTGATTCCCTAATACCCATGTAAAGCCAGATGCATCAAGTAGTGTGTGCATCTGGAGTTTGTTTGCAGTGACGAGAGGCCCTGGTATGCCCGCACTCTCCCAAATAAATAAATGAAAATATTTTGAAATTGTCAATAAATAAAGTTAAAAATAGAAGTGGATGGCTAGTGTGATGGGTAAGTGGGTAAGGCACTAAGTACCCAGGTTCAATTCCTCATTACCCACATAAGAGAGATGCACATGGTGGCACATGCATGTGGAGTTTCTTTGTGGTGGCTAGAGGCCCTGGCATGCCTGTTCTCTGTCTCTCTGCCTCTGTGTCTCAAATAAATAAATAAATAATATTTTTAAGAAATAGAAGCGACAGCTGGAGGAATGGCTTAGTGGTTAAGGCGTTTGCCTGCAAAGCCAAAGGACCTAGGTTCGATTCCCCAGGACCCACATTAGCCAGATGCACAAGGGAGTGCAGGCATCTAGAGTTTGTTTGCAGTGGCTGGAGGCCCTGGGGTGCCCATTCTCTCTCACTCTGTCTCCCTCTTTCTCTGTCAAATAAATAAATTTAAAAAATAAAATATTAAAAAAATAGAAGTGAGGCTAAATGTATATACTATGCTCATCAAACTGCCCCGTAAGCACTTCTCTTAATGTTCATACCCACATGTTAGTGCTACTCTCACTTTTGGTAGAGAATCTTCTCTTTTCAGATGGCAGTGACCTTGGGATGATTCAGAAGGCATCATAGTGCTGGGAAGAAGTGACTGGAGTGCTCAGTACTGAAATATCTCTATCACACCTTCCAAGAATCAGGGTCCATTGTGGAAGAGGTGGCAGAAAGAATGTAAGAGCAAAAGGAAGGGTAGGACTCCTTACAACGTGCTCCTCCAGACACAAAATGGCCTGGATATTCATGACTTCACAGTGCCTGACACTACCTACACAAGACCATCATAAGAGGAGGAAAAGATCATGACATCAAAATAAAAGAAAGACTGATTGAGAGGAGGAGGGGATATGATGGAGAATTGAGTTTCAAAGGGGAAAGTGGGGGGGGAGGGAGAGCATTACCATGGGATATTGTTTATAATCATGGAAGTTGTTAATAAAAAATAAAAATAAAGCCGGGTGTGGTGGCGCACGCCTTTAATCCCAGCACTTGGGAGGCAGAGGTAAGAGGATCGCCGTGAGTTCGAGGCCACCCTGAGACTCCATAGTGAATTCCAGGTCAGCCTGGGCTAGAGTGAGACCCTACCTCGAAAAACCAAAAAAAAAAAAAATAAATAAAAATAAAAATAAAAATAAATTCAAAAAGAAAAAAATAGAAGTGAGTAGAAATTACAGAAATAAAATATATATTAAAGTCCTAATGATGCACAACTTTAGATGCAGTGAGTTGGAAAAACTGTGTGAGAAGTCACCGAGAGTGAAGCATCAGGATGTAGAGATGGAGTATAAGAAAGAAATTTACAGAGAAATCAAGAGAACCCAGGTTGCATAAGAAGCCATTCTGGGGGAAAGCGCTGAACATGGAGGAGAGGGAATCTTCAAAAGAATTGCTCTCAGAGTTGAAGAAAGACACATGTTCCCGTTTGCAAAAGCATGCTGAGTCCTAGACAAGTTCAGTGAAAAGGAACTCACAACTTGACAGCCCAGAGTGGAGCTGCTGGATACAAAAGCCACAGAGAAAAGACTAGAAGCCTTCCTAGAGAAAAGAGACTGACTACATCAGCGATGAGCGCAGCGAGCCCGCGCTGTCGCGTTTGCACGCGGGCTTGTCGCACTCCTTGGCAGAGGACAGGGTCTGTCTCTGCCTCTGGGCGTTTCCCTTAGCTGCTCCACCTGCCTCCGGGGGTCTTCCTGACTCCTCTTGTCTCCCACTTTCCCTTGCTCTTCTCACAGTGCCGTACAGTCTGTCCTGCAGCGCTGGTCCCTGCCTTCCCCAGCTCTCTTGTTCATGGTGGTCTCCACCTAACAGGCACTTGCTCTGGGATTTGGTTGTGACCTTCTCTCCTCTTCACCAGTCAGCATGGTGTTGGCTGCACAGCATGTGCTCAGTTGAGATCTTTGGACACTTAACCAGTTGCTCCTTTGGAGTCAAATGTCCATTTGAACAAACTGGTACTCCTTTTTCTTTTTAATTAAAAAAATGTTTATTTATTCGAGAGAGAGAAAGAGGGAGTTAGGGAGGGAGAGAGAGGGAGAATGGGCACGCCAGGGCCTCCATCCACTGCAAACGAACTCCAGTTGCTTGCGCCCCCTTGTGCATCTGGCTTACATGGGACCTGGAGAATCTGAACAGGGATCCTTTGGTTTTGCAAGCAAATGCCTTAACCACTAAGCTATCTTTCCAGCCCTGGCAGTTCTTTTAAAACCATATTGTCCCACTTGGTGATGTGGCTAGGGTAGAGTTAATGAACTATTTCATTCATGTTTTAAAATATTTTATTTATTTATTTATTTATTTATTTATTTATAGGCAAAGAGAGACAGAGGGAAGAGAAAGAGAAAATAGGTATACCAGGGTCTCCAGCCACTGCATACAAACTCCAGATGCATGTGCCACTCTGTGCATCTGGCTTTATGTGGGTACTGGGGAATAGAACCCTGGTGATTAGGCTTTGCAGTCAAGCACCTTAACCACTGAACCATCTCTCCAGCTCCAATTTATGTTTTAATGCCTTTGTTAAGTTACTTACCATTGTTTTATAACAATGCTTTCAAACTAATAATAAAATTTATAAATGCATAGATGAGTACAAGAGTATAAATAAACACAATTGCTAATAATCTCAGTTAAAATTGATTATTGACAATGTTCATTCTGTCTAAAGCTGGGTATGGTAGTGCACACCTATGATCCTATTATTCAGGAAGCTGAGGCAGGAGGATCATGAGTTTGAAGACAGCTTGTGATATATAGCAAGTTCCAGGCCAGTCTGGACTACATATTGAGACCTTGTCTCAAATAAATAAATAGATAAATGCAAAAATTAAAAAATTAAAAGTTCATCCTACATTTAGAGGATATTTGTGTCTTAGTTGAGTCACCTTTCTGAGTCTGGGGATATGTAGTAAATATTTTGTTTGTCTTTTGTCTTTTTAATATAGTTGTGCACATATTGCAAATGTCGGACCCAGCTTAAGCTCCATCTTGTGTTTTCCTTGTTAGCATTTTTACCATCCCAGCACTTTCTCTTGAATCTACTATGTAAAATACAACTTAATTTTTTTCTCAATTTTTTTTTTTTTTTTTTTTTTGGTTTTTCGAGGTAGGGTCTCACTCTAGCCCAGGCTGACCTGGAATTCACTATGGAGTACCAGGGTGGCCTCGAACTCATGGCGATCCTCTGCCTCCCGAGTGCTGGGATTAAAGGCATGCACCACCACGCCCGGCATTTTTTCTAAATTTTTATTACCATTTTCCATGATTATAAAAAATAGCCCATGGTAATACCCTCCCTGCCTCCACTTTCCCTTTGAAATTCCATTCTCCATCATATCCCCTCCCCATCTCAATCAGTCTCTCTTTTATTTTGATGTCATGATCCTTTCCTCCTCTTATGATAGTCTTGTGTAGGTAGTGTCAGGCACTATGAGGTCATGGATATCCAGGCCATTTTGTGTCTGGAGGGAGCACGCTGTAAGGAGTCCTACCCTTCCTTTGGCTCTTACATTCTTTCCTCCACCTCTTCCGCATTAGACCCTGAGCCTTGGAAGGTGTGATCGAGATGTTACTCAGTACTCCAGTCACTTCTTTCCAGTACTATGATACCTTCTGAGTCGTCCCAAGGTCACTGCCATCTGAAAAGAGAAGATTCTGTACCCATAGTGAGAGTAGCATTAATATAAGGGTATAAATATTAACAGAAGTGCTTACTGGGCAGTTTAATAAGCATAGTATATACATTTATCCAGACATCAGCAGATGTTACACCCCTAGGGCTCATGACTACCCCTGTTTTAAGTTTTCAGTATCAGGGATGTATTCCCTCCCATGGAGCGGGCCTCCAGTCCAATTGGAGGGCAGTTGGTTTCCACCATGACAGACGTGCCACTATTGCACCTGATGGCTCATTTGGCCTGGCTGGCCAATTATAAGGCTTGCAGTGTCCACTGTTGAGTATCTTCACTAGTAGTATCTCTTTCTCCCATTGAACTGCATGCAGAATGGCGTCTTCCAGCTTTCTGTCAGCTGGTCTACATGGAGGAGGTTACCAGCTCAGTTCCAGCAGGATTTCTCAGTGGCCTTGCAGCCCCAGTATGTGGAGTCTTCAGCAATAGGGTCTTACCATCTATTACTGGTGGGAAACCAAGAGCCTTGGTAATGGCCTATAATGTTTTGGGGGCATCAGTGACCTCCCTGGCCAACAACTCACTGGAAGGTATCCCATCCCTGGCACTGAAAATTTTCTAGCAACGATCTACGGCTCCTGAGTGTTCCATTGTCCCAAACCAGAGGATTCCATATGATTTATTTGTATCCTCTTAGATTTTGATTAGCCCTCCCTCCACCTTTCCTTTACTCAATCTCTTCCCCTGACCTCACTTTGGGCCTTTTCACCCCCATTAATCTATTCTTCTACTTTTTAATATGGTTTAATATAGTTGTGCACATATTTCAAATGTTGGACCCAGCTTAAGCTCCATTTGGGTTTTCCTTGTTAGCATTTTTACCATCCCAGCACTTTCTCTTGCATCTATTATGTAAAATACAACTTAATTTTTTTTGTTTCTTTTTTTTTTTGCTTCTGTTTTTAGACAGGATCTCACTCTGTAGCCCAGGCTGGCCCAGAACTATGAAGTCCAGACTGGCCATAAACTTGTGACAATCCTCCTGCCTCAGCTTTCCAAGTGCTGGAATCACAGGCACTCATGAGCTACCATGCTTGGCCACAGCTTCTTTGATCCCCTGGACGTCATACACTGGGAAACAACTCTTCTGAGGAGCCATCAGGCAGCTTGAGGGAAAACAAGAACACGGGCCTTGCCTAGCAGCCTGTGGGCGTGAGCCTGAGTTGTGTATTGGGCCCTTCATGTGTCCTTTAGGTCCAGCTTCCTGAGAGACTCCCAAGTCCATGCTAAGTTGATCACCTCTCAGAGCTGATGAGAGGCCAAGACCAGAGCAAGAGGACCCAGAAGAGGCCATGCAGGGGGCCACTCTGACCTGAGGGTACTCAGGGGACGTTCTAGAAAGAGCTCTGAGCCAAGGAACATTCTAGAGCTGAGCAGCCAACAGAAGATGCTGTGAAAGGACTTTGTCCTGTGGAGAACAGCAGATAAAAGAAGGGCTCTCTCTTGCTTCTGGGTCAACACTAAGGCAGTGTGATTGACCTTGATAGCCTTGTGATGTTTCCCTCTCTTCAGCCTCATCCACATCCTGCATTGGACTGGGAAAAGGGATGTATATTTTGGGCTGTGTCCCCCAAATGCTACGCCAAGTGGAAAGGGTGGTGAAGCTTTGGACTGTGGTTATGGTATACACAGAAGACAAGAGTTCAGTCCTAGGGGTTGGCATCTACAGAGACCCTACTCTACCACAGGCTGGGTTAAAAATCAGATGGGTTGTCTGATACAATCCTCAAGTATTTATGGGACACCAATGATGTATCTGAAAGTGTTCTAGAAACATCTGTAGAGCAGATAAGGCATCTAGGTATCTCTTCTCTGCCGCTATAGCTGTCAAGTGTAAAGGAGAGAGAGAAATTCTCTAAGGTGTATTGAGCAGTAGCATTTTGGAGTTGACAAGAGAATATGATGTGTGTGGGTGTATTTGAAGGGGAAAGGGTACAGGGAAGCTTTCAAAGGCAAAATTAGGAGGCTTATGTAAATTATTTTGAAATAATTCTTTTTTTTTTTTGGTTTTTCGAGGCAAGGTCTCACTCTAGCCCAGGCTGACCTGGAATTCACTAGGGAGTCTCAGGGTGGCCTCGAACTCACCGCGATCCTCCTACCTCTGCCTCCCAAGTGCTGGGTTTAAAGGCGTGCGCCACCACGCCCGGCTGAAATAATTCTTGATCATGACGAATAATAACCAGGGCAGCTTCAGTCTGGATGGGACAGGCAGTTCCTGGATAGTTGTCCTTGTGGAAGCATTTTCTGTGTGAGTTTTCACTGAGCGTACTGTAAGGTGATGGTTCTAGAAGAGTCTTCCGTGAGAGCGACTGCTTTTACATATGTGTACCCATTCTCTCTTTCAGAGCCTCTGGCTCACTAAGTGTGATCCTTGCCAGGGCTTAACAGAGGGAACTCCATTTTGACTGAGGCAGCTTCCACATGGCTTAGAGTCTACTATGAGGATTTTCACCTTCATTCTTCAGAGGAGGAAACTGGGGTCACTCAGCTACTTGTGATTGAGCCAGAAGGGTAGCCAAGTCCTGCGTAGCTCCAGACCACTCCTCTCTGCCATTGAATTTTCCTGAGCCTCAGGAAATCTGGTCCCACCAAGCACTTGTTGCTCAATGCATCCATTTCTTAAGAGGCTAATTTGACTCAGGCTGCCCCAGTTCATCTCTGATTCAGGCATGACTACGTAGGTAGCTGGCGGACTTCTTCTCTACTAATGAGAGGCGGCATTCTAATTGGGCCAGGGTTGGGCCTGGACGCTGACGTTGTCCCTGGTCAGATGAGTGGGAGGTAGATGGGGGGGGGGCGCTCCCTGAGGTGTATATAGGCATGGCCCAACAGAGGGTCTGAAACAGGAGGCAAGGCCAGGGGAATGCAGGAGCCATAGAGACCTTCTACAAGCTCTGTTCCTACTGCCTCTGTCCATACACGCTGACTTCACCCCCAAGGGCCCTGCATCCAAGCCTGGAACACGCTCCCTGAGGTACGCTTATCTCTAAATCAGCCCACATGTCCCTCTGTTGACATGCACAGTTCTTCTTGCCAGGCGGTCACAGAGCGATGCGGTGCTGCGTGGGAAAGCCTCCAGCCATGGCAACGTAAACAGCGTGCTGTCTTGTGGCACCTTACCCCTGCGGGCGGGACACCCCGCTCAGTGGGTTCTTGAGTATCTACAGGGCATGTCGGATGGGCATGGGTGGGGAGGGCTGGGCAGCTGATTCTGCCCTTGAGTGACTACTGGTCTGATCTTCCAAAAGGGAGGTCAGCCGTCCTGGGTTGGTGTGGGCCTCCAGGGTTCCGGCCAGCTAAAGGTGAGGGTCGCAGCCCGCGAGATCCAAGAAGCATTGCTGAACCTGGTGGAAATAGCTTTTCTTGGGGAAAGAGGTGCCCATGCTTCGAGCTGCTGGCCCTGCAAGACAGCTTTGCAGCTGCTCTTGCTGTCCTGAGGCAAGTAGCGGATGCCCTTTGAAGAGGTGGCTTTCTATCTGTGCTGGAGCCAGGGGCAGCATCTCCCCTGGAAGCCCCTCAAACAGGCTGTTCTCTGGGAGAAGCAGCAGGAGGCTCTTCCTCCTTCCTGTAATTACTGACGCTTGGCTGACCTCGGCATGGCAGAGGGCACGGGCAGGGCTGGGCGGTTCTTGCTTCCCAGCCCAGGAGGTGCCGGCTTGTGAACTGCTGGGCCTCTCTCTGAAGTGGGCGCGTGAGCATGGCGGGGAGGCCTCTGGCTTTGCAAGGCGAGCGCCACACTGTCTTCCTAGGAGAGGAGGTGGCAGGACTCTCCGCTGAGGGTCTTCTAAGAGCAGTGCATAGACTCCTGAGTCCCAGCTGTAGGCCTCATGGTAGGAGAGGGCAATGGTTGGGAGCATGGGCTGTAGAATCTGGCAGAGCCAGGCCCAAACCCACCCACCTCTACCACCCCAGGCTCTGCCTCTGTGGGAGTCACCTGTCACCTCTCTGATCCATCTCTGTTTCTTCACATCTGTGACAGGAGCACTTATGCATGTTTCCTGGATATGTGGGAGACGTGAGCTTCTTCCTCGTGTAACATGTCAGCCTCTGGTAGCTTAAGGGGGGAACTGAATGAAATTGTGCTATTCTAGCATTGTTTCGTTCCTTTTTTTTTTTCATTTGCAAGGAGACAGAGAGAGAATGAATGGGCACTCCAGGGCCTCTAACTGCTGCAAATGATCTCCAGAATCATGCACTACTTTGTGCATCTGGCTTTATGTGGGTACTGGGGAATGGAACCCAGGTCAATAGGCCTTGAAGGCAAGTCTGCCAGCATTTTGTTTTAAATTTTTTTTTTTGTTTATTTTATTCGAGAGCTACAGACAGAGAGAGAAAGAGAGAGAGAGAGTGAATGGGCACGCCAGGGCCTCCAACCACTGCAAATGAACTCCAGACGCGTGTGCCCCCTTTTGCATCTGGCTAACGTGGGTCCTGGGGAATCGAGCCTCGAACCGGGGTCCTTAGGCTTCACAGGCAAGCGCTTAACCGCTAAACCATCTCTCCAGCCCAGCCTGCCAGCATTTTTTAATAAAAAAATGTTAGTAAAATATTTACATCATCCCTTCCCATCACCCACCTCTGCCCCCTTCTGCCCCCATTATACTGAACTCCTTCTTTCCAACTATTCCCTCCTCCACCTTAATGTCTCCTCTCTCTCTCTCTCTCTCTCTCTCTCTCTCTCTCTGTCTCTCTTTTGCCCTCTTTCATCATCTATGACAACACATTGATGGCTGCAATGTTATGCAGGTTTTGTGTGGGTATCGGCCACTGTGAGGTTTTGAGTGCAACAACTACTTTGTGTCTGGAAAACCGCATTCCAAATCCCTCTTGCCTGGTACATTCTTTCCACCACCTCTTCCACAACGGTCCCTGAGCCTTGCACAGTGTGAACGGAGTGACAGAGATGTCCCATTTACTGATGAAACTCGACTTTCCTTCTTCTCAGCACTGTGACAAATTTTGAGTCTTCCCAGTGGTCACTGCTATCTGAAAAGAGAAGCTTCTCTAACCAAAAGTGAGAGCAACATTAATTTATGTGAATAAAAATAAATATTTAGAGGGTAATTTGAAGAGCATAATATATCCATTTAGCCAGGCAACAATAGTAGATTTCTCTTCCTCCCCACTGAGGGTTTATGGTCTTCCCAGCCATAGGTTTCTGACTATCTTCAATGTCAGACATGAATTCCTTCCTGTGGCGCAGGCCCCAAATCCAATCACAGAGCAATTGGTTGTCCTATAAGTCATACCACTATTGCACTAGTGGGCACATTCTGCTTGGGTGGTCAGTTGTGTAGCATGCAGGGTCCATTGCTAGTTAAACAGTTGGTGACTTTCCTCCCTCAGCAGCATGCAGAGCGCTTTCTGCAACTCCTGAGCTCCTCTCCCCCCTGCCCTCTGTCCCGTCTGCCAGGCCCAGCTTCATCTCTAAATACACGAGAGACAGTTGCTTACAGAGATTAGTGGCCTGTGTAGGGAATGGGTTTAGCAGGTGTCCACAGCCTCGCTGCCTCTATGCCAGCGTCTCTCCATAAAGGGCACTGCTCTGAGCTTTGCTGGCTATGGGGGGTGTGGCATTTGTGGGTTAATTGAGGCAACCGTTGTCAAGTGCTCAACCAGGCCCCGGCCCTGGCAAGCACCGTGTGGTCATTGGCAGCAGTAGTGACCCTTCCATCCCTGACAGAACACACATTCCACCACAGCAGGTCCTTGGTCTGCACAGCCCAGGTTTCCAGGGCACAGCGTCCCTGCGACAGGAATAAATGGATTTGTTGCCATCCTGAAGGAGGCTGGAGGCGAAAAGAGGAATCTGGAAATCTGTCGTGGACACTGGAAACTACTTCCCAGCTCCTTCCTAATTTTCCCTCTGTCACCTTCCTCTGCTGCCCTGTCTGTAAGAGAGACCCCATCTCTGCTTTATCCCAACTTACCCAGCCTCACTTGGAGATTTACAACAAGCTAACCTTTCCCTTCCTCCCTGTGAAACCAAGAGAAGGGCTTGGCAGTGATGATGGCCACACAGCCTTCTGAGGGTGCTTTAAAATATATATATATATATATTGTTTTATTTATTTATTTGAGAGCGACAGACAGAGAGAGAAAGAGGCAGAGAGAGAGAGAATGGGCGCGCCAGGGCCTCCAGCCACTGCAAATGAACTCTAGACGCGTGCACCCCCTTGTGCATCTGGCTAACGTGGGTCCTGGGGAATCAAGCCTCAAACCAGGGTCCTTAGGCTTTGCAGGCAAGCGCTTAACCGCTAAGCTATCTCTCCAGGCCCTGAGGGTGCTTTAAAGCCACCAGGCCACACTGTTTGAGAAGCTGAATTTCACTGGATGTGAATAGAGGGAAGACAACTTAGGGTTTCAGTCACCAGTTCTGTACAGAGGGCCCCATCCTCTCTTTTCTCTAGACATGGGTAACAGCTGGGGAGTTGGCTCAGTCAAAAGCACTGGGTTTGAGCTCCAGAACTCATGGAAAATGTGGGTGTGGTGGCGCTTGTAATCCCAGGACTGGAGAGGTGGATAAGCGGGTCCCTGGGCCTCGCTGGCCAGCCAGTCTAGCCTAACTGGTGAGTTTTAGGCCAATGAGAGACCCTGATTCAAAAAAAAAAAAAAAGTGGCCCGGCGTTCCTGAGGTTCCAAGGTTGTGCCCTGGCTTCCACATGCACGTTCATACATGCATAGCCACAAACACACAGAAAACCCAAGAGCCACTAGCTCTTGTCACACCCACCTTGTCAAGCCCATTTGTCCCTTTGCTCTCACTCTGAAGTCATCTTTCTCCCTTCTAACCCTGAGGACCCATTCATGGCTTCCCTCTGGAGCCCGCCCCGCCTTGCTTTGTGGATGTCCTCAGCTAACCCCGCACTGAATACAGAAGGCTGGCTCATGGCAACAGGGAAGGCTTTGGCCCCAGGACCTTTTAGAATCCGATTACACAGACTCTGTGGAATTTGTCATCCAGGATAAGCTTTTCAGATCAAAGCCAAGGCGCTCTAATCAGCCATCAAGTTTCTAAGAAGGAACCAAACCAGTGGCTTTCTCCCCAAGTCTATCCTTTTGCTTTCAATCCTGTTGGATCCTTTTCCATTTACATGTGATAGCCACATCTGAGCAAGATGGCAACTTGGAGGTCCAGACTGATTTGCTTGTCTGAGTCGATGCCTCACTATTGGCCTGAACTCCAAGAAAAACCTCCTGCTTCAGCTCCCCGAGTGTTGGGATTACAGGCCTGAGCCGCCACACCTGGTGGTAGGTCTCAAGTTTATCACTGAGATTTTATGTCCCACCTACTGCGTGTTTTCTTCTTTGCTGACTTGGCCTTTCTGTCACTTTGTCATGCTGTCCTCATAACAACAGTGAACAGGACATGAACGATAGAGGCACAGACTACTCTTACGCCTCAGAAATGTCAAATTGAGTTGTAAGCAGATACTACTTACATGGTAGAAAAGTGCAAAAGCGGTTTACAAGAGAAAGTCTGTGCCCCTTTGCCGGCCCCACTCCCCCATCTCTCCTCCCCTAGGCTGAAGCAGCCAGGAATCCCCATGTGCAGTTCCTTGGCAGGAGGCCAGTCAAGGACTCCTGGGGTCTGCACCCCTGGAAGGGAGGTGGCAGCCAGTGGGGCGGAGGACGAAGGCGGGCTAAGATGCATTCTCAGGGGAGGCTCAATTGACCCAAGGTGTCTCGTCCCCAGAAGGAATTGTAACAGGGCGTTAGGGGTCTAGAAAAATCCTTGAACCCTAAGCCCCTAGGTTCATTTTCTTAAGAAAAAATTAATTAATTAATTAATTAATTTCAGAGAGAAAGAAAGAGAGAGAGAGAGGGAAAGAGGCAGAGAGAAAGAGAGAATGGGCACGCCAGGGCCTCCAGCCACTGCAAACGAACTCCAGACGCATATGCCCCCTTGTACATCTGGCTTATGTGGGTCCTGGGGAATTGAACCAGGGTCCTTAGGCTTCACAGGCAAATGCCTTCATTGCTAAGCCATTTTCCCAGCCCTTTTTTTTAAAAAAAAAATTATTTACTTATTTATTTTCATTTTAAATTTTAATCAAAGAACTGAATAAAAAAGGAGACTGAGAAAGATAATTATTAAATTATATTTATTAAGGAAAGCAGAGAGCCAAGGAAAGGCTCTCACGTGGCTAGAGATCCCACGTGGAGGGCCTGGCAAAAAAAACCAAAAAACAACAACAACAAAAAAAAAACAAGCAAAGAGAAGAGAGAAAAGAAAATTCAAGGAATGCGGGGTCTACCTGATCTATGTCCTAGAGTACTTGCTGGCGAAGACAATGGTGGCTGGTCCTTTCAGCTGAGAGTGGCCAGTCCTGAAGAGGACACCACTGGCACCCACAGTCAAGTTATCCCTCACCATGTCCTTTTTAGTGAATGCCTATCATTCTTATTGTTTATTATCGTATAGCTCTAGGGGCTGCTCCCAGCCCATCGCAGGCAAAGCCTCTCTCCTCCAGTGCCACCGCCACCCCCTGCCCGCCTCAGGGTGGCACCCACACAGTGGGGGCAGCTGTTTCTGCAGCCCTAGGCAGCCTGAGCCTGAAGAATCAAAGCACTTTTTTTTTTCCCTTTTCCTTCGGAAACAACTTTCTAGGGCTCTGGAGTTATAAAAAGCTCCCCGTGTCATTTTCTTGGCAGTTGGACAGCTGCAGAATGGCACTCGGCAAGCTCTCCTATCCTACCCAAGGGTTCGAAGCAGACAGAGGCGCTGGTTTGGGCAAAGCAACTAAAGGTCATCATAAGTCTGTTGTAAGGAGATCAGTTAACTGCTATCAACAATTCAATGCAAAAACCCCTTTTATGCTCCTAGATCGAGTACTGTCAAAGTCATGGGAGGCAAATAGAGTTTTGGGACAATGAGAAAGGAAGTATCCCTATAGAGAGAGGACAGACTACCTAGGCAGGGCTCTGCTGGCGTTAGTGGGCGACTCTGGCCCCTGGCATAAACATGATAGCATGTGATGCGTCTCCTCTTCCTGCCCAGCCCTCAGCCCCATGGCCACCTGCCCCGCCCTGCAGAAGGAGAGGCTATTCCAGCAGGGAGCCCATGTCTACAGAATCCCTGCTCTCCTCTACCTCCCGGAGCAGAGGGCCTTGCTGGCCTTCGCGGAAAAGCGGTTGAGCAGGAAGGACGAGGAAGCAAAGCAGATTGTGCTGCGCAGAGGAGACTATGACGCAGCTGCCCACCGGGTCCAGGTAAGGAGGGGCACAGCTGCGGTGGCTCCAGCCCCGCGCCGCTGCATACGCAGGAGCCAGGCCTGGGTCTCGTAAGGATGCAGCTGTAACTCTATGGTGGGGATGGGGGACAGAGACTAGAAAGCCTGGGGGTGTGGGGGGGATTCGGAGAACCATCAGGGGATGGGGCAGCAAAGGTGCCCAGTGACCACCACTCACACCTCCCTTGGGGTCCCTGTGAGCAAGCTGGCAGGAAGTGTGCTTCGTTGCACAACAAGAGTCCCCAGCATCCTTGACAGCCTCGGGGAGGAGCAGTTCACTGTCATGTAATGGGGGTGGTAGCATTTGAGTGAACTTGAACGTGGGAGCCGAGAGTCCTGTGACGGTTGCTTGTGCCTTGTAGTTCCCGCTTCCGGCTGATGTAACTTGTCAAAGTCATCCAAGACAGGGCGCATATGTGAAGGGCTTGCCATCGTCACTGTGACTCTGTGGTCATGACAACATGGCAGCTATTCAAAGACGGCATTAAGGGTTTTTTTTTTTCTGTTTTTGTTTTTGTTTTTGACTGATGCCTAGTTGTTGTCCATCATCAAGGGATTGGAAGCAGAGGATCCTGGGATCATGTCCCTGGGATGGCCTTAGGTCTCATCCACCCCGTCTAGGCTCTCATTCTCCAGATGTGAAACGGAGCTGATAACCCCTCGCACGCGAGGTTACAGGAGACAGTGGATGTGGGGGCTCTGCAGTGGTGCTCAGACTGCACTGGGGCAGCTGATGATGAGCGGGATGGACAGCGCGGCTCAGGGCAAGTCCTCAGCATTCTGCGTGCCTTAGCTGGGCACTGAGCATAGCTGATGTGAGCTGACCCTCATGGTCTATTTTCCATGGGCCAGACTATGGTCCCTATTAACCGGTCTGCTTTCAAGAACGCTCCATGGGGCTGGGCTGCTAAGGGGAAAACAGTGCTGACAATGGCTTCTGCCTGAGTTACTCTTATGTCTTGGGGTCTTCCATGGAGTGAGTGCTCTGCAAATGACTGCTAGTGGGAATGGAAGGAACAGAGCCTTTGGGTGGCCTGGGGAGAGGGGAGAAAAAAGAGGCAGGGAGTCTGGCTCTTGCACCTGTGAGGAGGGTGCAAATGGTGGGTGATGTGTTTATCTTAAGGCCTTTGACACGTCCCTGTCACCAGGATACATCTGTCCCATGAGTGTGTCTCCTGTCACCATCACTGGCTGTCTCAAGATTGTGTTCTTCTCCCCTCATATTCAGTGGCAAGCTCAAGAGGTGGTGACCCAAGCCCAGCTGGAGGGCTACCGTTCCATGAACCCGTGCCCCTTGTATGACGAGCACACAGGGACCCTCTTCCTTTTCTTCATTGCCATCCCGGGGCAGGTCTCAGAACATCACCAGCTCCAGACCAAGACCAATGTCACGCGGCTGTGCCACGTTGTCAGCGTTGACCATGGCAGGAACTGGAGTCCAGCCAAGGATCTCACAGGCACCGCCATCGGCAAGGCCTACAAGGACTGGGCCACGTTTGCTGTGGGCCCCGGGCACTGTCTGCAGCTGTGCAATAGTGCTGGGAGCCTGCTGGTGCCCGCTTATGCCTATAGGAACCTGCACCCCTTGCGAGCGCCCGCCCCCTCCGCTTTCTGCTTCCTCAGCCACGACCACGGGCGCACGTGGAAGAGAGGGAACTTTGTGTCCCAGAACACACTGGAATGCCAGGTGGCTGAGGTTGGGGCTGGGGCACAGAAGGTGGTGTATCTCAACGCTAGGAGCTTCCTGGGGTCCAGGGTCCAGGCACAGAGCTCCAACGATGGCATGGATTTCCAGAATAGCCAGGCTGTGCGGAAGCTTGTAGAACCCCCCAATGGCTGCCACGGGAGTATAGTCACCTTCCCTAGCCCAAGGCCAAGCGTCTCAGACATGTGGCTGCTCTATATCCATCCCACAGACCCCCAGAGGAGGGAGAACCTGGGAGTGTACCTCAACCAGAGACCACTGGACCCCGGCGCCTGGCTGGAGCCCACCCTGTTGGCCACAGGCAGCTGTGCCTACTCGGATCTGCAGAGCATGGGGCATGGTCCCGATGGCTCTCCCCAGTTTGGGTGTCTGTTCGAGTCGGATAACTACCAGGAGATCATTTTCCTCATGTTCACCCTGAAGCAAGCCTTCCCAGCCGTATTTGGGGCCCAGTAAGCCAGCTGTCTCTGGGCCAAGAGGGTCCCTTCTGCTTCAAGGCACCCATTCCTCTTTCCTGCCGGCATCCTCTGGACTTGGGAGGCAAGCTCTTGGGCCCCTTCCTTAGGGGTGAGCAGAAAGCTCTGCCTCTTGGCTGTCTGCCACCTTCGTTGTTCCAGCTTTTACAGAACGTTCTATTTTCAGCACAGATAACAAAGGAACCTGGCTTTCCCCGGCCCCTTGACAGGGAAGGCGGGGACAGTGTGCACAGTGGCTGTCACTCTGCATGTCGGCTGTCACCATGCTACCTCACCCTACCTACTTCCCTGCTCCCAAGTTTTTTTTTTTTTTTGTAAGTCTTCATAAATTACCCAGCCCAGATCATTTCCTCCTTTCTTCCTGGGAGATTGGGAGATTCTCTGCAAGTCCCCGAGGAAAGATAGAGCCAAATGTGTGAATTAGCAGAGACCTGTGTGTGTGTGTGTCCTTGTTAAATGCTTTGGATCAGGTAACCTGGGACAGTTCTGCAGGGAGCTAAGGCGCTGTCTAGAACAATGAGGCTAGCTTAAACCATTGTCTTCACCTCCTGGGGCTGTCACAGTAAGTGACTCAAACAGAGTGCATGGTTCACGGATGGCCACCTTCCCGCAGCCCAGAAGCATGAGTTCAAGCCTTGCCGGGCCATGCTCCCTCATTAAGATGGGTGACCCCACAGTGTACTGTCCAAATCAGAGCACTCTGAAAGTGCTAGGAGTCCTACTCATTATCACAGCAAGGCAACAGGCCTTTCCTGGGACTGTTGTGGGCAAGTGGTGAGGTTTAACAGAACCACTACAGATTGTGTCAGGGGACAGAAGAACCACAGACCTCTTAGAGGTACCCTAGGGGAGAGGCACCTGCCACTACAGGCAGAATGGCATTCTCTTGGACTCCAGACACTCACAGGAGTCAGGAACTCTCTCTGCCTGTTGCTGCCTGTTGGAACTCTCTGGGGAGCTTTGCAATGATTTTGATGTCAGAATCACCCCCCTCCCCATGAACAGTGGATGTAGAATTTTTGGTGGTAGGGCCAAAGCAGGAATATTTCTTCAAAATCATGTTATTCTAATGAACACAAGAATCAAAAATCACCAGATTATAGCCTGAGAACCTCCTCCAGGGAAATGGTGGTAGATACCAAGGAGACTCAAATGCATCAAAGCAGAAAATCAGAGGCTGCAGAGAACTCACACTGAAGAACTTATAACACCTCTTCCAAGGCTCAGATGACACTGTGGAAGGGGGGGGGCAGAGAGATTGTAAGAGCCACAGGGTGGGAAGGAGTATCCTGAGGCAGTGTTCCCCCACACCGGTGCACTCATAAGTCCACAGTGAATACCAATAACTCCACCGAGGAGGGTCCTCAGGGGAATGGGGATGAGGGAAAGGGGATATGGGAATATGATCAATATGCAATATGTTCATACAGCAAAGTTTACAAATAATAAAAATGGAAAAAAGAGAGTAAAGTTTTAAAAAAATTTACTGTATTATAGTTATCATGTGTTTTCTATTATAAAGAACTAAAGAGGCCAGGTGTGGTGGTACATGCCTTTAATCCCAGCACTCAGGAAGCAAACTGTGAGTTTGAGGCCAGCTTGGGACTACAGAGTGAGTTCCAGGTGAGCCAGGATTAGAGTGAGACCCTACCTCGAACCACCCTCCCCAAATGACCAAAGGCTTGAACAAAAGCCCTTCCTCAAAGAGGGTATCCTAAAGGCTGCTAGATATGAAAAAATGCTCAACACATTAGTCTTCAAGAAACTGCAGATCAAAACTTATCTACTAAAGTGATGAAAATTTGCAAAAGTAACAGTAGAAAGCATTGGCAGAAATGGGGAACACTGGAGCTTCCACGCATGTCTAGAGGTCGCTGGTCAACTTCCCACTTTGGGAAATTAATGATTCTCTAAAACTAAACATGCAAGTTTCTTACACCACTCTGAAGCACATACCTGAGAGGGATGGGTGTCTATCTCTGCCAAAGGCACGTAGTGTGTGTCTACAGCAGCTTCATTTACCAGGAAACATTCAACCTAGAAATAACCACGTGTCCCTGAAAGACAGAATGGGCAGCTGGAATGTCATACGTCAACAGAGGAATGAGCCTCTGTCATGCACGGCAGCGTACATGCTTTTCAGGCACTGTGCTGAGTGAACCAGAGCGTGCACTTTACAAGACACTGTATATTGGTGATTTATTTACACGACATCCAGGAATAGGTGAGACCAACCCGTGGCATGTCAGTCAGGATCTTTACTGCTTCCGATAGAGGAGCTGTCAGCTGCAAGAGGGCAAGAGGAAGGGTTCTGATTATGGAAACACTGTTGGATCTGAAGCTGGTTCTATGGGTGATTCTGTAGGCAAAATTCCATGAACTGTGCTCTTAAAATGCATGCACCTGACTATAAGTATGTAAATCTTATAACAAAAGTTAAACTGGGGCTGGTGAGATGGCTCACAGGTTAAGGCACTTGCCTGCAAAGTCTAACAACCCTAGTTCCATTCCAGCACCCACGGAAAGCCAGATGCATGAAGTGGCGCGTGCATCTGGAGGTGTTTGCAGTGGGTAGAGGCCCTGGTGTGCCCACTCTTTCTCTCTGTCTGCCAGGTGTGGTGGCACATGCCTTTAATCCTAGCACTCGGGAGACAGAAGTAGAATCATGGCGAGTTTGAAGCCAGCCTGAGATTACACAGTGAATTCTAGTTTGAGGCCACCCTGAGACTACGTAGTGAATTCCCGGTCAGCCTGGCTGGAGTGAGACCCTACCTCAAAAAAACAAGCCAAAAAAAAAAAAAAACCCCAGTTGAACTGAATAGTGAGTGGGTATCCTAGATTAACTTTGACAGTAATAAATGATGCTGGATTTTAAAGTTTTGGAGTGGAACTTCAAAATAACTTTTTTTTTATTTTGGAAGAATTTCAGAGTTATAGAAAAGTGGCAAAGGTAGCATAGTGCATCCTCATATATCTCGTTCAGTTTTCCTAATGTTACTGTTTTACATAACTGTGCTACACTTGTCTGAGCTGAGGCATTAACATCGGTATGTGACTATGAACTAAACTCCGGGCTTTATTCAGATTTTCCTGAGTTTTCCAAGAACATTCTGTATCTGCTCTAGGCTACAATTCAGAACATATTTGACACATTTAGTGAGACAATTACTGTCACAAAGTTGGCCCTTGGAGACACAGGTCCAGCATCCCCCTTCTACCTTCCTCTAAAAAGCAATTCCTAGGGCTGGAGAGGTGGCTTGGCGGTTAAGGCACGTTCCTGTGAAACCAAAGGACCCAAGATCAATTCTCCAGTACCCACGTAAAGCCAGATGCACAAGGTGGTGTATGCATCGGGTCTTTATTTGTGGTGGCTAGAGTTCCTGGTGCGCCGATTCTCTCTCTTCCTCTTTCTTTCTTTTTCTTTTTCTTTTTTGAGTAGGGTCTCACTGTAGCTCAGGCTGACCTGGAATTCACTATGTAGCCTCAGGGTGGCCTCGAACTCGTGGTGATCCTCCTACCTCTGCCTCCCAAGTGCTGGGATTAAAGGCGTGCACCACCACGCCCGGCTTCTCCTTCTTAAATAAAATATTTTAGAAAACCAATTCCTGGGGGCTGGAGAGATGGCCTAGCGGTTAAGGCATTTGCCTGTGAAGCCAAAGGACTTAGGGTGTGATTCCCCAGGACCCACATAAGCCAGATGCACAAGGGGCACATGCATCTGGTGGCTACAGGCCCTGGTGTGCCCTTCTCTCTGTGTCTGTCTGTCTTCTCTCTCTCTCTCCTTGCAGATTAAAAAAAAACAAACAATTCCTAAACAAATAAACGAAAATGCAAGGAATATGTGGTTCTGGCCCAGGATGCAGATGTGCAAATGTTAAAAGCAGGTTGGCCTCTGAAACTGAGAGGGTGGCTTCCAAATCAGTGACACCAGAGCTCCAAGTTGAGTTTTCACCACACTGTCAGAGGAGACGCTGGCCAATCCTGAGTCCCTGTGTACATGTGAGGAGGCAGCGAGCTCACTGGATTAGCCAGGCAGGGCACACACACAATCAGTCAGCGGTGTCCTTTCCAGAGGGAGGAAGAGCGGGATGTTGATGGGAGAAGGAAGCACGGTAGGCAGAGTGGAGGCAGGCAAGGACAGCTTGCCCAGAGCCCTGGGGAAGCCTGGCTCTGTGGACTCTGGCCTGGGCAACTGCCTTTGAACTTCTGCCCTTCAGAACTGTGAGAGAAGAAAGCTGGGCTGCTTTATACCAACTATCCAGTTTAGGGTGTGTGGGAAGCCCCTGGGCCTGTGCTCACATGAAGTTAGCCTCCCTGTGGAAGATGAATGAAATTTGTCAAGACAGAAAATGAAAAACCCACCCGTCATCTTCTGGTGAGGCCCACATCAGCCGTGTCAGACTGTGCCTCCTCCTCGGAGAATTCTCATCATGCCAAAGTTATGCAATGCAGTCACGTATGCACAAACGTACGCGTAGATGCACACACATATTCACACATGTAACAGATGCACACCTAGAGTCACAGACACACACGTGTGCATACATGCACACACAGGTGTACACATGCAACCATGCATGCATACATTTATACAGATGTGCACATGCAAACATGCACATACACACATATTCAGACATGAACAAGTGTGTACAACACATGCAGTCATATGTGCACCCTTGCACACACATGCACACATAGGGTTTCTGCTCCTGAATCCTGACCAGCTCTTCATGTTCATTGATGATCACTAAACAGATTTCCCCAGCAGGACCCTTGTATCAAGTCCCTCCCCCAAATGGCCTGTATTTTGAATCAGGGGCGACCCTTCCTCAGCACTGGTAGCCTGGGTGAAATGGGCAAGGAAGGGGCCTGAGGCCAAAAAGTGTCCAGTGAAGAGCAGGCGAGACTTGATTGAGAAGAGAACTTGCCACATCTCCAGGACGGTAGCCTTGAAAGTCATGCAGCCTGACCCTGAGGGTGCGGCACAGTGGTCTGACGAACCCAGTGATGCTGAGAAAGATGTGGCCCCACCCCACCCCACGGCAGCTGAGCCAACTGACTTCAACACGGCAGCCACAACAACTAACCTAAACTTGGTGATTCCTAGAGTTAGGGCCAGAGCAACAAGACGAGGAATAGTAGCCCTTCCGAGGTGGACGTGACCTCGATGTCCATTAAGTCTGTCTGACCTGCTCAAGTGGCTCAAGTGACAGGTAAGGGAATAATAGGGTCCAGTGACTTCTTTTCACACCTCGTACCTAGTGGCAGGGCCAAGACCCATATTCCCACACCGGTTCTGGAAGCCTCTATTTTCCCTTGTGAGCATTCATAAAGTACAAAGGTCTCTAGGTTCTGTACAGTCCTGCTTGGCTTGTCTCTGGAGCCTGTTCCCTGAGCCACGGGAAGCTGTCCCTGCCTTCCCCTCATCGTCTCAGCTGAGCAGTGGGGACATGGCCACTCTCGCCCTGCCTCTCTGCCAGGGTCGGCCCAGGAGCCTGGACAGAAAGTGTATGAAGAGCTGAGATAAGACTCACCCTCCCTGGCCGATGGCCTCAGAAGGATGTGGTACTCCTAAGAGCCAAGCAGAGCTGGGCACACACTGCCATCCACACCCCACCCCCAGCTATGAGGAAAAAAGGAAGGATCCAGTATTTAAATGTTCTGCTAGAAGAGGTGAGAAATCTGACTGTACTTTTGGCAAAGCACTACTTTCTCAAATACCATTCTGTACTCCTTTTAGAAAGGGAAAAATCATCAGAGTCCCACTAATCACATATTTTTTGCATTTTTTATGTTTATTATTATTATTAACAACATGTTTCCTATGGATGTATCATGTGTTGGTACCCTCCTTTCCCTCGTCCCGCCCCCCTGAAATAATTGACTACTGCTCCCACAAGGCATAATCACATTTTTTAAAAATCTGATCTTTTACCTAGGAACTCCTCTTTTCCTCCCAAACTAAGATCGTGCTGGAAAATCGAATGAGGACCATGCTCTCTTGTTCCTCCTGCCTGACATGGTGCCGTGAGCATTTCCCCCAGGTGAGTCCCCTGCAAAGGGTCACATGGCCAACAGACACACCACAGATCACTTAACTGTTCCTTCCCCATTAGATGCTGAAGTTACTCCCTTTTTTTCTGTTATCAATAATACTGAGAGGAATGTCTTAGTGAGTAAATCTTGTTCTTTATGTGGGATTACTTCTAAAAATCAAATACTCTCAAAGGAATCACTGGGTCAAGATAATCATTTGAAATTTCCTGAAATGTATTGTATACAAAGAAAAACACAACTTCCAGTTATGAGCTAAAATGCCCTACAATGGCTTTCTTCTTTTATCCTTGAAGACACATGAATTTCCAGAAATACTGACTTTGTCATTAATTCATTAATTCATCAATCATAGTCCCTTTTGCTCCCTGATGTGGTAAAGGACCAGTGGTAAACAAACGCTAAACTTTTCAGAACCAGTCAGAAGGACCCTAGAATGAATGATACCTGGACTGGGTTTGTTCATGTGAATGGGGTTGTAACAAGCCAGAGAGGCTGGGTGACCCAATCACATAGTCCTGTCCTGACCTCTATCAGGCCCTTCTCCTAACTCCACACAGATGGCTTAGTGATTAAGGTGCTTGCCTGCGAAGCCTAAGGACTCATGTTTGACTCTCCAGATCCCACGTAAGCCAGACACACAAGGGTGAGGCAAGCGCGAGGTCATATATGTCCACTAGTTGGCGTAAGCATCTGGAGTTCCATTTTAGTGGCTGAGGCACTGGCATGCTAATTCTTTCTCTCTTTCTCTCTCACTCTCTAAAATAAAGGAACAAAAGCTCCAAGGGTCCCAGCCCCCACCCACTGCCTCCTTTCCATCATGCTGAAGGGTCCTGGGTAGGACCGTGAAGGCCTTCCCTCTGCCCAAGGCTCTGGATCAGGAGACCCCAATAGCTGTTGCCATCCCACCTGCATTGCTTCCCTATATGGAGGGCTTTCTTTTTGTCCAGATCTTCCAGGGACATTCTGAACTGCCTTTATTGTATTAGGGCCACAGGTTTCCTGTGAGGACATAGGTTCTGATGCACCAGCTTCTTGGGCCTTTTCCATTAATCCGACCTAGAGACAGACATCAAACACTTGTGTCTTCTGCACTGGGCTGAGAGGAGAGATGGAAGGGCAGTCCACCGAGGGCTGCTGCCACATGTCAGGCACGACTGTAGGCTCTTAGTGGTTCATCATGTGATTCTCACCACAACCTGCTGAGTGGGTTCCCTCATTACCCCCTTGGCAGAGGAAAGGACAGACAGAGAAAGATGGAGCCACACACGCTGGTGAGACACCAGGAGGTCAGACTCCTGCGTCTGCCTTTTGCTCACCTGTCTCCAGAGCTGGGACTGGGGGAGGTTACACCTTGGATAAGTCTCATGGTGCAGGAAGACAGCCCCAAAGAAATTCCAGCACGGCCCAGGAAAGAGGAGGTTTGCTCTCCATGGAGTCTTGAAGCTGGCTCTCAGTATCTGCTTAATACACGAATGAGCAGACACACACAGCGCGCCAACTCGGTGGTCCTGGAGCCCAGAGGGAGTGTGGGAGGGAGATGATTGGGAAAGGGTGGCTGGAGGGGCTTGATATGGTGGGCAAGGAGCTGGCCTTCCATCCCAGAACAGAGTGAAGCTGTCAGGGATTGAACCTGGCCACCTGGGCAGCTCAGCTTTGTATGTTAGAAAAACAATCCTGGTAGACATGTGAGGACAGAGTCAAGAGATGGCTGTGGGGGAGGATGGCTGAGGAAGGACCTCTTAAAATAGCCCAGGGACAGTGATGCAAGGGCAGATGGAGGCGGGGCCCACAGGGTTACAGCAAGGGAAGTGAATTCCAAGACATTCTAGAACTCGAGGAGAGGATCTTGGATGTGGGTGGCGAGAGGGGGCGGGAATGAGGATGTCACCCTTCGGCTTGGAAGAAGCTAGCTTGGTGGCAGCAATCTGGATGGGCGACGCACGTGGAAGAACAGGTTTGGGGTATGAAGATGGAGATGCAGAGAAGCAGGGTAGAAGTGCCAGGAGATTATCCACAGAGGCAGAGAGGTGTGTGGGTGGGAGCCTGGAATGAGGTCCGCGCCAGGAACACAGATGTGGAGGCTCCAGGAAGAGCCAGCATCAGGTTAGAGTATGGGTCTGACAAGAGAGAAGGCCAAGACCCAAAGTCAGAAAGCACCGGGACACCAGAGAGTGGCGAAGAGACCATGGTCCCGAGGAAGGCGAGACTAAGGGGAGACTAGAAAGATCTCAGGAGGAAGGGAGGGAGATGCCTGAGGAGTCCCTGGCTATGATGAAGCGGGGGAGAGGAAGACCACAAGCTTTTGGTGGGAGCGTAGGATAAGTTAGGCCACAGTAGGAGGTGATGACACTGTAACCCTGAGTCAGGGCAATTTCTTTATAAAGGTCATCATTTAAGTGGAGAGACAGGGTAACAGGCAAGATGGGGGCAGGAAGAGCTATGGTTCTCGGTCTTGGCTATCCTCGTCCTCATGGGAGAGGGGAAGTTCAGGTTCCACCCCACGGGTTTGTATTTAATTGGTCTGGAGAGCGGGAGGTTTTGCATATTTACTGCCAAAGCTGAGGACCTCTGGCAGGGAGGAGGGCTTTCAATTTTTTACTTTGTAGGATGGAAAACATCTTAAGCTTGCTAAAGATGAGAGGAAGAGTGGGTGGGAAGGGAAGGAGAAAATCCAGGAGTGCAGAGGCTTTGGGAGCTGGTCCCAGATGGGCGGTGAGGAGACACTGGAGGAGCAGAGCACACGGGGATGGAGGCGGAGCAGGACGCACACGAAGGTGGCTTGGGAGACCCAAGGGTCTTCGAGTCCCTGGCCACCATACTGGTTGAGCACATGGGTTGATCTGGGCTGAGCTGCCTGGTTGAGGTGTTTTTCTGGCAGTGGGTCTGTCTCTGAAGCCCCTTCAGGAAGGGGATCTGACAGAACAGTCTCAGAACAGGGAGGGCAAAGGAAGGGGCTGCGTAAAAGCCCACAGCTTGGGGCACAGTTGGGGTTGCGGATGCTGCGTGTGAGGGAGATTGTGTCCATGGGAGTAAGGCAGAAGAGAAGGTGGGTGAGACAGAGACTAAGGCTGGCAGAGACGTCAGGTTCAGAGGTCATGGTTTGGACAGCTGGGCAAATAGTCAAGCCTAGGCATTGAGTAAGGTGGACTCCAGACCGCTCCCCAGGAGGGTTGTGCTTAGTGAGTCTGAAGTCAAGGACCTTGGAAGGACTTAGCAGGACAAACAGGAGTAAGTTAGCTTTTTACAGGCAGCTAGTCAGGGACAGAAGCCCAGAGAGGGAACAAGAAGATGCCATTCTGCCCACCTTGGCAAAACTGGAACTTGCAATCTAATCCTGTCTCATACATGATGGCTGCCACTGGCGCTCCCCAGCAGGAACTTCTGGCTTCTTCCTCAGCTCCCGCCTCTCTGGGTCAGCCCCTGTCCATGAGCCAATCAGGTCTTGGCCCTCCTTGAATCTGAACCAATCAGCTCTGTCCTTACACACCCGACTCTGATAATAAGGCTCACCCTAATTGGATGTCTGATCCATATAAAGGAGATTAATCATGTGAGCCAACCCTCCTTGTCCTTCCAGTGGTCTCCTCTGGACGCTTATGTAAGTCTGCCTGTACCCTTGGTGGGGGACACTTCTTTTGGCCTATGTATTTTCCCACTTACCTTCTACATGTGTCTTGCTTCGGGTGCTTTCTAACTTTGTTACTTTTGTTTTTCTCTCTGAGTCCTTCATTCTTTTCCTTTCTTTCTTTCTTTTTTTTTTTTTTTTTGAGGCAAGCCCGATAGACTGCCTGTTTTAGGAGAGAGAGAGAGAGAGAGAGAGAGAGAGAGAGAGAGAGAGAAGAGAAAGAGAGAATTTGCACACCAGGGCCTCCAGCCCCTGCAATCAAATTCCAGATGCATGTTCCACCTTGTGTGCGTGTGCAACCTTGCGTGCTTGCGTCACTGTGTGCCTGCCTTACATGGGACCTGGAGAATCCAACGTGAGTACTTAGGTTTTGCAGGCAAGTGCCTTAACTGCTCTGCTAAGCCTATCTTGCCAGCTTCTTTCATTATTTTAAAGATTTTTTAATTATTATTTTTATTTTGAGAGAGAGAGGGAGAGAGAGAGAGAGAGAGAGAGAATAGGTGTGCCAGGACCTTCAGCCTGCTATGAACAAGCTCCAGACATGTGCGCATGTGCAACATTGCAGGCTTGCGTCACTATGTGTCTGATTACGGGAGACCTGGAGATTTGAACATGAGTTCTTTGGCTTTGCAGGCAAGTGCCTCAACTGCTAAGTCATCTCACCAGTCCTCCCTTCCTTATTTCTTAATCCTCTCTGGTTCTTATTTTTTTAATATTTTGTTTTTATTTATTTATTTGACAGAGAAAGAAGGAAGGACAGAGAGAATGGGTGAGCCAGAGCCTCCAGTCACTGCAAACAGATGTGTGTGCCCCCTTGTGCATCTGGCTAACGTGGGTTCTGGGGAATCGAACCTGGGTCCTTTGGCTTTGCAGGCAGTGCCTTAACTGCTAAACCATCTATCCAGCCCCTCTCTGGTTCTTTATGTGAAGTGATCTTTTGGTTCTTATGCTTTGCCTTCCACATGGGTGTACGTGACTCCTCAAGGGTCCCGATACCCCCAGAGATTCCTCTGCGATGGAGAGTCTCTCAGTCTCCTCTCTCCCATTCTAGTATGACAAGGAGGAGAATTCTGTTTTGGCTTAAGTCTTTCAGCTAGCCTCTTCCCTGGACTTTTTTTTTTTTTTTTTTTTTTTTTTAGGTAGGATCGCACTCTAACCCAGGCTGACCTGGGTCATTATTCAGTCCCAGGCTGGCCTCAAACTCATAGTGATCCTCCTACCTCTACCTCCCAAGTGCTAGGATTAAAGCTGTGTGCCACCATGCCTGGCTTCTTAATTCTCCCTAAAATAAGCCTCATAATTCATAATCTGTCCCTAAATAAACTGAATAATTTGTAATTTACCCTTTTAGGAGTCCATTTTATCAAAGCTTTGCTAATTGGATAAGGACCCAAAAGTTGGGGTTCACAGGTCTGGGGGACCCCCTTGAGCCCCAAATCCTGCATTCAGGGTCCCTTTCAGGAAGGTAAAACTCGAAGTTCTTTGCAGGCTGGATTGTAAACTGAGGATCCAAGAGACCATGTTTGAGTAATTGATGAGGTCACTGCTGCCTTGAGAGGGTCTTCACCTCCGCAAGGCCGGTGATCCCCTTCCTTGTCTCCCTCACAGTCACCGAAGCACGTTGAAGTTGAAATGGACAGCACGGGGACGAGGATGAGGTCCTCCATCTGCCTTGGAATCCACAGGCCACACGTGTCCCCAAGTACCCTTCAATGGTCACCTGAACTCTGATTGTACTGGGGAGTCCTAGGCCCAGTGTTTCTTCACCTGTGCTAGTTCCAGTAACAGTCTGAGTAACTGTAGTGACAGGGGTGCTTCGGGGGTGACCAGACAAGACAGGATGCTCAGGCACGCGGGGTGACGACTCTCAGGTAAAGAATTTTGGGGTCTAGCACAAAAGTTCTGCTCATGTGATTCGGGGGTAAAACACTCAGACTGGTTCTAAGATGGGAGCTGGATACTGACCTGTCACTGACTTGCAGGCAAACCATTTGACCTCTCTGGCTGTCAGTTTCCCTGGCAGTAAGATGCAGCCGTGCTCGGATCACCCTTATGGAGCGGCCATGGGGATGGGCAGAGGCAAAGTGCCGAGTTCCATGCCATGCTCCCTCCTACGTGTGAGCTAGTGTATGGTCCAGCAGAGATTTACTGAGCACTGTTGGGGATGAGTTTTGTACTCCCCATGTTATTTATTTATTAATTTATTTATTTATTTATTTATTTATTTATTTGACAGAGAGAGAATGGGTGCACCAGGGCCTCCAGCCACTGCAAACGAACTCCAGACAAATGCGCCCCCTTGTTTTATCTGGCTAACTTGGGTCCTTGGGGAATCGAACCTGGGTCCTTTGGCTTTGCAAGCAAACACCTTAACCATTAAGCCATCCCTCCAGCCCATTTTTTTATTAAAAATATTTTTTGGGGGGGCTTCAAAGTAGGGTCTCACTCTAGGCCAGGCTGACCTGGAATCCATTATGTAAGCTCGGGGTGGCCTCAAACTCTGGGCTACACTCAAACTCACAGCGATCCTCTTACCTCTGCCTCCTGAGTGCTGGGATTAAAGCACGCGCCACCACGCCCAGCTTAAAAGTTTTTATTTTTAGGCCAGACATAATGGCACCTGCCTTTAATCCCAGCACTTGAGAAGCAGAGGTAAGAGGATTGCTGGGAGTTTGAGGCCACCCTGAGACTCCATAGTGAATTCCAGGTCAGCCTGGGCTAGAGTGAGACCCTACATCAAAAAACAAAAACAAAATTAAAAAAATTATTTGCATATTTGTGAGTGTATTTATGGGCATATCAGGGTCTTTTGCCAGTACAATAGAATGTCAGATATTTGCAATACTTTTTGTATCTGGCTTTATGTAGGTGCTAAGGAGCTAGGGGATGAGCAGGTGAGGCAAAGGGGGCAGACACTTGTCAGCACAGTATTAGGGAAAGGGGTGATCGTTGGCCAACAGCCATTTCAGACATGTTTTCTAATAGTTTGGGGGGCTGATCAACTGGCCAGGATGTAACCAGGATAACCCAGGGCCTGTTGAGCAGGTGAGGAAGACCGGCTGAGGAGAAGATTCTGGAACCCCGAAGGGAGGTTTTTGGCAAATCGTTTAGGACACCTGCTGGCTGAGGAAGCTAAGAGGAAGAGGAACAGAATATGAAGCTGGAAGCAGTTGACACATAGTCACCATGGGCAGAGGGTAGCTGTTGGCAGAAAAGGCGTTTAGGAAGCGAGGTAACAGGGCCCTGCCAAGGGAAGTTGTCATGATTCATGCTCGGGAAGTGCGGAGGCCAGAGAGAGGCTGCAGGAGGTGTGGGTGCCTGGTGTAGCAGCCTGCAGCTGTGGTGGGTTGGTCCTGCCAGCTTGGGTGTGGCTCGGAGCGTGGAGACTCAGGGTGGAGAATTGGTGTCTCTGTAGAGACTCTGTAATAGGCAACCCTGGAAAACGAGCCCAGGGGTGACTGCTGTGGTGAGGAGGTTAGCACACAGTGTGGGGGGTAGGGGGCAGCATCACAGGTGTGCCTTGTTTTAACCTGCAGGTTTGAGCTGAGCTGAGCTGAGCTGAGAGCGCCGAAGATCCAGTGTCATGAAGAGACCATCAGGTCAGCCCCTTGTGTTTAGAGCCAGAAACAGACCCAGGCAGCTCTCTGGAAAGGGCACATCATAGACATTGTCTTTAAAACTCAAATCATGGGCTGGAGGGATGGCTTAGTGGTTAAGACGTTTGCCTGCAAAGCCAAAGGACCCAGGTTCGATTCCCCAGGACCCATGTTAGCCAGATGCACAAGGGGGTGCATGCGTCTGGAGTTTGTTTGCAGTGGCTGGAAGCCCTGGAGCACCCATTCTCTCTCTCACTCTCTCTCTCTGTCAAATAAATAAATAAATAAAAATAAAGTATTTTAAAAAATAAAATTCAAATAATTATAAATGCAGGAAACAAACTTAATTTCTCTCTCTCTCTCTCTCTCTCTCTCTCTCTGTGTGTGTGTTGTGTGTGTGTGGTGTAACAGCATGTGTACATGTGTATGTGCAGATGCGCATGCCCCATGCACATACATGCAGAGACCAGAGAAGAATGTCAGGTGTCCTCCTCATTCTCTCTTCCACAATTTTTTCTTTCTTTCTTAAAATTTTTATTTATTTATTGGGATGGAGAGATAGCTTAACAGTTAAGGTGCTTGCTGGCAAAGCCAAAAGACCCAGGTGCAATCCCCCAGTAACCATATAAGCCAGATGTACTGGTGGTGCATGCATCTGGAGTTCGTTTGCAGTAGCTGGAGGCCCTGACATACCAATTCTCTGTCTGCTTCTCTCTCTCTCTCTCAAAATATAAATAAATAACTTTTAATTAATTAATTAATTTATTTATTTGAGAGAGAGTTAGGGAATGGATGTACCAGATTCTCTTACCATTGCAAATAAACTCCAAATGCACGTGCCACTATGTGCATCTGGTTTTATGTGTTAAGCTTTACGGAGGCAATTGTCAGAACTTGTGAAGCTGTTACCATTCATGCATAACTAGAAAACTTCTACTTGTTGTTGACTGTTCTCCACAACTCTCTTTGAAGTGATTTTTCTGCCATTGACTATTTTAAAACTTGATGTCTATTTGAAGTTGCTGCCAAATGCTTTAGAAATGCGTGAAGTGAGACTCCATATCCTACTGACCCAAATGAAGCCAGTCCTGCATCCAAAAGATGGAGATCAGAGATTAATGACCCCCCCCCACTCGGCTTCTGCCTCCTCAGGGATCCTTTCAGCTCCCAAAAATGTCATCAAATGGGTCTTCAAAGAAGTTGAATGAAAACGAGTCAGTCCCTTCCACCAAAAAAATCCCCTAAACACATCATCTCAGTGATGGGATGTGACATCAAACTTAAGCCTATTATCAGAATGGCTTCCCCCGCCTCATCCCTCATCTGATCTGTCTGCCATATTTGCCGTAGATGGCATGTGTGGTATTTGCCATAGGTGTGTATGTCTGGGGGTCAGGTTGACAAGGGTGGACTGTGATGGTTTCTGTTGACTGCCAACTTGACAGGATCCAGAAGCACCAGTGAGGGGCGACCTTGATTCGGCTCACTGAGGTGGGAAGACCCCCTTCATGTGGACAGGTCCTGGGCTGCACGAAGAGGCGGGAAGTGACTGAGCAGCAGCATCGGCCACTCTCCACTGCCTGACCGTGGGCCTGTTTGCAGCTGCTCGAGCTTCTACCATCACGTCCCGCCTGCGCGCTGGCCTGTCACCCGGAACCATCAGCTGCCCTTAAACTGATTTTTGTCAGGTATTTTGTTCCAGTAATGAGAAGATAACTAACGCTATATCCCACTTTTTAGCATCTGATAATGCCTCATGCGTCTCAGCCACTTGTTTGAGTTCTTCTTTGCTCTCAAGGGTTTTATCTGGTGTCGTTTTAGTTCCAGCTGCTGACAGGCTTTGTTGATATCCTTGGGTGCAGCGTGTCTCTGCGCGCCTGGAGTTTCACAGGGGTCCACTGGGTTTTTACAGAGTATTGATATCCCTGGGTGCAGCGTGTCTCTGCATGTCTGGAACTTCACAGTGGCCCAGTAGGTTTTTACAGAGTGCTGGGACACATTTGGAACCTAAGGTCACCACTGATTGCAGCTCGAGCACCAACCTGGCAGTCAGATGTCGATGTAAGGAAACACGTTTATTGAAGATCAGCGCAGAGCAAAGCGATGTCTCAGATCTCCTCCCAAGAGTTTATTCTTCACGATGAGAATCTTTTTGAAACACAAGTCACTAATGCCTGTTGTTTTAAAGATCTGTTTTAAGAGTAGGTTATTAAGTAAGCTTTCACCCAGTGTGACAAAATACTAGAGCTAATCAATTTATACAAAGGAAAGGTTTCCTTTGATGGATGGTTTCAAAGATTTCAGTGCATAGTTCTTTGGACCTGCTGCTTTGGGCCTGTGGTGAGGTAAATGTCATGGAGGGAACAAACATGAGGCAGAGGAGGTCTGTTCACTTCATAGTAACCAGGAAGGAGAGAGAAAGAGAAGAGAGAAGGGCTGGGAATCCAGTGTCTCCTTCGAGGACATGCACCAGTGACCTAACCTCCTTTCAGTAGGTTAAAGACTTCCTTAAGATTCCATCACTCACAATAGTGTTGGGCTAGGGACCATGCCTTCAGCACAAAGACCTTTTGTATAAGAGTCAAGATCCAAAGTATAATGTAGAATTTCTTTTTAAAATATTTTATTTTTTTGAGAGAGACAGGTATACAAAGAGAAAGAGGAAGACCTAGAGAGAGAGAGAGTGAATGTGTGTGTGGGGGTGTGTGTGGGTGAGCCATGGCCCCCTACAATTGCAAACAAACTCCAAAGGCATGCCATGTGCCACTTCATGCATCTGGCTTTACTTGTGTACTGGGGAATCAAACAGTGGTCATGAGACTTTGGAAGCAAATGACTTTAACCACCAAGACATCTTCCCAGCCCCAAATCCAAACTACAATGTAGAATTTCTACCTATGTCATGCCCTTGGAGTGGGGCACTAGAATTGCCATCCTGGGGCTAAGGAAATACAGACTTCTCATTGTCGCCCCCAGTGGGCGTGCTGATGGGTGCAGCCGCCCTGGAAGACAAGCAGCATGATCAGGAGCAGTGAGACTGCACTCAGCCAGCTGTTGAGTCTGCAGGGGCTTTTCCTGCAGAAACGCTGACCGCACACTAGAAACAGCTGGAATGTCCCACAATGGGAGATGGGTAAATGCATTTTGTATGGCTTAGAATAGTGTGTGTCTTTAAAAGAATGTAATAGAGGGTCAGAGAAATGACTCAGCCATTAAGAGCATTTACTGCTTGCCTCTTGGGCTGCAAACCAAGTTTGAGTCTCCAGAACTCACCTTAAAAAGCCTGGCATAGGGCTGGAGAGATGGCTTCGCAGTTAAGGCACTTGCCTGCAAAGCCAAAGGACCTCGGTTCGATTCCCCAGTACCCACGTAAGCCAGGTGAACAAGGTGGAGCATGCATCTGGAGTTTGTTTGCAGTGGCTGGAAGCCCTGGCATGCCCATTCATTCTCTCTCTATCTCTTTCCCCCTCTTTCCCTATCTCAAATAAATAAAAATTAAATTTTAAAAAAAGCTTGGCATAGTCATGCACTTCTATAACCCCAGTCCATGGGGGAAGATACTAGAGAATCACTGATGGACAGCATTTCTAGGTTGAGGGAATGGCCCTGTCTCAAAGGAAAAAAAATGCATGCATAAGCAATAAGAGACACTGACATTCTCCTCTGCCTTCACACACTCATGCATGGGCACACACATATACCAGTACACCACATATCACACACACAGATGCAAGAAGAAAGAATGTAATATTTAAAAACTCCATGAAAGATTGAGGAACACCAGTAAATGACAAAAGCAAGGTGCACAATAATGTCAAAAAAGAAAAAGAGATAGGCTGGAGAGATGACTTGGTGATTAAGGCACTTACCTGTGAAGCCTAAGGACCCATGTTCAACTCTCCAGGTCCCACATAAGTCAAACACACAAGATGATGCAAACACACAAGGTTGCACATGTGCACAAGGTGGTGCATATATCTGGAGTTTGATTGCAGTGGCTGGAGGCCCTAGCACGCCAATTCTCTCTGTCTCTCTCTGTGTCTGTCTGTTTCATACTCTCATAAAAATTGCAAAAAAACAGAAAACAGACCTTGCAAAAGTGATGTTGTATGTAGCATAGAATGTTCCAAAAGACAACAGGAGATTGGTGCTAGGGAAATGGGAGTGAGGTCTAGGCTAGCAGAAAGACTCATTTTCATTAAAGCCTTTTGGTGTTGGTTGACTTTCTACTATGTGCTTATGTTATTTCTCCACTAAAAAGAAAGATACGAGGGCTGGAGAGATGGCTTAGCAGTTAAACGCTTGCCTGTGAAGCCTAAGGACCCTGGTTCGAGGCTCGATTCCCCAGGACCCATGTTAGCCAGATGCACAAGGGGGCGCATGTGTCTGGAGTTTGTTTGCAGTGGCTGGAGGCCCTGGTGTGCCCATTCTCTCCCTCTCTCTCTCTCTCCCCCTCTTTCTCTGTCTGTCCCTCTCAAATAAGTAAATAAAAAAAATTAATACAAAAAGAAGATGCGAGCTAAGGGTATGGCTCAGTTATTAAAGGCTCTTGCTGGCAAAACCTGCTGGTCCAGAGTTCAAATCCCACAAGTGACCCCAGCCTTCCTTCGACCATGAGAGGCAGAGCCAGGAGAACATGAAGCCTGTTGGCCAGCAACTCTGATGTTCCTTTACAGTCTGATGATTTGTTCACAGCAGCGAGAGACCAAGTCTCAAAAGAGGTGGAGCAAGGTCACCTTGAAGTTTTCCTTTGACTTCCACATGTACACTGTGATGCACACACATAAGTAAATAAATATTAGAAAAAGAAAGATAAAAGAAAAAGCCAGTCTGTCTCTTGAAGAACAGGACAAATGTTTGATGAGGGCGGGGTTTCCTGGAGCACTCCCCTCTGTCCTCACAAACCAATACACACCTCAGATCAAACCAGGCTCTTCTTCTTTGTTTAAATTAGTATTATTATAGCTATAATAATTGTATAGTAATTTATCATCATCATCATCTTTATTGTATGTGACTAATAAAGGAAGTATGGAAAAGTAGAAGGGAGAAAAATGCACAGATATGTCATGTAAACCCCTTGGTAGCATTTTTCTGAGCTTGTTGGGTTTTTTTTGAATCATAATATATTCCTAACTGGTTTCCTCATATTTCGCATTTGGCATTATATTAAAAATGTTTTTCCATGTGTTTAACAATCCTGACAAAAGACGCAAGTCTCTCCTGTGGGTATGACTCTCCCTTACCCAATTTTTGCTAAATTAATCCTAAATCGTGTTGCTGTCTGATTTCCTGCCGTCTCCAGGGGACGGGCAGAGGCGCTCACGCAGGCCTTCCATTGTCACGGATGCGTGAACCGCAATTAAGGACGTCATCGGTCCTCGGCCCCCTAGGAAGTCACCTTTGTTCCTACTGTTTCCTTTACATAAAAAGCGACTCAGTGGTCTAGAATGACAGCTGCAAGGTCTTGGTGCACGGAGGCCAAAGTTCATGGTGCCCCCTGGTGGCCGGGGCCACAAGTCTCACACTCTGACCCAAGGCCAGGCTCTCTTAACGTGTTGCAAAGCAGGGTCGTTAGCCAGTTGTGAAAGTCACTGACGGTTGCAGACCACATGAGCCATCAGATTCCCACTCTCCAGACACTGGTCAGCTGGGCCTCCGGGGACATGCACCTCATCCTGAGTACGCACCTGGCCAGAAATGTCACACACGAGTTCATGACCTCCAACAGAAGTGTCTTCACCCCTTCACAGAGATACGACATGAGATTTGAGCACACTAGATGTTAGTGACAAAGCTAGGCTTCAGACCCTGACCTTGGTCCCGTGTGTACTTCTGGGTCTGATTTGCAAGTCGGTAGTAGAATTCTCAGAGGTGTTGAGGGAGATGGATGGAATGGAGAATCCCAACACCCCCATCTTCCAGAAAGTGCCAAGACAGATGGCCTTCTGAAGCCTGTAGCAGCCGCTCTGCACGTCGAAAGGAAATCTGTGTCACTGGGGTCCTGCATGGGTCCAAAGCCTCACTGCGGATGCTGGTAGCAGAAATGGAATTGGGACTGGAATGGAAAGACAGTCTGATCAAACCAAGCCCACTGACAGAGCGACTGGGAGGGGGTGTGGCCGTAGTGAGGAGAGACAGAGGAGCAGATGGAGCAGGAGAGGTGAGGTGAGCGGAGGGGATAGACGGGAAAGTATGAGAGAGGGAGGTTTGGGGAGAAGGGGGCCAGGTGTGGGGGGGAAACGTCCTTCCTGGCTGACAAGTGTAACGCTTGCTGCAGGACATCTTTGACAGGTCAGTGCTCTTTCTCCTGGTCGGGAGGTGGACCTGTCCTCCCACTCCACCGTTCACACGTGGCCTTCACCTTTAACTTGGGAGAGGAGGATGGAAAGATGAAAGCAGCGCTCCTTCTTGATGTGTCCTGCTCCTTCCTCTAACTGCCTTTCCCCAGTGGTCTTCCTGATACCAAGGAGCAGGAGCCTGACGTCTGCCCTGGGGCCCTTGGCTCTTGTACACAGGGCGCTTCTTGAGAGTGGGCACTCCCTTCCCCTCTCCAGTGCAAGACTCCTCGTCAGGACTGGGGTAAGGGAGGCTCACTCCCAGCCTCACTGTCTAGTCCTTGCTCCTCAGGGTTCTCCAGAGAAGCAGAACGAACAGGAGCCTTACATGCAGACATATGTTGTCTAGTGAAGAAAACACGTTCTGAGAACTTCATCATTTCATGACCCAAGTGAACGAACATGAACCGAGATGGCATGGCCTGTTATGCTTCTCAGCTGTGCGGGGCAGCTCCTGGGGCCATCGTGAACAAAGCAACATGAGCATAAATCCAGTTCAAGAGAAAGTGATGGAATCAAGACACTGGTCATCAGGCCTGGAGAGATGGTTCAGCAGTTAAGTTGCTTGCTTGCAAAGCCCGATGGTCCAGGTTCAAGTCCCCAGTGCCTCTGTAAAGCCAGCTGCACAAAATGGCACATGCATCTGGAATTTTTTTTGCAGTGGCAAGAAGCCCTGTTGCACCCATTTTTTTCCTCTCTCCCACTTTCTCTCTCTTTCTTTGCAAATAAGTTAAAAAAATTTTTTAAAAATTTAAAAGACATTGGTCATTGTTTTTCAGTAAAAATTTCTTATAAGTGGACATGCGTAATAAAATGATGATAAAACTTGTGTAGTGAATGCATAAACCAGCCATTTGTTGTCATCCTAAAGTATTCTTTGCTTGAGCCTGGCGTGACAGCACACATCTGTAATACTGGCACTCAAGAAACCAACACAGGGGAGTCTCATGTTTGAAGACCGTTCACTACATGGCAAGACCTTGTCTCAAGAAAAATCAAATCAAGCAGGGCATGGCAGTGTATGCCTTTAATCCCAGCACTCGGGAGGCAGAGGTAAGAGAATTGCTGTGAGTTTAAGGTCAGTCTGAGACTGCAGAGTGGGTTCTGGGTCAGCTAGAGCAAAACCCTTACCTCATACCTTATAATACCAAAAAAAAAAAGAAGAAGAAACAAAGAAAAATAATCAGATGCATATTCTTTTTGTGTGTGTGTGTGTGTGTGTGTGTGTGTGTGTGTAAGGGGTACATGTGTGTGCATGTAAATGTAGAAGCCAGAGGACAATCTTGAATGTCATTCCTCAGAAAGGCCAACTAACTACCTTTTTCTTATTTATTTATTTATTTATTTTTATTTATTTATTTGAGAGCGACAGACAGAGAGAGAAAGAGGCAGATAGATAGATAGAGAATGGGCGCGCCAGGGCCTCTAGCCACTGCAAAGGACCTCCAGATACGTGTGCCCCTTATGCATCTGGCTAACATGGGTCCTGGGGAATCGAGCCTCGAACCAGGGTCCCTTAGGCTTGATAGGCAAGTGCTTAACTGCTAAGCCATCTCTCCAGCCTCTAACTACCTTTTTCTAAGGCACACTCTCTCATTGGTCTAGAACTTACCGTGTAGTCTAGATTGGCTGGAGAGTGAGCCCCAGTGATCTGCCTGCCTCTGTCTCCCCATCACTGCTATTATTAATATTTGCCACCATGTCCTATATTTTTTACATGGATTCTGGGGATTGAACTCAGGTCCTTATATTTGCAAGGCAAGAACTTTACTAACTGAGCTATTTCCACAGCCCTAAATAAATATCCTGTGTTGTCTATAATTGGCGGCGCTCTACTCTTATGCAACTGGTAAGCGGCAAGCTTGTTTCCACCAGCCTCATCCCAGGCAGCTGAGTGATATACCATGTCGTGACATCACTAGCAATTTCAGTGGCTCCATCATCCTCTTAGAAGACTCCCATCATGGCCTGACAGTGATTGAGATGTTACATGGCATACAACTATGTGCTGAAGTAGTTTTAAAAAATATTTTATTGGGCTGGAGGGATGGCTTAGTGGTTAAGGCATTTCCCTGCAAAGCCAAAGATCCCAGGTTCAACTCCCCAGGACCCACGTTAGCCAGGTGCACAAGGGGGTGCATGCGTCTGGAGTTCTTCTGCAGTGGCTGGAAGCCCTGGTGCATCCATTCTCTCTCTCTCCCTCTTTCTCTGTCAAATAAATAAATAGATAAATAATATTTTTAAAAATTATTTATTTGTTTGCAAGGAGGGAGGAAAGAAAGGAAGGAGGGAAGGAAAGAGATAATATGAATGGATGTGTCAGGGCCTCTAGCTGCTACAAATGAACTCCAGATACATGTGCCACCTTGTGCATCTGGCTTTTTATGGGTACTGGGGAATTGAATCTGGGTCATTAGGCTTTGCAGGCAAGGGCCTTAGCCCCTGACCCATCTCCTCTGTCCCTGAAGTAGTTTTAGAAGCACCACATAAGTTGATTGTGGAGGAGCATTACTTACCAAAGCAAATCTTGAATAGAAACAAATCCTCGTGTTCCAAAACAGGTGCCTGAAATGACTTTGATCCTATCGGGCAAAGTCGGCGCCTGGTCTGGAGGTGTTTAAGGATAGCTGACTTGCTTGGAGGCATGTGGCAGGCTACAAGTTGGTCCCTCGAGGTCTGGCACAGTGAGAACTTCATGTTTCACTAAGCACACACTGCCAGTGTCCTCCAGGAGCAATAAGTCTAGATGACCCAGAATCCCCTGACATATTATGGCAGAGAAATAGAAAAGTGCTGTCTGGAGAATAATTCACCTTTCAGGATTTATTTCTGATATTGTTTCTACTTTTTCTAAAAGCTGTGTTTCTAAATATTTTATTTTTATTTATTTGACAGAGAGGCAGAAAGGGAGAGTGAGAGAAAATGGGCGCACCAGACAGAGCCTCTAGCCACTGGAAATGAACTCCAGATACATGTATCACCACATGCATCTGGCTTATGTAGGTACTGGGAAATCAAACCTGGATCCTTAGGATTCATAGGCAAGCACCTTAACCACTAAGCCATCTCTCCAGCCCCTGTTCCTTTTTTTTAAATTGGGGATCCTCAGCCCAGTATCAACAAGGTTCTCCCTCAGTTATGGTTTCTACATAAAATGTCTCCCATAGGCTCTTGTGTTTAACCCTTGGTCCCCAGCTGGTGGCAGTGTTTCAGCAGGTTATGGAACCCTTTGGACACAGGACCTAGCTGGCTGTAGAAGGTTATAAGTAAGTAAGTACAAGTAAGTCTTATTTTAGCCCAAACTCTCTGCTTCCTGTCCACCAAGATGTAACAAACTGTGTGGTCTTCCGCTCCTGCTGCCATGTTATGTTGGACGCCACCCTTTCCAACTCTGAGCCAAAATAAAACCCCTTCTCCTTCCAGTGCCCCTGTCAGGTCTTGTGTCACAGCAATGAGATGGGCCTGTTTGATCCAGGCAGCGGTTAACGGAGTTGTAGCTCCTTTTAAGTCCTAAGAGCAGCTTGACCCAGGCTCTTGCTACAACTGAGGATGATGCCGAGCGGGCTCTAATGCAGTTCTGGGCTTGCAACACCGATGATTGCATCAAGAACCTTCCCTGAGCTTGAAGTGATGTCACCAGTGGCTGTGTGAATGGCATGTAGAGAAAGCCACTGAAGAGGCTCAGCCACAAACGACCTCAAAGGGTTTGCCACGGTGGTTGGGGTGGTCAGTACCTTGCCAGGGTGTGGGCAAGGATGGCCCTGAGGAACTTCAGCAGTGACTCCAAGGAAGCAACCAGAGAGGAGATGCTGAAACTGGAGCGGGAACACACCACTGAAGAAGAGGCCCAAGAGAAGGAACTTTGGGAGAAGGAGAAAGAAAACCCACAGGGAAGGGCTTATTGGAGTTGTTCACGGACCGGATCAGGATGGGGAGCTCAGCGGAGCGAAGCTTGCACTTGTGGAGAGGAGCGTCCGTGGAGCCCTGTCTGCCTACAAGCAAAGCAGTGGTGAGGAAGAAAGCCAGGCGAAAACGTCATGGGCGTACCTCTGAAAATTGCAGCCCAGCTCTGGAGGAGCCTCAGCAGGTCCCCAGGATGACTCAGAAGGCCTTGTCACCTAGGTGAAAGCTCCGTTATGTCACCACTCTGAAGATCTTCCAGGGGAACACAATGTGAAGGTCACAGACAGCATATTGAGGATGTTAACCACATAGGACTAGGCTAATGTGTGCATTCGTGTGCAATTTTTCTTTAAAAATCTAAGTAGGCAGGCTGGAGAGATGGCTTAGCAGTTAAGCGCTTGCCTGTGAAGCCTGAGCCCGGTTCGAGGCTCGATTCTCCAGGACCCACGTTAGCCAGATGCACAAGGGGGCGCATGCGTCTGGAGTTCGTTTGCAGTGGCTGAAGGCCCTGGAGCACCCATTCTCTCTATCTGCCTCTTTCCCTCTCTGTCTGTCACTCTCAAATAAATAAATAAAAATAAACAAAAAAACTTTTTTAAACTAAGTAGAAAGTAAAATTAATCAAATAAAAAATGTTACAAAAGAAAGTGATAAAGAATAATTTTGTGCAGCTGTATAATGTGTGTATTTTAAACTGTTATTGCAAGACTCATAAAGGATTTGGGGGGACTAGGGAGATTGCTTAGTGGTTAAAAGCACTTGCTTGCTAAGCCTGATGACCAAGGTTCGATTCCCCAGTGCCCACCAAAAGCCAGATGTGAATATGTCTGAAGTTCGTTTGCAGTGGCAAAAGGTCCTGGTGTACCCATATGCTCATCCCCTCCTTCCTCCCTTCCTCCCTCTGCTTGCAAATAAATAAAATATGAATAATTTTAAAGTTTTTTTCAGTTTACTTCCATTGTTATTTTGTAGAAGGCACAGAGTGGATTGTTGAGTGGAAGATTGAAAGAGAGGACTTTTTTTTTTTTTTGCCTTTTTTTAATTGCCAACTTCCATGATTATAAACAATATCCCATGGGAATTCCCTCTCTCCCCTGACTTTCCCCTTTGAAACTCCACTCTCTATCATATCCCCTCCCCCCTCAATCAGTCTCTCTTTTATTTTGATGACAAGATCTTTTCCTCCTGTTATGATGCTCTTGTGTAGGTAGTGTCAGGCACTGTGAGGTCATGGATATCCAGGCCATTTTGTGTCTGGAGGAGCACGTTGTAAGGTGTGCTGCCCTTCCTTTGGCTCTGACATTCTTTCCACCACCTCTTCTGCAATGGACCCTGAGCCTTGGAAGGTGTGACAGAGAAATTGCAGTGCTGACCACTCCTCTCACTTCTCAGTACTGTGGTGCCTTCTGAGTCATCCCAAGGTCACTGCCATCTGAAAAGAGAACCTTCTCTAACCAAAAGTGAGAGTCACATTAATATATGAGTATGAACATTAAGAGAAATGCTTACTGGGCAGTTTGGTGAGCATAGTATATGCATTTAGCCAGACAGCAACAGACGTTACACCTCTAGGGTTCATGACTAACCCTGTCATAGGTTTTCAGTATCAGGGATGTATTCCCTCCCGTGGAGTGGGCCTCCAGTCCAATTAGAGGGCAGCTGGTTTCCACCATGACAGACATTCCACTGTTGCACCCATTGGCTCATCTGGCCTGGCTGGCCAAGTATAAGACTTGCAGTGTCCACTGTTGAGTATCTTCACTGGTGATTTCTCTCTCTCCCATTGAACTTCATGCAACATGGCTTTTTCCAGCTTTCTGTCAGCTGATCTACATGGAGGAGGTTTTCAGCTCAGATCCAGCAGGATTTCTCAGTGACCTTGCAGCCCAAGTATGTGGAGTCTTCAGCAATAGGGTCTTACCATCTATCCCTGGTGGGAAACCAAGAGCCTCAGCAATGGCCTGTAATGTTTTGGGGGCATCAGGGACTTCCCTGGCCAATTTCTAAAATGGAGTCTCACTGGGCAGGGTGGTTCCTATCTGTAATCCCAGCATTCAGGAGGCTGGGACATGAGGATAGCCACAAGTTTGAGGCCAGCTTGGGTTACAGATTGAGATCGTGTCTCCAACAAACAAACAAACTATCATCTTATCACTCAGGAGGCCGGGAAGATGAATGAGCAGTTTAAGGTGCTTGCTTGCAAAGCTTGCTGGCCCAGGTTCATTTCCCAACCACCCACATAAGCTGAACACAGAAAATGATTGTTGTTTACAGTGGCCAAAGGCTCTGACACACACACACACACACACACACACACACACACAAACACACTGCAAATAAATAAAATAAATGACTAACCACCCCACCTTCCCTGCCATGGACTATATTCCTTCAAACCTTGAGGCAAACCCTTCCTTCTTCAAGTCGCTTTTCATTAGATTCCTACCACCAAAGAAAACTCCTAAAAATCTAAGCTCGGGTATAGATGGGCAGCATGGTCAAGGGCTCACACCCCAAAGGTCATGGCAGGATGCTCCCCAGCTCCGGAGGCCTGGCCGGCCGTGGGGGTGCGTGGGCTGATGCACAGCAGAAAGCTAAGCAGATGGCAAGAAAACCACGGCGGGGCCTGGCTGAGCTCTGTCTGGGCCTCAGAGCCACACCTGAACATTCCAAGAATGACAGTGACCAGCTGCCTGACAGCACCTGGAAAAACAGTTGGTAGCAAAGGTGGGACATGCCGCCAGCTGTTCACCAGCGACCCCTGTCACTGAGGTGACACCTCCATGGTGCCGCCATCCTAAGACCTTTAAATGGATCTGTGATAGGACGGTGGCAGCACTTGCTGGCTAGTGGGCAGTGGGTCAGTGGCAGGCTGGCATGGTGAGCAGAACAAAAGGGTTTTATGAAGGCGTGGTAGTGCACACCTTTAATCCCAGCACTTGGGAGGCAGAGGTAGGAGGATCGCTGTGAGTTTGAGGCCACCCTGAGAATACAGAGTAAATTCCAGGTCAGCCTGGGCTAGAGTGAGACCCTAGGGGCCTGGGGAGACGACTCAATGGCTAAAGGGGCTTGATTGCCAAGCCCGCTGACCAGTGTTCAATTCTCAAGCAACCTACATAAGCCAAATGCAAAAAGTGGCACAAGACCCACCAAATGCCCTCTAAGCACTTACGCTTACGTCCACACACTAATGGTGCTCTCACTTTTCATTAGAGAAGCTTCTCTTTTCAGATGGCTGTGACCACTGGGGAGACTCAAAACTTACCAAAGTGCTGAGAAGTGACAGTGGAGTGTTCAGCCCTGAATGAGACATCTCTATCACACCTTCCTCCAAGGCTCAGCAACCATTGCAGAAGAGGTGGCAGAAAGAATTTAAGATCCAAAGGAAGATGAAGAGCCCTTACAATACTGTTTTCCAGACACAAAATAGTTATGGTGTCCATGGCCTCACAGTGGCTGACACTACCTACACAAGACCTGAATAATAGGAGGTCAAAAATTGATGACATCAAAATAGAAGAGAGACGAGTTGGAAAGAAGAAGAGATCCGGTGGGGGTGGGGGAAGGGATTATGATCATGGTCTATTGTCTATCTGTGTGGAACTTCTCAATGCCTTTAATCCCAGCACTTGGGAGGCAGAGGTAGGAGGATTGCCGTGAGTTCTAGGCCACGCTGAGACTACATAGTGAATTCCAGGTCAGCCTGAACTAAGAGTGAGATCCTACCTCGAAAAACCAAAAAAAAAAAAAAAAAAAAAAGGGTTAAAAAAATAAACTATTAAATTGAGTTTTTAACTTTAAAAAGGTGGCACAAGAGCCTGGTGTTCATTTGCAGTGGCAAGAGGCCTTAATGTGCCCCTCCTCTATACCACACACACACAAAAGTAAATAAATGAAATTTAAATAATAAAAAGTTTATAAAGTAAAAAGTTATATAAGGTAAGGTTCACTTATTACTGAAGAAATAATTTTAAAATTGTTATTTATTTAGGGGTGTGTGTGTGTGTGTAGATAGATGCATGTGCCACTTTACATCTGGCTTTACGTGGTGTTGATAAATTGAACCTGGGCTGGCAAGCATTCCAAGTAAGCATCTTTAACCACTGAGCAATCTTCCCAGCCCTGAAGAGAGAAAACATATTTCTTCTTTTTTCTTTTTTTTTAATTGACAACTTCTGTACTTATAGACAATAAACCATGATATTTCCCTCCCCCACCTCCCCTTCACAACTCTGACCTCCATCATGTCCTCTCCCTATCTCCATTAGTCTCTCTTTTAACTTGATGTCATCATCTTTTTCTCCTACTATGAAGGTCTTGTGTAGGTATAGCTGGGCACTGCGAGGTACTGGATATCGAGGCCAATTTCTGTCTGGACAGTTGCATTGTAAGGAGTGGTGCCCTTCTTTGGCTCTTACATTTTTTCACCACCTCTTCTGCAATGGACCCTGAGCCTTGAAGGGTGTGATAGAAACGTTTCAGTGCTGGATACTCTTCCATCCCTTCTTCTCAGCACTATGTTGCCTTTTGGGTCATTCCAGTGGTCATCACCATCTGATTAGCTTCTCTAATCAGAAGTGAGAGTAGCATTAATATATGAATATAAACATTAAGTGTAGTGCTTTCAGGGAAGTTTGGTGAGAATAATATATACATTTAGCCAGACAAGAGCAGGCTTTATACCCCTAAGGCTCATGACCTCCCCTGCCATAGGCCTTTGATTAGGTTTTCAGTACCGGCATGTATTCCCTCCCATAGAGTGGGCCTCCAGTCCAATTAGAGAGCAGCTGGTTTCCCCCAGAGCAGACATGTCACTGTTGCACCCATTCAGTCATTTGGCCTGTCTGGCCAAAGTTGAGGCTTCCAGTGTCCACTGTTTTTACTGATGATGACTTCTGTCTCCCATAGGGCTACATATACTTCAGCTTTTTCCAGCTTTCAGTTGGCTGGTCTACAGGGAGAAGATTTTCTGCTCAGCTGATTTCTCAGTGACTTTGCCACTCAGGCATGTGAAGTCTTCAGCAATAGGGTCTTACCATCTGTTTCTCAAGGGAAACCAAGGGCCTTAGCAATAGCCTGTAATGCTTTGGAGGCAACAGGGACCTCCCTGGCCAACAACTTACTGGAAGGTATCCCATCCCTGGCACTGAAAATTTTCTAGTAACAATCTATGCCTTCTGGATATGCCATTATTCAAAAAAGTAGGTTTTCATATGTCTTATTCAGAATATCTTGAATTTTGATTGACCTTTCTCCCGCCCCTCCCCCCTTCATTTACACAATCTATTCCCTTGGCCTTGCTTAGGCCTAAGAAAGAAAATTTAAAAATCAATGCATCTGGCTATAGTGGTCCACACCTATAATCCCAGCACATAGGATACTGAGGCAGGAGGATCTGCAGTTGGATGCCAGCCTAGGCTACATGAGACCCTTTCTCCAGAAACAAAAGCAACCGTAGTAAAGTATAAGTGCAAAGTGTACATGGTGTCCAGGGCCGTGTGTGGTCACAGCCATAGTATAAGTGCAAAGTGTCCGTGGTGTCCAGGGCCGTGTGTGGTCACAGCCATAGTATAAGTGCAAAGTTTCCGTGGTGTCCAGGGCCGTGTGTGGTCACAGCCATAGTGTAAGTGCAAAGTGTCCGTGGTGTCCAGGGCCGTGTGTGGTCACAGCCATAGTATAAGTGCAAAGTGTCCGTGGTGTCCAGGGCCGTGTGTGGTCACAGCCATAGTATAAGTGCAAAGTGTCCGTGGTGTCCAGGGCCGTGTGTGGTCACAGCCATAGTGTAAGTGCAAAGTGTCCATGGTGTCCAGGGCCGTGTGTGGTCACAGCCATAGTGTAAGTGCAAAGTGTCCGTGGTGTCCAGGGCCGTGTGTGGTCACAGCCATAGTGAAAGTGCAGAGTGTCCATCATGTCCAGGGCCATGTGTGGTCATAGCCATAGTGTAAGTGCAGAGTGTCCGTCGTGTCCAGGGCCATGTGTGGTCATAGCCATAGTGTAAGTGCAGAGTGTCCGTGGCATCCAGGGCCGTTTGTGGTCACAGCCATAGTATAAGTGCAAAGTGTCCGTGGTGTCCAGGGCCGTGTGTGGTCACAGCCATAGTGTAAGTGCAAAGTGTCCGTGGTGTCCAGGGCCGTGTGTGGTCACAGCCATAGTATAAGTGCAAAGTGTCCGTGGTGTCCAGGGCCGTGTGTGGTCACAGCAATAGTATAAGTGCAGAGTGTCCGTGGTGACCAGGGCCGTGTGTGGTCACAGCCTAGGCCTTTATATTTCCTTGTTCCCTGGTCACTCGCTAAGTCACCTAGAGCCACCCCCAGTGCTGTATGCCTGACATATTCGCATAGGGCATCCCCACTCATGGGCCATATGTTAACTTATTTGTTTATTTGCAAGGAGAGAGAAAGAGAGAGAGAGCGAGAGAGAGAGAGAGAGAAAGAGAGAGAGAATGGACAAGCCATGGCTTGTTGCCTCTGAAAACAAACTCCAGATGCATTCATCACTTTGTGCATCTGGCTTTATGTGGGTACTGGGGAATCGAACCTGGGCCATCAGGCTTTGCAAGCAAGCACTGTAACCGCTGAGCCATCTCTCCAAACCCATACATCTTATCTTTTATGTGCTACTTTTCTTATATATTTCCTACGTTTAGGTATGTTTAGATACACTAATGCTTCCCACTGTGTTATGGTATTCAGGATAGTCACATGTTGAACAGGTTAGCAGTCCAGGTGTGCGGCAGGCTATACCATCTACATTTATGTAAGGACACTCTAACTGCCCTACTGAATGACACATTTCTTAGAACATATTGTTGTGAAAGGGGGCACAATTATATTATCAACATATAACACACATATTGATATTAAGTTTATTCATATTAAAATAGAAAAATTCGCTCTCAGGTAATTGAGGAGACCAGAAAATCCAAAACTATCTGGAAACCCTGGCAGGAGTGTACACTACAGTGGGAGTCAAAAGATGATATGTTGGTAAGTGCCCATTTTGGAGGAGGTCAGTCTTTGTCTGCCAAAGCTGAAGTCTTCAACGGATTGGATGAAATTCACCCACCACAGAGAGGGTAGTTCTGTTTGACTCAATCTACTGACTCAGATGTTAATCTCTTCTAAAAATACCTTCATAGAGACATCTGGAGTAACATTTAGCCAACTATCTGGATACCACTGCCCAGTCCAGTTGGCATATAAAACTACTATTGTGGCTCCCTTCACATTTGGTGACCTATGCTCCCTGCCCGGGCAGTGGTTTCAGGTAGTGAGTGACAGAACCCATCTGTCTTCAAGGACCTGAGGAGTAGGGATGGATCCCCGAGGGGCAATAAAGGGCTTTGACGGACACAGGAAGGGAGGGAAAGCAAGGCAGTGGACGCTTACATGATTCACCGGGTTGTGTGTGGCATGGCCTCTGCTGTCCCACTCCTGACCCCAGTCCCATCCCATAGTTGGGACGTCATGGTTCCTCTCTTGGGGTGATCCCTTCTCAGCCTCTGAAGTTCATTCTGGGCATGGAGCTTGATAGGGCCTCTGTTGTACCTCTCTCTCCTAGCCTGTTCTGACTGTGCTGGGCTCCCATGAAGAACCCTGGCTATTTCTGCCCTGTGATGCATGGCACCAGCCCTCCAAGCTGGCTTCTCCAACATAGCTCTGTCTGTTCCTCCCAAAGCTCCAGAGATGGCCCAGTGCCAAGGCCAGAGGTCTGCCAGACCACCCTGCTGCTGATACTTACCTAACATCTCAGAAATTTTCCAAGCCTCCCTCCAATGCACGAGACAGACCATGACTGGCAGGGATACCCCAGCAGGGTCCGGGCCTACACAAGTCCCATCTCCCTTCTTCCTTTGGCTGCTTTCCAAGTCTTTGCCCCACATGTGGGTTGACCAGATGCCCCAAAGACCACTGAGACACACCACTGAAATCATTCTGGGGCCCCACAGTGGGGTGTGGATCCCGGGAATAGCCTGGGAAACAGGTCACTTTTCTGAGTGACCCTGAGCACCAAGGGCAGCAGGGATGGGGGTAGGTGTTCTTTACCTCTGTGCCCCTGCCAACAGCATCTAGGCAATACTTCATGCCTTAGAGACTCCCATCCAGGGGCCAGGCAGCCTTCTCCTCCAATAACTCCTGAGAACTTTGCTCCATAGCATCCATGGGCTCCTTCAGTCAGCATCCTCTTTCACCCCCTGTCCTGGCCAAGGTCCCCTGTGGATGTTCCCCCATGGGAAGATCAGGGTGGGCTCCTCTCTGAAAGAGATCACAATATAAGAAGGTGGAAGGCCAGGTGTGATGGTGTATGCCTTTAATCCCAGCACTGGGGAGGCAGAGGTAGGAGGATCGCCATGAGTTCAGGGCCACCCTGAGAATACAGAGGGAATTCCAGGTCAGCCTGGGCTAGAGTGAGACCCTACCTTGAAAAAAAAAAGAATGTGGAGGTTCCTACTTGGGCTGCAAGGTCACTGAGAAATCCTGCTGGAGCTGAGCTGAAAACCTCCTCCATGTAGACCAGCTGACAGAAAGCTGGAAAAAGCCATTCTGCATGCAGTTCAATGGGAGAAAGAGAAATCACCAATGAAGATACCCAACAGTGGACACTGCAAGCCTTATATTTGGCCAACCAGGCCAAATGAGCCAAGTGGTGCAATAGTGGAATGTTTGTTATGGGGGAAACCAACCGTCCTCTAATTTGACTGGAGGTCCGCTCCTTGGGAGGGAATACATCCCTGATACTGAAAACCTACAATGGGAAGTCATGAGCCCTAGGGGTGTAATGTCTGCTGCTATCTGGCTAAATGTATATACTATGCTCACCAAACTGCCCAGTAAGCGCTTCTCTTAATGTTTACACTCATATATTAATGCTACTCTAGCTTTTGGTTAGAGAAGCTTCTCTTTTCAGATGGCAGTAACCTTAGGATGACTCAGAAGGTATCACGGTGCTAAGAAGAAGTGACAGAGGAGTGCTCAGCACTGAAACATCTCTTTCACACCTTCCAAGGCTCAGGATCCATTGCGGAAGAGGTGGCAAAAGGAATGTAAGAGCCAAAGGAAGGGTAAGAGCCTTACAATATGATCCTCCAGATACAAAATGGCCTGGATATCCATGACCTCACAGTGTCTGACACTACCTACACAAGACCATCATAATAGGAAGAAAAGATCATGACATCAAAATAAAAGAGAGACTGATTGAGAGGGGGAGGGTATATGATGGAGAGTGGAGTTTCAAAGGGGGAAGTTGGGGGAGGGAGGGAATTACCATAGGATATTGTTTACAATTATAGAAGTTATCAATTAAAAATATATAAAAAATAAAAACAAAACAGCAAAAAAAAGAATGTGGAGGTTGTGTCCTAAAATGTCCAAGAGAATATGGTTGGCCGATGTCTTGTCATATGTTCATGCTATAAAATGCAGAAAAGTAAACATAACATTGTAAGAAGACAAAATCCTAGCACTTGGGAGTTAGATGCAGGAGGCTAAGACTTTGAAAACAACCTGGGACACATTAGTGAGACCTCCTCTCAAGCAAAGAAAAAAGAAAAAACAAAAACTGAGTGTGTTGATGCACACGTTTAGTCCCAGCACTCAGAAGGCTGAGGTAGGAAGATCGCCATGAGTTCAAGGCCAGCCTAGAGCTATGAAGTGAGTTCCTGGTCAACCTGGGCTAGAGACTCTACCTCAAAAAAAAAAAAAAAAGAAGTAAAAAAATAAATATCTATTGATATTTCATTGCATGCTCTGGGTAAGATATGCATTATGGTCGTCAGCAAGAAAAGCAGCACCTTGACATCAATCACAGGGTCCTGTTCTGGTGGCTCCCGTGGATGAGGCCAACGTGTGAGAAGGATGTGACCAGCAATAGACGCGGTGCAGGAAAAGGCAGAGGCTGGAGGGGTTTGTGGTCTCATGAGCAGGTTCTGCAAAGCTGGGCCATTGTGAGAGACAGCAGTCCGCTGCCCTTAGCTCTCTGCAGAGACACAGAGCAAGACAGGATGGTGCAGTTGACAATGACAGAACAGGAGGAGGTGGCTCTTGGCCCTGAATGAGAAGGGAAGACAGGGTTGTCATGTGCTCAGCGTGGACATTGAACATAGGCTTGCTTGCCTCCCCTTGAGTTGCCATTATTCTGAATGTTCACTAACAAATCCACTACATTTCACATGGTTTCATGGACTTAAAAAAAATTTTTTTTGTTTATTTTTATTTACTTATTTGAGAGCAACAGACAGAGAGAGAAAGAGACAGACAGAGAGAGAGAGAATGGGCGCGCCAGGGTCTCCAGCCACTACAAACGAACTTCAGAAGCGTGTGCCCCCTTGTGCATCTGGCTAACGTGGATCCTGGGGAATTGAGCCTCAAACCGGGGTCCTTAGGCTTCACAGGCAAGCGCTTAACCGCTAAGCCATCTCTCCAGCCCGGTTTCATGGACTTTTTTAACACACTTTAATTGGATTATTGATACAGACAAGAACTTGCACAAGTTCCACCCATCATCAGGGCGTCTCGGGTACAGATGTTGGAGTTTTCTGAAATCTGGGGGTCAAGGGCAGGGGATAAAGAAGGTGGCCTCGTTCATGGCTCAGGCTTGTGCATAGGGAAGGAAGTGAAGATGGGACAGGGCTTGAAGATCAGGGAGCCGTGATGTGTCATGCATGTGTCAAGAAATCTCGTTGGGGCTGGAGAGATGGCTTAGGGGTTAAGCGCTTGCCTGTGAAGCCTAAGGACCCTGGTTCGAGGCTGGATTCTCCAGAACCCACATTAGCCAGATGCACAAGGGGGCGCATGCATCTGCAGTTCGTTTACAGAGGCTGAAAGCTCTGGTGCACCCATTCTCTTTCTCTTTCTCTCTCTCTCATCCTCTGCCTCCTTCTCTCTGTCGCTCTCAAATAAATAAATAAACAAAAAAAAAAAAAAAGAAAAGAAATCTCGTTGAGTTCAAAGGTGAATACAGTGGGAAGGAAACCTGGGAGATGGAGGGTTTGATTAGTCAGACTGTTCACCACTGTGACAGAACGCCAGGCACAAGCAGCTCAAAGAAGGAAGGTCAACTGTGGCTACATTTTCAGACGTGTTAGTCTATCAGGCCAGGAAGGTATAGCAGAGCGAGCCGTCTACCTCGTAGTGGTGGTATGTTGGAGGAGCTTTTTATGTTGAACAGGAAGGAGAGAAAAGGGATACAGGAAGGGGCCAGGCTGAGATAAAACCCCCAAGGGCATGCCCCAGTGACCTACTTCCTTTAACTAGTCCATACCTTTCACCACCTCCCAATAATGCCAGGATAGTATGAATCTATTAAGGGATTAACACATCCATTAGGTCAGAACAGAGTGATCGGACTCTGGAAATACCCTTGCAGACACACCCACAGGTGTGCTTTTCTGATTAGGGGTCCCTTTAAATCCAATATAATTGAAAATCACATCCCATCACAGGGCTGGGAAGCTGAGAAGTGTGGAGGGAAGCTATCAATATCAGTGGGACTGTCTTGAGGAGTCACTTGAGATAAACTGGTCAAGGCACAAAGGGGCCATGTTCCTGATGGGTCTAGAACCCTTTGGTAAACACTGGAGACTTCCAGGCTGGAGTCAATGAAGGAATCATCAGAAGGCTGCAGGGAAGCAAGGATGCACAACAGAGCTTGGGCTAGGCGGAGATTCCCTAAGGAGAGGATGGGCTAGGTGTTATGTTTACGCTGGGCCTGTTACAGAGTGGCATCTTTAGGGCTCAGCTGGCTGGAGCAGGTCAGACTGTGGAAGCCAGCTCTTGTCACCACTGTGTCCTGCCATCTGGCTCAGGACCCAGTGGGCTAGTGCGAAGCCATCTTGACAAAAAAAAAAAAAAAAAAAAAAAAAAAAAAAAAGCCTTGGCTCACTCCGTGACCCCCTTCCATGCCTGGCCTGCAGGCCGTGGAGCCCCCGTTCTGAGTTGACCATAGTGGAGCTCACAGCCCTCCACACACCAGGCCCCCTTTCAGAGCCACGCCTGCAAGTTAGAGAAGAGGAAACCGAGGCTGAGAGAGATAAGCAGCTTGCTCAAGCTCCTACAGCTCCAGTGTGGGGGAGCTGTTGGGCTACAAGTTCACTGTCACGTCTCTGGGGACAAGGCTTGGCTGCTGGCGTGGAAGACACAACTTTTGCGGCAGGCCAGCATTTGCCCCTTTGCCTTTGGTGGACCCAACCTGAGGGCATCCGGCTCTGGGATCCAACAGACAGCGCCTGCCTTAGACCCTCTGGACTTCTCCAGGCACTGAATGATGGCCTCTGAGCAGTAGACAGATGTGGCCATGCCCAGCCACGGAGGGGCAAAAATCTGATTGCAGTGCAGAACTGGGGAACAAATGGTATTGAAGTCACCAGCTTGCCCTTTGAGGATGTGTCCTCCCAGAGCTTGCTTCCCAAGTGCCTGTGAGGGGTCCAGAGGAGAAGTTCAGGCTGCATGGGGGCAGTAAGGTCTGCATCCCCAGCCCTTCAGGCTCCCTGCACATCTGTAGAGCAGAGGCAGGGAGCGAGTGCTGCCTCTGGAGCCTGAGAAGCCGTTGGAGTGAGTAAAACCCAGTCACCCCTGACCCCTTGACATCCTCGGAGGCGGTAACCAGGGTCCCCCAGCACACAGGTGTGTGTCTGGATGTCATGAGTCTCTAGTGTAGGAAGGGAGAGGGTGCGACTATGGCCCCTCCATTTTGTTTTGCTCTGGGGACAGACCTTGGTCTAATTTGAGATCTATTTTCTGGTTATGGGGGGGGGGTGGCGTAGAGTTGGAAAGCCCAAGGACTGTCCATGTTGGCATCAACATAGGCTTCCTAGTGACCACTCCTTTGGCCCATCCACACTTGGCAGAAGCCAGTTGTGAACCCTGACACTAAAGCAGCCGATGCTTTCCCTGGGCACAACTTTGGCTGATGCTGGAAGCTTCTGGAAGTTGAGGGCCACTCAGAGGCCAGTGAGCGAGAGGGCAGGGTGGGCAGACCGAGGCTTGGCCCCAGTAGGAAGGTAGCTGACGCCAGCCCCCACTCCCTTGGTTTCTGTAATGAGGAAGTTCTCCACAGCTGGGTTTCCTTTCCCTCACTGAACGCCTGAAACAGGAAGTCAGTCAGTTAAACTGGTGGCAGCCGCAGAGGCGACTGAGAGGGGACAGGCTGCGGGTCTCGGCGCAGGGCCCTCAGCCACCCGGGTGACAAGTCAGTGCTGGCGGTTGTGGCCAAACCCCGCCCAGAAGAGCCATGTCCACCATGGTCCCCGGCTGGAACCACGGGAATATCACCCGCTCGAAGGCGGAGGAGCTGCTCTCCAGGACGGGCAAGGACGGGAGCTTCCTCGTGCGCGCCAGCGAGTCCATCCCGCGGGCACACGCGCTCTGTGTGCTGTGAGTACCTCGCCCTCGGGCCGCCTTCCAAGCCCCAGATCATGGAGGGCCAGCTCCGAAGGGGCAAGCTAGCCAGAGGCCTGGCACTGGGTTGGGGATTCTATGTCATGGGATGGCATGACCTGGCTGGCACACTGCCACTCTGCGTGGTCCATCTGAGGCCCACCTTGGGCCTTGGCCCTGGCCCTGGAGGAAACCTGTCTCGTGGTGGTCCTGGAGCACTGCTACCTCTCAGAGCCACGCTGGGCCTGACCCACGTTGCAGCCCTCTGTAAGCTGTGGTGCAGGCAGGTGGGGGCCCTTGCTTGGGCTTCTGGGTTAGAAGGAATCTGGACTCTTGAGCTTCCTAGGAAGCTCGGGGATGTGGGGTACAGGGTGTGTTAGAAATCAACTTGGTCAGCGCAGGTGTTGGTCAAAGATGCCCAGTGAAAAGCGAAAGTGCCAAGAAGGAACCCTTCCCACACTCAGGCTAAGTAGGTCCTACAGGTCTATTTGGGGACCCAAGTCTGAGGAAAATTTAGTAAAGAAAGGGCTTTTGGCTCATCCAGAAGTTGCATTCTGAGCCCTGAGAAGAGAGGGAGCCACCACACAGCTGGTCTTTCTCCCTCCTTGGCACTCAGCTGTGTCCCCACCCATCTGGACCTCTCCTCCTGTCAGCTCTCCCCACGACCTGGCTGGGGGACGTTGCTGAATGTGCCAGTTGTCCTAACAACCGAGGAACAGGCCATTTGATGAAGGTTCCCTTTTAATACCCAACCCATTCCACATTTGTGGGAGGTCCTGGCCCTGCAGTCCTGTGATCTATCCACATCCTGGTTCCAGTCTTGAGCAGGGCTGGGACACAGTTAGGAAGGGTGTGTCTACTCACATGTGCCAGGTAGCATCCTTGGGCTGGTAGCAAGGTCCCTCTGAGGAGCCACAGCCACTGTCTCCGGGCAGGAGGGAAGTGGGTGACTGGCCATAGATGGCTCTCGGCTCTGACTCACACTGGGAACTGCTGTGCTAGGCGTTTGTGGGCTAGTTTCATCTTCAAGACGACCACGAACTCAGATCTTGTGAACACCTTGACCCACACATGAGAAAACTGAGGCCTGCACAGGTTAAGCAAGTGATGGTAGTCAAGGTTAAGGTCATCTGCCCTCAGAGACTACTAACTGGGCTGCCCACCCCCTCCTGTGTCCAGTCAAGCTGGGCATGTGATGGGACTGGTGTGGAAGCAAGAGAGCCATTGTATTTACAGAGTTAGCTAGGTACCAGAGACCAGCACAGACGCATGCCCGGCTCACCATCCCACGCTGGTGGACTGAGCTGCTAGCTTCCTTTTCTCGACCTGCATGCCTCAGGAGAAGGGCTACAGGTGTTCAGGACATCCCTAAGGCAGTGTCCCATGGAGACCAACCAATGAAGGGTCCTAAAGTGGCAGGATGCTTCAGCATTTCACAAGTTTAGCCTGACTCCACTGGCCCACGTGCATTTTTCACCCTGCTCCAGTGGGACCTTGGCCAATGAAGATTCTGGTAGGAGTTGGTTATGTGGGCTGACAGCCTTTAGTGCCCTATAAAAGTATGTCCTCCCTACATTGTTTTTGGTACTAACAGAGAGCCAAGGCCTAGGGTGTATTTGAGTTACAGATAATACATCTTGAGATAGGGCTCTCTTATTTCAGTCTGGAAACAACATCTTGGAGTCTGGGGTCAAAGCAGGAAGAGTCCAAGCCTGAGGGGCCTTGCAGGACCTCTAAGTGGACAGACTCTAACTTTGTGTTCCTTCTACCCCCCCCACCACCCCTGCCTTGTCTGCCCAGAGTTCCCTCAGAGCCAAGGTGATGTGCAGAGCTGCACCCTAGGGAGGTGGACATGATGGCCCCCAATGATGGTCACTACCTTATCAGCCCAGGCCTCAATTCTCACCAACCTCCCAGAACCTACCCCAGGCTCAAGGGTCTCCTTTGTATCCTGCTCTGCTGTGGGGACCCACCCTTTCTGCAGGGCCAGGCTCTTTTGTAGACCATGGGATACCCAAGACCACCATACTCTCTTCCACTTATTCATCATCCACTACCCCGGTGTAAGAAATAGAACATCTTTTAGCACCAAGAAGTTTGGTTTAAAAGAAAAAAGTGAAATGTTATTTTTTAATTGGAGAAATCATTAGGAGCCAGTCCTTTAATACAAAAAGACTTAACTTCCTGTAAAACAAAGCCCACATCCTTACTTTCTCCACTGCCTGTGGATGGTGGAGTCTGGCCCCCACCACTCTGCCCCCACCAGTGTCCGGACCCCGGCAGTGAAGATCAAGGCGTCAGCGTCAGGGACGAGATGGGCTATGGGGCTGGAGAGCTTTCTAAGGTTCTGGAAGTGACAGGTTTGACACATTAGCTGCCTCTCTGGACAGCAGCCAGCATATGAGGACACTGGGTCTTGTAGCTGTGGGTTGCGGTCCTTAATAAGCCTGCTTTAATAGTGAACAAGGGCCACAAAGACAGCCAAAACGGCTCATCTGCTCTGGAAGCATGCATTGGAGAAGGACCTCACTAGTTACTTCACGTGGCACCTGAAACTCTTCTGCCTAGGCCCCTGTGACTTCATCCCTGTCCCCTCTGGTGGGTGAGGGGCAGTGACAGAACCTCCACCTGCTAGTTTAGGTGTGTTTGGAGCTTCAGGAAGAGCACACCCTTGTCAGGAGGGCCTTCCTGCTAGAGAATTTGACTAGGTACAACTGCGGGAGGGGGAAAGGCCATGCAGAAGACAAGGCTACAATTCAGTGCCACCACGTGACTTAGGAGCACAACACATTCGCCCTACGCCCTGCTTTTTATTTCCTCGAGAGAGGTCAGCCCTGTCACCTACCAGGAAGGCTTTGATCTCGCCTCAGCCACTCAGAAAGTCTTGCTTCAGGGGAACTTGGACTGGCATCTGGGGCCCAGAGTGCTGGCCTAATGAGACCCCAGCAAGAGAACGGCACTGTTAAAATCCAGTTGTTCCAGCGACAGAGGGGCCGTGGGCTCCTCGGAACGAAGCCTATGTCACCTTCACTGGTCCCTACTCAGATCCCTGTGCTCCAGGAAGCCTGTGGGCCCTGAAAGTGACATCGGCCATGGTGGACAGAGGCTATCAGGCTTGGGCCCTCCTTCCCTGCTGAATAGGGCCACCAAGTACTGCGTTCTGCAGATGTCTCCCAGGATGGGTTAATCCATAAGGGTCTATGGGCCAGCCAGGTGGTCTCCTCCTGCCCAAGCTTCACAGAGCTGGAACTGTGGCCCAATATTATCAGGGTGTAACCTCTCTGCTCCCTGAAGTAGCAGATAGAGCCCATATTCAACAAGATCAGTTGGCTCCAGTCCACAGGGGAAGTGGTCCCCCTAATCTGCTCTGGAGAGGTCTAGCCTCTCTCTCAGGGAGCCTGTGTCTGGCTTTGGTCCGCCTTACGGGTGGTTTCCCTAAGCGCACGGCATTCTACAGCATACCCTGGCTTGATGGTGGGGTCAGGCTCTGACCAGGGACAGGCCACGAGATAGCCTGGGCTCAGTGACCCCATCAACATAGCATGAAGAAGCATAGGACATTTAACACAGAAACCCACCATCCCTCCGAGAAGGCACTCCACTTGCTTGGAAGAAATCATATGACCATCTTCTGGCGGAACAAGCCCCAAGCCGCGTCTGTTAGCAGAAGGTGCACTTAGCACTTAGTGTTTACCAAGTGTCCCTGGCCGCTTTAAGCTCTTCACACAGTGACTCCACAGTGACATTCAGAGGAAGTACTACCTTTCTCACCTTACAGATGGGGAAACTGAGACACAGAGAGATGATGAACCATACCAAGTTTATAAGACTAGCAAATGGCAGGATCAAGACGTCCATTCAGACTCTTCTTAGTAGGAAAGTCAGAAGTAGATGGGAGCAAAGGCCTGAAATACCAAAGAAGGGACTTGCGGAGGCAGACAAGTCCATCTCAGGGATCAAGGCATGTACCATGGGGGTGGGAGGGTGCGTATGCGCTGATATCTTCCTTCCTGTAACCTCCTTCTGTAAAATATCCACAGCTCATTAGTGACTTTTCTGCAAATGTAGGAAGGTACTGTTTTCCATATCTGGTATTGACCACAAGTAGCTGGAGGCCCTTGGGTGTCTCAAGTCAGCTTGACATGAGAATACAGGCCAGGGGTCTGAGGATCTGGCTCTGTGGGTAAGAGTGCTTATTGTGCAAGCACAAGGACTTGAGTTTGATCCCCAGCACCCATGTAAAGAGCCAGGTGTGGCGATGGGGGGCTCCAGTGAGGAGGTAGGCCGAGGCAGGAGAATTGCTGGGACTCGCTAATAAACCAGTGTAGCTGAAAAAAAAAAAAAACAAAACGAAGAGCTCCAGGTTCACTGAGAGATTGTCACAAGGAAATAAGGCAGAAGAGCAATAAGGAGACACCCATCTTCCTCTGGCACACACACACGCACATGCACAAAAAAAAAAAAAAAGAAAAATAACAGGCCATTATCTAAGGATGGCTCTCTTGGGGTTTGCTTCTGTCCCCAACACCAGGAGGAAGCTCTGTGACCATAAAGATCTATGCAGTCCACTCAATTGTGCTATCACTGTGAAGTGACTCAGAATGACTCTGTCACAGTTGAGTGTCTCTGGGTTTTCTGTGCCCATGGTCAGCACCCTGGGAACCATCATCCAGGCATGTGGTAGACACTCAGGTGCGTTTCACATGTTGGCCTCTCCGATAGGCTAAAGTCACCTGCGCATGGACATCAGTTCTCCTCACTTGAATGATCCCATCTCCCTGGGACATAAAGTCCAGTGTCCTGGCGAGGTGTGGTCCTCCAGCAAGGCCCACCTCCCTGCCCCAGAGATGCAGTGAGAGGAGCTCTGCTACTGCTCTGCAATTCACACCAGGCCCTGGAGTCCTGGAGAGCCGAGCTCTGGAGCTGCCCAGATCTGATGTGCTACGTTGGCAAGATGCTAGCCTTCCTGACAACCCAGAACCCATTCATTGGGTGATAGTTCTGTAATTGAGGCATAATTCACATACAGAGAGTTGGCCTTCAGCGCTCTAATGTACTGCTCAGTGGGCTTTAGAACAGTGAGGGTGTTGGGCACCCAGAACCGTTGTCTGACTTCAGAGCATTTTCACTGTTCCCCAACGACTCCACGAACCCTGATCAATCACTGTCCACTCTCCCTCCCCTAACCTCTGGAAACAACGAATCTCCTTTCCATCTCTAAGGATTTTCTCTGGGCATTCTGTACGGGTGGATTTACATGACACGTGGCTACTGGTGCCTGGGTTTGTTCACTTGGCAGAATGTTGTCAAGGTCATCTGCGCTGTAGCACGAATCAGTCCTTTGAGGGGCTCACTAGTAACCACACCTGCTGCTGTGAATATCTATGAGCAAATCTCAGAGTGGATGCGTGGTTGCAGTCATCTTGAGGATGAAGCACGGAGTGGAACGTGGGTCCTATAGAATGCGTTTCACATTTTGAGAACTGCTAGACTGTCGTCAGCAGTGGCACCCTTCACCGTCCCACCAGCCAGAAGTGACGGGTCCAGTGACCCACGTTCTCACCAACACTGCTCGTCACCTGCCTTTTGTTTGCCTGGTTTTATTTTCACTCCCTTTTCTTGCTGGGCATATGTGTGTGTGATGTGTGTGCATGTGTGTGAGAGTCAGTGTGCGGGAGCCATGATGCATGTGTGGAGGTCAGAGGACAGCTCTGAGCGTCCTTCCTTAACTTGACTCGGCGGCATTTCTTGTGCTCTGCCTTCCCCCATCGCTTTACACAGTGCCGCCATTCCAGACACTGACGTCACAGAACCAACCTCACGTAGATCCAAACAGGGAGTCCCACTTGCAGAGCAGGGCCTTCGCCCACTGAGCCTTCTCCCAAGCCCTGGGTTTTAAAATATACATGTTTGTATTTATTTAATTTAGAGAGATCAAGGGGCAAGGAGAAGGGGAGTATGGGCACACTAGGGCCTCCTATAACTCAAACAAACTCCAGACGCATGTGCCACTTTATATATCTGGCTTTCAGCCCAGTACTAGTGAATCACATCCCAGCCATCAAATATTGCAAGCAAGCACCTTTAACCATTGAGCAATCTCTCCAGCCCCTGTTTTATTTTTGTTTGTTTGTTTTGTTTTTGAGACTGAGCTCATATAACTTAAGCTGGCCTTGAACTCATTATACAGTCAACACTGGCTTGAATTCCTGATCCTCCTGCCTCGGTCTCCCCACCGCTGTGATTACAGGTGTGCGCCACCACACATCTGGCTCTGTCTTTTTATTTATAATCATCCTAGTGGCTGGGAAGTGGTATCTTACTGTGGTTTTGACTTGACACCATAACAGTGAATGACGCTGAGTCTTTTTACGTGCTCATGCGGTGTTTATGCATCTTCTTTGGAGGACTGTCTATCCATAGCTAAAAGCTAGGTTGAGGAGAGAAAGGTAAGGGGACGGGAGTACCGTGAATAGCCTGAGACCAGGCACATAGCGGGTACTCACTGAATGCGTTCTTTATGCCAAAAATACTGCTTATTTTATTTTATTTTATTTATTTGTGTTTTATTTATTTATTTTGGTTTTTCGAGGTAGGATCTCACTCTAGCTTAGGCTGACCTGGAATTCACTCTGTGGTCTCAGTGTGGCCTTGAACTCACGGCGATCCTCCTACCTCTGCCTCCCAAGTGCTGGGATTAAAGGCATGCGCCACCACACCTGGTATTATTTTATTTTTAAATATGCATATGCGTACATGTTATTCATACATGTGTATGCATGTTCACATCTGTGTGGGTGTGCATGCATGTGTGTGCACACATACATACACATGTGTGTAGGCCAGAGGACAACCTTGTATACCATCCATCTCTTTTTGAGACAGGGTCTCTCATTGGCTTAGAGTTCACAAATTAGAAAGGACTGACTGGCCAGTGAGTTCCAGGGATCCACTTGCTTCTGCCTCCCCAGCTCTGGGATTATGGGTTTGCACCACCATACTTAGCATTAAAAATTTTTAAATTTATTTACTTATTTATTTGCAAGCAGAGAAAGAGAGATAAAAGAGAGAAAGACAAAGAATGGGCCACCAGAGTCTCCAGCAGCTGCAAACAGCTCCAGAAGCATGCATCACTTTGTGCATCTGGCTTTACATGGGTATTGGAAATTCAAACCTGGGTCATTAAGCTTTGCAGGCAAGCACCTTCACCACTAAGCCATCTCTCCAGACCCCACACTTGGCATTTCTACGTGGGTTCTGGGCGTCAAATTCAGGTCCTATGCTTACTGACTGAGCAGTCTCCCAGGCCCACTGGCCGTAAAAAGTGAATAGTGACATCTGTGATGCAGAGGCGAAAAGAACGTGTCTGTGAAGAAAGCCCCACAGCAGGAGAGGAGAGGAGAGCAGGGCAGTGTCGCTTCCGGGACTTCCTGAAGGCCTCCGGAGACGCTGAGCTGTCGTGTGGGGCTCCTCAGAGGAAGTGCTCAGAAAGATTGAGACAGGAAGAGGACTTGAATGACGCACGCACGAATGACCTGTGACAGCTGGGCCCAGGGTTGAGCACTTGGAAGCCTGAGGGAGAGAGAGCCCAGTGGAACCAGGGAGGATGAGGAGAAAATCAAGAGGAAAGCCACGCTGGCACAACCTTGTGAGGATGAGAGGGCAGAATCCCACGGCTCTGTAAAAGCTTGCCAGCAGCAAAACAGCATGTCTTGTGGGTAGGGAGCCCCGTATAAACAGTGGCAGCAGGCTCCTGCTGTGTGGGCAAAGAGGTGGGGAGAAGGAGGTTGTGGATTCTCCAAAGTTCAAGTCTGACTCTGCCATCTTGTGAAGTCACCTCTGCTGCTTGCACACACATTCCATCATATTACTATAGCCCAATAGTCATATTTTTTTCATTTTTTTATTTGAGAGAGAGAGAATGGGCATCCAGGGCTTTCAGCCACTGCAAGTGAACTCCAGATACATGCGCCACCTTGTGCATCTGGCTTATGTGAGTACTAGGGAATTGAACCTGGGTTCTTTGGCTTTGCAGGTGAGCGCCTTAACTGCTAAGCCATCCCTCCAGCCCTAGGTCTAGTTATAAACCAAACTGTGGAGGACTGACCAAAGGACTGGCTGGGCCAGCACCTGCTCTGCAAAGAGGAGGTGCTCACTGGCTGCAGGTGGATGTAGGAATAGACAGAGCCTCTAACAAATGGTGCGGCCTTCCTTCAGGTGACATAAAAATGGTACTGGCTGGGTGTGGTAGCACATGCAAGAGGATCACTATGTTTTCCAGGCCAGCCATTCTCCCCCTGCCCTTCAAAAAATATTAAGCATAAAGTACAAAGTATATAGTAAAAATCATCAATGTTATATCTTCTCATCTTGTCTCTCCATATATGCATACAATCTGTATTTCATATGTACGTATTATAAAGACATCTCACTAGAGTCTGAGGTCTCCAGCGGCAGCATTATTTTTTTTTGCACTGAGCTAGAATTTATTCCCGGACATCAGACCTCACAGATGTACAGAATTCTATGACATGTCACGCCATGCTTTGTTGAAATGATTCTTCTGTTGTCAGACATTTGTGTTATCCACAAGGTCTTCTTGTTATAAACATGACTGCCATTTAGATGCTTGGGCAGAAATATGATACACACTGCTGATTATAGACTCCCAGGGGTGAAGTGATTGGATCGCAGAACAGGCCCCTGTTTAGGCTCTTGATACAGTGTGGCAGAGCTTTCCAGGGATTTTGTTCCAATGTGTGGCCTGGTGAGCAGTACAGAGGGCACGTGCCCTCCTCATTCCCATACCCTGTTCTCCATGCTTTGCTTTTAGGAGACAGCCCCAAGTCACAAGGTCAAGGTGGCTGTGCTCATCTTGATTTACATTCGCTTATGCTGAGCTTATTGGACAGGACTGTTGGCATTCAGACTTCCTCTTTGAGAATGGCCTTGTCACTCTTTTTCTATCACTTTTCTTTTATAAACACTGTATAAAGCTGAGACGGAAAATTGACATGTGTTCCAGGGAGGCTTGGGTTACAGAGTGAGTTCCAGGCCAGCCTGGGCTAAAACTAACAAAGAAAAGGCTGGTGGTATAGCTCATGGGTTAAGTGCTTCCCTTGTATACCCAAGTGCTTGGGTTTAATCCCCAGGTTCACCAAAGGAAAAAATAAAAAGTAAGGTTGTGGGAGTTCCGTGACATGATTGCATGCGTGGCTTGGATCTCACTCATTGCAAATATTTTCACTGTCATTCATTCATCTTCATGCTCTGTATTTTTTGACATGGAAGGTTTATATGTTTTTGCAAAATCTACACATCTTTATGTGTGACTTCTTTTGTTTTTCAATGCAAGAATCCCTAGCCCTGCACATAGAAATCCACTTGTTTCTTCCTGTGGGTGGCAGGAGGCTCAGGATTGGGCCTTCATAGCTAATCAGTTCAGGCTACGGTATGAAACTCCAACAGTTTATCTAATTACACCACGCCTTGGCCACATCTGGACTAAGAGGACCTATGTGGTACAGTTGTTGGGTGCACTGATGGACAAATGGGTGTCATATGCTTATCATGGTGTAATAGACACAGCATAGACAGATGAACTGGTTATGGGCTATTGATTCTGGGGTCAAGTTTGTTTTGGTTTGTTTTACATTAGAACCCTTTAATCTTGCTGGAATTAAGTTAATGAATGGTGAATGGTAAAGATTTAGGGATATTTTCTCAAGTAATTATCTTTCTCACAACCTCTTACTAACTTATCCCTTTCCTCTTCCTTGTCATATACACGTAAGTGTCTCTCTCTTGCCTGTTTACCTGCTCCAACGTTGCCTTCTTATACCAGTATCAGTACAAATGCATTGCTACCATTTAACAAAATGTCCTAGGAGTTTCAGATCTGTCATGTCCAAGTACTCTTTCAGGTAAATGAGACAGTCATGTGAAGTTGGAGATATTTTACTATTGTGACCTCAATTGAAATGGCATAAAATCCAAATATAATTTGTAAGCTTGGTGTTTTATTGTCTTATTGTGTTAGCTCTGTGACTTTATGTCTCACTGTGGCTTCTTCATGTTCTGTTACAGCTGTGAATGGTACCCCAAATTACTGGCTCATGTTAATCAATTTCCTATAGGGAATTTTATGAATTCATCTTTGATTCTATCACTTTGACCATTCCTCATTATTTCAAATTATCTTTCAGCTATTTATTTGTCTTTTCTTCACGTGTGTGTGTGTGTGTGTGTGTGTGTGTGTGTGTGTGTAGGCACATGCATGCCATAGTGTGGGTGGAAGTGAGAAGACTACTTACTTTCTGGTGCACACCACATTTTTGAGCAAGGTCTCTCTCTCTCTTCTCACTGTTGTGGGTCACTGATGAACTCACTGGGAGCATCTAGGAAATTCCTCTGTCTTCACTGCCCATCTCGACACCAGCATTCTGGGGTTACAGAAGCCCGCCATGGCTTCCAGCTTCCTATGTGGGATCTGGGGAGTATTAAACTTGGGCACTCAGGCTTGACTGGCAAGGGCTTTATCCACTAAGCCATCTCCCCAGCCCCAGTTTGTTTATTCTCGATAGCCCTTCACATTGTTTTAAATGTATTTATATGAGAGAGAGAGAGAGCACACCAGGGCCTCCAGCTGCTGCAAACGAATTCCAGACATATGTGCCACCGTGTGCATCTGGCTTACATGGGTCCAACGGCTAAGCCATCTTGTCAGCTCCCTGATAGACTTTCATATTTTATAATTGACAAATCACGATCATTGTGTGGTTTCCTTCCACATACTTACAACTCCTATTCAGATTTTATAACTTATTATATTGGCAAGTTTTTCTAAAATAATACAGTGGGAAACATTGGGGAAAGAAAACATATACCTTAGGGAGAAACACCTGATTTTTAAAAAATTTAAAAAAAAATGGCAAAGCCACTTTTCAGAACATTTCTAGAGATAACCATTTAGTGCTTATTTCCACTCTTTTTTGTGTTGGTTTAGTCTTGTTTTCATCTCATGCCACATTTGCCCCATTATAATTTGCACAGAATTTATCCACTGATGGAGGTTTTCAAGTTTTCAGGCACACAATTCTGCATGGTTTTGTATTGTCTAATGGTAAAATTTCTCTTATTACTGCTGTTACCTTCCTTTATTCATTCCTCATTTTGTGCATGATAGGCAGGATCCCAGCAGGAAATAGTTGGTATATTGAAAAGAGGTGGGAAGCAAACTGGCAAGCTACTCCTGCCTCCTGGACTTAAAGAAGCAAAGGAGGGAGGGCTGTCATCAGAGCCTGGCTCAGCCCCAGCTGTAGAACAGGTCATCTGGCTTAGCTGTGGCCTCCAGAGTAGAAGCACAGCCCCAGCCGACCCACAGGGGCAGCAACAGGTGGGGTGGGAAGGACAAGCAGCGAGTGCTCCCTGCTTTCGCCTTCCTTTGGCCGAGGCTGGGTGGAGGACTGTGTACTTCCTGCACACAGGGCGGGCAGGAAAGAGTGGATGGATCTAGACTGCTCGAAGGACGAAGGAGCCGGCCCAGCTCACTCAGCACCTTTTTCTTTCCCCTAGTGTTTTGTCAGGGGCTTGGCCATTGAGCTTTCTGCTTTCCAAGCCACAGACTTGGAATATTGGGGAATTTAACTCATCATAAACATTATCTGATTTTTGAAAATATTTTTTTTAAATGACAAGGATACTTTTCAAAGTATTTATAGAGATAACCATTTAGTGCTTACTTCTATTTTTTTGTATTAATTTAGTCTTGTTTTCAACTCATGTCGCATTTGCTCCATTTTAATTTGCAGAGAACAATCTGAGGTTTTCAAGTTTTCTGCTATACAATTATACCACTGAATTACATCCCCAGACTATTTTATTTTTAAATTTTTTTGTTCATTTTTATTTATTTATTTGGGAGCGACAGACAGAGAGAGAAAGAGGTAGATAGAGAGAGAATGGGCATGCCAGGGCCTCCAGCCACTGGAAACGAACTCCAGACACGTGTGTCCCTTTGTGCATCTGGCTAATGTGGGTCCTGGGGAAGTGAGCCTTGAATCGGGGTCCTTAGGCTTCACAGGCAAGCACTTAACCGCTAAGCCATCTCTCCAGCACCCCCAGACTATTTTTTAAATAAATATAAAAACCCCCTGAGTTGGGTGTTTACACCCATAATCCTAGAATGTGAGATACTGGGGCAGGAAGATTGCCACAAATTTGAGGCCAGCCAGGGATACACAATAAGACTGTCTCAAAAATACAAAGCGAGGGCTGGAGAGACGGCTAAGCGGTTCAGGCGTTTGCCTAAAAAGCCAAAGGACCTGGGTTTGATTCCCCAGGATCCAGGTAAGCCAGATGTACAAGGTGGCACCTGCATCTGGAATTCATTGGCAGTGGCTGGAGGCCCTGGAGCACCCATTTTCTCTTTCTTTCTCTCTCTATGCCTCTCTCTCTCAAATAAATAAAGAGAAGAAAATAAATATATTTTTTTAAAAAGTTACAAAGCCAGGAGCTACGCAAGATGGCTTGGTGGTAAGTGCTTGGCAAGCACAAGGACTCCAGTTTGAGTCTCCAGCGCATACAAGTCAGGTGAGGGCACACGATGCAATCTGGCACTGGGAGGGGGAGACAGGAAGCGCCCTGGTTCTTGCTGGCTAGCTTGTCCAGACTAGTGTGTGAGCTCCAGGCTCAATGAGAAACCCTATCTCAAAAATTAAGATGGGGAGTGATTGAAAAGGACACTTGATGTCAACCTCTGGCCCACACCCACCCACCCACCCACCCACACCCCCCCACCCCCCCACACACATGCAGGCTCACCAGCACACACACATGTACACTCACACACACATATAAACACACATATACACATGCATGCACACTCCACATACATACACATTTTTAATTAAAAAGAACCCCTCTGCTTTTCAGAAACTTACTATTTATAAGATGATGGAGACCTGTCTTCCATATATATTTTTTTAAGGTAGGGTCTTGCTCTAGCCTAGGCTGACCTGGAATTTACTCTGTAGTTTCAGGATGGCCTTGAACTCACAGCGATCCTCCTACCTCTGCCTCTTGAGTACTGGGATTAATATATATATACACTTTTTTTTTTTTTTTACCTCCCCTTCATTTTAGAACCTGTCTTTTCCTTCTCTGTGACATTCCTCTTCCTTCTCGGTAACTTCCCCAGTACATAGCTCTTATTTCTTACTCCTGCTATACATTCAGTTCTGCTCTCAGCCCTGCACTTCCTTTTCAGACTGGTTCTCTTCACCCCCTTTTATTCCATTTCTACAATGTGTTCTTTGCTTTTTAGATACAGTGGTCTCTCTTACCTCTACAGAGTTCACACAAATATATAGCTCCCTGTGTTTTATTGAAACAATATTTCTATTTCGGATGAAGATGACTCCTTTATGTCCTTAGGTGCCCAAGTTCCCTTAACAAACAAAAAAGAACCAGCAGGGATGGCGTTGCAGTCAGATCCGCATTGCTGGTAGAAATCACCCAACCAAGAGCAGCTTGTGGGGAAAATAAGAGGTTTATTTTGGCTTACAGGCTCGAGGGAAGCTCAATGATGGCAGGGGAAAACAATGGCATGCGCAGAGGGTGGGCATCACCCCCTGGCCAACATCAGGTGGACAATAGCAACAGCAGAATGTGCCAAACACTGGCAAGGGGACACTGGCTGTAACACCCATTAGCCTGCCCCCAAAATACACCACCTTCATGCAGGGATTTAGAGATAATCCCAGGACTTTGTAAGCAGATCAGCAGCATGAGCCAGAGGCACTGGTAATGGACTTGAGTTTCTGAGTTTGATTTCTCTGCCTCTCTGGGGAATTGTCAAGGCAAAGGACATTGCTCAGTGGGGTTGGCAGTGTTTGTCTGGCTAGAAATTGTCATGCATAGATAGTGCCACTGACCTCAAAGCACAAGCGGACACCTCCCTGTCTCCTCCTACTCCTAAGTGCCTGCCCCCTCCGAGCAGAGCGCAACTTCTGGTGCTACTTCTGGGTTATCGACAGATGCCCTCTCCCCCACCCCACAAGGCATCTTCCCACCTCCTTCCCTGCTGGGTCCATTTTCTCCTTCTTCTCCTCCTCTTCCTCTAGGCTCAGCTCAGGGCAGGTGGCTGTCACTCAGCACCAGTGAAGGAAGTCATGTGAGAATTCTGCTCCAAGGCCCCCTCCACGTGAGAATGGAAATGTCATTTGGTAGCAGGAGGAAGTTCTGTCACCCTGACTGGATCCCGACCGAGGAGACTGGAAACTTTCCTGACACAATTAGCCTGAGACTTAGTGGAGCCTAGGGACGGGGGAGTCACTAGAAAGACCTGTGAAGGGCTGATTGAATGTGTCGTCCAGACGGGTCTACAGAGACACTTTCCAAACACTATTCAGTGTTTCTTTTCAACATTTTGAACATCCATTTATATTTTGCAGAGCTGGGTATCAAGCCCAGGGCTTCTCACATGCTAAACCAGCACTCTACCACTCTGCCCTCAACATTTAGCCTGAAATATTTTGCATGTCTGTGTGTGTACAGAAATATGTTAAGCATGCACACATTCATGCATATCTTATGTGCATACACATGTGAACAGAAGCATATATGTTTCACGCCTATGTGTATGAGTTGTACTGTACACGTGTATGTGTGCGATGTATGGGCACATGTGTTCTGTGTATAAGCATGTGTGTATATGTATATGTGTGTGCTGTGTGGGAACATATGGCTGTATGTAGGACCAGGATAGGATAAGTAGGAGAGTCCAGCCTCCCTGTGGAGTCCTCAGCAGCCCCTGGAGCCCTTGTGGACCACTGTTCTCCTGAAAGTGGTGGTCATGATGTTGTATGCATGTCTAAAATGACTCTCCAGAGGTAGTGCTTAGATCCTGCACTGGCCAGCAGGGTCAGCTGAGATGTTCCTGTTGTATTGGCTTATTATTTTGGTATCTTAGTAATATGGGGCTGTTTCTTTGTTTCAGTGTTTCTAGAACATCCTTGAAAAAGCCAGGCAGGTTTGTCTGCCACACTTGATTATACTGGGGGGGGGGGGAGGGACTTTCCTGTTAGGCGTGGCGTGGCCACTTCTGTGACACCCTACTCTCTTCCTGTCTGCCAGCTTGTGTTTGGGGCTGGCTCATTGGAGCTCTTCCCTGAGTGGCAGCCTGAGCCAGGGAGAGCTGTTCTCACCCTCTCATCTATGCTTATCTATGGGAGGAAGTATCAGGGCTCTTGACAGATAAGCCCCCTGTCAGGGTGGAGCTGGTCTCTAGTGTTCCTATGCTCTGCTCAGTGGATGAGGCTGGGAGCCTTGGAGATGCAGTGAAGAGGGTTTTGAGGATTCTCTGTGTCCCAGAGATATCTCTGGGAGGGGAGGTGGTGGTTGGTTGTGGCACCAAGTTGGGCTCTGGAGATAGGATAGTGGGGAGAAAGATGGGACTAAGCAGTACAAGCCACAGGAGCCTACCTGTGGGGATGATGGGTCCGGAAACAGTGCCCAAAATTGTCCTGAAGCATCCCTTGCTTCAGAGCCTTAAAATAAAAGGCTATAAAATTGGCTACAGAAAATTGTGAGCCTTCTATGCAGCTACAGAAAGGAAACAGCAAACCCTACTAAAATAAACAACTCCAAAAATGTGTTGCAGCACAGATCAGTTTTATAAGTAAGCAAATGATGATATTTTCTTTTTCTCTTTTTCCTTTTATTTACCTGACAGAGTAAGAGGGAGAGAGAGGAGTAAGAGGGAGAGAGAGAGAGAGAGAGAGAGAGAGAAGAGAATGGACATGGCAGGGCCTCCAGCCACTGCAAACAAACTCCAAGCACATGTGTCACCTTATGCATCTGGCTTATGTGGGTCCTGGGGAATCAAACCTGGGTCCTTACGCTTCATTGGCAAATGCTTTAAATGCTAAGCCATTTCTCCAGCCTCATATTTTCTTTTAAAAGCAAGACAAAGACATGAAAAGGAATTCAAAGAAACAACTAAACATGACACCATGTTGGGCCTTTCTCATAAAGAAAGGCAAAGAAAAAAGCCTTTCAGATTCATGGAGATGAAGAAGTGTGATGAACCAGGCAGCAGGGTATGGGGAATAGACACACTCATATCCGGCTGGTTGGTAAGTTGGAGAAAAAAATATCACACCCTCTCACTGGATGGCAGTTGGTTCTGTCTATCAAAACATAAAAGGCTAGTCAGGCGTGGTGGTTCATGCTTGGCATCTCAGCACTTGGGAGGCTGAGCCAGTAGAACTGCCTTGGGTTTGAGGCCAGCCTGGATACATAGAAATTATGTGCGTGTGTGCGTGTGTGTGTATGTACATGTGTGTGCGTGTGTGTGTGTGCGCATGTGTGCGTATGCGTGTGTGCATGCGTGTGCGCGTGTGCACGTGTGCATGCGTGCGCACGTGTGTGCGCGTGTGTGTGTGTGCGCGCACAAATAACAGCAGGTAGGCATGGCATTATCATCTCTGTTTTACTGATGGGAAAACCAACATGAGAAATTCATTCACGAACATCAAGATGTAAAAGCAGAGATGTTCACTCCAGCTTTCTTTACAATGGCAAACAGTAAACATAACACCTGTCCATCAACAGGGCCTGGTCAGACACATGGCCATATGTTATAGATCCCAATGGGAAAGGTGATAATGGAAATTAACCAGCTCTTTCAGCTGATGTGGAAAACCTCTAAGATGTATATATTTAATGTTTATTTTTATTTAGAGAGGGAGGGGCAGATGAGAGAGAGAGAGAGAGAGAGAGAGAGAGAGAGAGCGAGCATGAAAGCAACAGGATGCTCTAGGGCCTCCAGCTGCTACAAATGAACTCCAGATATGTGCACCACCTTATGCATCTGGCTTACATGGGTCCTGGGGAATTGAACCTGGGTCCTTTGGCTTTGCAGGCAAGTGCCTTAACTGCTAAGCCATCTCTCCAGCCCTAAAATATATTTATTTATTTACTTGAAAGAGAAGGGGGAGAGAGGCAAAGGCAGAGAGATAGAGAGAGGGAGGGAGGAAGAGAATGGGTGCATCAGGGCCTCCAGGCACTGCAAACAAACTCCAGATGCATGTGCCACCTTGTGCATCTGGCTTTGTGTGGGTACTGGGGAAGTGAACCTGGGTACTTTAGCTTTCCTGGCAACCATCTTAACTGTGAAGCCATCTCTCCAGCCCCCTCTAAGATTTTCTTTTTTAATGAAAAAGGTAAACTTCAGAACAATATAGATAAATTATTTTAAATGCATTTCAGAAGGAGATGCATGGGCTGGGGTGAAGGCTCGGAGGACTTGCTACACAAGCATGAGGACACAGGCGGCCTGAGACAGGCTCAGTTTGGTTCTGAGCACCAAGGTCAGCAGCTGGAAGAGGCCGTCCGTGTGATCCTGTGGGAAAGAGAATTGCTGGCTCTTCCTGGTCAGCCAATCTGACACAAAATGGCAGTGCTGGAGTCAGTGACAGACACACAGAGATTCATGGATGAACAACTGAGGAGGACACTCGACGTTCTCTGGCCCCTGCTCGAGTGCACATGGCATGCTCCTGTCTGTGTGCACACGGGTATGCCATACATGCAGCACAGTACACAGAACATGCATGCAAAAAATAAATAACAAAAAGATAAGCATATATAATCGTGTATGTGTGTGTGTTTTTTATGAGAGTGTGCATGAGAGAGAGAGACAGGTCAAGAGAGAGAGAATTGGTGCACCAGGCCCTCCAGCTACTGCAATTGAGCTCCAGATGTGTGTGCCCCTTGTGCACAAGTGTGACCTTGGGTGCATGCATCACCTTGTACATCTGGCTTATGTGTGCTGTGGGGAGTTGACCTGGGTCCTTAGGCTTCTCAGTCAGGTGCCTTAACCGCTAAGCCATCTCTTCATGTGTGTGTGTTTAATACACTTTACAAATGTGAATAGTAAATCTAATAAATAAGACTATAAGAATGGAGAAGGAGGCATTTATTTTCCATTTCATATCTTTCTGTGAGACAGGGTCTCCTGTAGCCCAGGATGGCACTGAACTCACTGAGTAGCCAGGAATCATGAGCACCCCAAGTGGAGGAAGGTCGACATGAGCATAGTGGGTGAGAGAAGAGTTCAGAAGATGTAAGGAAGACCAAATGGCCTTGGTGTTCCTTAAAACTACTCCAGATTGTGAGGCTCTGCTGTGGGGCCAGTGGTGTCTCATGATCACCAGCATATTCCAGTGGCCATGCAGGCTGTCAGACCCTGGGCAAGTTGGAGAGCCCTCACCAATGATCCCCTCCCACAGTGAACTCCGCCTCAACAACTCCTTCCTCTCAGAGAGTGTAGGAGAATAAAACGGACCCAGGGATTCCTGATCCAAAGAAAACAGAGCTTGTAGAAAGAGAAGGAAACCTGAGGTACCCAGCACTTCCTCTTGAGAAATAAACTCAAGACTCCCCACCCCCTACTGAGGTAACTATGAGTCTCTGAGGAGACAGAGGCCAACCTCAGGGAGAAGGAAGGGCTAGGGCAAGGTGTCTAGGAGAGGGCTCCGTGGGGAGGATAGGAGCTCGGCAGGAGAGTGCAGGGGAAGCCTCACATTGGCCAGTGAGGCAGGTGCACTCCCTCTGCAGCATGTGTGAGAGCCGATCACCTTGACCTCACCTTGGAATCTTACTTGTTCAAACATTCCCTCTTGCTCTATTCCCTTGACCAACATGGCAGCTAGGAGGCCGAGGAAGCCCTTCTAGATGGTGGACACATTTAGACCAAACTCCATACCTATTGAGCCCTGAAGTAAATGGCACGCCCGTGCCCACTCATTACGTGCTAAGTGGGTGGGCAAGCAGTGGCTGCCAGGACTGTGGGGCATCAGGGTCAGCTCCCTCCTGGAGCACCACCAGCCCTGGCATTTAGAGACATTAGGTTCCCCAGGGACCCCAGACCGTCCCATTCCAAGGCACCCGGCTGTTCCTGCACATGTTCTAATGAGCTCTTTGATCTGTTCCAGGTACCGGAATTGCGTTTACACTTACAGAATCTTACCCAATGACGATGACGAGTTGACTGTGCAGGTAAGTGCCTGCCCTGGCCGAGAAAGTAAAGGAAAGGAAGAAAATAGTGTACAGCCCCTGACAGAGACTGTTCTTGTCCCCGAAGCCCATGGACTGGGTAAACTATGATCCTCTACCATGGTCCTACTTCATGACAGAAGGGAGCAGACATGCCAGCAAACACTGGCTCCGTTGCTAGAGAGGGCCATGGTGGTGAAGGTTGCCCAAAGATGAAGAGAGCCCGGGGACTGTAGCTCAGTCCATTATTTTCCTTGGCTCTCTCAAACCAATGACTGCTACTGTCCCTGGGAAGACAAAAGGAAGGTACACTTGCTGGGGGAAGATTAGCACGAGACAATCCCTTCCCTTGTAGACCCTCTGCTGCCGGGGCTTCTGCTTCCCCCACGTACATTCTAAATACGCGGAACTCACTGCCGAATTCTGAAAAGAAAAATATCATTGGTGTCAATCCAAGCCTGAGCACACCACCTTACACAGTTTGTGTGACAAATACCAGGGCGTTCTTTGACCACAGGGCGTGGACAGCTGAGTGATGTGGAAGGCAGGGAGGCTATTTTTACCTAGATGCATTAAGGGCCTGTGGGGCTGTGAAGTACCAAAGAGGCAATAGTCTTGGTGGCCTCCATGGGACTGGTATATGTGTGTGTTGTTAAGTGCTAAGTTCTCAGGGGCCATAGAAAGAGCCCTCTCACAGTCAGATTCTCATTGCTGGTAGAAATCACCCAACCAAGAGCAGCTTGTGGGAAAAATAGGTTTATTTTGGCTTATAGGCTTGAGGAGAAGCTCCACAATGGCAGGGAAAATGATGGCATGAGCAGAGGGTGGACATCACCCCCTGGCCAACAACAGGTGGACAATAGGAACAGGAGAGTGCGCCAAACACTGGCATAGGGAAACTGTCTATAACACCCATAAGCCTGCCCCCAACAATACACTGCCTCCAGGAAGCTTTAATTTCCAATTGCCATCAGATGGGGAACCTAACACCCAGAACACCTAAGTTTGTGGGGGACACCTGAATCAAACCACCACATTTTGCCCCAGCCCCCATAAACTGATATTCATACATGTTGTAAAATACAATGCATTCAGTCCAACTTAAAAGCTCCCATAGTTTTTATCAATCCCAATGATGTTCAAACATCCCCATAGTCCAAGATCTTTTAACTGAGCCATAATACCAAAAAATCCCCCCAAAGCCCATAATGGCACAGAATAAACATTCACACTGCACAAGATGACATTGGACATAGAAAAGAAATATTCATCCAATATAAGATTTAAAACAACCAGGGCAAACATCAAACTCTGTAGCTTCAAGTCCAACAATTCTAGCCAGTGACAAATCTCCAAGTCCTATAATTCTAACCAGCAACAAGTCTCTGGTATTCCAATTCCGCCCCTCCAGCTAGGCTACTCACAGTCCTGGAAAACTTCATTGGGGCCGGCAGCTTTCCTTAGCAGCCACCTCATGGTCCCGGCATCTCCACTGGGTCTCCGCTGCAATCCACGGTTCATCCTCATGGCCCCATGGCCCCATGGGGTCTCCACGCAGGCAACCAGCAAACCTGCTTCACACTGCCCATGGCCATTTCCAAAACACAAGACCATGTTGCAAACTCAATGACTTTCTCTTACCTGAATTTCTTATACTCCGCAATACCAGGTAGGGTACCAATTTGCTAATCCAGGGGGAATAAAGCAGACTTTGAAGAACAAGACACCCCTTGAGCATTGAGGCCCCTTTAAAAGAGTCTACATTCTTCCTGTTGCCCCAGTGCAAGTCAGCTGGCCCAATCTCAAAGGTTGTAATCTCTCAATTGTAGCTGAATAGGCAGCAATTCACCCAAAGATTTACTTCCTGTGCCATATCCCTCTGCTCGCATCAGTTCATTTCTATGCAAAGCAACCCTGCACAACTTCTCAGGACACGGGCATAATAACAAACTTCCCACACAAGCTGCTAACCCAGTCCAAGCAAAGCTCCTTCTCACCTTCAGAAGCCAAAGTTCACAGACCATAGTTCTTACTACATTCAGGTCTTTCAACTCTGACCAGAATAGTCCATCAAGCTGTACTTACAGCACTGCAAGGCATCTCTTAGGCCAAGGTTTCAAATCCTTCCACATTCCTCTTGAAAATCAGCTCCAAAAGGCCAAAGCCACACAGTCAGGTGTCTAGCAGCAATCCCACTCCTCAGGTACCACTTTACTGTTGCAGTCAGGTTCTCATTGCTGGTAGAAATCACCCAACCAAGAGCAGCTTGTGGGAAAAGAGGTTTATTTTGGCTTACAGACTCGAGGGGAAGCTCCTCAATGGCAGGGGAAAACAATGGCAGGGGAAAACAATGGCATGAGCAGAGGGTGGCCAACATAAGGTGGACCATAGCAACAGGAGAGTGTGCCAAACACTGGCGTGGGGAAACTGGCTATAACACCCATAAGCCCACCCCCAACAATACACTACCTCCAGGAGGCTTTAATTTCCAATTGCCATCAGCTGGGGAACCTAACATCCAGAACACCTAAGTTTATGGGGGACACCTGAATCTAACCACTACAAGCCCCCACCAACAAGTGGCATGGATCTGAGCAGAGCAGCCAAAACGGACAAGCATTTAGATGCCATGTCATGGAAGACCAGTGACAAAGTCTGTAGAGCGTAGCTGAAAAGAAAGTGGAAGTGGGAGGGGAGGGGCACGGCCCATGGACAGCTTCTAAACCTTGAGAATGGATTCATTCTAAAGAATGTACTAGGGCTGGAGTGATGGCTTAGCAGTTAGGGCTCTTGCCTGTCCTAAGGATGCAGGTTCTATTCCCCAGTACCCAAGTAAGCCAGCTGCACACGGTGGTGCATGCGTCTGGTGTTCGTTGCAGTGGCTAGAGGCCCTGGCACACCCATTCCTTCTCTCTATCTGCTTCTTTCTGTCTCACACTCTCAAATAAATAAATAAAACATTTAAAAAAAAAAAAAAAGAAAGAATGAGCTGGTATACTCAGAGCTATGTGTGTGCAAGGGCCTAACAATGGGCAGGTCCCTAGGGCCACAGTTCCCCAACATGTGTCAAGAGGGAGAAGTAATGCCTCTTAGGGTAACTAATTATGGAGCTCAAAAGGAGTCACGTCCACCAGTCACTTGTCGCGGAGCATGAGACCATAATGGGTTTGGCCCACCCCGGGGGTGGCAGAGCTGCTTCTAGGGGCCAGGTGGGCTGGTGCAGGCTCCAAGGGCGAGGCCAGTGCACACTTGGGCAGAATTGTCCCGCCTGACAGCCCAGAGCATCATCTGCCTTCTCTCTCCAACCATGTGCATGAGCACTCAAATGGGAAGAGGATCTGCTGGGAGGTCTCTGGCCAGCCTGGGGACCATCTGTCCCAATCTAGTCCTTGGTGGAAGTCACCAGGACAGGTGTGAGTACATCTAAGTAAACTGTCCTTTCAAATGCCTGGGAAGGTGTTTGTTATCAAATATAGGTCCTCACCTGCCAAGGGCATGGTTGGTCCAGGAGACACCTGTTTGAACAAGAAGCTTCTGTTGTTGCTACTGTTTTTGTTTTGGGGGATGAGGGGAGTTACAAGGTAGGGTCTTGCTCTAACCCAGGCTGACCTGGAATTCACTATGTAGTCTTGGTCTGGCCTTGAACTCATGGCGATCCTCCTATCTCTGCCTCCCGAATGCTGGGATTAAAGGTGTCCTGGCTGGTCGCTACTGTTTTTTTTTTTTGGGGGGGGGGGTTCGAGTTAGGGTCTCGCTCTAACCCAGGCTGACCTGGAATTCACTATGTACTCTCAGGGTGGCCTCGAACTCACAGTGATCCTCCTACCTCTGCCTCCCGAGTGCTGGGATTAAAGGTGTGCGCCACCACACCCGGCTTCACTTCTGCTTTGATCAATTTGAGGGCTGTGAATTTTCCCTGGTGGCTTAATGGCCTTCACAGGTGGCCTCCTGCTAGGAGCCTCAACTCTCTTGAGTTAAAAGTTGGTCAGTGCCTTTGATCTTTCCCCCTTTGTGGTTTTGTCGATCCTTTTAAAGTGAAGAAAACTTTAAGTATGACTAGAAAAGATGTAACTTGTGGCTTCTTGTCTAGGGCCTGTGCCCACAGTTGACGAATCTGTCGGCTGCATCTGTCTGAAGTCTGTGCCCGCACTGTCTTCACACTCTTGCTACGGTGGCTTCCTGTGACCTGTGAACCGCCACAGATCCAAAACAGCCCTGGAACCCAGAGCCTCGGCAGCTTGGGGGTGGTCGGCTCCTCGTGACTGGGGAAGGGGTGGCTGGCATGGCGGAGGGAGGAGGAGCAAAGAGTGCGAAGGTTCTCAGGGGCCTCGGGCCTTGGCACTAGAGCTTAGGTCCCTGGCCGGGCTTCTCCTCCATGACTCAGCTCTTCTCTGTGGCTCACTGCTCTCTTCCTCACAGCCTCCCTTCTCGGGTCCCAGTCCCCAGAGGGAGTTGGATTGGCTCAGTATACTGCCTTTCTCCACCTGGCCCTCTCACAGGCCACTGGTCCATTTGGAAGCAGGTGCGTCCCCACTACTGGGAGATGGGGACACAGCGTGGCCTCCTAAGGCCCCCTCAGCTTAGGGCAGTGGGCTTTGCTCTGTAGGCCATGGTATCTGTGTCTGCATGGATCGCAAGAGCCTGCAGGACTGGGAAGCCATGGTAAAGCAAGTCTTTAAACTCAGAGAACTTTCTGGACTAAGCCCTCATGGCCATCCTCTGGATGCTATATGAGGCCGGAGGGAGGTGGATTGCTCAGCCCTTCAAACCCCAGGTTCCCACGGCCAGAGAGGGGTCTCGTAAACCTAAGACTCCTCTCCGGAGTTGGAAGGGGAAGTGACTCTCCCCTCAAGGAAGTAGCACCCATCTTGGGCCACTGACTTCAGAGTGAGTTGTTCAACGGCTATTATCGTTTGAAATACCCTAGCCTTGCTCCCTGGGGACTGAGGAAGGATCTGAGGCAGGACAAGCAGTCCTGAGAGACAGCTGTAACACAATGGGGGTAGACCACAGGGTTCTGAGCAGCCTTTAGAAGGACCATGGCTATGATTGGCCACATCAGGGCCACTGTGGAAGTGAAGGAGAAGTCCTTGCTGCATCCTACAGCCCTGTACCCTCCTCACTCCCTGCCCAACACCCTTCCTTCCAAGAAGAAAGCAGAAACAGCCACTGCTTGGAGCCCCATCATATGGACCATCTTCTCAAGGAACTTCCTGTCTCTACTGAGGCTGGCAGAATATACAGGATATAGATTATCAGGGCAAGAGCATGGAGGGCTTTCATGCACATTCAAGTGACCAGGGACTTCTAGCCGATCTCTCCCACTCTACTCTTTCCCGACTCAGAAGAAAACCCCAGTGCCTTAAGCCAGCCATAAGCTCTATACATCAGGCTCCAGACTCCAGTTCCTGGTCCCTGTGGTAGCTGCCACATTGCTCTGGGCAGCACTGTTTCTGAAAAGAGAACAAGCCAGCATTCTAAGGGCAGGTCATCACAAGTGTCCAGGAGGGTGAACGGTTGAGCCCTTGTTATGAGGTTCAGGAAGCGGGTGGCAGCTGTTATTGTTCTGAGCGGTCACCGAGTGAAGTAAAGATTCCGTCTGCACCGCCGGGCAAAGGATGTGGCTCGAACACACACTTCCTGAATTTGCTCAAGAAGGGGAGCAAACCAGGCTCAGAGGACAGAAGCTAGAGAGGCCAGGGCCACCGACTGAGTGGGGGCAAGGGGCCTCTTTATATCACAACAGCCTTGTTGTATGGCCCTGCATTTTTATTTTGTTTATTATTTTCGTCTGCTGCAAACATGGACAGGTCAGTTTCCTAAGGCTCCCATTGGCTCCAACGATCTTGTAGTTGGCTTCATGTTTGAAAGAGAAATGGATGGGTGTAAAACGCTCAGGACCAAGTTTTCCCACATTCGGTAGAGATGCGGTTCCACTGCCTTTGAGAATTCAGAAGAGCAGTCTCGAAGTCAGACCCAAGGCCCACTTTGCACACTTTGCAGCTGGTGGGAATTCTCTTTTCCATGTGGGTCACTTCCCGTCCCTTCCTAACGCCTGCGCATGTTCGTCTTGTTCACTTTGCAAACTCAGATCTTTCTTGGACTCAGAGATTTTTTTTCTTCTGTTTAGATATTTTGTTCCAGCTCATCTAATTTCTCTTCTAGAACTCCTGAGAAAGCCAAGTCCCTTCGTTTGCTAGCCTTCCTGGGGTACCCTTGCTCTGATGGCCAAGCAGTCCTCACCTCTCTTCTTGTCTGTGTCTGCAGGGGAATCTCATTCTTTCCTGGGTGATTTGGAGACTTCTGGAAAGAGTATTCGTGTTACTTTCCTTCTTTCCTGTCCTTTACTTCCTATTTCCCAAGCCATCTTGTCGCTGCTTCTCCTTGTTCAGAGCCTTCTGGTCTACCTTGCTGCTGGTGGTGGGCTTGTTTCCTCCCTCTGTCACCCTGCATGAACTGACACTCCCTCGTATCATGCGGCTGATGGATTTAGACTAGGGAATAAGATGCAGTTGTGATCCGTGAGCTGTGAAGGGAACTGTTCTGTGGGTCTCTGTCTTAGAAACAGACCCAAAGATGAAATGGGCTGATTTCTACCTACTAGGATATGATACCTGGAGCTGCCGCCGCCATTGCAACCATCAGGAGAGGTAGCTGGGGAGTGAGGCTAACATGCAGGTGGCAGAGGAGAAAAATGAGAAGGTCCTGGCTCCTTGAATAATGCCATGGAACTCGATGAACAGAACTAGCCAGGCCAGGAGCTGCTCAGTCTCTTGACTTCCTGTTTGGGGAGATAATTCGTTTCTGTCCAAGCACTTGAGCTAGGGTTTTCTGTTACCTGAAGCTAAAAGGACCCTAACATACAGAGGTTTGGTCTACTGTAGGGTAATTTCAAAGTGGAGAATGTAAATTTTAAACTGACATTAAGTTTCACTGCACCAAAAGCCCACCCATCCTCCATGATGTGACATACAAGTAGCCCCCAGTGCTCATGGTCATGGCCAGGGCCATGTTGCTAGGCTATTGGCAGACATTCCTAAGGAATTGTCTTTGTGTCATACATCCTTGGGTTCAACTATCCTTTTCTCCAACTCTTAACAAGAAAGGGCACAGGACCAGTCAGTAGATCATCAGCCTCTGGGCACTGGAAGGCATCTTGATTGCGTTTTGCCAAATAATTAAGTTTTTCATCTCAGCTCCACTGCTTGAGAACAGGAGCTCTGAAAACAGTAGTGCCTTTCCCCTAAGGAAATGGCCTTCTCCTGATAAGCCTGGCTGGTTCAGTGCATAAAAGCAGCCACCTCTCCCTCCACCTGCCGTGTGACTGTTCAACTGGGTGTCATCACTCATTTATTGTCGGTCTATCCGAGAACTCTTCCAACATGTAGTGAGTGCTCAGTGAATAGTGACTGACAAGGCTTGGGAGATAACTCAGTCCACAAGGTGCCTTCTGTGCAAGCACGAGAGTCTGAGAGCAGATCCCCAGCAGACGCATTAAGGAAGCTGATGCAGCCATGTGCTGTAATCCCAGGGCTGGGGAGGTGGAGGCAAGAGGATCCCAGGGCTTGTTGGCCAGTGTGTTGAGATGAGCATCCACCAAGCTTGACTTAAAGCCTCCAGCACTATTTTTAAGATGCCAAACATACTGCAGATTCTAAAGGTACCGTTTAGAGAAACATTGACATGAACAGTTTCCCCAGAAAGGAAGCATCTCACTGTCAGGGGATTTTACTTGTTTCATGTTTTCAATCTCAATGTCCTTATCCTCCCTTAACCCATTCCTTAGAGAAAAAGCAGAGGGAAGAGTTGAGCTGTAGCAATCCTTCTCAGTCCAAAATAAAATAAACTTAATTTAAATTTAAAAATGAAATGGAGCTGGAGAGATGGCTTAGCAGTTTAGGCACTTGCCTGCAATGCCAAAAGACCCATATTCGATTCCCCAGGGCCCATGTAAGCCAGATGCACAAGGTGGCACATGCATCTGAAGTTAGTTTGCAGAAGCTGGAGGCCGAGGTGTACCCATTCTCTCTCTCTTCTGCCTTTCTCTCTCTCTCTCTCTCTCTCTCAAATAAATTGATTGATTTTTTAATATAAAAATTTAAAAAATAACCAGGTGTGGTGACACACACCTTTAATCCCAGCACTCAGGAGGCCGAGGTAGGAGAATCCCTGAGTTCAAAGCTAACCTGAGCTACAGAGTGAGCTCCTTGTCAGCCTGGACTAGACTGAGATCCTGCCTCAAAAACAAAACAAAACAAGAAGAACAAAATATAAAATAAAAAGTTAGACACTAGGAATGTAGTGGTCTGTCGGGCTGTGTGAAGGACTTAATGACACAGTCTGGAACTCATTATGTGACTGTCAGTTCATTAATTTCTCTTGTGTTTCTTCTAATGCACCCCTTTTTATCTCTAGGTCAAGATTATTTCACTTATCCTTCATTCATCCAGCAGGACTTAACTAAGCCCTTTTTAGGTGCAAAGCATCTGGTGAGGGGTGGAGAGGGCTGGAGAGACAATATTGGGGAGGATCCACAGCTGCGGGGGGGGGGGGGGCTGCAGATGGCAAGGGCTGGGCTCGGGGTGGACTAGCCAGTGGAGGTGGAGGAGACGGGGTGCTGTTGGGAGTCTCCTCCCCCTCCTCCCACATTCCACATTTCCCTTTAAAGTGGCCTTCTCCTTCTGCCAGTGCAACATCCCCTTGACTGTTTCCATTTCCTCTTTTGTGCTCACCCAAGCCAAAGTTCTGCCTTTAATATGCACCTTAAGGGGAGGGATTCAGGGTGTGGCTCAGTGGTAGAGCACTTCCCTAGTCTGCGTAAGGCCCTGGGCTGGATTCTTACCAACACAACCACCAAAAGAGAGGGGTAAAAAAGAGCATATTTTAAGTTACTCCCCTTTAAGAATAGAATTTAGTAGGCTTGGTTATAGACAGCAATGGTACAGGCTCCTTAGCAATAGAGCCTGCCCTCACTGCCATGGTCCAAATCCTTCATGGCTCCATTGGTCTTGGCATGTCAGAGTTGTCATTTCTGCATTGCCAGAGCCTGGGACATGGGGTGTGCATCTTCATCTTTAATCACACCTTTGACTGGCACTTCTTTCCAGCCTGCTTGTTTTCTCGTTGTAAGTCTCCGGGTAGGCTGGGAGATGGGAGGCATGGTTGGCAGGCAGGAGGATGTGCCTGGTCCTGGGAGCCAACCCGGAGAGGAGAGAAGCTGCCCCCTGTGGGGCTGCATCTCAGGGCAGCTGACAGACCAGCTCTTCATTCTGGACCCGGTCCAGGCTGGACTTGCTGCAGAGACGTGGGTCCTGAACACCCCACCTTGGGAATCTTGCTGAATACCGTTAGGGAAGGGGAGCCATAGAAGATTAGAACCAATGGTTCACTCGCCTCCTTTCAAAGACAAAGGCATAGAGTTTGTTGTGTCACAAATCACCCTGTTTTCTCAGTCACCTGGCTGATATTTGTTGAGCAATTGCTGCACACAGGCGGCTTGGTCTCAGCTCTGGGAGGGCTTCTTTTCTCGTGATGGGGAGATAACAAGTAAGTACGTTGAGAGATCATTAACGTACTTGAAATGACAGCTTCCCCATCTGGTCCCACAGATGCCCCTGTCCCCACCGCAGAACCTATAAATATGCTGTCACATGGCACAGGGGAGTTAAGGTTGCTGATGTGCTGACCAGAGGTGGGGAGAGAGTCCTGTGTAGTCTGTGGTCCTGGTGTAACCTCAGGATCATCTCAGAGGAGGGGAGGAGGGCATGCCATTGTGAGACAGCCCTGACCAACAATTTTGGCTTTGAGGAAAGGGAACACCAGCCAAGGAGTTCAGGAGGTCCTTAAATACAGGAAATGGCAAGAAAAGGGATTTTCCCCTGGGCCTCCAGAAGGGGCCCAGGCCTGCCCACACTTTGATCTCGGCCCAGCCCGTGAAGGTCAGAACTGCAAGATAGTACAATGTATGTTATTAACTAATTTTACCTTTGTGTGCATGCATGCACATGTTCCTATAAGTTCAGGTGTCTGTGTGCCACAACACATGTGTGGAGATCAGTGGCTCCTCGCCGTCCCCCTTATTTGAGGAAGGGTCTTTCATTGTTCACCGTTGCATGCAACCAGGCTAGCGGGCCTGCCTCCCATCCTCTTGTAGATGTGCTGGGATTACAGAGTCAGGTCGTTATGTCTGGCTTTGCCTGGGGTCTAGGGATCCTAACTTGGGTCCTCATGCTTGTGTGGCAAGTGCTTTTGCCAGTGAGCAATCTCCCCAGCCCAAACATGTATTCTTTCCACCCACTGAGTTAGAGCAGTGGTAGGAAATGAATACAAGGCCAACAGCGGTAAGAGAGGACAACGGAGAGTGACCATTGGGACAGGCCATGGTTTCAGACAGGAGGCTGGGCGGTGGCTCTGAGGAGTGATGTTGGGGTATGCAGCCATTTGGGGATCTGGGGATACAGGTACTAGCAGATGCAAAGATCCTGGGGTAAGACAGAGCTTGGTGCTGGTAGGGGTACCTGTCTCCTCAACGTGGGCCTTTGGGAGTGGAGAGTCATTCTACTGTTTGGATTCCCAAGCAGCAGCTGGAATCTGTCTTGAAATCCTCTGAATAGCCTTTAATCTATGTGCTTGAATGTGGGTCTTCTCTACGTACAGGCACGGATTATGTCTCTGTGTCCTGTCCTCTCTGGGTGAGGCACTTAGACCTATTCTTAGGACCCTAATGAATAGCGTCTGCCAGAGACATTTGGACTTTGAAAGCCACATTTCTCCAGTTCAAGAGTAGAGAGGACTGCAGATATAACTAGCTGGCAAAGTTCTTGCAAGGCATGCAAGAAGCTCTGAGTTTAACCCCCAATGCCACACAAACTCAGTGTGGTGGCACATGCCTATAATCCCAGCACTCGGGAGGTACAGCAGGAAGGAAATTTACAGTCTTCCCCAGCTATATAGTGAGTCTGAGGCTGGTGTGGGCCACGTGAGACCCTGTCTAAAGAAAAATAAAACTTGAGAACCTCTTTCCTCCAGTCTCTATACACAAAAGAGAACAAATATGGCCGGAATGCAGAGTGGACACTCTGAGCTGTCTGCCTCCCAGGGTTTCTTGAAAGAGCAGCAATGAAAGGGGTTTGGGAACTCAGCCTCTCTTGATTAATCTCTTTGTAAAAAATGCCTTGCTGTTCATCTTCTAACTAATTCAACATCTGGGAGAAAGATTTCTCTAGACAAAGTGCACCTGTGCCACAACCCAGAGGGCTGAGGCTGGCCGCCAAGAGGTCTGTGGGCACTGAGTGCTAAGTGGAGGTAACACTTCAAAGCCACGCCGAACGGCGCCTCTGCCCGTGCCCGGTTCTCCACCAGACACAGAGCAAGCGGGACTCTCACCTGAGTTCTTGAGACGCCCATAACTCAGGGGAAGGTGGGGGGGACAGGCGTGACAGCAGGATGGGGGGAGGTATTTAGGGAGCACAGAGAGGGAGTAGCCTTCCCACACAGCCTGCTGGAGGGGCTGGCTAGATGAGCCGCACATTTCCTCCATTTGACAGGATCTCTTTTCATGGTGGAAGTTCCCTGAAGATATACAGATGTGGGGCTTGGGGATAACCTGGGGAATTGCCCAACACTCCCTGGTTTCTAGGCTGAATAACCCGTGAAGTAGGAACTGTGTCTGTGAGCTTGATTGTCATATATCCACTCCCCCCCCGTTCTTGATTAATATCAAATGGATGGATGGATGGATGGATGGATGGGTGTGGGAGATCTCCAAGCTGAGTCATTCTGACCTTTAGAATCTACTCAGGGGTTGGAGAAGTGGCTCAGTGGTTAAAGGAACTTGCTTGCAAAGCCTGATGACCCATGTAAAGTGGCACATGTGTCTGCAGTTTGTTTGCATTAGCAAGAGGCCCTGGTGCTGCTATTTCTCTCTCTCTCTCCCTCTCTATCTCTCCCTTCCTTTACAAATAAATAAAAATACTTTTACAAATGAATCTAGTCAGAACATTTGGCTGCATCACTGGCTGGACACAGGTTCAGGTAGGGTCACTTTGGGCCTTTTTTAAGAAGGATGATGGCTCACATACCCAAAACTCATGTCTGGCACCATTTCTGGGGCCAAACATGGTGGTTGTGAAGCCAAGTCCAGGAGCCAAACAGACTTGGAGCAGGGCTCGCCTTCCAACCCAGGCCATGGGCAGCTCCATAACCAAGGAAGTCCAGGGTACCCGGGCCTTGAGCAGTTGTGTGAAAGGCTCCCGTTCGGTCACTTGTTAGTTTAATGAACTAAGGAAAGTGTTACCCTACTTGTGCTTTTGTCACCCTGAATTTAAGTTGGAATGACACCCTTTCCCAGGACTAAACGAAATACTGTATTCCAAGTGCTTAGCTTGTTAAGGCTCAATAGATGGGAGTTGTGGCAACAGGGGATGAAATGGTAGGCCCCAGATGAAGTGATGGGATCCTCTTCGTACCCCTCTGTGCCCTCGGGGCTCTCTTACTGCTGCCCAGTGGGACCAGACACCAGCCTTGTCCCTGTCTCTGCCCCTGCTCCTGCCCATCTCTTCCCAAGTCTTCAAAGCCCACTCTGTGAGCAGGCATAGGACAGTTTTCCTGGAGAGATCCCCATGCAGACAAAATCTACTAGAAACAACAAGCAATGTGGCCAGTGGCCAGTGGCCTCACCATCCCCAATCCCCTCTAAACAAACCCCAAGCCCCTCTAAAATGGCTAGGCTTCCACCCTGGCCGCTTTTGTTTATGTAGAGACACAGCTTTGTTTTGGCTTGGTTTTGTAAATGGAATTACGCCATACATTTCATTCTATAATTTGCTTTCTTCTCTTCTCAACCTGTCTTTGAGATCAGTCCAAGTCACTTTGCACACCCCTGTGTTTTCAGGAGCTGGTGGCTGGGAGGCCTTTCCTCCTTTCCGGTGCTGCAGGAAGGTAGGCCTGCACGCGCCCGGCACACTCACAGCTTTTCTCCAGGAAGAAATGCGCCTGTGTTGACAGAACGCATATGTTTATTGTAGATTTTGACAAATCATCTTGTCTTGTCGAGTGGCCCTCCCACCAAATCCTCATCATCTCCTTCCTGGGTGCTGCTTCCAGTGCCTGTCAGTTTCACCAAACAATGGGTGCAACCTCCATTTTCAGGATCTTGTTTGCATTTCTCTCATTAGAGATAACAATAGACCTATTTTCATATGTGCATTCTCCATTTGCATTGCTTTTCTTGTGATCTTATGACTTGCCGGTTTATTGGTTTATTTTTGTCAGTATTTTCCCTCCCTCCCATTTGCTTATGTATTTAGTACTTGTTTGTTTGGGAGAGGCTCGTCTGAAGCCCAGGGTGGCCTCAAATTCATGACGCAGTAAAGGGTGGGCTTGGGCTACTCTTCCTCCTGCCTCTGACCGCTAGTGCCAGAATTACAGAAGTGGAGTCTGAGCCTACTTTTAGCATTTTTTCCTTAAAAAAAAATCTTTCAGGCTGGAGGGATGGCTTAGTGGTTAAGATGTTTGCCTGCAAAGCCAAAGGACCCTGGTTCAATTCCCCAGGACCAACATTAGCCAGTTGCACAAGAGGGGACACACACACCTCTGGAGTTCGTTTGCAGTGGCTAGAGCCCCTGGCACACCCATTCTCTCTTTCTCTCTGTCTCTCTCTCTCCCTCTTTCTTTGTCAAATAAATAAATTAATTAAAATAAAATAAAATAAAAATCTTTCTTGGGGCTGAAGAAATAGCTCAGTGGTTAAAGGTTTGTAAAGCCTGACAGTCTGGGTTCAATTCCCCAGCATCCACATAAAGCCAGATGCACAAGTGGTGAATGCGTCTGGAGTTCTTTTGCAGTGGCAGGAGGCCCTGGTGCACCCATACACACACACACACACACTCTCTCTCTCTCTGTCTAATAAAAATATTTTTTATAACTTTCTTTAAAAATAAGAATGGGGGATACTGGAGAGATGGCTTAGTGGTTAAGCACTTGCCTGTGAAGCCTAAGGACCCTGGTTCGAGGCTCGATTTCCAAGTAACCACATAAGTCAGATGCACAAGGTGGCACATATGTCTGGAGTTTGTTTGCAATGGCTGGAGGCCCTGGAGCACCCATTCTCTCTCTCTTTCTCTGCCTGTTGCTGTCAAATAAATAAATAAAAATAAACCAAAAATTAAAAAATAAATAAGAATAGGGCCAGGCATGGTGGCGTATGCCTTTAATCCCAGCTTTTAAGAGGCAGATGTAGGAGGATCACTGTGAGTTCAAGGCCACCCTGAGACTACATAGTGAATTCCAGGTCAGCCTGAGCTAGAATGAGACCCTACCTCAGAAAACCAAAAAATAAAAATAAATAAGAATAGGTCTGGAGAGACGGCTTAGTGGTTAAGTGCTTGCCTGTGAAGCCTAAGGACCCTGGTTCAAGGCTCCATTCCCCAGTACCCACTTTAGCCAGATGCACAAGGTAGCGTATGCATCTGGAGTTCATTTGCAGTGGCTGGAGGCCCTGGTGCACCCATTTTCTCTCTCTCTGTGCCTCTTTCTCTGTCTGTCACTCTCAAATAAATAAATAAAAATAAACCGAAAATATTTTTTAAAGAATAAAAAATCTTTCTGAGCTTGGGGGATGCTCAGTTGGTAAAGCACTTGCCATGTAAGCATGAGGACCTGAGCCTAGATCCCCAGCACCTACATAGGAGCCCGTGTGGTGGCACATACCTGTAGCATCGATTTTGAGAGGCGGAAGCAGAAGGATTCCTAGGCTAGCTGACTAAGCAGTCCAGCTGGATTGGTGGTCTCCACGTTCAGTGAGAGATCCTGTCTCAAAAAATAAGGGGTACACCTGGGGATGGCTCAGCAGATAAGGCACTTTCTTGCAAGGTCTGAGAGCCTGGGTTCAACTCCCCAGGAGTCACACGTAGCTAAAGCCATATGCACAAAGGGGAGCATGTACTTGGAGTTAATAAGTAAGTAACTAAGGTGGGCAGCAATTGTGGGAGACACCCAACATTCACCTCTGTCCTCTTCTGGCACCTCCTCTACACACGCAGAAGAATATGCACTCACATATGCACATGCAACAAAATGAAATAATCTTTCCAGTTTACAAAAATAGCTTCATATGTTTGTAATTAGTTTTTCTTTGGTTAGTTATACTGTAAATATTTTTTCCAACTTGTATTTTTTTTTTTTTTTTTGAGGTAGGGTCTCACTCTAGTCCAGGCTGACCTGGAATTCACTATGTAGTCTCAGGGTGGCCTCGAACTTATGGTGATCCTCCTTCCTCTGCCTCCTGAGTGCTGGGATTAAATGTGTGCGCCACATTCTACCTTTAAAAAAGAAAAGAAAAGAAAAGAAAGAAAAGAAAAGAACAGAACAGAACAGAAAAGAAAAGAAAAGGAAAGGAAAGAAAAGAAGAGAAAACAGTGTGTATGGTCTGTTCTGTCTTGTGGAGACGTGAGACATTTATGTAGTCAGCTATTTTCATTCATGGATTCTGTGTCTGGTGACTCACCCATTTCAATATTATTTACCCAGAGAAAATACTCGTTTTTTTTTTTTTTATTTTCTGGCACTTTTATCACATGGTTTTATGTTTAGTTCTTTATTTTGACATTTGATATAAAATAAGGAAAATAACTCCCTCCTAGCAGCTCAGCAGCTTCAGATCATACATAACCCCTCCCGCCCCCACTGACTCCCAGGCCTGTCGTACCACGGGCTGATTCCGGCGCAGTCCTAATCTGGAACGTCACTCAGCCCCACTGATCGATTACTCTCTTCTTTGGTGAGGTACAATGACTGTGACTGTACTGGGTTTTCCTAACTGGTGACTAAGTGACCATTTATTGTTCTCTGCATTTCTTCATAACCCTCCTGCCAAGTTCACGGCACACTTTACATGGAATCCTACATAACTACACAGTGTGGACAGGCCAGTCTGAAGCTGACCCATGAGAGCAAGGAGGACGGGTTAGCCTGTGCGAGACCCTGGGCTCCATCCCCAGCACCAAAAAAGGCAAAGTCAGCTGAGCCCGTAGATTTAAGGTCGCCGGCCTCTCATTTGCATATATTCAGATTTTGCTCATGTCTCTTCCGTGCTGCCTCCATCCAGTTCTTTCGCCTGTCCTGCTGTTGGGTGTAAGGTAGCTTTAGTTACTTTTGCAAACAGGACAGTGGCATTTGCTGAGTAAGTTTTACAGGTGTTTATGAAAATTAAGGTCCCTGTGGGTGATTGTAGGTATCTCCAGAATTCTCTCATTAGTTTTGGTGTTGTTGAATTCACTCTTGGTTTAAAAAAAAAATTTCGGTGGGAGGAGGGAGGGTATTACCATGGGATATTTTTATTCTTTTTTTCTTTATTAGTTAGTTTTGTATTCAGCAAATACAGTCAGTTTGGTACCATTATTAGGCTCATCCGTGACCTACCCCCTCCCCTTGGCCCCTCCTTGTTGAGGTATATGGGTCATGCATTGTGGAGTTAGCCCACAGTTATGGGTAAGATAAATGTCTCTGCATATCATGACCCAACATGTGGCTCTGACATTCTTTCCGCCCCCTCTTCCGCAAAATTTCCCTGAGCCATGTTGGGTTCATTTTTGGTCTGCTTCAGTGATGAGGTGTTGGGGACCTCTGAGGCTCTGGCTGTCTGATTTGGTAGGAGTTGATTTTTCTCTGTGTTGATCTCCTTCCCCCTTGTGCTGGTATACCATGGGATATTTTTTATAATCATGGAAAATGTTAATAAAAATTGAGAAAAAACTTTTAAAAAACTTGGGCAAAGAAAAAAAAATTACGGGAGAGAGAAAGAATATTAGTGCACCAGGGCCTTCAGCCAGTGCAATCAAACTCCAGACTCGTGTGCCATCTTGTGCACATGTGCAAACTTGGGAATGCATCACCTTGTGTGTCTGGCTTATGTGGAATCTGAGGAGTCGAACATGGGTACTTGGCTTAACAGGCAAGAGCCTTAACCGCTAAGCCATCTCTTACCCCAAGGCTGTTCTACTCATTTACACCAGATGCAAAAAATGATCCAATTTGTGAGGCAAGCAAGCATACACTGGCCTTCTACCACACAAATAAAATATGAGAGAAAAAGCCAGGCATGGTAGTATGTGCCTTCAATCCTAGCAATGGGGAGACAGAAGTAAGAGATCAAGGCCAGCCTGAGACTCCATAGTGAATTCCAGGTCAGCCTGGGATAGAGTGAGACCCTACCTTGAAAAACATATATGTGTGTGAGTGCGTGTGTTTGTGTGTGTGTGTATCTCAAACTCAGCTTACTTGACCTGTTCCCAGGGCACATATGCTGATTCCTAGACTACTGCTGGCTTTGCCTCTTCTCACAAACAATAATGTTTAAAAAATCATGTTTGGGGCTGGAAAGATGGCTTAGCGATTAAGGCATTTGCTTGCAAAGCCAAAGAACCCAGGTTCGATTCCCCAGGACCCATGTAAGCCAGATTCACAAGGTGGTACATGCACCTGGAGTTTGTTTGCAGTGGCTGGTGGCCCTGGCGTGCCCATTGTCTCTGTAAAATCAATCAATAAAAATATTTTTTAAAAAAGAAATAGCTTCATCTTCAAAAAATTATCCTTGTGGGCTGGGGAGATGGCTTGGTGGTTCAAGGCACTTGCTTGCAAAGCCTGCTTGGATTTGATTCCCCTGCACCCACATAAAGCCAAATGCACAAAGTGGCACAAAGATCCGGGTGTTCGTTTGCAATGAGTAGTAAGAGACCCTGGCACACCCATTCATGCACACACGTGTAAATAAATAAATAATATTACTTTTTGTCTTTTGGTAGGCTCTTACTCTAGCCTAGGTTGACCTGGAACTCACTCTGCAGCTCAGACTGGCCTCAAACTAATGGTGATCCTCTTACGTCAGCCTCCCAAGCGCTGGGATTACAGGTGTGCACCACTACCCCTGACCAACAAATAGTTTTTAAAAGTGATCTTTGTGTGTGTAAGTGCTGGTGCACGCATGCCAACAGCACACAAGGTGGAGGTCTGAGGACAAGGCCACGGGTCAGTTCTCGCCCTCCACCTTGTTTGAAACAGGGTGTCCTTGTTGCTCATTGCTGTGAACACCAGTCTGGATGGCTTACAAGCTTCCAGAATTCTCTCCTCTCCATCTCCCACCTGGCCACAGAAGAGCTGGGACCACAGACACTCGCTATTGCGTCCCATTTCATGTGGGTTCTGGGGTTTGGAACTCTGGTCAGCATGCTTGTGCAGTGAGCCTTTTATCCACTGAGTCATCAGGCTTTGGTAACCTGATCCAGACTCCTGCTGTGGATGGGCAGACGCTCACTGAACTGTAAACTGCAGAATAATCCATTTTTACCCATTGTGAAAGTCACCACTTCCCTGGTCTGCCCTCAGACATCTAGGCCCCTGCCCTTAGTGTCCCCTGGCCCCTCCCAGTCCCCTTGGTTGAGCGCTGTGGCGCAGAAGTCTTGTTCTTTGCCCAGGATGAACATGGAGTGGCGGTGTGACTGTAGCTCTTCTCTGCCTGGGCCTTTGGTCCCAGGTTGGAGGGGGCCTCGCTCAGTTCCTCAGAACTGCAGGAGCCTTCAACGGTGACTTTCAGTTCCTCTGAGGGTTGGTGTTTACCCGAGCTGCCATCTCTGTTACCTAACGGTGTTTCTGTCCCCCAGAGGTCCGGGTTGAGCCCTGCTGGGTAACTGGAAGGCCCACATTTGTCATGACAGCCTGCCAAGCAGAACCCTTTGTTCTTGTCCATTTCCGGTGTCTCTCTGCCTCAGACAATCCCACCAAAGCAGGTTGGAAACTTCCTGTTTTGATCTGGGTATTTGTAACCTTTGAGTGAGAGTAATGCTTGTCCTCACTGAACACCCTTTTCCCCCAATGGTGCCCCAAGGATCACTAACTGTGCTGTGGCCACCGTACCTCTTCCCAGTCCAGCACACTTTCTGGATGCCAGGCGATGCCAGAGGAAAGGCGGGCATGAGCAGGAGCCCAGCCCGCAGGTGATGTCCAGCTGGGCAGATGTCACTCTCTAGAACATACAGTGGCAAACACTTGACGTGCAGTTCGCCAGGCAAGAAAACAGTGCTCTGATTTGTCCCATCTGCCAACTTCTGTGGTGTCAATACTCCCACCAAAGTGGCCGCTGCACTGGACAGCAACCTCTTGGGGTTTCTGGCAAATTAGAATTTGAGCCCGTGGGAGCCAGAACCAGCAACCACGTGCTACGTGGTAGAAAGGCCAATCCCGGAGCTCTGGCCAGGTCAGGCTCCCTCTGGACTGTGGGTGTCTTTACCAGACACTTCGTGGCTCGCCGGGGGTGAGGCAGGTTCATACTCACTTCCATTTGACATAGAGCCTTCCAGCCAGTCCCCAAACCCTTATTCCCGAGTTGTTTTCATGCCTCTCTCACTTGCCAAACTGCAGTCACAGGCAAATGTCCTGCTCCTCTGAGCTTCGGTTTATTTGCCTGGAGAGTGGGAGGTGACCACCCAGAGCAGGTGATCCAACAGGTCATGGTTCCCACCTCACAACTAGGTCCTAGAACCTTTATTCATGGGTGAGGAAATTAACGTAGCCTTAGACCATGATCGTACTCTATGTCATGCAATTAGTCGGTGGCTGTATTAGTTACTTGCTTTCTCATTGCTGTGACCAATACCTGACAAGAAGCAACTTCAGGAAAGAAGGGTCTGCCTTGGCTCATGGCTTGAGGGGACACAGTTTGTCATGGCAGGGAAGGCATGGTGGTGGGAGTGCGAGGCAGCTGATCACACTGGGTCTGCAGTCAGGAAGCAGAGAGAGATGCATGCTGGTGTTCAGCTGGCTTCCTCCTTTTCCCATTTTTTTGTATTTTTTTTTATGGGAGAGAGAGATGTGGACACCAGCGCCTCCAGCCACTGCAATCGAACTCCAGATGTGTGTGCCATCTCGTGTACATGTGTGACCCTGTGTGCTTGCATAACCTTGTGTGTCTGGCTCATGTGGGATCTGGAGAGTTGAACCTGGGTCCTTAGACCTCACAGGCAAGCATCTTAACTGCTAAGCCACCTCTCCAGCCCCCTTTTCCAACTTTTTGTCTCTCTCTTTTTTTTAAGATATATTTTTAATTTATTTATTTGAGACAGACAGAGAGAGAGAGAGTAGCCACTGCAAGTGAGCTCCAGATGCATGTGCCACCATTTGCATATGGCTTACATGGGTCCTGGGGAATCAAACCAGGGTCTTTAGACTTACCCTCTAAGCCATCTCTCCGCCTCCCTTTCTCCATTTTTATTCAGTCCAGGACCCCAGCGTGGACTGGGGAAATGTTCTCATGCTCAGGGTGAGTCTTCTCTCCTCAGCAAGCCCCTCTGCAAATGTCCTCATAATGTCTTCCTAGAGCTGTGTCTCCTGGGGCTGCCTCACTCCTGTAATTGACAATGAAGATTAACCATTACAATGATGGAGTTAAGATGGGGAACTGTAGCCAGCATGATGCTTAAAAAAAAAAAATAGTCACACGCACTAAGCAATCTGGAACTTCATCTTACAAAGCTTGGTTTTTACCTTCTCTTCAAAGTTTTACAATTCTGGCAGCTCTGGGCCTGTGTTTTCTCATAAGCTATAACTGGAGCTCAATTGAGGTGTTCCCTTGAGGGATATTTCTCCACATGCCCCAGTTACCACCTCTCCCTACTGATCACACCCTACCTGTCCCGTGCATTACAACCTTTAGATATTGCACACTTTCCCTCGGTCACTATGTTACTTGTTTTTGACGACTTCTTCCTCTGTGTTTTTAATATTTAAATATTTATTTGCAAGCAGAGAGAGACAGAATGGGTATGCCAGGGTCTCTTACTACTGCAAATGAACTCCAGATGGATGGTCCACTTTGTGCACCTGGCTTTATGTGGGTACTGGGGAATAGAACCGAGCCTGCAAGCTTTGCAAAATAGTGCCTTTAACTGCTGAGTCATCTCCCCAGCCCTGTATTTTTTTAGTTACCTATATTTATGCATAGGGTCTCACTCTGTAGCCCAGGATGGCCTGGAGCTCACTATGTAGATCAGGCTGGCCTCAAACCGGCAGTAATGTTCATGTGTGCATATATTTTTTGACTGGAGTGGTATCATAGCTCTCATTCTGTTTTCTACCTTTTTTGCCCAAGGATTCATGTAAAAATTCATCCATATTGCTACATACACATCAAGTCCTTGCTTCCTGCTGCTGGGCACTCCCCGTGCATAACACACCTCACCTGCCCAGTCTCCCAAGGACATGCACTCAAGCTCCCTTCCAACAAACAATTAACCTCTGCTACCTCAGCCCACGACAGTGATCCACACTGCCTAGCCTAAACCCCATAAGAAAAGGGTGTGTGCATTGCACCTCAGAGCTTGTCCTGTAGAGGCTCAGGACTGGCGTCTTGCACATACTCCAGGCACTTGGCTATCATGGGTAGTCAGTAACATACAACCCCCCAGGTCTGCTCAGGAGCTCCCAAGGAGTGAGGGAACTACAGTGCCCACTACATCACATGTAAGGATGCGGCAGTCATAAGAAGGCATAACTCCAGGGTTAAGGATGCAACTCAGTGGTAGAACACTTGCCCAGCATACCTGAGGCCCTGAGTCTCGTGCTAAGCACCACCAGAATCCCAGTACTTTGTACGTCTCTGTGAGATTCCCTTTCTGCCCTGCTGACTCCATCCTTTGCAGCTCATCTAGTGTTGCTTCTTTGACGAATACTTCTGTGCCCACCAGGCTAAGTGCCAGTATTAGTTACTTTTATGATACTTATAACCAAATTCCTGACAGAATCAATTTAAGGAAGGAAAGGCTTAGCTTCTCATGGTTTCTTGTTATTCCTAGCCACCACGGTGGTGAAGGCAGAGCTCTGTCTGTGGTGGGAGGAACATGAGGCTGGGCTACTCACATCCTTGAAGACTTGGAAATAGTTGCAACCTTCAGAGGCCCATCCCTAGTAATGTAATTCTGCCATCTGGGCTGCACTTTATAAAGGTTCTACAACCTCCTAAAACAGAGCCACCAGCCTGGGAACAAACACTCCCAGCATGAGTCTGGGCGGAACATTTTAAATTTAGCTGTAATAGTCCCCTAACAGTGCCAGGCTTCCCAAAGCTGTTCTCTCAAGCCATTGCCCCCTGCCATTCTTTTTTTTATAATAACTCTTTTTTAATATATTTTATTTATTTATTTGAGAAGGAGCAAGAGGCAGAGAGAGAGAGGGAGAGAGAATGGGCATGCCAGGAGTTTGCAAACAAACTCCAGATGCATGCACCACCTTATGCATCTGGTTTACGTGGGTCCTGAGAGTCGAACCGGTGGCCCTTGGCTTTGCAGGCAAACATCTTAACCACTAAGCCATCTCTCCAGCCCCCACCCCCTGCCATTCTTTACTTGCCTAGGGTATCCACTGGTTCTTGTGTGCTGTAAGGGTCAGTTAGTGCCTATAAGCAGTCTGCTAACATGTTAAGCAGCTATCTCTGGTCTCCTCTAGCCAACCTCAGGTGCAGAAGGGGAGTATGGATGGGACGGAAAGACAGTGACCTCTGGGAAGTTGGGATGAATGTGTAGAACTTGGAGATTTGTCCCTAGAGGCAGTCCTGGTGATGAAACAACCCATGTACCATTGGACCAAATCTCTTACAACCTCAGCTTTCTCAGGACTATGAGGAGATGTTGTGAAGGTTCAGTAAGAGAAAGACCTGTGGGGAAAGGTCATCCCTCCTCATCATGTTTGTATCTGTCAGTGCTTGCTGCATAACAAACAACTCTCAAACTCTTCATACGTCAACAATGAACACTGGTTTTCCACTCCTGGGTTTGCAGCTGTGGTCGGCTGACCTATCGAGGCTGGTTTCTGCTCTCTGCTGGGTCAGATTGGACCCCAGGCTTCTAGTCAGATCTGGGTTTGCTCCTCATGTCTTCTTGGCCCGGGTGGAAGGGTATCTCTTCCCCATCATTATGGACTAAGAGGTTTCATGGCAGGAAGCCACAGGGCAGAAGCAGGAGGCAGTCCCATTGTAACTGCAGTCAGGATACAGAGAACAATGGATGCTAGTGCTAAGCTATCTTACGTTCTCCTCTTCCATCAACCTGAGACCTCAGCACATGGGATTGTACCACCCACATTCAGGCTCTTCCTGCTACAGTCAAACCTTTCTGGAAATGTCATCTTAGACACACTGAGAGATGTGTTCCCATGGTGATTCCAAATTTACAAGGTTCGTGGGGGCCGGGGAGCATCAAGCACAGACCCACTGTGCTCAGAGCTCAGAACTGACATATTTGCCCACATTGCATTGGCCAGCACAAGTCCCATGGCCAAGCCCAGAACTGGCGGGACAAAGAGGTAGATCCCTCACATTCCAGTGCAAGATGCTGCAAAGCCCTGGGATGAGGATGTGGCTGCAAAGTTGTACGACAGAGGTGGTCGGCTGTGCCGCAGCCTCCTGTCTCACATGAGCCCTCGGATCGGTGGCCTTTCTGGGATGCTGGTATAAAGCACAGCATCTAGTTGTCAGCTGTGACTCCAGTGACAAGACACCCATCTAGTCCCAATGTGCTAGTTACTGTTCTTGTCACTGAGACAACATACCCAACAAAAGCAACTTCAGGAAGGAGGGATTTATTCTGGCTCACAGTTTAAGGGTACAGCCCATCATGGTGGGGAAGGCATGGTGGCAGGGGAGGGAGGCAGCTGGTGACATGGCGTCTCAAGTCAGGAAGCAGAGAGTGATGACTGCGGATGCTTAGATCTTTTCATCTCTTGTGTTCAGTGAGACCGCAGCCCATGAAATGGCCCTGCCCACATTTAGTGGGTCCTCCCTTCTCAATTAACCCAATCTAGAAGCTTTCTCACAGACATCCCAGAGGTTTGTTCCCACTCTGACTCTGAAACCCATCAAGTTGACAACCAAGATTAACCATCACACCAAGGGTCCTCACTGTGACCTGGGGCTCCTACATGAGGGTGCCTCTGCAGAAATACCCAGGCCACATGCTGACTAAGAGCAGTGCCATCCCTGGTCCCCTTGTTCTTAGCACAGTGACACTGCCAGAAATGCCACACAAAGCATCTAGAGCTGTCATTTCAGTACCAGCCAGGGATGTCACTTTCCTATCCCCTTGCCTGAAGCTCCTTTGATGCAAGGAGTTCAAAGTACTTCATAGATGTGCTCTCGAAAGCTGCTTAAGTCTCTGAAAAAAACTGGGACTTACTCCCATGGCACAGATATGAGAGAGTGAAGGGCAGAGATTTGGGGGCCACATGATCTCAGCATCCTAGTGGGGAGCAGAGCCCATGGGTGATAAAGACTAACAAGTCCACGTCGATGTCAATGTCTGCCTCTATCTACACAGAAGATTAGGAGCCGGGCATGGTGGCATGCGCCTTTAATCCCAGCACTCATGAGGCAGAGGTAGGAGGATCACCATGAGTTTGAGGCCACACAGACTACATAGTGAATTCCAAGTCAGTCTGGGCTAGAGTGAGACCCTACCTCAAAAAAAAAAAATTGAAAAAAAAAAAAAGATTAGGAACCTGCCAGATCAGCCTAGACTTTAGCTCTGAGAATCAGACAACAGGGGTGGATTGAGACACAGTACAGAGACTGCTAGGGGTGATGGCACAGCCCATGCCAAGTCATCCCAAAAGCAGGACAGTGAAAAGCTAATGAGCTCAGCTTTATGGAGTGGGAGCTGGTTGCAATAAGGAAGAGAAAGAACCCAAAGTGCTGGCTGGGTACAAGACAGAACCCACGCCTGCCGGTACCAGTGGCAGGACGACCAGACTTGAGCAGAAATCACTGGTAGGCAGCTTGGTGTTCCTTGGGTATATGGGGCAAGAGCAGTGATGTTTGCTTGCTCGAGCTATGGGGGTGGGGCCAGGGCAAGGTTAGCAGTCCACGTTGAACTTCATACTTCTGGAGAGTTATGTATCCGTCCCTTCGGTACATGTGCTACTTTTAGAGAGCCTGACAGTGGTTTTCAAGTTCCCCAGATCTGTGCATTGAGGATTCTGACACAGGGTAGGCTAGCCAAGACAGGACTGCGCCCAGAGAAGTGAATGCCAGCCCACTCTTCCTACTTTTATCCCCCCAGAGGAAGGAAGACCTGCTGGCCCCTGGGGTGTGGGCTCCTTACAAACACGGGGTCCCGTCACCCAACCTACCTATTGAACATGAGAGGCTCAAATCTTCCAGTCTCTGCCACCTCGTTCTGCCCCAGCTGGTACTCTGCGCTTGTCACCCTGCCTCCTCCACAGGCTTGGCCTTGTCCCTTCCACAGAGGAAGTCCTCTGACTTCTTCCTACTGCCTCCAATCCTTTTGTGCATCTCAAGACATCTCTGAGTGTTATTGCTCTGGCAATGCCTCTGACCACCTAGGTCAGTTGCTCGACCTCTATGAGACTTAGCTCCCGCATGTGTGAGGTGTAGAGGTTGTTTGTACCCATAACGTTAGATACACTGTAGACAGGTAAGTGTTAGCACACCTTGCCAGTCCTGCTCCCCCTGGAGGTTAGTCTAAGTGTGTGCCTACTCTCTTCTTCCTCCCTCATGGCTCACTGTATATACCTTCTTCTTTAAAAAATGAAAAAAGATGCTGGGCGTGGTGGTGCACGCCTTTAATCCCAGCACTCGGAAGGCAGAGGTAGGAGGATCTCCGTGAGTTCGAGGCCACCCTGAGAATACAGAGTGAATTCCAGGTCAGCCTGGGCTAGAGTGAGATGCTACCTCAAAAAACCAAACAAGAAAAAAGAAAAAAAAAATGAAAAAAGGACTGGAGATATGGCTTAGCACTCAAGGTGCTTGCTTCAAAGCCAAAGGACCCAGGATCAATTCCCCAGGACCCATGAAAGCCAGATGCACAGGGTGGCACATGCATCTGGAATTTGTTTAAAAAATGAAAAATAGGGCTGGAGAGATGGCTTAGTGGTTAAGCACTTGCCTGTGAAGCCTAAGGACCCCGGTTCGAGGCTTGATTCTCCAGGACCCATGTTAGCCAGATGCACAAGGGGGCGCATGCGTCTGGAGTTCGTTTGCAGTGGCTGGAAGCCCTGGCGCTCCCATTCTCTCTCTTTCTCTCTATCTGCCTCTTCCTCTCTCTGTCACTCTCAAATAAATAAATAAAAAAACTGAACAAAAAAATTTAAGAAAAGAAAAATAAATATTCTTATTTATTTATTTGAAAAAGATAAAGAGGCAGAGAGAGGGAGGGAGTGAGAGAGAGAGAGAAAGAGAGAGAGAGAGAGAGAGAGAATGGGTGTGCCAGGGCATCCAGCCACTGCAAACAAACTCTAGATACATGTGCTACCTTGTGCATCTAGCTTATGAGGGTCCTGGGGAATCGAACCTGGGTCCTTTGGCTTTGCAGGCAAGTGCCTTAACTGCTAAGCCATCTCTCCAGCCCACCTTCTTCTTTTTTAAAATATTTCAAAAATATTTTTAAAATATTTTATTTTTATTTAAGAGAGAGAGAGAAAGGGGCAGATAGAGTGAGTGATGGGTGCAGTACGTCCTCCAGCCACTGCAAATGAATGCCAGACACATGCGCCACCTTGTGCAGCTGGCTTACATGGGTCCTAATGAATTGAATCTGGGTCCTTTGGCTTTCCAGGGGATGGCCTTAACCACTAAGCCATTTCTCCAGCTCTACCTCCTTCTTTTTAACAAAATACTTTTATTCATTTATTGAGACAAAGAGAAGGAGATAGAGAAAGAGAGAGAGAGAGAATGGGCATACCAGGACCTCTTGCCACTGCAGAAAACTCCAGATGCATGCACCACTTTGTGCATCTGGCTTTACATGGGTACTGGGGAATCGAACCTGTGCCAGAAGGCTTTGCAAGCAAGCACACTTAACCACTAAACCATCTTCCCAGCCCATGGATGTGCATTCTCTATCTGAAGAGTGGAGACCTCAGGTGGGAAAGGCCAGGGAGTTCCAAGACCCCCTCAGAGGCCCCCTCCCTTGCCAATGGCACTAGACAGCAGGAATTGTATCTCTGCCACCAAGAGCCCAACTTCTGTTCCAGGTGTCTGAAGTTGGGGCCAGTCCAGGCTCTAATTCAAAAACTGAGGACAGGGCTAGAGAGATGGCTTAGTGGTTAAGGCGTTTGTCTGCAAAGCCAAAGGACCTCTGTTTGATTCCCCAGGACCCACATAAGCCAGATGCACAAGGTGGCGCATGTGTCTGGAGTTCATTTGCAGTGGCTGGAGGACCTGGCGTGCCCATTCTCTCTCTCTCTCTCTCTCTCGCTCTCTCTTGTTCTCTCTCTCACTCTCGTTCTCTCAAATAAATAAATTAATTAATTTTAAAAAAACCTGATGACAGGCTAAAAAAAACCAAAAAAACAAAAAACCCTCCTAAGGGCCTGGGGAGCCCATGTTCTCCTCCTGCCTCTATGCCTTCCCTCCATGTGCCAGTCATAGCTCACAGTGCCCCAAGTCCCATGACCTGCGTGAGCTATGGTCACTCAAGTTCCCTGCAGCCTGCCCAGGGTACCAGAAATGGGCCTTTTCCGGAAGCTCCCTAGGAGAGTTCTGAGACATCCCGAAAGAGCCGCTCCACAGTCCTTCTTCTTTGTCAGCTCCTACTGTGTGAGTCTCCCATGGGCAAGACCACCTGAAGATGCTCCCATTGGTCCTCTCAGGAAGGCTAAAGTCCCTGTCCCAGCCCAGGGAACAGAGAACACACAGCCCAGCACTAGGCTCCATGCCATCCACCTGTGGCCCAGAAACTAAATCGAGCCCACGGGGTCTGGAGGAGAAGAGAGCCTTGTCCACTGTCCACATGGACTCCCAGTTCTCTGCCTGCTCTGCCTGGTCTTCTATAGCTCCACTCCTTGCTCCTGAATGGTGGGACCTGGCTCCACCACCCCCATGACACCTTGATTCTCCAGCCCCAGCCCAGCACTTATGCTGACGAGGAGGAGGACGTAGCCCTTCCTCCCTCGGGCAATCCCAACAATTCTGCAAGGGAGACAGTAACCTGCATTTCCAGACGCCTGCCTTGGGCTGTCACCCCTTACCTCCATCCACTCACGTGGCACCACCAGATTTCCTGGGGTTGTTTTATATCCTTGGTGTATTTATATTACTGTGCTTAACAGAGCACTGTAGATGTTTCCAGGGTAGCTGCAGAGAATGGTTTTCTATGATAAAAAAAAAAAAAAACCAAAACCTGGCACTTTCAGACAAGATCCTTTGAAAGCTCTCTCCTGTGTATACACGTGTGCAGGAGTGTGCATGCCAATGAAATGAGCTAGGTTACATAAGCTCATGCTAAGAACCTTTTTATCACTGTATCTAGCCAAAAAAAAAAAAAAAACCCCAAAAAACAAAAACAAACAGTGTTTACGCGTAACCAACAAGACAGACCATTTCCAGCCAGGCTGTCTTCTTTTTTTAATTTTTTAATTTTGAAAGTAATTTGAATTAGAAACATTTTTCAAAGTATTTTTATTTACTTTATTTTATTTGTAAGCAGAGAAATGACAGAGAAAGAGAGAGAGAGCAAGTGAGAGCGAGCACAAGAATGGTTGTGCTAGGGTTCTGACCACTGCAAACGAACTCCAGGTGCAAGGGTAACTTTCTGTGTCTGGCTCTACGTGGGTACTAGGGAATCAAACCCAGGTCATCAGACTTTTCAGGCAAATGCCTTAACCACTGAATGACCTTCCCAGCCCCTATTTAAGAATAGTACAAAGGGGGCTGGAGAGAGGGCTTAGCGGTTAAGCGCTTGCCTGTGAAGCCTAAGGACCCTGGTTCAAGGCTCAATTCCCCAGGACCCACGTTAGCCAGATGCACAAGGGGGCATATGCGTCTGGAGTTTGTTTCCAGTGGCTGGAAGCCCTGGGGCACCCATTCTCTCTCTGTCTCTCTGCCTCTTTCTCTCTCTGTCTGTCGCTCTCAAATAAATAAATAAAAATAAGCAAAAAAATTAAAAAAAAAAAGAATAGTACAAAGGGGCTGGAGGGATTGCTTAGTGGTTAAGGTACTTGCTTGCAAAACCAAAGGACCCAGGTTTGATTCCCCAGGACCCACATAAGCCAGATACACAAGGTGGCGCATGCCCCTGGAGTTCATTTGCAGTGGCTGAATGCCCTGACGTGCCCATTCTCTCTCTCTCTCTCTCTCTCTCTCTCTCTCTCCCTCTTTCCCTCTCTCAAGTAAATAAATAAAAATAATTTTTAAAAAGACTACTGCAGCCGGGCGTGGTGGCACATGCCTTTAATCCCAGCACTCTGGAGGCAGAGATAGGAGGATCACCATGAGTTCGAGGCCACCCTGAGACTACAGAGTGAATTCCAGGTCAGCCTGGGCTAGAGTGAGACCCTACCTCAAAAAACAAAACAAAAACAAACAAACAAAAAGACTACTACAAAGAATCCTGTATTCCATCCACTCACTCTGTCCTGTGCATTTAGGGGATCATGTTGCTTCTTATTACTGTTGCTGTTTTCCTACAAGCAAGTGTCTTTAACCTGCTGGGTTGCCTTTCCCCAGCCCCTTACCATTGCTATTTTTCTGAATCACTGGGGAATAAGTTCTGTCAATACCCCTTTATTCCTAAGGCTTCGAGGAGCTCATCCTAAGCCATAAGAACTCTCCCCCATAGCCCATCCAGCCATCAAGATCAGGAAGGTAGTGCTGATAAAATACCATCATCCAATCCTGAAGCGCCATTCAAATTTCTCCCACAGCAATATAAAAATGTACTGTTCATATATTTATGTAAATTGCATCCAAGTTTCCTTCTTCAAGGCCAATGTCCAATCTAGAATTACATGTGATATATCACGGTCACATCGCTTTGGTGACCTTGAACTTGGCATAGTGCCTTGTGTTTTCTTTTTCCTGACTTTGATATTTTTGGAAATGGCCTCTTTTTTTTTTTGAGGTAGGGTCTCATTGCAGGCCAGGCTAACCTGGAATTCACTATGTAGTCTCAGGCTGGCCTCAAATGATCCTCCTACCTCCCAAGTGCTGGGATTAAAGATGTGTGGCACTGGGCTGGAGAGATGGTTTAGCACTAAGCACTTGCCTGTGAAGCCTAAGGACCCCGGTTCAAGGCTCTATTCCCCAGGACCCACATTAACCAGATGCACAAGAGGGCGCATGCGTCTGGAGTTTGTTTACAGTGGCTGGAAGCCCTGGGGCACCCATTCTCTCTATATATCTGCCTCTCTCTCTCTCCCTGTCACTCTCAAATAAATAAATTAAAAATTAAAAATGAACAAAAAGCATTTTAAAAAAAAGATGTGTGACACTATGTCTGGCCAGAAATTGCCTCTTGATTTGGTGTTTGCAGGAGTTTCTTCATGACTGAATCTGGCTTTGCATTTTCAGCAGGACTCCCCAGCAGTAACGCTGGGCCTGTGCCTTGTCCCAGGAGACACATGGGGTCACTTCACCCTAATATTGATGAGTGAACTTTGAGCATGGGGTTAAGATGGTGTCTGCCAGGTTTCCTCTTTGTAATATCATGACAGATGTTTTTCCCTTTAAATTAATAACTGTTGTTCATTCAAGGCCCTCATTTTTTCCCTTCCTCTTTCCCTTCCTTCCTCCAGCCCTGACTTCTAGTTCTGGGGATTGAATCTAGGACCTCACACATGCTAGGCCACATGCAAGCTCCAGGAGAGCGAGAGCCTGGACAACATGAGACCCTGTTTTAAAAGTGTCTGAAGGTATGCGTGGTGGTGCACACTTGTAGTCCCCCCGCTTGAGAGGCTGAGGCAGGAGGAACACAAGTTTGAGGCAAGCCTGGGCTACATAGTAAGATCCTGTCCTAAATAATAAACAAACAAGGACCTGAGTTTGATTCCCCAGGACCCACATAAGCCAGATGCACAAGGGGGCGCATGCATCTGGAGTTCATTTGCAGTGGCTGGAGACCCTGGTGCACCCATTCTCTCTCCCTCTCTCTCTCAAATAAATAAATAAAAATAAAAATATTTGAAAAATAATAAAAAAATAATATAGTAATAAATACTAAGGGGGGCAAAACTCATGGGCCTAGTGCCTAACATATGTAAAGCCCTAGATTTGATTCCCTCCAACTACTGCAAAAATTAAGATTTTTAAAATGTATAAAATTAAAATATAGCCGGGTGTGGTGGCGCATGCCTTTAATCCCAGCACTCGGGAGGCAGAGATAGGAGGATCATTGTGAGTTCAAGGCCACCCTGAGATTACATAGTGATTCCAGGTCAGCCTGGGCTAGAGTGAAACCCTACCTCGAAAAACCAAAATAAAATAAAATAAAATAAAATATAGCTGGGCATGGTGACACACACCTTTAACCCTAGCACTCAAGAGGCAGAGGTGGGAGGATTACTGTGAATTTGAGGCCAGCCTGTCACTACAGATTGAGTTTCAGGTCAGCCTGTATTAGAGTGAGACCCTACCTCGAACCCCACCCCCTCAAAATTAAAATATATAAAATATAATTCAATTTAACTACAATATAGCTGTCGCATGCTGTTGTTACATATTGTTCGGTTGGCTCAAAACAATGTAGCAGCCAGGGATGGTTGGGCTCAAAAATGTTAAGTACATATGCATTTCATAAATGTGCTTCCAAACACTGACTGCTTCTGTCTATCATTCCTTCAACAGTTATTAGATGGCACCCCACCTGAAGTGATTTTTCCCTTCTTTTGTTTATGTTAGAATAGGCTCACAAACTCTCTTTGTGCTGGATGGATCATGGCTGATTTCATTATTCATTCTGATATCCACGTTATGCCTACTGCTCCCTCCCACTGTCCTTTCAGTAAGCTTCTGGCGTTTTTAGAGGAATTGTCATCATGTTTCAAGCATTTCTTTGCTGCTTTAGGGCCATAGATATTGCGGAGTTTATAGGGACGCTAGAATAGGCCATTTCTACAAGAAGCCCTGGGACTTTCCGGTGAAGAGTGTTTAGCAACCAAGATCTGGACGTTAGGTGGCTCGTCCCTGCAGAGTGGCGCTGCCACTAGAGCCTGTCTCAGCAGGCAGGGGCAGAAAAGACGTGCGTGTGCATTCACCTCATGCCTGATTTACCTACACATTAAGATGGCTGAGCTGGAGCCGGGCGTGGTGGCGCACGCCTTTAATCCCAGCACTCGGGAGGCAGAGGTAGGAGGATCGCCGTGATTTCGAGGCTACCCTGGGACTCCATAGTGAATCCCAGGTCAGCCTGGGCTAGAGTGAAACCCTACCTCAAAAAACCAAAAAAAAAAAAAAAAAAAAAAGAACTCCGAGTTCACACTGCTTCTTCCAACTTGAATCCAAAGCTAGAGTTCCCTTAGTCCTCCACTGTGCTGTGCTCATAGCTCCTTCCTCTAACAGTGGCAGCCTGAACTGGACTCTTCCCCATGAGCTGAATGACTCGCTTATTTCCTAGTAGCTGTGGAACCTGTCTCCCACGCCGCTGCCCCTCTGGCCTGGCCACCCCCAGTGGCTACAAGCTCTGGCCACTTCTCACCTCGGGTCTCCACTAGCTTTGTTTCTTTCTGCATCCCAACCAGACACCAGCCTCAGCAGGTGGCTCTGGCTACTCCAAAGGCAGGGCACCAGTGAAACATTCTAACAAAAAGAGGAAAGGGAGCCCAGGTATGCTGGCCATGCTTGTAATCCCAGAATTTGGGAGGCTGAGGCAGGAGGATCTCAAGTTCAGGATGGGCCTGGACTACATAGTGAGATTCTGCCTCAACAATTAAACAAAACAGGGGCTGGAGAGATGGCTTAGCGGTTAAGGTGCATGCCTGTAAAGCCTAAGGACCCCGGTTCCATTCTCCAGGTCCCATGTAAGCCAGATGCACATGGTGGCACATGCGCCTGGAGTTCGTTTGCAGTGTCTAGAGACCCCAGTGCACCCATTCTCATTCTCTCTCTCCCTCTCTCTGTCTCTAGTAAATAAATAATGAAAAGAAATTAAACAAAACAAACAACAAGAAATGGAGAGAAGGGAAGAGGGAGAGCAAGCTGTCTTTTAAGCAGGTTTCCCTAGTGGAGGTACCATTCTAGAGCTTATGGCTAAAGAGGGACTACTGAGTCAAAGAGGCCTCAGAAAATCTTCCCAACCTGAGCTCCCCTCCCTGTCCTGCCCACCTCTTAGCTGGCACTGATACAAACCAAGTTTCTGAAGCCAGAGATGCAGGTGGCACCCTCCTTGGCTCCCTCTTGTTGGCCAGCCCTCTTGGTGTGTTGGTAAATGGTCCGGCTGTCCCTGTCCTGGCTCTATCCCTGCCTCTCCCTCCTTCCTCTACTGCCCCTCACTAATTCAAGAACCACAGTGGAGGCAGGGGTCCTCAGCATTGACACTTGCTATACAAGTGCTACACTGAAGCCTAAGTGGTATTACAATGTCGGCATGGCTGGGTGTGGTGGAAGTACTGTAATCCCAGCACTCAGGAGGACAATGTGTTTAAATCCAGCCTGGGCTATACAGTGAGATCTTATATTTTAAAAGTAAATAAAAGGCAGCGGCGGGGGGGAGGAATAGCTCAGTGGATAAAATACTTGCCTTGCGAGCATGAGGACCTGAGTTTGATCCTCAGAACTCACAAAGTGCTGGGCATGGTGGCACAAGCCTGTAATCCCGGTGCTGGGGTGTGGAGACAGGGGGAATCCTTGCAGCTTACTGGCCAGCCCATCTAGGCTAAGTGTGAGCTCCAGGCCGAGGACAGACCCTGTCGCACAAAGAGGTGGATGGTGCTGCAGAGGGTAACACCTGAGCCTGTGCTCTGCCCTCCACACACATGCACATTCATGTGCACAAACATCCCCCCAACACACATGGCCTCACACATATAAAAGTACACATATATGTGTGCACGCATATACACATGCAAAAAAATTAAGAAAATAATGTTCAACCTTATCACGTCACATACCTACACACCCCAGCTCTTTCAACTCATTCTCAGAAAGAAAGAAAAAAAAAAAACTCCAAACATCGTCCAGGCCTCAGAGACCCTGATCTCAGTGTTTCCCCTGTCTTTGCCCTCATTGAGCCTGTGATTCTTAAGAAGGGGTTAGAGCAAGAGAAGGCTGTTAATGGTTAAGAAAAACCCAGTAGTAAACCAAAAAAAAAAAAAAAAAAAAGCTGGGCGAGGTGGCACACGCCTTTAATCCCAGCACTTGGGAGGATTGCCTTGAGTTCAAGGCCACCCTGAGACTACACTGTTAATTCCAGGTCAGCCTGGACCAGAGTGAGACCCTACCTTGAAAAACCGAAAAAAAAAAAAAAAAAAAAAAAAAAAAAAAAAAACCAGTAGGAGATGTAGAGATGGGAGAGGGCACAGGCCGGCCAGGAAAGCATGGTCCCACTCACATTGAAAACCACGCAGGACGGGGCAGACAGGGGTGCCCGGTGCATGTCCGGCTGAGTAGCTCAAAGCAGAACCCAGTGGGCGGAAAACTGTTCCAGAAGGTTCCAGAACGCAAAGACCAGGCCTGGACAGCCAAGTTCCACAGTGCCTTGGGCCCTCCCCCGCCTGCACTACTCTCTGCCTTCTCTGTGGGCTGTATCTGAGGCTCAGGGCAGCCCCCTCGACCGGGGCTGAATCTAGTACGCACCGACCTCACCATCACCATCCTCCCAGGGGTCCACAGGCCAGGGGTCTCCGTGTGGGAAGCAGAAATTGTACCAGCAGCCACCCCATCCGCCTCTTTCCAAAAGCCAAGTGCGTATTATCACCCCCCTGCTGAAGTCCCCTCCGCTGGCTTTTCTCACGGAACTTGAACAAGGTGCTTTAGTACAGCAGGACCATGAGTAAGGATTTTTGGTCGGCTTCTTTCCACTCCTACAGTTTGCCATCATTTATAAAACTTCCATAGTATCTGGATATCCTTCGTTCTCTGAGGCAAGGGTATCGTGTAACCCACACTGGCCTCGAATGTGCTACGTAGCCGAGGATGCATCTGTACTCAGAATCCTCCCGCCTCCACCTCCCGAGGTCTCTGGGTACGCCTTTCACCTAAAACAAGAGCTGGCGGAACCTTCAACGTGACTGCCCGGTGGCCCCACTCCCTGCTTGGCCATGTCCGACTTCCTCCCTTGCGCTGGTCCTATTTCAGTTCTGCATTCAAGGGTGGCAGAGGGTGCTGCAGTTAGAGTCACAGCCTAGGAAGCTGCTGCCCGGGCTTGGCTCTGACCTCCCGGCCTGCTCTCTCTCCCCTGGAAGGTGTCCGGTGAGTCAGCCTCAGGGTTGTATCTGGAGGAGCAGCCCACAGTCTCCACACCACCTGTCCTTTGTCTCAGAGAACCCAGCAGCCTCCTCTTCCTTGACAACTGAGGCTGTGGGTGGAACCTTGTCCCTAGCTTTGCACCTTCAAGAATATTCCTTCCTTGTGTGTATAGGGACCAAAGGAGGCTGGGTGAAGGGTTCTCCCTTCAAGGCACAGCTGACAAACACGGGTCTCTGCTTTCCTCTGCCTCTTCAACAGTGAGGTCTATTTTACGCCACATGTGCCTCTCCTGGAACATTGGCAGGCCTGTCATTATGTGTCCAACCATTCCACCCAGGAAGGAGACTTGGGGACTGTAGGACTGAGCCTAACAAGGTCCTTTTCCTCCAGGGATTTAAGAGCCTGTGGAGGAGGCAGGCACAAAAATATAACTTGAGACTGGATGAGCTGTTCATTTTAAGATGGGCTCCTTGGATTGCTGACTTCAGAGGCTTCTAGAAATGATCATTCTGGATACTCTCCATAGGCCTCTAGAGTTTTATTTATTTTTTAAATTTATTTTTTTATTTTCATTTTTTTAGTTTTTCGAGGTAGGGTCTCACTTTGGTTCAGGCTGACCTGGAATTCACTATGTAGTCTCAGGGTGGCCTCAAACTCTCCGTGATCCTCCTACCTCTGCCTCCCGAGTGGTGGGATTAAAGGTGTGCACCACCACGCCCACCTATTTTTTAAATTTTTTTATTTGTATTTTTATTTATTTGTTTGGCAGAGAGAAAGAGGGGGGGAGAGAGAGAGAATATGGGAGCATCAGGGCTTTCAGCCACTGCAAACAAACTCCAGATGTATGCGCCCCCTTGTGCATCAGGCTTACATGGGTCCTGGGGAATCAAACCTTGGTCTTTGGCTTTGCAGGCAAGTGTCTTAACTGCTAAGCCATCCCTCCATCCCTTATTTATTTATTTATGAGAGAGAGAAAGAGGGAGAGAGAAAGAGAATGGGCATGCAGGGCTTCCAGTCACTGCAAACAAACTCCAGATGTATGTGCCACCTTGTGCATCTGGCTTATGTGGGTCCTGGGGAATTGAACCTGGGCACTTTGGCTTTGTCAGCAAGTGTCTTAACCACCAAGCCATCTTTCCATCCTGACCTCATGATGTTAACAGGAGGCAAGAGACGAGATTGGCATTTGGTTTCACAGTCAGAACTAGCCCCTACCTCATTCTTATTTTCTGGGTGACTTTTGATTCTGAACATACAGTAATGTGTAGTCTGTTATCACCAAATCTGAAAGGAGGTCTGCCCTGTGCCTGGGACCCCTAGTTCACAAGCTTATTTACTTAAAGTAGGATACACTTGGGTTGCAGGGATTGCTCAGGGGTTAAAGGCACTTGCTTGCAAACCCTGCAGGCCCAGATCCAACTCCCCAGTACTCATGTAAAGCCAGATGCACAAAGTGGTACGTGTGTCTGGAGTTCATTTGCAGTGGCAGGAGGTCCTGACTCTCTCTCTCTCTCTCTGTCTCTCTCTCTCTCTTTCTCCCTCTCTCTCTCAAATAAATAAATAATAAAGTAGAACATGCTGGGACTAAGGACAGAAGTCGGTGGAAGTGTTTGCCTAGCATATGCAAGGCTTCCGGTTCCATTCCTGGCACCACAAAAATTAAATTAAAAAAAAAAAAAGCTGTGATGGTTGCCGGGTGTGGTGGCGCACGCCTTTAATCCCAGCACTCGGGAGGCAGAGGGAGGAGGATCACCATGAGTTCAAGGCCACCCTGAGACTCCATAGTGAATTCCAGGTCAGCCTGGACCTGAGTGAAACCCTACCTCGAAAAACCAAAAAAAAAAAAAAATAAAATAAAATAAAAAAGACGTGATGGTTTGATTCAGGTGTCCTCCACAGACTTATGTGTTCTGAGTGCTTGATTTCCAGCTCATTGCAGTTTGGGAACTGGAACCTTATTGGAGGTGTGTTGGGGGTGGGCTTCTGGGTGTTACAGCCAGCTTCCCCTCTTGCCAGTGTTCAGGATACTCTCCTATCGCTGTTGCTCAACTGGTGTTGGCCAGGAGGTGATGTCCACCCTCTGCTCATGCCACAATTTCCCCTGCCATCATGGAGCTTCCCCTTGAGTCTGCAAGACAAAATAAATCCTTTCCTCCCACAAGCTGCTTTTGGTCAGGTGCTCTTTGCCAGCAATGTGAAGGTAGCTACAACAAAAACCATAGAAAGTGCTCATCTTCATTTTGTGTGTGTGTGTGTGTGTGTTTGCCCAAATCAAGCTGTCACCTGCTCTAGTTATAGACTAAAGAGAGGAAGAATTCCTCCATGGCAAGTGGGAGAGTCGGCAGAACAGGAATCCCACTGTCTGTGGGTAACACTTCCTGGGGAGTCTGTAAATAACTCGGGGATCATATTAGCAGCACACAGCTAATGTGGGGTATTTCAGGGGCCCTTCTCAGTTTCAAAATGACTGCATACCTCTTTTCAGGAAGCTGGTACTGCAGAATGGGGAACAAAGTCTGGCACCCTGGACATTAAGAACCCAGGGCCACTCGTCGCTGGTGGGAAATGTGGCCGGTGACCTCCTGGCCTGAGCCTCGCAGCCCATGCAGCACGCGGGCCTGCTTTCCCACCGCTCATCTTCTGCTTGCCTGCAGATCGTTCACTCCCCCCCCACCACCGCGCTTCCCACTGGATTTGGCCAGTGGGAGCCCCAGCAAGGTGACGGGAGAGTGGGAGGAGGGAGAGGACCTACTGCTCTTACTCTGTCCCTGTGACATGCTGTGGACCCAACCCAGAGGCCTTCACTTCTCCTGGGTGCCTTCCCTGCGGTCTGGTAATGTCCTCCCCTAGGCTAAGTAACTCCTCTCTGCCACTAGCTCTGGGGCTCTACCACCCTTCCTATGGAATTCTCCCCAAGCTTCGGTTTAATGTGACATCTGCTTCCTGCCAGGACTCTGACCAATGCATGTGACAACTTTCTTGTTCACGTTTTGAACTAGCTGAAAAGGTCCCACCTTCAGGATGGCTATAGGAGGAGCTTCTCCCTCCTTCCCACTGATTCTCTGTATCCCCGGTCTCAAGCCCACAGAAGGTCCCCCAGCCATCTTTCCTCCTGGCTCCAAATTCCTACCTGCCGTCCTGCCCAGGGTAGTAACCCAGGGAACCACTAGTTGTTAAGCATCTCCCATTGCCAGGCAGTTTCTCTGCTTGCTCAGTACGCATCATATTCATTCATCGTTGCTTTTTCTTCATGTTTCATATCTCTGAGGTTAAACATGTCTATGTTCCATAGAGTAACATAGTTGGGGTTTCAGCGTTTTAATGTTAGATAAAACAGTGTGCATCTGAGCATTGGAGCCTCCTAAACCCCCAAGTCACATGCGCTTTCATGTTTATGCGCCTCAGACAACCTCCCAACTGAGACTCCCTCCCCAGATTAAACATGAATCAGTCCACCTTAACTTTCTTTGATATTTTCGCAGCCCTTTCCATATACCTCACAGCATGTCATCCATTAGCCCTAAGTTCTTTGACAGGGTGGCACTGCTTTCACTGAATTGAGTTCACAGGTCTTGCATCTTGTCAAATTATTTTTGTTATTCTGTTCTTGTTTGCTTTTGAACCTACCGAAGGAACTCTTGGGGAATCCTGGCTGTCGCTGCAGCCCAGGTGTTTTATGTTTAATGATGCTTGAAAGAGATTGCTCAATGTGGGGCTTTGGAAAAACAAGGGAAATTATGGAAAAGAATAAACAGACTGTTGTTAATCTTTATTTACTCAAACAGCTTGAGGCATACAACAGAGAGAGAGAGAGAGAGAGAGAGAGAGAGAGAGAGAGAGGAGAGGGAGAGAGAGGGAGAGAGAGAGAGAGAGAGAGAGAGAGACCCTATGCATAGATTTGCATGTGTGCAGTGCATCTGCCCACAAGTACCCTTTGGAGAGAGACAAGGAGACATGGAGAGCCCAGGTGGACAATCTGAGTCCCAGGTGAATGTGTCACAGGTGTGTTCATGCAGAAGGCTGTTATGTGTACAATCTGGATTCTATCATGTTGGGGCCAGGCTTGGGGATAGGTCTGGGATCTATGGGTCCTGGTCCTGATGTCTGACTTGGTCCCATTCACCTGTGATCCTGGAGCAATGAGGCCCGCCTTTGCCCTGCCTCTGTCCCAAGACCTCAAGCTAGTAGACTGCATGCTCACCACCTGGGAGGACTTTCCAACCCAAGCCTGTTCACCTACTGGTCTCCTTTTCCTAAGTGATGGGTCCCATTCCTTTCAGTGAGAAGATCGCTGGCAGCCCAGAGGGCATTATTAGACCCTTGACTTACAAACTCCAAGATGGAGATGAAAGTCAATGTTAAGATGACGGGAGTTGGGCTGGAGAAATGGCTCAGTGATTAAAGTGCTTGACTGCAAACCTAATGACCAGGGTTTGATTCCCCAGTATCTATGTAAAACCAGGTGCACAAAGTGACACACACATCTGGAATTCATTTGCAGAGGCCCTCATGCACTTATTCTCTCTCTCTCTCTCTCTGCTTGCAAATAAATAAAATGTTTAAGTTTTTGTTTAAAAAAAAAGAAGAAGAAGAAAAAGAAGAAGACAGGTGCATCCAGATACGGTGGTTCACACCTGTAATCCCAGCATTTAGAAGGTGGAGGCAGGGGGATTGCCATAAGTCTGAGGCCAGCCTGGGCTACATAGTGAGTTCCAGGTCATCCAGAGCTACATAGCAAAACCCTGTTTCAAAACAACAAGTAAACAAACAAAAGCAAGGCTGGGACTATAACTCAGTGGTAGAACACTTGTTTAGCATGTGGGAGGCCCTTGGTCTGATTCCCCAGCACCATAAAAATAAATAGGTAAATAATCTGGAGCTGGGAGCATCTGCCCGTGGTCGAGGCTGTGGTTTGCAGGCACAAGCTTGGATTCAGTCCTCAACACCAAAAATAAAGTAAATAATTTTTAGAAATGGAATTTCTGAGGAAAAAAATAGTAACTCTCCCTACCCCCACCTCACCCCAACACCCCCCCCAGGAAAACACAAATTATTGAAAATAGATCTCTTGGGGCTATGGGATTATAGATTATTTCTTTTTTGTAGAGAACCTATAAATTTTCTGATCGTGAATAATTGTATATGAGAATATACTATTTGTATAGCAAGATACTTTTGAAAATAAAAAGTTTTTTTTTTTTTTAAATCAGGCTGAAAAAGAAAAGAGCCCAGTCTTTAAACTGTCCCTACTTGCGCCTTTACGAAGGACTTTGGGGAGCTGCGGGTTACAGGATGTGAGGTGTGGGTGGAGGGCCCAGGCTTTTTCTGGATCACAGTCACTCCCAGACTCTTTGGTCCCTGCTACAGGTGGCCTTTGTGGCTGGGTGACATTCTAGTCAGCTGAAATGTGCTCTGTCTGGGGTTTCTGTCCTCAGGCCTCCGAAGGTGTCCCCATGAGGTTCTTCACAAAGTTGGACCAGCTCATTGAGTTTTACAAGAAGGAAAACATGGGGCTGGTGACCCACCTGCAATACCCCGTACCGCTGGAGGAGGAGGACGCAGTGGATGAGGCAGAGGAGGACACAGGTAGGAAGGGAAGGGGGCCGTTCGCTGGGACCTTGCCCTCCTAGCCCCACAAGCTCCTGTGGGTTAGAGGGTCCATCTGGGATTGCAGAGGCAGGGCAGTGCGGTGGTTAGTTAGGGACACAGGCTCTGGGGTCAGACCCAGGCCAACTGGTCCCTGCTCTCCAGCCTGCTGCCTTTGTGTCTTTGGGGGAGTTCCTTAGCCTCTCTGAAAGGGAGAGTACAGTTGGCGTGACATCTGCCTCTCACAATGTCACAGGGATAAAGTGAGTCCACAAATACAGTGCCCAGAGCCAGTACATAGCCAGCACTCAATAAATACAGCGCCATCATTTTCGTGGTTAGACAGCTCAGGAAGTCGGTACACCTGCGTGGAAGGATTAGAAAGGTTATTTCTTCACATATCGTTGTTGAAAAGGGCTACAAAGGGCTGTGGGGTAGTTCAGTCAGCAAGGTGCAAGGCAAGCATGAGTTTGGTCCACAGTGCTCACGCAAACATGGTGGGGGTGGTGGCACGGGCAGGTCATCTCAGCGCTAGGGAGGAGATAAGGGGGCTCCAGTGGGGAGAGACCCTGTCTCACCAAAGGTAGGTGGATCCTGAAGGTTGTTCTGTGGCTTCCACACACATGTGCACACATGTACCCATGCACTGACACGCATGTACCTGTACACACATGTACATATGCGCTCACACACACGCACCCATACACAAACAAACAAAAAAAAAGGTGGAGGAATGAAGCCAGGTGCGGTAGTGCATGCAACTTGAAATCCCAGCGATTGGGAGGCTGACGCAAGGTGACCAAGAGTTTGAGGCTTGCCTGGGCTACATAGTGAGACCCCAGCCGGGTGTGGTGGTGCACGCCTTTAATCCCAGCACTCGGGAGGCAGAGGTAGGAGGATCGCCATGAGTTTGAGGCCACCCTGAGACTACATAGTGAATTCCAGGTCAGCCCTACCTCAAGAAACAAAAACAACAACAGCAGCAGCAAAAAAAAAAAAAAAAAAAAAAAAAAAAAAAAAAAAAAAATAGTGAGACCCCAGCAGGTCTTTAAAGTGTATGGCAAGGGGCAGAGGAGGAATGAGACAAGAATACAGCTCTTAAAAATCTGTGGAAAAAAATGCAGTCTTCAAAAGTCTTGTGAGGCACAAACTGCCCTTTCTACAGCGGAGGAGAATACCCACAGAGAAAGTCCCATGGAGACAATTGTGCAGAAAGAAAGCTCTGTGGTGGAGGACACCTCTTCTCTCGAAGGTTCCTTCCCAACAGAAGTCCACAAGACATTTGCCTGAGCCTGTCAGTGGGTGAGGTTTCTTCCCACAGGCTCCCTGTGAGGAGACATTAGACCGCCAATGCTGAGGTTCCTGCCTGCTTGTCCCTGGTGCACATCTGCTAGATACATGTAGGGCGCCCTATTCCTCCCATTCCTATAGGCTAGCCATGAGTCACCTGCAACCTGCTTCCTGCCTCCCTTGAGACCCCCTTGTCATGGTTACTGAGCTTAGGCACCCTGACAGAGGGCAGACTGGACGGCCGCCTCACCAGCCCTGGAGGGGTAGCAAGAACCTCAGTTCCATGAAGGCCAAAGGGGACTCAGATAGGTCACCAACCTCCTTACCTCCTCGTTTGAATGAACAGGGTCAGGAAGGTCCAGCTGTGGCCATAGCCAAAGCCACAGCTGACATAGCCACGTGTGAGTCCATGTCACTCACACATGTCCCAGCTGTCTCCAGGGACCCCAGGTCACACAATGGCCTTGGCCTTGACCTGGAAGAAACTTTCCTGCAGACGTGCCCTCTACACTTCACCTTTCTCTGGGCAAGCTCTTCTTCCAGCGATGGCCTGAGATGCTGCTGTCTGGAGCAAACTATGCCCCCAGCCAGACTTCCTGTAAAGGCTGCATAGAGAACCCCAGTCTCATGACCCCAGGCTTCACTTCCCCAAATGAGGCTCCCTGTTATTGATCAGACCCTGGAACAAAGTGACATTCAACCCCCAGAAGGTATCTGATCTGACTCAGGGTTTCTTCAAGGGTTTGCACTTGCCAGGGCTCCAAACTGTCTTCAGGACCCGAGGGGGAGAGGAAGTGAAGTGCTTGTTCATGAAAGACGAAGTCGGGTCCCACCTGGAGAGAGAGGGGGCTGCGGCTGGCCAGAGTGGTCGCTAGGGGTGGGGAGGGCTGCCCAGGGAGACCTGGACTCAGTGACCTTTGCCTTTTTGTGGTATATATTGAAATAAATTCAAAGGGTTGGACAAGGGTCACATTGGGTCGAATTCAAGAATTTGTTTAACATTTCAGGTCTCTGAATGGAGAGACCCCCCCCCCCTTCTTTCTAAATTTATCACCGATGGGCTAAGCAAAAGAGAAGGAAGTCTGATGCTTGAGAGAAAGTGCAGAGAGAGAGAGGTCAAGTCAAGAAGAGGAGGCAATTGGCTGGGCCTGACTTCCTGGCCTTGATACTTCTCTAGGGCCTTGGCTCTACTCTGGAGACTGACTTCTGCCTGGTCCACAGGAGACACTTGCCTTGGCCCCTGAAAACCAGGCCAGCTGTCCTGCTGCCAGGCTGCTATGGTCTGTCCAAGGTCAGCAGCTCTGCAGGTCCCCTGCCCCTGGGCCTGCTGGGGCCATCTGACCCCAGTAGGTCTTTGTTGAGTTTTGCAGTGGGGCTGACATGGCGGGAGGCCCCAAGCTGAAGGATCATGAAACCAGGTCTGCAAGAGGCTCCCTGTCTGCTCAGGAAAATCTACAAGGACATGAGGAGGAGGAGAAACCTTTTCAGATAGGCACAGGACCTCACAGGGCTAGAAAGGAATTACACACACAGCATCCTCACCAACGACATTCATTTCATGTGCAGAAAATATCATGTCCCCACCGGAGCTGCCACCCAGAAACATCCCCGCGACTGCTGGGCTCTGTGAGGCCAAAGAGCTTCCTCTGGCAGCTGAGAGCCCCCGAGCCCCTGAGGTCAGCCGGCCCAGTCTTTCGGAGACACTCTTTCAGCGACTACAGAGCATGGATACCAGTGGGTAAGTCCCCACCTGAAGGGTCACCTGGGAGGTTGGTCCGTGCCCAGCGCCCAGTACTCAGGCATGCCCAGGCTCAAATCTGAGGAGCATGCTGGCTTTCAGCCCTTGGGAATGATGGCTTTATAGCCGTAAAAAGGAAATTGTGTTCATTTCTATTTATTTCATTAATACCAATATTGGGGGCTGGAGAGATGGCTCAGCAGTTAAAAGTGCTTGCTTTCAAACTCTGCCAGCCTGGGTTCAATTCCCTAGTACCCATGTAAAGCCAGACACACAAAGTGGCACATGCATCTGGAGTTTGTAGTCACAGAAGGACCTGGTGCACCCCCCCCATTCTCATTCTCTCTCTCTGTCATAAATAATTTCTAAAAATAGCAAGATTAAAAGATAGTTTCTATGTTTATTGCCCTGTCCCCCACCTGCCCCACCAGTCCAAGTGGTTGTTTGCCCATTTTTCTATGTGGGCTTTAATGGGTTTCTTTCCAAGTTTTATGATCTCCTTATATATTAACCTTTTGTCATCATCTTTATGGGGGAAAACTCTGTCTTCTCATTTGTTGCTTGCTGTATAAGCGTTTTGGGGATGTTTTTACATGGCAAGTTTTGGGTACTTCAGAGGCGTCTCAGCCATTCTTGTGGTGAGGGCTGTGAGCTGGGGACAGGGTTTAGTAGGCTGAGTGTTCGCCTGCCCCGCGGGAAGCCCCGGATCTGATTCTCCAGCACTGCCTAAAGCAGTCCTGGTGGTGCGTGCCTGAAACCCCAGCCCGCCAGAAGTAGAGGCAGAAGGATCAGAAGCTCAAAGCCATCCTGCGTTACATAGGGAATTCCAGGCCAGCCTTGGATACATGAAACTGTCTTGAAAAAACAATTGCTTTATGCTGGGTTGGAGGGATGGCTCAGCAGTTAAAGGTGCTTGCTTGCAAAGTCTAACGGCCCAGTCTCCATTCCCTAATACCAGTTTAAAGCCAACTGCACAAAGTGGTGCATGTGTCTGGAATTCATTTGCAGTGGAAGTAGACCCTGGTGCACCCATTCTCTCTCTATCTGCCTCATTCTTTCTCTCTCTCTCTCTCTCTCTCTCTCCAATAAATACATAAATTTTAATTGTTTTATGTTTAGAAAAGTCACTGTCACTCTGTGGTCAGACAGCACCTCATCTGTCCTAGTCACCAATATTCCTCAAGCATTTTCCACGGCCATGGCTGTTCGCCTAAGAGGTTTTGCTTGCTTGGTGTTCTGCACTCCATCAGTCTAGTGCGAGGGACCACTTCCTTTCTCAGGCACACCCTGGGGCTCAAAAGGGAGTGGCCCCAGGGCCCAGGAAGTCCAGCACAAGTGTCCAGTACTCTCACCACCACCACTCCTGATTCCTGGTGGACCCCAGAAGGGCACCACAGATTTGGGGCTTCTTTAATAGGGAGCACAGAGATAAATGGCATTATTCATAAGAGGGCCATAAATTGCTGGGGGAAAGGCTGGCCCAAGAGCTGGAGGCCAGGCAGTACATGGTCCCCAAGGGCACATGGTGGTGGTGATCAGGCAGCCCAGGCTGAGCAAGAGGAGACAAGTTGGCCTCCAGGGTTGGAAACATGCAGACACAAATAAACTAGACCCTGTCATTATACACTGACCATTCTTGCCCCTGCTGACCTGAGTGTCCTCAGAGCTGGCATGAGGTCAATTGGTCACATCCAGGGTTATGAGTCGCATGTGGGAGGAGCTTGCTTCAAGTGGGAGGAGACTCCCTGGCCCCTACACTACATTCTGCATACCTTAGAGGGTCTCAACTTCTGTGCTCACTTCTTCCCCCCATGACCGCCCTTAACCCTCCAGCCGCAGTCACGGCTCCTTGATACCAAACAGGACACTGAAGGAAACAGTGTGTTTAAGTCAGAGCTCTGCCAGGTGTGATGGCCCTCGGGAGGCTGAGGCAAGAGAATCACTGAATTCAGTCCAGCTGGGCTATAGAGTGAGACCCTGCCTCCAACAAACAAGAACCAAATCAGAAGCATTTAACATGGAAATCTTACAGAGGTCAGGGGGACGAGGGCATGGAGAATTAGCAGGAGTTGCTCAGTGCTGTGACCTGGGTCCAAGATGCCAGATGTGCATCTCTCCCTCCCTGGCTACCGTCAGTTTTCCTCAGCCCATCCAACTAGGGCAAGAGAGCCCTGAGCTTTCCCTGTCTGCTCTGATGCCCAAAGCTTGAGAGACTGGAGAAGGGGAGAGAGATCTTGAGGAAAAAAAAAAAAAAAAGGAAGCTTGTCCCCAACTCAACAGACTCAGCCCTGACACAAGGCTCTCAGATTTCTGTCCACTTTGCCTGGGAGACCTCCTCTCAGCTCTGCGGGTCGCCAGGTCCTTGGAATCCTTCTTCCTTGTCTGAAGCCAGGTTTGCTGCTCCTAGGGACCTTCCTGATGTCGTAAGGCGAGATGGAGCTGCCCAGGCACACAGGTGCAGGCTGACACACGTGTCTGTGCTCCCTCTTGGCAGTCCCATTCACCTTAGGACAGGGGACTGTTGAACACGTCCACCTTCTCATGTTGGACCTGAAAGAAACAAGCTGGCAAAGGCACCTCTGGCCTCCCTGGCATTGATGGCCTTGCCCCAGTGCCTGTCTCTCCCAAGCCCAGTGGTGGGAGTGGGTTCTGGAATGATGTTCTCTACCACAGCTCTACTCCAGAATTCTAGAGAAATATGTCCTTAGTCCCTTGATGAATTTTCCAGAAGCTAAACACAGCCCTACTGTCTATCAGAAACACCTCCACAGACCTGAGCACACAGCCTGAGCAGGAGAGATCCTGCACTATAAAATTTATCTATAAGACCTCTGCAAACTTGCCAGGAGAGGCCCAGTCTGGACCTGATCTCGAACCATCAGCAGCTTGCGGCCTCCCTGCTCCCTCAGGAAGAGGCCAGAGCACCGTCTCTAGGGAACATTGACGTCTGCTCAGCACGGCACTCCTTTGTGGTCACGTGAAGTCTGAGGTGCCATCATTCTAGTACTTTACACTTCTACTCCAGGGTTTGACCCTGGGTCCCAGGATCTGGCCCCACATGAACACCAGCAGCTCCTGCTGGTCCTTGCTGCTCAAGCCCCGTAGCTGCCCCCGCATGAAGCCTGCACTTCCCCAGCTTGCTGATGCTGTCTCCTAGTTCTGGGGAAGATGGTCTGCAGAAGATGGCACACCAGAGAGCGGTGCTCGTGCCTTACAGATCAGGGAACTTTGCATTCCCGTCTCCAGGATGGGGTGATGGCACTAGCAGTAATGGGATGTCCTACTAGGTGCACGCATTTCTCTAGGGCCCCGTACATTGACTGCCTGACTTAGAGCAGACAATCACATCTAATTCGTGTGCTGGATGAATCAATTCATTAGAACACCTTCCTTTCTGTACACTAATCATCAAAAATCAAAGCAGGGCTGGAGGGATGGCTTAGCAGTTAAGACACTTGCCTGCAAAGCCAAAGGACCCAGGTTCAATTCCCCAGAACCCACGTTAGCCAGATGCACAAGGGGGCACACGTGTCTGGAGTTTGTTTGCAGTGGCTGCAGGCCCTGGCACGCCCATGCTGTCTCTCTCTCTCTGTCTGTCAAATAAATAAATGAATAAATTAAAGTAAAAAAAAAACAACACCAGAATTTGAGCCGGGCGTGGTGGTGCACGCCTTTAATCCTAGCACTCGGGAGGCAGAGATAGGTGGATCACCGTGAATTCAAGACCACCCTGAAACTACATAGTGAATTCCAGGTTAGCCTGGGCCAGAGTGAGACCCTACCTCGAAAAACCAAAAAAAAAAAAAAAAAAAAAAAAAGGCAAATCATTTGGGGGGAGGGACTTGAGAGAAAAGTTCCCCCAGCTCTACAAAAGATAATCTATCTTCATCGTGGGGGTGGGGCTGCATCCTCAACTGGGAAGATGAACTTGAAGCCACCAGGTCAGTCACCTGCCCTCTATCTTGGCCACACGAAGGGGACTCCTGAAGAGACACGGAAACACTAGCTGCTGACATTCCCACCTAGATACACCTACCGGCTCTTCTCTGGGCACATCGGGTTGTCTCTGGCATCTTTGTGCTGTTTGCCAATGAGCTCGATGGCCCATGCTTTTCAGAGGTTGCTACAGGATGGTGATTGTCGCTGCCAGTGGGACTAAATACCCATTGCTTCATTTCTTGAGATTTCCATTTCCCCCAGGCGTGGACGCTAAGTGCAGTGAACTCTACAAAGTGTCTAGGCTGTCATTCTCAGGAAATACTTGTTACTATCATGGGAACTAAGACTCAGAAGTCACCCAGACAGAAAGCTGCTGGGAGATGAGATGTGGACTTCTTACCACATCTTGGGTGACCACAGTGGTAGGACCCAGCCTGGGCACTGTCTTTTGATAGACCAGTATATGTTCCTCTTTTCTTTTCTTTTTTTTAATTAAAGGGACTGGGCCAGGCCTTAAGAGATGGCTTAACAGTTAAGGCACTTGCCTGCAAAGCCAAAGGACCTTGTTTCCATTCTCTAGGACCCACGTAAGCCAGATGCACAAGGTGGCGCATGTGTCTGGAGTTCGTTTGCAGTAGCTGGAGGCCATTCTCTCTCTTTGTCTACCTCTTTCCCTCTCTCAAATAAATAAATAAATACATAAAATTTTAAAAAGGGGACTGGGCCAGATCAGGGATGGCAAAGTGGAGGCACCTGGGCAGATACCATCGGGCCCCACGTTCCCAGCCCTGTCACTAACCACACAGACAGGCTGGGCATGGTGGTTCATGGCTATAATGCCAGCACTAGTAAGGCTGAAGCAACACCACAGAGAGTTCAAGGCTAGACAGAGAGAAACCCCTTTCTCAAACTACCCCCAGCAAACAAAACGGGAAGCTCATCACAGAGAGACTTCACCACAAAGCCCAGGGTCACTTCAAACCTTCTACAGTGTGGTGCGCCAGGAAGCTTTTTGAGAATTTGGACTTGGTATGAGGGCCAAAGCTACTTGTCATCTGCAGACTGGATGGTCTCCCTAGCCCTTGGACTCCGGCTGAATGAGAAAGGGAAATGGGGTTCTTCCTTCTCATGTGTCTTCCTTCCTTCCTTTCTTCCTTGTTTTTTGTTTCTGGTTTTTCAAGGTAGGGTCTCACTGTAGCCCAGGCTGACCTGGATGGAAGTCTCAGGGTAGCCTTGAACTCACAGAGATCTTTGTACCCCTGCCTCTCGAGTGTTGGGATTACAGGCGTGAGCCACTAGACCAAGTCCCTTCTTTCTTTATTATTTTTATATTTATTTACTTATTTAAGAGGGGGACAAATAGAAAGAACTGGGTGCACCAGGGCCTTCAGACACTACAAATGAACTCCAGATGCACTATCTTGTGCATCTGGCTTATGTGGGTCCTGAGGAATCAAACTTGGTCCTTTGGCTTTGCAGGCAAGTGCCTTAACCACTAAGCCATCTCTCTAGCACTCCTTTTTAAAAAATATTTTATTTACCAATTTGAAAGAAAGAGACAAAGAGAAAGAGGCAGATAGAAAGAGAATGGACATGCCAGGGCCTCCTGCCATGAAAATGAACTCCAGACACATGCACCGCTTTGTGCATCTGGCTTTACATGGGTACTAAGGAATTGAACCCAGGCCATCAGGCTTTGTAAGTGAGCACCTTTACCACTGAGCCACATCTCCAGCCCTCTGTCTCCTACTTAAAGGTCAATCATCTCCAATCCCCAGCCCTATCACTTCCTTCCCACCGCACCCAAAATTGTTCATCCCAAGAGAATCACTCCTTCACTGAGTTGCTCTGGTCCACCCTTCTGCCTCTGTGGAACCCAGGAGACCTTGGCACTGGTCTCAAGCAGGAGCAAATCTCACTCAGAAACTCTGAATGGTTAACTTGTCACGGTTGCTGTGACTGGTGGTGGCCAAAAGGAGCAGGTGAAGCAGGCTTCGTTTTCTCCTTTGCATTTTTCAGGCTTCCAGAAGAACATCTGAAAGCCATCCAAGATTATTTGAGCAATCAGCTCACCCTGGACTCTGACTTCCTGAAAACAGGCTCCAGCAACCTTCCTCACTTGAAGAAGCTGACCTCGCTGCTCTGCAAAGAGCTTCACGGGTAACAGAGGCTGGGTACTGGCAGTCAGTGGAGGCGGGATGGCAGGAGCTATATCAGACAGTGGATAAATGGTGCCCTGGGGGTGGAGGGTGGCCACAGCAAGAGAACGTGCCTATTAGAGTGACCCTGGGCTCTCCTGTCTCCTCAGATGTCTCTGCTGCACTAGCAGTAATTGGACCGTGGCTGTAGCTTAGAAAGCTCTGTGACTGTTTGCAGCTCTTGTTTTTATAGAATCTGAGCTGTAATTTGTATGTAGGGAGGTGCTGGGTTTTATGCCAGGCAAATGTTCTACCAATAAGCTACACACACACACCCCAGCCTGTTCTGTTTTATTTATTTATTTATTTATTTATTTTTGCCAGACATGGTGACACATGCCTTTAATCCTAGCACTTGGGAGGCAAAGGTAGGAGGATTGTCGAGAGTTCAAGGCCACTCTGAGACTACACAGTGAATTCCAGGTCCGCCTGGACCAGAGTGAGACCCTACCTTGAAAAACAATTTTTTAAATATTTATTTGAGAAAAAGTGGGGTGAGAGAGAGAGAGAAAGGCAGATAGAGAGCGAACGTATGAACACATCAGGGCCTTCAGCCACTGCAAATGAACTCCAGACACATGTGTCGCCTTGTGCTTCTAGCTTACATGGGTCCTGGGGAATTGAACCTGGGTCCTGTGGCTTTGCGGGCAAGTGCCTTAGCCACTAAGTCACCTCTCCAGCCCCTGTTCTGTTTTCTAACTGAAGTTAATTTGAGGCCACTGCCCACTCTTCCTCACGTGCTCAGGAGCTGGCCCCTTAGGCTTCTGCTGCAGCTCTTCCTGGTGGCTGCTGTCAGGACATCCAACAAGCACCGCAGAACACCAACAAGCAATAAATCAGGCTATGCTTTTTTGCGTGGGTGATAATGGCTCAAGGTTTCCGGCAGCAGCAATTTTTAAGGAAGATGATTCATAAGAGCTTCAATTTTCCAATGTTTAATTCATTGAATGATTTCACTGGTAAAAATTCTGATTATTTTTTATTCTTTTGATTTTACATCTTTTAATTTCATTAACCTTAAAATGAACTCCAAATAGAACTATTCTTTCATTGTTTGAAGTGAATAAGAAAGTCTGATGTGCCACTTGAAGAATTAGCAAGAATATTTAAAAGCTTAAAGCTTGGGGTAGGAAAGTGTTCTAAAGCATCTAAGAGAAGTCAGGAGGAGCCAAGACAAATTCCTCACGCACAAAGGGTCATCATGTTGGCTGGGAAGACATTTACACCCACCGGTTTTGCAGCCTGTGCTTTTTGGGTTTTAATGCACCGGTGGAAGTTTCAAGTGTCTCTTGTCAACTTCTCAGTGGCTGGATCAATCTTACCTTAGTTAATATTCAGAAAAGAACCTTTCTCCTCATCAGTAATCAAATTCAACTTTGCCTTGAGAGGCTCTTAAAAGCACAGCAGTAACATTTGCTAAATTTGACAAATAGTGTCTTTGACAAATTGAGCAGTCATCAAATTGGCCAGTCATTAATTTCAGTGAATTGGCTCCCAATTGATGCCACTCTAAAGCCAAGATGATGCAGAGCTATCATTTTTATAAGGCTCCATGGTATTTTATTCCATTTGACACTGCTGTTACAACTCATTTGTCACCAGGGGACAATGCACACAAATTTCACTTTCATTTCTAAAAACATTATTTCATGACAGATGATAATAAGATACTATTTCCATACAGACATAGACCTGACCTTTGTCCCATCCTTGCTGAAAAGAAAATATGTTTTTAAGTCTCTACTGGGCTTCTCCAGAATTCCCTCAGACACTTCTGCACATTGGCACCATCCCTAAACACTGTATGGCGTCACCTCATCGCCATGGTGACAGAAGCTTCCCTAAATTTCCTTCTTCTCTACCACATTGTGCAGCATAAGAACTTCCTCCAGCATGCAGCTGTTCCATGCCTCCACTCAACAGTTAATTTCAAGTTAGCTGGAATGTTCTAAATTCCCCTGCACACTTTTCTTCACTTTTGTAGATCAAGTGACAGCCAGACGTGGAGACGTGATTGAACTGTGTGGTGGTGTTTTTAAAAAATCTTAGGTCACAACAGACTTAGGTTGCACAATCCCTGGCATCCCCGCAGATGCTGGCCCATGAAATCATAAACACAGTCTTTAAACAGCATTGATTTCAACAAGTATATTTCATTTATCCATTTATCCATCCATTCACTCATTGACTTACCCTTTAACAAACATGATGTGAGGGCCTCTCAGCTGAGTCCTGTTCTGAGTGCTAAGGCACAGCAAAGATGAGTCAGTGTACAGAAAACTGCAAATTAGTCATAGATAGATGTTCTAACAGGTAAAAGTTTAAATTCTTTTCTAATTTAAATTTTTTCTTTCCTTTTTTTTTCCCCCTTCTTAAGACAGGGTCTCCTCAATAAGTAGACTAGCCTTGAACTCTCTGCCTTAGCTACCCTAGGCCTGGGCATGTAATGGGGAAATTGGCGTTCTGGGGTGCTTCCTGGAGCCCCAAGCCCTGAGTTCATATCTGCAAACTAACCAAAGAATTGGCAATTCCAGATTCAAGTGAATGATTTTTAAAATACCACATTTTATTCAGGAGGATGGAAAGGGGAAGGCTGAAGGGTAAGGGGAGATAAAGTGGGGAGAAGAGACATTCATCACTGTGGAGCCCAAAAGCCCATGTGGGCCACGTGTAGCTGAGGAGTCCGTGTGACCAGATAGGGAGCTGGGGGAAAATGTGTGGAAAGAAAAGAGAAAAGAAAGTTCAAGGAACTCCTGCCATGAAGGGAGCTGGAGAGGATGAAGAACCCGTGCAGGGAGTAAGGGCTGGGGGCGGGGGGAATCTCCAGGCTGGGCCTCGGTCGAGCCCCTACTACTCACCCATAGTTGGAAGTTCCCAAGTGATCAGAGAGCTAGAGAGCCTGCCCTCCCCTTGCAAAGGTATTTATGACCTTAGGGTGGTGTCTTTTGGCCCAGGTGAACCAGAGGGCCAGGTGGTTGCTGGTTAGGACTAGGGGCTGTCTCAGGAAGAGATTAGCTTAATTTGACCAGCCACAATGTTTAAATCCTATGAAAGATCTCCCTCCCAGGAGGGGACCTGACTGTGTGGAAAAACAGTTCTTCAGAACTAAGCAAGACATAAGAAAAACCTTCCTGTCCTTTTTAACCTTCAGGGGTCCAGTCACCCTAACTCTATCCCCTTCAGGCATAGAGGTATGTACCACTATACCCAGCTTAAAAACTCATTTTCTGAAAAGGAATAGAAGGATACTTCCTTAAGAATGTAACATGTGCCGGACATGGTGGCACACGCCTTTAATCCCAGTACTTGGGAGGCCGAGGTAGGAGGATTGCCGTGAGTTCGAGGCCACCCTGAGACTACATAGTGCCTTCCAGGTCAGCCTGGACTAGAGTGAAACCCTACCTTGAAAAAACCAAAAACAAAACAATAAAAAAGTAACACATGAAGCCTGCTGTGGTGGCTTGCACCTGTAATCCCAATACTTAGGAGGCTGAGGTAGGAGGATCACAGTGGATTCAATACCAGCCTGGGCTGCAGAGTTGCAGATCAGTCTGGGCTACAGTGAGATCCTGCCTCAAAAAAAAAAAAAAAAAAAAAATGGGGACTGGAGCGATGGCTCAGTGCTTAAAGGCACTTGCTTGCAAAGTCTGCTAGACCAGGTTTGCTTTGCCTAGCACCCATGTAAGCCTGGATACAACGTGGCACATGCATCTGTGACCCCAGCACACCTGCCACAGTGTGAGTTGGTGTCAGGAGACCCCAAAGCTTGTGGACCAGACTCCTTTGCATTGGCAAGAGATGCCGTGTCACAGAAAGGAAAGCGGAGACACAGATGGCCCTCTGACTGCCACATGTGCACAGTGGCACAAATGCACCCCCCCACACACACACATTCAAATACATGGTTTTTATTAAAGAATTCAGCATGTAGCCAAGCACGGTAGCTAGCACCTGTAATTCCAGCAGTTGGGAGGCAGAGGCTGCAGCATTGTCGACAGCTCAAGGTCTGCATAATGATACTGGGACGTGGGATGTCTTTGAAAGCCACAGAGCCATTCTTGGCTCTTGGTTGGACTAGCTCAGGATTTAGGGTGCTAGAAGCTCAAAACCACACAAAACATCCACTGAGTCAGTGGCCACCAGGTTCTTCAAAGAATGACATTTACAGACTGTTGTAGTCAGGTTTGCATTGCTGATAGAAATCACCTGACCAAGAGCAGCTTGTGGGGGGGGGGGGAGGAAAGAGGTTTATTTTGGTTTACAGACTTGAGGGAGAAGCTCCATATGGCAGGGGGAAACAGTGGCATGAGCAGAGGGTGGACATCACCCCCTGGCCAACATAAGGTGGACAATAGCAATAGGAGAGTGTGCCAAACACTGGCAAGGAAGGGGAAACTGGGTATAAATTTGCCCCCAGTACACTGCCTCCAGGAGGTGTTAATTCCCAAATCTCCATCAGCTGGGAACCTAGCATTCAGAATACCTAAGTTTATGGGGGACACCTGAATCAAACCACCACATAGACCGCAAAGGGTTACATTTAGAAAGATTTTATTGTAGACGGCCGGTCGTGGTGGCGCACGCCTTTAATCCCAGCACTCGGGAGGCAGAGGTAGGAGGATCGCCGTGAGTTCGAGGCCACCCTGAGACTCCATAGTGAATTCCAGGTCAGCCTGAGCTTGAGTGAGACCCTACCTCAAAAAAAAGAAAGATTTTATTGTAGAGCTGTAGTAGTCAGCTCCGCGCTGCTGGGCCGACCCTCCAAACTAGACACAGTTTATGGAAGTAATGGCATTGATTTCAGGCTTACAGATCTAGGGGAAGTTCCATAATGGCGGAAGAAGCTGGTCTCCTTTTCTAATCACACAGAGGGAAAAACCACCGCCAGCACCGCGAGCAAGTGCACTCTGGGAGCCCCAGGCCGAGCTCAACGCTCTGCATACCTTAGGCTGGAATTCAGATCCACCCCCAGTGACACCTTAGGGCTGGACTCCAGGATCCTCCCACAGTGACACCTCTTCCAGCCAGGCAGCTGGAAATCCAAGTTACAAGCTTTAATAAAACATTTGAGTCTATTGGGGGACATAAACTCAAATTATCCCAAGAGCTTATAGAGCTGAAGAGATGGGAAGAAGATAGCTCCTGGTAGGAGGCAGGAGGGGCTTCCCCAAAATGGGAAAGTCCACCTAGAGACCCAGATTGGGGTCTTTTGTTTGTTTGCTTTTCGAGGTAGGGTCTCGCTCTAGTCCAGGCTGACCTGGAACTCTGGAGTTCAGTATATAGTCTCAGAGTGGCCTGGAACTCACGGCAATCCTCCTACCTCTGCCAACCAAGTGCTGGGATTAAAGGCGTGCACCACCAGGCCCAGCTTAGATTGGGGTCTTTTATGGGAGTTTACTGGGTGGCAGCTGAACTGTTGGTCCAGCCCAATGCCAGGTGTCTTAGGTACTGCCAGATTTTCAGGAAACAGGATGACCTTATCTCTTAATTTTCTCTTGTGGGAAAGTAAGAGAAAAGAAAAAGCAGATTGACCCCTTCCAGTCCAGCCTCTAGCAGAGCGGTGGCTGCAAGGACTCCTGCAGGGAGAAGAAAACAAAGATAACTCAAATTCTCCCCTTAGAGGCTCAGGGACATCCCTCACTTCTGCTTTCACGCCCTGTCAACCCTGAACTATCTCCATAGAGCACTACATAGAGTTAATTCTAGGCCAACCAGGGCTACATTGGGAGGCCTTGTCTCAAAACACGCACGCACGCACGCACGCACGCACGCACGCACGCACAGGTGCAGTGGAGGGGCTGCGGCTCGAGCTCAGTAGGTAGAGTACTTCTCATCCTCAATGCCACATAAACCTGCATGCTGACACAGACCTGTAATCCCAGCACTAGTGAGTTGGACACAGGTGGATAAGAAGTTCAAGGTCATCCTCAACTACATTGCATGTTCAAGGACAGCCTGAGATACATCTGATCCTGTCTCAAAGAAAAGAAAATGCAACATGTGCCCAAGCAAAATCCATTATACTTGATAGGAAAACATGAAATCATCTCTTAAAACTGTTTTTTTTCTTTGAGATAGTCTTGCTATGTATGTAGCCCAGGCTGGGCTTGAAACATTGGAGCCTCCCACACATCCCTTGAACATTTTAATAAAAGAACAGAAGTGCCGTTTCTCACCCATTCGCTCCTGTGTGAGACTTTTTTTTTTTTTGGTTTTTCGAGGTAGGGTCTCACCGTAGCTCAGGCTGACCTGGAATTCACTATGTAGTCTCAGGGTGGCCTCGAACTCATGGCGATCCTCCTGCCTCTGCCTCCCAAGTGCTGGGATTAAAGGCATGCTCCACCATGCCCGGCTGTGTGAGACTTTTTTTAAACTCTAAATTTAAACATGTATGCATGCATATGCCCATAGACTATGTAAGCACATAACGCATGCTAAGAAAAAGAGACAAAACACAGGGAAACAAAATCAAAGGAAAAGGAGGGCCTTCCCTCTGACACTGGAGTCCTGGACTCAAAGGTTCTTGATGTGGTAGAAAGAGGTTGAATGGGAATCTTGGAAAGTTAATTAATACGCAGAGAACTAACAAAAGCTAGCTCTCCCTCTGAAACGTGCAGCAGAGAACTTAAGCCTTTCCTAGCCATCCCTGCTACTCAAGACCCGCCAGAGGACCCCATCCTCGTTTTCAGTGCCCTTTGTGTTGCAGCTCTGTGTTCAGGATTGATACCCCTAAGTTACTGACCGAAGGATGGACAAGCTTTCCTGGCACTCTGTGGACAGTTACTTCCACTGAGCTGCACCCCCACCATGAGATGACCATGTCAATTTCAAAGCCAGTAAACTAAAAAGCCATCTTTGTATCCCTGAGTTACCAAAATATATTCAAATGCAACATTGCCTAGTACACCGGAAGCTCTGGATTTTTAAATGAATGAATGGAATGGGATCGAAAACAAATTGTGTCAGGTACAAGAAGAGATGATGCTATGGTCGCCCAAGGGAGCTGTGGGAAAAGGACTCCTTGGGTGCAATGGGATACAAATTCCCAGCTCCATTGCATAGGAACAAGAAAGCTCTTGGGCTGGAGAGATAACTCAGCAGTTAAGACACTTACCTGCAAAGCCTAAGGACCTGAGTTTGATTCCCCGGTGCACACGTAAAGCCAGATGCACAAGGTGGCTCATGCATGTGAGGTTCTTTTGCAGTAGCTAGAGGCCCTGGTGCACCCATTCTATCTATCTCCCTTTTTCTCTCTCTCACGCTCTCTCCAATAAATAAATAAATAAAAAGTTCTAGATGAGATAGGGAATTTAATATCTATAACTACTGCAAGAAAACACCTCATATGTAATCTAGTCCTCAAAAAATAATTAAAAATTTTTATCTTTATTTATTTGAGAGAGAAAAAGGAAAAGAGAGAGAGGGAAAGAGAGAATGGTAGCACCAGGGCCTCCAGCTGCTGTAAACAAAGTCTGGAAGCATGCACCACTTTGTGCTTCTGGCTTACATGGGTTCTGGGGAACCAAACCTGGGTCTTTTGGCTTTGCAGGCAAATACCTTAACAGCTAAGCCATCTCTCCAGCCCAAGAAAATAACTTAAAATGAACAAATAATTGCTCCCAAGTAAATACTAATGATAGATTTCCAACTATACTACAAAAAGAATTTCTAGAAGAGCTGGGCGTGGTGACACATGCCTTTAATCCCAGTACTCGTGAGGCAGAGGTAGGAGGATTGCCATGAGTTCAAGGCCACCCTGAGACTACATAGTGAATTCCAGGTCAGCCTGGGATAGTGTGAGACCCTACCTCAAAAAAAAAAAAAAAAAAAAAGAAAGAAAGAAAGAAAGAAAGAAAGAAAAGAAAAGAAAAGAAAAGAAAAGAAAAGAATTTCTAGAAGGACTGAGGAAGTGGCTCAGTGGATAAAGCGTTTGCCACACAGCTCTGATGTCTGAGTTTGGATCCCCAGACCTGTAAAAGCTGGAAGCAGCAGCAGACGCCTGTTGTTCCAATATGGTAATGGCAAGACAGGAGGCTGAGATAGGAGGAATTCCCAGAAGCTCCTAGAGCAGTGAACAGTGAGAGGCCCTGCCTCAAATGAGGGGGGAGGTGAGGACCTACGCAAAGGTGTCCTCTGACCTCCATACATACACACACCAAATTAAGTGATTGGTTTTTAAAGAAATTACTAGAGATGACAGAGGAATATAAGTCATTTTCTAATAGTATCTGGAATAAAAGTGTACCACATGGAAAGTATAGCACTTAGATTAAGTGAAGAGCAGAGCAGCGCTGAGGAGATGGTTCAGTCAGGAAAGTGCACGCTTTCGTAAGCATGAGGCTCTGAGTCCCATCCCCAGAACCCATGTGAAAATGCCTGGGATGGTGGCTCGTGCTTGTAATCTCAAAACTGGGGACACAGACACAAGCAGGTCCTTAGACTCACTGGCATCCAGTGTAACTTGATTTATGAGCTCTAAGCCAATGAGAGATCCTGTCTCAAAAAGGGGTAGATAGGGCCTGAGAAGGACCACACCCAAAGTTGTCCTCTGGCCTCCACACACACTCACACAAATATGCCTCTACATACAGACATACATGCATATATACACACAAACACAGCAATACATAGTTTATATATATATATGTATCTTCAAAATTCACAACAGAAAGTTGGCAAAGGAAATTAACAGTTTATTTAAAGAGAAATACAGTAGAAATCAACCACAGAAAAATACTTAATGGCATTAGAAATTTAAAATAGGCAGGTCCACCCAGAGCCCCGCACATTAAAAAAGAGAAAACATGCCGGGTGTGGTGGCTCATGCCTTTAATCCCAGCACTTGGGAGGCAGAGGTAGGAGGATCACTGCGAGTTCAAGGCCACCCTGAGACTACATAGTGAATTCCAGGTCAGCCTGGACCAGAGTGAGCCCCTACCTCGAAAAACCAAAATAAAAATAAAAATAAAAATAAAAATAAAAAAGAGACAACACATGGGGTTGGAGTATAACTCAGTGGTTAAAGGAAAATGCTTGTAAAGCCTGATGGACCAAGTTCAATTCCCCAGTACTCACATAAATCCAGATCCACAAAGTGGCACATGTGTCTGGAGTTGGATTGCAGCACTCTTTCTCTACCCCTCTCTCTCTCTCTCATAAATAAATAAAAATATTTATTTAAAAGACAAAACAAGGCTGGAGAGAAGGCTCAGCAGTTAAGGTGCTTGCCTGTGATGTCTAACCACCCAAGTTCAGTTCCCCAGTACACACATAAAGCCAGATGCTGAAAGTCATGCATACATCTGGAGTTCATTTGCAGTGGCTGGAGACCCTAGCACTTCCATTCTCATTCATTCATTCATTTGTTCTCTCTTTCTGTCCTTGCAAACAAATAAAATATTCTTTTGAAAACAGAAAACCTCTCTCTCTCTCTGTGTGTCTCTCTCACTCTCCCTAAAATAAAAAGAAATAAATTTTTAAAATTAAAAAAGGGGGCTGGAGAGATGGCTTTGCAGTTACAGCACTTGCCTGTGAAGCCTAAGGACCCATGTTCGACTCTCCAGATCCCATGTTAGCCAGATGCACAAAGGTGAAGCAAATGCAAGGCCACACGTGCCCGCTAGGTGGTGCAAGCATCTGGAGTTCTATTGCAGTGGCTGAGGCCTGACATGCCAATTCTCTCTCTCTCTCACTTGCTTGATCTCCCTAAAATAAAGATAAATAAATAAATAAATATAATTTTTTTAAAAAGAGAAAAAAAACAAGAAAGTGATTAAAACAATGTGGATAAGGGCTGGAGAGATAGTTTAGCAGTTAAAGCGCTTGCCTGTGAAGCCTAAGGACCCATGTTCAACTCTTCAGATCCCATGTAAGCCAGATGCACAAAAGGTGAGGCAAGCACAAGGTCACACATGCCCATCATGCCCATGCCCACTAGGTGGCCCAAGCATCTGGCATTGGATTACAGTGGCTGAGGCCCTGGCACACTAATTCTCTCTCTCTCAAAAAACAACAACAACAAAAAAAACAATGTGGATGAAATACTGCACAGGCATTTCTGAACAGTGCTGGTGGCCTGTTCAAGGGCTGGCAGTATTGGTTCTAACTTTATAGTTGGAAATAATAAGAGCAACACAAATAAAGCTGCTGAGAGCAGTCTTTATTTATAACAACAAAATTCTCAAAATAACTCAAATAGCCAGTAACCAGTTTTGGCACGTTCACTTGACAGAATATTTTGAAACTGTTAGAATATTAAACATGGAAAAACATGGATAGTTTTTGATGAAATAATAAGTAAAAAAAATTCTAATTTGGGCTGGAGAGATGGTTTAGTGGTTAAGCGCTTGCCTGTGAAGCCTAAGAACCCTGGTTCGAGGCTCGTTTCCCCAGAACCCATGGTAGACAGATGCACAAGGGGGCGCATGCGTCTGGAGTTCGTTTGCAGTGGCTGGAGGCCCTGGTGCACCCATTCTCTCTCTCTCTCTGCCTCTCTCTCTCTGTCACTCTCAAATAAATAAAAATGAACAACAGCAACAACAACAAAAAGATAGATTTTTTAAAAAATTCTAATTTAAAATTGCCCATCATAAAAGGAAAAAAATGCTCCAGATGCTTATACCTATGAGATGCTAACAGAAAGGGGAACCAGAGAATTCACAAAGCCCCCAGTGTTGGAGCTGTCACTACACTTGACACCACTCAGCTGCCGTCAAACCCAAATCCAAAGACCCTGTCCCCAGCACCTGGAAATCACATGTTTTTAAAATTTATTTGCAAGCAGAGAAGAGGGAGAGAGAATGGGTGTGCCGGGGTTTCCTTCCCCTCAGACAAACCTCAGGCACATGCATCACTTTGTGCATCTGGCTCTATGTAGGTCCCGGAGAATTGAACCCAAGCCATCAGGCTTTGCAAGCCAGTTCCTTTAACCACTGACCCATCTCTCCAGCCCAGAAATCACATATTGAAAATGTAGTTTCCAGGCTGGAGAGATGGCTCAGCAGTTGGTTAAGGGACTTGCCTGCAAAACCTAATAACCCGAGTTCAATTCCCCAGGACCCACATAAGCCAGATGCACAAAGTGGAGCATGCGTCTGGAGTTTGTTTGCAGTGCCTGGAGGCCCTGGTGAATCCCTCTCAATCCATCTCTCTACATCTCTTCTATCTCTTTCTGCTTCCAAATAAAATAAATAAATAAATATTTTAAAATAAAATGTAGTTTCCAGACCAGATCACATTGGAGCCCAGACACTTGCATTTTTAAATAAAGTGTATGAACGTTTCCTACAAGCAGTAAAAATTGGGAACCATGGATTCCTAAGGGATTTCAAAGTAGTTTTGTAATCCAGATTCAAATTTTCTACAGGCTATGGAATGTCATGTGGCTAAGCCAAAGGCAAGGTGAATTCGTTTTGATACACGCACTCCAGTCTCCTGCTGATGCCAAGGGTTGGGGCCTGGGTGGGTGGGTAGGCCAGTGCGGGCCGGCTGGCTGGTCTTTGCCCAGGCTTGTCTTCCTGGGATGTACGACCTGATTTGTCAGACAGGGGTGTGACTGTGTCTCCAGCTGCTGCCTGCACAGCCTTGGATGCTGCTTCTTGTCTCCACTAACCTTTGAACTTCACCTTGTCCACCAGGGAAGTTGTCCGGACCCTGCCATCCCTGGAGTCTCTGCAGAAGTTGTTTGACCAGCAGCTCTCCCCCGGCCTCCGTCCACGGCCTCAGGTAAAGGGTCTTGAGTTAGAAAGATGAAATTAATGTACCAGGGAGGGAGGATGAGCTAGCTCGTGTCCCAGGGGCTCAAAGGGAAAATGGTAATGCTGCCCACGTGTGTTTGTTGGGATGTGGGCTGGTAGGACAGAATCCCCAGCATCCTGACCTCCCAGAAAGGTGTTTCCTGATACCAGCTTCTGATTTGCCATTATAGGATTTCAAATTACTCATCCATCAGCCAAACTGCATACTTAGTGTCCAGTAAAGAGGCAAGCAGGACCCATTCCCATAAGTTCTCATCAGAACCTTAAAGAAAAAGAAAATATGAGACACCAGAGTTCTTCAGACACTTGACCCCAGGAGGAACAAGATGATAGTGTCTCTTCCTCATCTATGCTCATAGCAGGGAAGGGAGCTAAGGTCAAATTCTCCATTAAAAATAGATTTGCGGGCTGGAGAGATGGCTTAGCGGTTAAACACTTGCCTGTGAAGGCCTAAGGACCCTGGTTCGAGGCTCGATTCCCCAGGACCCACGTTAGCCAGATGCACAAGGGGGTGCACGTACCTGGAGTTCGTTTGCAGTGGCTTGAAGCCCTGGCGCACCCATTCTCTCTCTCTCCCCTCTTTCTCTGTCTGTTGCTCTCAAATAAATAAATAAAAATACACAATTTAAAAAAAAAATAGATTTGCACCAAGTATGGTGGCGTACACCTTTAATCCCAGCATTTGGGAGGCAGAGGTAGGAAGATCACTGTGAGTTCTAGGCCGGCCTGAGAGTTCATAATGAATTTCAGGTCAGTCTGGGCTAGAGAGAGACCCTATCTTTAAAATAAAAATTGATGTGTGTTTAAAAAATAAATAGATAAATAAATAGAGTCCTTGACAAAGTTAAAAAAAATCACAATGAGAGGGCTTGAAGAGATGGCTTAGTGGTTAAGGCGTTTGCCCTCAAAGCCAATGGACCCAAGTTTGATTCCCCAGAACTCACATAAGCCCACTGCACAAGGTGTACATAGAGTTTGTTTGCAGTGGCTGGAGGCCCTGGCATGCTCATTTTTTTTCTCTCTCTCTCATAAATAAATAAATAAATAAATAAATAAAAAACATTTTTAAGTCAAAATAAAAGTTGGGGCCTCGCTCCCTGTATTGCAGCCTTGTCACTGAAAGTAAAAACCATAATGGGAGAACTATCTGGCCAGATGGAAAGAGAGGGAGAGCAGTATCTCCAAAGAAAATATAATTTAGCCGGCCATGGTGGCGCACACCTTTAAGCCCAGCACTCGGGAGGCAGAGGTAGGAGGACTGCCTTGAGTTCAAGGCCACCTTGAGACTACATAGTGAATTCCAGGTCAGCCTGAGCTACAGCAAGACCCTACCTTGAAAAACCGGAAAAAAAAAGAAGAAGAAAATATAATTTGTGGGCTGAAGAGATGGCTTAGCGGTTAAGGCACTTGCTTGCGAAGCCTAAGGACCTGGGTTCGATTCCCCAGGACCCACATAAGCCAGATGCACAAGGGGATGCATGTGTCTGGAATTTGTTTGCAGTGGCTGGAAGCCCTGGTGCACCCATTTTCCCTCTCTCCCCCTCACTCTCTGCCTCTTTCTCTCTCTCAAATAAATATATAAATATTTTTTTTTAAAAAGAGGGAGAGAGAAAAGAGTGGAAAAAAGAAAATATAACTTGCCACAAATATCAGGGGTGACCAATAAATATGGGGAATATCTACAACCCCATTGAGGAGGGGCCCCAGCAGAATGGGGACATGGTGCCAACACATGATGTATACATACTAAGTATGTCCATAATAAATAAAATAATAAATAGGAGCCAGACGTGGTGGCGCACGCCTTTAATCCCAGCACTTGGGAGGCAGAGGTAGGAGGATCGCCATGAGTTTGAGGCCACCTTGAGACTACACAGTGAATTCCAGGTCAGCCTGGGCTATAGTGAGACCCTGCCTCAAAAAACCAAATAATAATAATAATAATAATAATAATAAATAAATAAATAAATAAAATAAAAACTCCAACAGGTAAGAAAAAGTGTCCCTGCAATTTTACTGATGTGTATATTTTGGGGTTTTGGCAACAGTCTTATTATGTAGCCCAGACTGGTCTGAAACTCACAGTCATCCCTGCCTTATCCCCCAAGTGCTAGAATTACAGGTATGTGCCACCATACCTACAAGGGGAAAGGGCATAAGCAAGTCTGCTCACTGATGGTGAATAGGGAAGGAGGTGTCCCCTGATTAGCAACCAGAAATCACCATTCAAACCAGGAGATGTCTGCTTGCATATTAAGAGAGGGTACATGGATTCTACAAGTGACAACCGAGTGAGGGTCCTGCCAGAGCCTGGGGTGGCAGGGACACTCACAGGGGCTATTTCTCAGTTGGTGGGTTTTCTGAATGGCAGTAGGGCTGTATACATCCTTCAAACCATCTCATATGGAGGAGCTGTCTTGGGGACTGCAAGGACACTGTAGCTTTGGCTGTAAAAGTGAAGATGGGCTGAGGAGAAAGCTTGGTGATCAAAAGTACTTGTTTGCAAAACCTGAAGACCCGGGTTCACTTCTCCAGCCACCATGTAAAACCAGGCAGAAAAAGTGGCATGTGTCTGTAGTTCATTTGTAGTAGCAAGAGGTCCTGATGCTCCCATATTTTTGCTTTCTCTCTCTCTCTCATAAATAAATAAATAAATAAATAAATAAATAAATAAATAAATAAATAAATAAAAGAAGCAGGGCTGGAGAAATAGCTCAGTGGTTAAGGCGCTTGTCTACAAAGCCTAATGACCCAGGTTCATTTCCCCAGTATCCACTTAAAGCCAGATGCACAAAGTGGTGCATCCATCTGGAGTTCATTTGCAGTGGCTGGAGGCCCTGGCATGCCCATTCTCATTCTCTCTCTCTCTCTCTCTCCTTTCTACCTCTCTCTCTTGCAAATAATTGTTTTTAATTTTAAAAAGGAGGTAAAAGGGAAAAAAGACAAAGAAGAGGTGAAGGGCTATGCTAGAGTCTTTCTGTGCCCAGTGCCCAGCACGCTGATCTTACCTGGTGCCAAACCAGGCAGATGAGGGGAGGAGGGCAGAGAATTAAGCACTGCTGCCTCACTGATGGAGGAGGCTGTAGATCTGTTTTGTTTACAAAAGAACATCTTTTTCAGAGCAGTTCCCGGGTCTGTGGTTTCTTTGAATAGCCATCTTGAAATATGCCAAAGAAGAACATTCTGAGGTGGCCTATTTTGGTCTTCCACAGTGTTTTTACAGAGAAAATATATTTGTGTTCTATTTATAAAGCTGAAAAAAATTGTCAGGAAAGATTTTTTTTTTTTTTTTTGCTTTCTTTGGAGTGAATGATGAGTTAATTTCTAAGAAAGCAAAGGCAAATCAAAACAAAACAGGGGCTCTGCCAAACACCAGAGTTTAGGTCCTTTGAATGGGGGAGCATACCCCCAAATCTTTGAAGTGGATGAAGAGAGACCAGACCTCCAGAGATGGGCCCATGGCAACCAGGGAGAGGGTGCTACCCACTTGTAGTGTATGCAGAGCAGTGACAGAGAGGAGGGTGGCAACAGATCCAGGGTAGAGACTGTGTTGTCTGAAGAAAAGCAGAGAATGCTATTGTGTGTGTGTATGTGTGTGTATCTGTGTGTGTGTGTGTGGTGTACATGTGTTCACATGTTCATATATGCATATGTACATACATGGAGACCAAATACCAACATCTGGAGCCTTAGTTAATCTCCTTACATTTTAAATTTTATTTTATTTATTGATTTATTTTAAATATTTTCTTTATTTGAGAGAGAGAGAAAGGCAGATAGAGAGAGAAAAAAATAAAAGGCAGATAGAGAGAGAGAGAAAGTGGGTGCACCAGGGCCTCAAACTACTGTAAATGAACTCCAGACACATGTGCCGCCTTGTACATCTGGCTTATGTGAGTCCTGGGGAATCGAACCTGGGTCCTTAGGCTTGGTAGGCAAGTGCCTTAACTGCTAAGCCATCTCTCCAGCCCAACCTCCTTACTTTTCGAGGCAGGGCTTCTTGCTGAGCCTAGACCTCATCAATTCCACTAGACTAGATAGCCATTGAGTCCAGAGATTCCCTGTCTCTGCCTCCCAGTGCTGAGGTAACAGGTTGAAGCCATCACAACCTAGCATTTCACATGAGTGCAAGGCTCTGAACTCAGGTCCTCGTGCTTGAGTTGCAAGCACTTTACCTACTGAGCTATCTCCCCAGCCCAAAAAATTTCATTCTTTTTTTCTTCTTTGGGTGTGTTGTTGTTGTTTTTGTTTTTGAGGTAGGGTCTCACTCTAGCCTAGGCTGACCTGGAATTCACTATGTAGTCTTAGGGTGGCCTCAAACACTCGGCGATCCTCCTACTTCTGCCTCCTGAGTGCTGGGATTAAAGGTGTGCATTACCACATCTGGCAAGAATGTCATACTTGGTGGACCTTCAGACTTAGAGTGGGTGGTAACAACCTGAGTGTGGGAGCAGAGGAAAGATGGCCTGCTCCCCCTGGTCTGAGCTCACCATCTCACCCCCACCTGGTCCTCTCTTCTCTCATCTGTGCACTGGGGATTCGACAGTGTGTGTGGTGGGGACCGGAAAGGAGCAAGGATAACTGGGACTTGGCATCTGGCAGAAGGCTGGCTCTTGCCAGTGCCGTGCCCTTCCCCTTGGTTAGGCAAAGGAACCCTATGAGGAAGTATAAAATGGAACACGGTCAAAGAGGTCGCTGGCCTGGGCCTGAATCAGCCCTGTGAGGAGGGAGACTCAACAGAGCCTGCAAACCCCTTTGAAAGTACAGCTAAAGCCAGGCCTAGTGACATGGGCCCGTAATCCTAGATACTTGAGAGGCCAGGAATGGGGACCAAAAGTTCAGGGTCTGCCTGGGCTACATAGTGAGTTCCAGGCCAGCCAGGACAACTAACTAAGACTTTAATCTCAAAATAAATAGTTAAGTGTTGGAAAGATTGCTCAGTGGTTAAAGAAGCATGCTTGCAAAGCTTGACAGCCTGGGTCTGATTCCCCTATGCCCACCTAAAGCTAGACCCACAAAGTGGTGCCTGCATCTAGAGTTTATTTTGCAGCAGCAGAAGGCCCTAGCATGTCCATATTCTCTCTCTCTCTCAAATAAATAAATAAATAATAAATAACTTTTTAAAAATAGTTAGAGGAGGGCTGGGGATGTAGTTCAGTGGTAGAGCCCTTATCAAGCATGGGTGACACCCTAGGTTCAATCCTTAGTACAATACTGAATTAGTTTCCTTTCCTATTATTGGGGCAAAATACCTAATAAGAATCAGTTTAAGGGCTGGAGAGATGGCTTAGCGGTTAAGGCGTTTGCCTGCAAAGCCAAAGGACCCAGGTTCAATTCCCCAGGACCCACGTAAGCCAGATGCACAAGGGGCACATGCGTCTGGAGTTCATTTGCAGTGGCTAGAGGCCCTGGAGTGCCCATTCTGTCTCTGTCTTTGTCTCTCTCCTCTCTCTCTCTCTCTCTTTCTCTCTCTCTCTCTCTCTCTCCTTGCAAATAAATAAATTAAAATTTAAAAGTCAGTTTAAGGGAGGCGGGGCTTATTTGCCTTACACTTTGGCATTACAGTCCATCATGGCAGGAAAGCCATGACAGGGGGTCGGTCGCATTGTGTCTGCAGTCAGGAAGCAGGGAGCAGTGGATGCACACACCTGTCATCCCAGCACTTGGGAGCCTGAGGCAGAAAGATTGCGGGTTTGAGGCCAGTCTGGGCTACACAGCAAGACCCCGTCTCAACCAAACAGAAACCAAAACAAACCAGCCAGAAAACCAAAAGCAAATGTGCCCTAGCTGACCCAGCGAGCAAGGGGTGTGGGAAAGGGGCATCACTCGGTGGGTAGTTAACTCTCCATCCTGCTTGGTGTTCAAGCTAACCATACACACGTCTGATCTTCTGGTCCTGCTCATAGAGGCAGGGATGGTGCTTGGTAACTGTAGCCCCTCCACCAGCGCAGGCTGTATGGCATAGAACAGATGTTTTATTACTTATTTCAGCTTTAGTTTTTCTTTTCGCAGTGTTGGGAACTGAACTGGGGCCTCACTCCTATTAGGCAAGTGTTCTACCACCAAGCCGTACCCACGGCCTTGTAACTGTTTATCCTGTAAATGAATGCTGGAGATCCTGAACTTGGTGTCAGGCAGACAGGGTACCTACCAGTCCTTCTCTGCCATTCATTAGCTGTGTGACTTCACACAAATAACCTCAGGTCTCTGGGTTCTTGTGTACACTAAGCAAGTCCACTAGCACTTGACTGGCTGGACACTGTCCTAAGTGCTAGTGATACACCACTGAACACAGTGTTCTTGGTCCCAGTTCTCAGAGAACCTATGTTCTAGCAGAGGAAATATAAGGTGTAGTCATAGTGGCAGGAGATAGAGTGGAATGGTTTGATACAGATGACTGGGTGGTTGTTTGAACTATAGTGTTCACTGGGGGGTCTGAGACCTGAGTGATAAGGTACCCTTCCCAGGAGAAATCCAAGTCTCTGGATATTCCTTGACAAGGGTAGCTCGAGGCAGATGAGGAGTGAGGTTGGGAAAGGCTCAGAGTGGAACATCAGAACATTCAGTGACTTCAGAGGCCGGGGATGGAGCTCAGATGATGTTCTCCATGCTGGAGGAATCTACTGGCAAGGGTTTGAAGCAGTGGGGATGGAGACATTTGGGAACTGGAGCAAGAACAGCAGCGCAGGAGACGTGGGAAGGTAGGAAGGTGGTGATCGAGGCAGCCCTAGAGTTTTAAGCAACTGAGTGGGTGAGGTGAGACGTGCTGCAGGAGAGCGGAGTTGGAGGGAAGAAGTGAAGATCTATTTTTTGGCCATGAAGACTTTGAGGTACTTGTATACACACGGCGCCCTCATCTGCAGAGGCGGGAATAATGGAACTTGTGGGGTTGTTTGAAAGATGCCAACAGAGGCAGCGTGGAGGACTCAGTGCCCAGCCGTGGCTCACACGTGTCCTTGTGCTCATCCCCCAGGTGTCCAGTGAAGCCAGTCCCATCAACATGGTGGCCAAGCTCAGCCAGCTGACCAGTCTGCTGTCCTCCATTGAAGATAAGGTATTTGGTGGTGGGGGTCCCCTGCAGCTCCGCATGGCTATGTTGCGGTCCTCGCTCTGCAACACGCATGCCTAGATCCCAGGCTCTGCATCCATTGACTCTGACCCATCACTGCTGCCCACAGGTCAAGGCCCTGCTTCACGAGGGTTCTGAGTCTCCCCACCGCCGTTCCCTCATCCCTCCAGTCACCTTTGAGGTAAGTGACTAGGGCCATGGAGCCTGCATTGAAGATCCACCGTGTGGTGTCCTAGTCCCTGTGGAACAAGGTTTTGATTTGGCCTATAAAAGGGCAAGGAACCCAGTGGTGGGAAATGCCAGTAGGTGGTGCCTGAAATCATCCATGAAGTCCTCCCATGAGGAGGTTGTGAGGGGAATGCTCATTAATCCAGGATGGTATAAATTCTGTCCTTGAAATTGGGGCAATGAGGACAGAGGAGCCTGCTCGCTGGTTAAAAGCACTTGCTAGGGAGGCCTGGAGACTGGAGTTTAGATCCCCAGAATCCACATAAAGCTGGAAGAAAGTGTCTGGAATCCCATGGTGCCTAGGACCTCGGGAGGTGGAGCCAGGAGAATCCCAAAGCTTGAGGGCCAGCTACTCTGGTGTTCACAGCAGCAAGCAAGAAAGACCCTGTCTCCGAGCAAGGAGGAGGGTGAGGACCTATGCTCCACGTCTGCCCTCTGCCCTCCTCGTGCCAGCCATGGCCCATGCACACCCATACACACATATGCGCAATGGGAGCGAGTGACACCCAACTTACTGGAGGCCCCGGACCTGCTGAGCCATCTCTCCAGGGTCTTGCCCTGAATCTGGAGCTCACTAATTTGGTTAGACTTGCTAGTCAGTGAGCCTCGGGGCTCTTCCTATCTCCGCCTCCCCACTGCTGGGATGCCAGGCCCTCACCACCGTGCTATTAGAAGGCTGCTAGGTCCCCGAACTCAGGTCCTCATGCTTACTAAGCAAGCACTTTACCAGCAGAGCCATCGCTTTGATCCCCTTTTCTGTGTGTTTTTTTTTTTTTTTTTTTTTTTTTGTTTGTTTGGTTTTTCAGGGTAGGGTCTCACTCTAGCTCAGGCTGACCTGGAATTCACTATGTAGTCTCAGGGTAGCCTCGAACTCACGGTGATCCTCCTACCTCTGCCTCCTGAGTGCTGGGATTAAAGGCGTGCGCCACCACGCCCGGCCTTCTATTTTTTTTTTTTTTTTTTTTTAAAGACAGGCTCTCATGAAGCCCAGGCTAGTCTTTAATTTCTGATCCTCCTGCCTCCACCTCCAAGTGTACCACCATGCCCAGTGTAGATTTCCATTCTCTGAACATGCCTGGGCTGGTGTCTTCTTCCTAATTATCAGTAAATGTTCAATTAGTGGTTGTAACAAGGGCCAGCAGTGTGAATCTCTTACTAAATGCTTTCTGGAAGTAGATGACACATCAGACTCATGTCATCGCACTATCAATGAATGAGCCGTTTTCTAACCATTCATCTGTTTTCTGCAGCAGGCATGCTGGGGGAGGGGGGACAGCTGGGAGGCACAGTGGGAGAACTGGGTTCAGCTGAGTGTGAACCATTTCCCAGGGTGCTGTGAAATGCACATGTGTGAGGTTGGGTCAAAAGAGGCCACGAGGCAGTAGCCAGTGGCCCAAGACACTCAGATCGGCCACACAAAAGCCCAGCCAGAAAGCCAACAAACTCCATCTTTTCCTCTGTGAAGGTGAAATCCGAGTCACTGGGGATCCCTCAGAAAATGCATCTCAAGGTGGATGTCGAGTCTGGGAAACTGATCATTAAGAAGTCCAAGGATGGTTCTGAGGACAAATTCTACAGCCACAAAAAAAGTAAGTCCCCCCACCACGCCCCCAGGCCCATGCTGTGCTCTGCGGGAGCTCCTTGGATGACCAGCGAGTAAACGTCCGATCAGTGCAGCCTGTCAGGGCAACATCTCGCCAGGCATGCCCCCCGCTTCCTGAGGCTGGTCGGGGTCCTGAGTGCCTCATGCTGCCATCCTGCGCACGGAATCCCTGCCCTGCTCCAAGGACCCCTCTCAGGCCTCCCCAGCAGACTCTGCCCCATCCCTGGAAGGGAGCCTACATGTCACTTGTCACAACTTGGAATAGTGGGTGCACAAGTTTGTGCATGACTGTGTCTTCCCCCACGAGCAGCCATTCTGAGCCCCCTGGCCCTCACCATGCCTGCTGCAGGCCCTGCACTGATGTAACATGGTCATGACGCAGCTGCTGGCGGCACCCTTAGCAAAACACCGATTCTAATCGGCTCATGATGTGATCTCTGTGACCAAACCCTGCAGACTCACATCCCAGCTCGGCCACTTCACAGCTCTGTGACCTGGGTCCCCTCCTCTGGGCCTCAGTGTCCTCTTTTCTGAAACAAAGACAAGAAGGGCTGAGTGACTAACATGGGGAACATCGCAGCATACAGCAGTGGCCCTGAGACCCACTGTTCTCATGGGCTTTGCGCCACTGCGGCTGTGCCTGGCATGCTGTCTAACATGCACGTGTACCAGGGGAACTGTCTGCACCACACACTGTGGGCAGGGCACAGGATCTAGGACAGCAGGTGGGACCCATATGGTTCCTGCCCACATGGAATTTTTATTCTGGTGCCTTAAGTGGTGGATAAATACTCAGATAATTGTATTGGTGCGGTCGTTTCGGCCCCTCAGAAGTGCTACGAAGAAGATGGCATGCAATGGGTAGAGAGGCAGACAGGGTGGGCTGGCCCCTCTGAGAAAGGGGGCATGAGCTGAGATTTCAGGCTGGGAAGTGACCAGGCAGAGAGGGGCCCAAGGGAAGAGCATGCCAGCATGGGCAAACACCAAGAGGGGGCACAACAGGGGTCTCGAAAAAGATCCGAAAGGGTCCTAGAGGATGGGGGTGGGAACAGTAGTGGAGGGCAAGGTGAGTGATAGACTACAGCCTCCTGGGCATGAGAGCCTTTTATTTACTATTATTATTATTATTATTATTATTATTATTATTGGCTTTGCAAAGTAGGGTCTCGCTCTAGCCCAGGCTGACCTGTAATTTACTATGTAGTCTCAGGGAGGCCTCAAACTCACGGTGATCCTCCTGCCTCTGCCTCCTGAGTGCTGGGATTAAAAGCACTCACCACCACGCCCGGCCATGGCAACATTTTTTAATATTTCAAATTTGATATGAGAATATTATATCAGGCACTTGATAAGCTTTGAAAATTCCAGACATGAACCTATGAGGCGCCTCACCTCAAACAAGAACCTATACTGAGTTAGCACCACTGGAAAGAAGTGGGCTCTTGGGGTAGTAGATCCCTCAAGCCTGGGGATCTATAACCTAGGTTCAAATTTGCCACCGCTAGCTGTATCACACTGAACTAGTTACTTAGCCTCTCTGTACCTCTATTTCTTCATCTTTAAAATGGGAGTAACCATGAATGTCTCATGAAGATTACATGAGGACCAAAGAGCTCATGTTTCTGAAAGCATCTTGTGAGTCCCCCCCACTGCTGAGTGGCAGAATGTCCAGGCAGGGACCAGGGAAGGGGCCTATCTCCTCTCCTGAGCCCAAACTCGGTGCTGGCCCTGAGATGGGAGGGATGCCCTGGGGACAGCAACAAGTCAGTGTTGGAGAGCCCTGTGCAAGAAGTGAGGGATGAGCCAGGCATGGTGGTGCACACCTTTATTCCTAGCACTTGGGAGGCAGATGTAGGAGGATCGCTGTGAGTTCGAGGCCACCCTGAAACCACATAGTGAATTCCAGGTCAGCCTGGACTGAAGTGAAATCCTACCTCTTAAAAACAAAAACAACAAAAAATAGGGCTGGAGGGATGGCTTAGCAGTTAAGGCACTTGTCTGCAAAGCCAAAGGACCCAGGTTTGACTCCCCAGGATCCACATTAGCCAGATGCACAAGGTCGCACATGTGTCTGGAGTTCATTGATAATGGCTGGAGGCCCTGGCGTGCCCGTTTTCTCTCTCTCTGTGTCTCCCCCTGCCCCACCTCTTTCTCTCTGTCAAATAAATAAATAAAAATAAAATATTCATCCAGGTGTGATGGTGCATGCCTTTAATCCCAGCACTAAGGAGGCAGAGGTTGGTGGATCACCATGAGTTTGATGCCACCCTGAGACTACATAGTGAATTTCAGGTCAGCTTGGACTAGAGTGAGACCCTACCTTGAAAAACCAAAAATAAATAAATAAATAAAATATATTTTTTAAGTAGAAGTGAGGTATGGTGGATGGAAGGATCTAGATCATGCAGGGGAGAAATGGTCTCTTTCTACCATCTGGAGTTGGTGGCAGAAACCAGGCCAGATTACTAAGGGAAAAGTAAATGGATTCATTTCCCATAAGGTTTTATGAGTCATGGGAGCCCTCATAGGGAAGTGAGGACCGGAAGGAAGAGGGCTTGAGCAGCGATGCGGGTCTGGTCTGCGGAAGGGAGGAGAGCTCAGAGACTGAGGACAGCAGGGCTGTGAGCTGTTTGGGGCACGGCAAGGAGCTCCTCCAGGCCTGTGTGCTCAAGTCCCTCTCCGAAGGCTTTGTCCTGGGAGGTACAGGAGCTCTTCCCTCCAGGTACAGGCAGGGCTCCTGGCACATGAAGATCATATCATCTGCTCAGGGGAAGGTCACAAAGTCCTTCCTGAACCTCCTGTCCCCTTTCATTTCTCACATTCTTTCAACTTAAAAATATCCTATATGTCCAGTTGCCGTGTTTGGGGGCAGTGGGTCCTGATCCCCAGTCAGTGACCAGCACAGTGAGGTGTCAGCAGGAATGATTCCCAGCGGGGCCACTAGTGATTTGGGTCTGGTGCCCTCAATTCCCTCTTCTTGGGCTTCTGTGAGGCCTAAAAGGCAATCATCGAGGTACATGGCACCTGGCATCAAGGGAATGCTTGGTACAGCACACCAATGTGCCGGACGTGCCCATTGCACGTGTACCCGCTCTTCAGAGTGTAGGTAGGATAGCGGATGTTTTTGCAATGAGTGGCACACCATTATCCATGATTATGAAGTGTTGCCCACTGGAGTGAGTTTAGCCCACGGGCATTGAGGCTTCTCTGGCCTGCTGGTTACTATTTCATCCATCTTTGTCTGCACATGGAAGTCAATGTTGCATGACATTATAGAGCATCCACTGCCTGCGCACCTGCCACAGACCAGGTACTAGGGTGCAAAGGAGAAGGATCTAGACAGTCATGGAAGATGCACTCTATACAGAAAATAATCAGATATGAACTAACAATGTGCCAGATGCTGGAGAGATGGCTCAGCGGTTAAGGTGCTTGCCTGCAAAACCAAAGGACCTGAGTTTGATTTCCCGTGTACCCATGCACAAGGTGGCTCATGTGTATGGAGTTCGTTTGCAGAGGCTGGAGGCCCTGGAATGCCCATTCTCTCTCTCTCTCCCATAAATAAATTAAATAAGTAAATAAATAAAAATATTTTATAAAAGAATTTCCAGAGCAAGAAAGTCTCTGCTAGGAGTTTAAACAGGAAGACAGGTGATCATGAGTCAAGACCTCCCAAGAATATACCATTTGAGCCCAGAGCTGAGTGGGAAGAAATTTCTGTCTGTGCAAAGACTAGGGACAGAGGCTCTGGGTAGGTGCCGAGGTGGGTCAGGTTGAGCATGGTGAATATGGAAGCTGGGACATCAGGAAGCAGAGGATGGACAAGCATGGGGTTGCACTGAGTTCCGACTGGAAAGTTCTGAGCAGGAGTGTGGCCTGATTCCCCTTGCTATGCTAAGCAGAAGTTTTGAAAGGGGAGAGAGTGGGGATAGGGACCAGTGAGAAGTCTATGACAATAGTCAGACAGGAAATGGTGGCTTGGGTTAGGGAGATATGAACAGAGTAAGACTGTTAAAAATAAAGAGCCGAAGCCAGGTGGGGTGACAGATTCCTTTAATTCCAGCACTTGGGAGGCAGAGGTAGGAGGATCGCTGTGAGTTCAAGGCCAGTCTGGGACTACAGAGTGAGCTCCAAGTCAGCCTGAGCTATAGTGAGACCCTACCTCAAAATAAAAAAGACAAAAAAATGAAGAGCCAGTAAAGCGTGCTGGTGGAGGGATGGGTAAAGGCAAGGGGACCGATGTGAGAAGAGCTTCTGGTTTTATTTATCTGGTATGGGAAAGTGGGCTAATCAAATAGGCTGTCACATCCTGGAAGTAGCCAGTGTCCTATAAACAGATGCCAAGAAAAACTAGAAGTTCAGAGGAAAGGCAGTTTGGGAAGTCCTGGCACATCTGGTTGGCTGTGGTGGGACTCATGGCGTGGAATGTTGGGACACTTGCTGCTGCTGATGGTGGAGGTGCTGATGAGATCCCCAAACATGCATGATGTCCACCCACCATTTCTGCTCAGCGAGACTCCTGCTCGAGGCAGCGTTGGTGCCACCTCCCTTCCAGATGGCAACACTCACAGACACAAAGAGAATGGGGGATAAAATGGAAGAAATAACTGGAGAGCAGATGGATAGCAGTAACCAACTTATGGAAAAACAAAACTTGGGCTGGAGAGATGGCTTAGTGGTTAAGAAGCTTGCCTGCAAAGCCTAAGGACCCATGCTTGACTTTCCAGGTCACACATAAGCCAGATACACAAGGTGAATCAAGAGCACAAGGGCTCACATGCGTACAAGGTGGCACACGTGTCCGAGTTCAGTTATAGTGGCTGGAGGCCCTGGCATGCTAATTCTCTCTCTCTCTCTCTCTCTCATAAAAAGAAAACAACTTTCAGCACATGATAGACAAAATAGACACCTGGTATCTCACATAACTCACAATGGGTATCAGGGGTCCCGACAGTGGAGCCACAAGCAAACCAGATGGGATTTGTTAGAGTGGTACCCACCAGATCTCACTACTCCACACAGCCAGGGGCTTCTCGACCAATCTGGCAGAAAGCTGAGTGTCTACTGTCTGGAAGAGGTGAAGGACTGGAGAGCGACAGGAAATCTTCAAGAAAAATAACTTAATTACTATGGCTTTCGAATGCAGAGAGCCCAGTCATCCTCCCTAGGTGCTGTTGTAGGAGGTTGGGAAACTTATGCAGCCCAGGGGCCAAGATGAAACAATATTGCCATCAAATGTTTTCCCATAAGTCAGTCCATCAGATCACCCAACAGAAAAGTCATGGTCAGACACCACTGACACTGTGACAGTGGAAACAAGGGTCAGCCAGGCATGGGGACCCAGGAATAACTGGATTGTGGACCAGCTCTAAGTTCAAATACCATGGGCTTGTCTATGTATGGGGCTTTAAAAATATTTTGTTTATTTATTTATGTGTGTGAGAGAGAAAGAGGCAGAGAGAGAGAGAGAATGGGCATGTTAGGGCCTCCAACCACTGCAAATGAACTCCAGACACATGTGCCGCCTTGTGCATCTGGCTTACATGGATCCTGGGGACTCAAACCTAGGTCCTTAGGCTTCATAGCAACCATCTTAACCACTAAGCAATCTCTCCAGCCCATGTGTGGGTCCTTTGAGACAGGGTCTTACTGTGTAATCTAGACTGGCATCTCACTGTGTAGCCCAGGCTAGCCTTGAACTGGCAGTGATCCTCCTGTCTCAGCTTCCCAAGTGCTGAAATGACAGGTATTACCAAACCTAGCTGCCATCGTGGTTTGTTTTTGTTTGATGAGAGTTTTTCAAGGCAGGGTATCACTCTAGCCTAGGCTGACCTGGCACTAATTCTGTAGCCCCAGGCTGGTCTCAAATTCACAGTGACCCTCCTACCTCTGTCTCCTACCACACCCAGCTCATAGTGGCTTAAATTATGGTACACAAGTACTTCATAAACAAGGAGAAATAAGCTACAATATATCAAGTATCTACTTGATATGAAAGGCTACTTGGCAAAGTGATATAAATGGCATACTTCATTTATTTTTTAAATTTTAATTGTTTATTTATTTATTTGAGAGTGACGGAGAGAAGGAGGGAGAGAGAGAGAGAGAGAGAATGGGTGCACCAGAGCTTCCAGCCTCTGTAAACGAACTCCAGATGCATGCGCCCCCTTGTGCATCTGGCTAACGTGGGTCCTGGGGAATTGAGCCTTGAACCGGGGTCCTTAGGCTTCACAGGCAAGCGCTTAACCGCTAAGCCATCTCTCCAGCCCGACTTCATTTAGTTTTTTGAGACAAGGGCTCAATATGTAGCTAAGGCTGACTTCAAATTCACCATCCTCCTGCCTTGGCCTCCTAAATGCCAAGATTAGACATGCACCATCCTAGAGTTATGTTTATTTTTAAAGATATTTTTATTTATCTGTGACCAGAGAGATAGAGAGGATGGGCACGCCAGGGCCTCTTGTTCTGCAAACTCCAGACATGTGTGCCACTTTGTGCATCTAGCTTTACGTGGGCACTGGGGAATCAAACTCAGACCAGCAGGCTTTGTAAGCAAGAACCTCTAACTGCTCAGCCCTTACGCTTCTCTTTAAAAACATGGGTGCTTAATTTGAACCTTGCTTTATTTACATTTGATACTTTAAACCAATGGGGTGTAGATTACTTATGTAATGTTAGAAAAGTTCAAAAAACTAATTAAGAAAGGATCTTGTAATGGCTTCTATTTATCCATACTTTTCACTCATTTTTCCTGGGTCCCAGTGGCACACAAAACAGACTCAGTCCTTTCTTGGGCTGCAGCCAATGGGAAGGGAAGACAGCTTTAAATGAGGGTCCCAGCATTGTGGATGGTGCCACACAAAGAACCAGAATTGACTGCTTCAGACCTGCAAAGACAGCCATTTCCCGAGTCTGCCTCATAATTGCAGATGTAGTCATCCTGTCAACACCAGCTCGCAGAGCTGTAATGACGGCTTCTTCACTGAAGCCCGCCTTTCGGTGGGGATGGCTTGGGATTTCATGTCTCGCTTTCTCTCAGGGTCTGATTCTTCTGAGCTGGCAACAGGGGAGGGTCAGTGGGGCACTGAAGCAAAGAGGAATAAAAGGACAAAACCATGGGGGAAGTCATGTGGATAAAAATTAGACCAGGAGGTAAGAACAGAAGGGAATGAGCAGACAAAGGAAACAGAAGGGAAGAAGGACAACTTGGGGAAACTGAGGCAGGAGGATCAGGAGCTCAAGACCAGCCTTGGCTACATGAGAATCCATCTTTAAAAAGTTTTTTTTAATTTAATAAAAAGAAATATTAAAAATAAAAACTCAGGGCTGCAGAAATGGCTTAGCGGTTAGGGCACTTGCCTGCGAAGCCTAAGGACCCAGGTTCGATTCCTCAGGTCCCAAGTAAGCCAGAGGCACATGGTGGCGCTCATTCTCACTTTCTCTCTCCCTCCCACCCCTCTCTCTATCTCTAATAAGTAAAAATAAATCTTTAAAAAATCTTTAAAAAATAAAAATAAAAACTCAAAAAGGGATGGAGATATAGCTCAGTGATAATGTATAGTACCTATTATGTACAAGGCCCTAAGTTCAAGACCCACTGCCTAAAATAAAATAAAACTTCAGTAGAGGGCCGGAGAGATGGCTTAGTGGTTAAAGTGATTGTCTATGAAGCCTAAGGACACAGGTTCGATTCCCCAGGACCCACGTAAGCCAGATGCACAAGGGGGCGCACGCATCTGGAGTTAGTTCATTTGCAGTGGCTAGAGGCCCTGGTGAGCCCATTCTCTCTCTCCCTCTCTCAGTTTCTCTCTCTCTCATAAGTAAATAAAATATTTTTAAAAACCTCAGTGGAGGGGTAGAAAGACAAAGTTGAGAAAAACTTTCAGAAGGTAGAATAAGAAGGCAATATGGTAGAAAGTAGGAGCCGTGGTGGATTTTGCTTTGAGGGGGCGGTGGTAGGAGACAGAATGACAGAAATTCACTGTGTAACCCAGGCTGACCTGGAACTTTCTTTTTTTTGGGGGGGGGGGTTCAAGATAGGGTCTCACTCTAGCCTAGGCTGACCTGGAATTCACTATGTATTCTCAGGCTGGCCTCAAACTCACAGCGATCCTCCTACCTCTGCCTCCCAAGTGGGGGGATTAAAGGCGTGCGCCACCACGCCCGGCTCCTAATCTTCCGTGTAGATAGAGGCAGACGTTGACATCTTCTCATAGAAAGTTTCAGTCTAGGCTGGCTCCTACCTCAGTTTCCAGAGAGCTGGGATTACAAACGTGCATGAGTACCAGGCTAGTTGGCTCATGCCAATAATAAGGGTCAGTAAAAGAAAAGAGGGAAGCAGAAAGTTCACCAAAGAAGTCAAGCAAATGTCTTGCTGAAGGCGCACGTTTCCAGCTTGCTCTGCACAGCAGAGAAGGGACATCCAGCATGGGAATGTCGCACAGCACTGGGCTCAAAGGTGAAGCCCTACAAACTTCCAGGACAAGGACACACCACAGACTTCTTGAAGGGCCTCAGGCTCCGGGATGTGCTCAGAGAACCCACAGGACTCGGCAGGTGAACACAGTCGTGGCTGTGACTTACTCAACTCAAGGGACTCAAAGCAAAACCAGCCAAAGGAAAAGACCGCATGGGCTGAAGTCTGGAGGTTTTCATTAGCTTCTAAGAGCTCTCCGGGTGGTCACATCCAATGGACACACGCAGTCCCCGAAGCAGTTGTGACAAAAAGTCTGCTGAAGACTCTCATTAGAGTCTCATTGCCCAAGGTTTGGTTTGCAGTTTTGCACGACCTTGTGCATGCCAAACAAGCACTCTAGCCCTGAGCCACACCCCAGCTCAGTGGTTCTAACTGGGGGCTGGTCGCATCATCAACAGCCTCTGCCTGGCAGGTGCCCAGAGCCAGCCTCCCAGAAGGAAGAGAGAGACTGTCATATTGCACAGTCCATGTAGGTGCCATGAGCACTCATCAGTTCTGGCAAGGCAGGGACCCTTCTGAAGCCCAAGTTCCCAGATGCCATCAGTAGGATGGCCTTGCAAAAGCCCTTCTAGGGAGAAATCACGTGGCTGCTGTGTTAACGCTTCTTCACACGGGTGAATCAAAGCATCATTTTATACCCGTGATTATGTAAATTAGAGATGATGGAACAGTGTGTTCAGAGTTGAGAAAAGGTTATTTCAAATCTTCAAATTCTGCTAGTTAAGTGGGAAGTGGGATTCTCAAACACACAAGGTCTCCAAAACTTTATTGCCCAATACAGCAATGGGGGAAAGGTCACAATACCTGATTTCAAACTATACTAGAACCATAGTGACAAAAACAGCGTGGTCCTGGCACAAAAACAGACACAGACACATGCAATAGAATAGAGGACCCAGAAATAAACCTATGTGGCTACAAGCTATCTGATTTGTTGATAAAGTTTTCCAAAACGCAGTGGTGGTAAGACTTAAATGGTACTGGGAAACTGGATATGCACATTCAGAAAATGGAGAAAGGACTCCTATCTCTCACCTTGCACAAAAACAAACTCAAAAAGGGTCAAAGACCTTGGTGTAAGACCTGAAACTTTGAAATGACTAAAGGAGAACAGGGAGGATGCTTCCAGATCCAAGGACAGGCAAGGGCCTTCTGAGCAGACTCCAGTAGCTCGGGGTATGCTAGCAAGAACTGACCAGCGGTGAGCATAGAGCTATCAAGCCTCTGCACAGCAAATGAATCTGTTCACAGAGTGGAGAGGAAGCCTACAGAAAGGGGGAGATCTTTGCCATCTATACATATGGCTGGGATTGGTATCTGGAATATATAAAGAACTAAAAAAAAAAAAAAAAAAAAAAAACAAATAATCCAGTCAGTGAGTGGGCAAATCAATTCACTGGTCAGTTTACAAAAGAAGTACAAATGAACAATAAATACATGAAAAGATTGTCAACATCCCTGTCAGAAAAATGCAAATCAAAAATGCACTGAGGCCGGGCGTGGTGGCACATGCCTTTAATCCCAGCACTTGGGAGGCAGAGGTAGGGGATCTCCGTGAGTTCGAGGCCACCCTGAGACTACATAGTGAGTTCCAGGTCAGCCTGAGCTAGAGTGAGACCCTACCTCAAGAAAACAAACAAAAAAAAAAATGCACTGAGATTCTCAATGGATGTCTTCAAGAAACCAAAGGAGGAGGGAACCCATACACACTCTTGCTGGGAATGTGATAGTCACAGGCATGTGGAAATCAGAATGAAGCTTCCTCAAAAAAACTGGAAGGTTATCAAACTGCCCAGTAAGCACTTCTGTTAATGTTCACACCCTTATATTAATGCTACTCTCACTTTTGGTTGAGAATCTTCTCTTTTCAGATGGCAATGACCTTGGGACGACTCAGAAGGTATCATGGTGATGGAAAGAAATGACTGCAGTGCTCAGTACTGCAATATCTGTATCACACTTTCCAAGGCTCAGGGTCTAATGCAGAAGAGGTGGTGGAAAGAATTTAAGAGCCAAAGGAAGGGCAGGACTCCATACAACATGCTCCCTGCAGACACAAAATGGCCTGGATATCCATGGCCTCACAGTGCCTGACACTACCTACACAAGACCATCATAAGAGGAGGAAAAGATCAAGACATCAAAAGTAAAAGAGAGACTGATTGAGATGGGGAGAGGGTATGATGGAGAGTGGAGTTTCAAAGGGGGAAGTGGGGGAAGGGAGGGTATCACCATGGGGTATTTTTTATAATCATGGAAGTTGTTATTAAAAGAATTAAAAAATTTTAAAAAACTGGAAGGAAAAAACTCTACTATATGGTCCAGTTCTAACATTGAAGGACTGAAAGTCAACAACAGTAGAGAAAGCCACATACCTGTATTTATCATGGCGTTTTCATGATCACCAAGCATAGACTTGGTCTAGATGCCCATTGATATATGGATAAAGGAAAACAAAACATACACATACACACACACAACAGAGTGTAATTCAGCCATAAAAAATTAAATGTGTGCAGGAAAATGGTTGGAGGTAGAGGTCATCGTGTTATGTGAAAAATTAAACTCAAACATCCCATGTTTTCTCCCATGTAGAATTGAGAGAGAGAAGTAGGAGAACTAAGAGGATTGGGAGAGGGGAAATTGCTAATCAAAGGTATTTTGAAAACTTATTACCCAGTCTTCCTTTCTGGGAAAGCTACTGAAGATGTTGCTTCAACAAAGAAAAGGTTAAAAAGGGAAAGAGAGAGCCGGGCATGGTGGCGCACGCCTTTAATCCAAGCACTCGGGAGGCAGAGGTAGGAGGATCACTGTGAGTTGAAGGCCAGCCTGAGACTACAGAGTGAATGTGAGGTCAGCCTGAGCTAGAGTGAGACCCTACCTCGAGAAACCAAAAAAAAAAAAAAAAAAAAAAAAAAGGGGAAGAGAATGACAAGGAAGGAGCCTGTGAACAAGCCCGACGAGCGACAGAGACACGTAGCAGGACTCTCTGAGAGACCCGGGAAGGTACCCCATGGGACAAAGACTGTGACAGAAATGCTGAGTCACGTAGAAAGAGAGTTACAATGGGCTGAGGAGATGGCTCAACAATTAAAAGCACTTGCTTGCAAAGCCTGATGATCCAGACTAAACTCTCCAGTACCCCCATAAAGCCAGATGCACAAAATGGCTAAAGCCAGAGACCCTGGCATGCCCGTACTGTCTTTTGTCTCCTCTCCTCTTCTCTTGTCTCCTTCCTCTCCTTTTCTTTCCTCCTCTCCTCTCCCCTCCCCCCTCTCTCAAATAAATAAGTAAATTTTAAAAGGAAAAAAAAGAGATTTGCAAACTGGTCGGAGAGTTTGAAGTAATGAAAACATGTGGCATGGGGCTGAGGTCAGAGCTCAGCGTGTGTGAGGCACTGAGTGAGCCCAGGAGGAGGCAGAGGAGAAAAGTCCTGGCAATTACACAGTTAGTAACTCAGGAAAATAAAGAGCAAATTTTCTAGAAAAGCAACAGGACTGGTTTGTCAGAGGCCTCCCCACAGCCCTAGCAAACAACCAAGTATCAGCAAAAATAAGATGTGGGCATCGGAAAGGTGGTGGAGAAACTGAAACCGTGCAATGGGTTGTAGTAAGAAGGGAGTTTGGACTGGGTGTATGAAAAAGAGCCAAGCCTCCATCTCCCATAGTGGAAGCCAATGTGTAATAGAAATATTTAAAATGGAACCTTCAGGGAATGGCAAGCTAAACATCACTGGGGTGTGTTGTGTGTGTGTGTGTGTGTGTGTGTGTGTGTGTGTGTAACATGGAGTAAGGCTTCAAGAGAAACCATTAGAGGAGTTGGAATCAGCTGCCTTCAGTAAGCAGGGCATTGGAGGGAGCTGGAGGAGAGGGGTAAATTGGTAATAAAAATCCTACTGGGTCTGGAGAGATGGCTTAGCGGTTAAGGCCCTTGCCTGTAAAGCCTAAGGACCCAGGTTCAATTTCCCTGCACCCACGTAAACCAGCTGCACGTGGTGGCGCATGTGTTTGGAGTTCGTTTGCAAAGGCTAGAGACCCTGGCTCACCCATTTTCTCTCTCTCTCTCTCTCTCAAATAAAAATTAAAAAAATATTTAAAATCTTACTGAACAGTTTGACTCAACTGTTGCTGAAAACGAAAACTAAACTGTTCTATTAAATTGATGTACATTAAAAACAAAAGAGGGAAGGAGAGGGTCAGTGGAGATGCAAAGAGGGGGAAGGTAAAAAGATGGGTAGATAGTCGGTCACGCTACCTTGCTCTGGGTACCGCAGTTCCCAAGTGTCCCCTTGGGGCTTGGCCTGGGGGTCGGAAGGGCAGGTACCTGGAACACGGTGGACAGTTGAACATCCTGATTGAGGGAGCAGATGAATAGCTGAGTGAACTTCTGTTTTTCTAAAGTCCTGCAGCTGATCAAGTCCCAGAAGTTTCTGAACAAGCTGGTGATTTTGGTGGAGACAGAGAAGGAGAAGACTCTGCGGAAGGAGTACGTGTTTGCTGACTCCAAAGTGAGTGCAACAGGCTTTTTGCTTTCTTTCTTTTCCTTTTCTAAATGTGTGTGTGCATGTTCATGTGTGTGGAAGCCAGAGGACAACCTCGGTGCTCTTCCACAGGAAGGAACACTGTCCACTTGTTTGAGACAAAGGCGCTCATTGGCCTGGAGCTCAATTAGGCTAGACTGGCTGGCCAGCAAGTCAGAGAGATCCTCTGTCTCCACCTCCATAGTCGGCTTTGGAATTACAGGCACGTGCCACCAAGCCCCGCATTTCCACATGGTCTCGGGGATGGAACTCAGACCTCATGTATGTGAGGTGAGCACTTTACCAGTTGTGCTATCTCTCCAGCCCAGTGACAACAGACTCCTAAAATAGGCCATTGTGATGTGCTAAGGGGGCCACGCATCAGTGCCCTCAGCTCCCTCTGTGCTCCGCTGTCTCCAGCTGAGAGCAGACCCTCTCTGTCACCTGTGCTTCACCCAGTGCCAACCTGGCTCAGAGGCTCTCTGTTTATCTGGGCTGGATGTGGGAGTTTTCATCTTGCAAGAGTGTATCTGCCAGTACTGGCTGCTGGAGGAAGAGACACTAGGAACCAGGGGGAAACCCCGGGTGGGCCTCTGTGCAGCCAGAGACAGGTTTTGCTGGCCCAGATCATACCTCAAAAATTCCAGCAATGGGCTGAAACCCTACATTGGCACCTTGCAGTCTGTATTGCTCCACATCGCTCACATGAGACAGTAAAAATGGCCCAGAGAATCACACGTAGCTAACTCGACACTGGGAGCAAGGGCAAGGGAAGAGGGCAACTAGTGCAAGCTTATAAAGATAGTCCAATCACGTGCCCAGCCTGCTCCTACTTCCCCTGCCCTGGGGATGAGTGTCAGGGTACAGTGGCAGGCATTGGCTGTGATGAGATCTGGGGTGCCACAGCTGGCAGGAACAATAGAGTGGGGAGCAGACAGGTGGTAGGAGGTGGAGAGAAAGCTCACTTGGCTGAGCAGCACTCTGGGTACAGGGTCATGAATCCAGAAACCAGTTAGCTGTGCCCTAACGCTGCAAACTTGGAGGGCTTCAGACACTGACTCCTGCGCCATCCCCATCTAAAGGCAGGTTTCAACAAAGGGCCATCATTAAGCCCTGGGGGCTGCTGTCTTCAGAGCGAGGACTACTGACGTCACAGTCAGGAGGCTAAATCGGCTGAAATTGCTGACTTTGTACGCCTGAGACAGGCAAACACCAGGCGTGGGGTACAAGTTGAAATTTCATGTGTCTTCACTAATAGCCCACCCTACCGATTGTCACCTAAGAGAGGGACAAGTCTGCTTCGTGCCCCACTCTGGACCCAGGAAAATAATAATAAGGAAACAGGACTGAGGCAGCTTTCTTTCAGCACATCACCCATTCTCATTGGTGAAAAAGTAGCAAACACATCAGAAATTTAGAATAAAAGCACCCAGGGCTGGAGAGATTGACTCCACAGTGAAAGGCACTTGTTTGCAAAGCCTGATGGCCTGGGTTTGATCCCCCAGAACCCATATAAAGCCAGATGTGTGCATCTGGAATTCATTTGCAGTGGCAAGAGGCTGTGGCACGCCCATACTCACTATTTCTCTCTCTCTCTCTCTCTCTCTCTCTCTGTGTGTGTGTGAGTGTGTGTGTATGTGTGTGTGTGTCTCAAATAAATAACTATTTTTTTTCAAAAAGCACCCATATACCACTAGTTAACTCTCAATTAGAGCCTTGGTTTTTGGATTTTTTTTGACAACTTCCATTATTATAGACAATAAACCATGGTGATTCCCCCCCCCCCCGACTTTCCCCTTTGCAACTCCACTCTCCATCATACTCCTGCCTCTCAATGTCTCTTTTATTTCTATTATGATGGTCTAGTGTAGGTAGTGTCAGGCACTATGAGGTCATGAATATCCAGGCCATTTTGTGTCTAGAGAAGCATGTTGTAAGGAGTCCTACCCTTCCTTTGGCTCTTACATTCTTTCCGCCACCACTTCCGCAATGGACCCTGAGCCTTGTAAGGTGTGATAGAGATGTTTCAGTTCTGAGCACTCCTCTGTCACTTACTCTCAGCACTGTGGTGCCTTCTGAGTCATCCCAAGTTCACTGCCATCTGAAAAGAGAAGCTTCTCTAACCAAAAGTGAAAGTAACATTAATATATGGGTATGAACATTAAGAGAAGTGCTTACCGGGAAGTTTAGTGAGCATAGTATATACATTTAGCCAGACAGCAGCAGATGTTACACCCTAGGGATCATGACTACCCCTGTCATAGGTTTTCAGTATCAGGCAAGTATTCCCTCTTGTAGAGCAGGCCTTCAGTTCAATCAGAAAGCAGTTGGTTTCCCCCATAACAGACATGCCCCTATTGCACCTATTGACTCATTTGGCCTGGCTGGCCAAACTTAAGGCTTGCAGTGTCCACTGTTGTTTATCTCCACTGGTGATTTCTCTCTTTCCCATAGAATTGCATGCAGGGTAGCTTTTTACAGCTTTCTTTTGGCTAGTCTACATGGAGGAAGTTTTCAGCTCAACTCCAGCAGGATTTCTCAGTGACCTTGCAACCCAGTGTGTGGAGTCTTCAGCAATAGAGTCTTGCCATCTATTCCTGGAGGGACACTGAGAGCCTTGGCAATGGTCTATAATGTTTTGGGGGTATCATGGACCTCTCTGACCAACAACTCACTGGAAAGTATCCCATCCCTGGCACTGAAAATTTTTCTAATAACAATCTCTGTCTTCTCAGTGTGCCATTGTCCAAAAATTAGGTTTTCGTATGACTTATTCATACCCTCTTAGATTTTGATTAGCCCTCCTCTTGCCCTTCCTTTACTCAGTCTCTTCCCCTGACCTCACTTAGGCCTTTCCACCCCCTAGTAATCTGCTTTACTTACATATATACAATACCATCCCCTTAAGGTTTTGGATTCCTGATGCAGGCTCTTGCTATACAGCTCTGGCTGGCCTGGCACTAACTAGTAGTCCTGTCTGGCCTTGAACTCATGACAATCCACTGCCTCAGCCTTCCATGCACTGGGATTAAAGGCATGAGTCACCATCCCTGGTTAGATGATTTTTAAAAAATAAAAATGTAGAGATGCCATTTATACCAACCATGTGTGCCACGAAGCTTTTCACACTTAAGAATATATCACAGCCACCTCTTTATGGATATTTCTGCACCATAACTTTAAGACATTGTGGTATTCTCGCCTATGGATGGTCCACAACACAAGTATTCATGAATCCCTTACAGTTGGACATGCTCTGGTGATGTGATACTGTGGGATCTGTGTGCAGCTCCTGATTTTATCTTTGAGTCACATCCTTGCTGGGTCTGAGAAGCCACTTGCTTGTGTCTTTGGATGCATGCCTCCAGGTGGCCATCCTGCAAGGTTAAACTGACTTACACTCCCTTCGCTCAATGGAACAGGCTAACTTTAAATGAGGGCATACGACCTTTCAGGTTGTACCATATGAAGGGGCCAATGTTTGGCAGTCTTGGGTGTACAAAGCCAAAAGACCAAGTCCTTTGCAGGGTATAATGTGCAGGGTTGGAGGCCCTTGTCAGCGTGTCTGTCCTTCCTCCCCAGAAGAGAGAAGGCTTCTGCCAGCTCCTACAGCAGATGAAGAATAAACACTCTGAGCGGCCCGAGCCCGACATGATCACCATCTTCATTGGCACCTGGAACATGGGTGAGCTCCTTCCGGTCTGCCTTCCTGCCTGAGCATGTGCAGATTGTGTGAGGGGAAGACACTCAGCTGTCCTGCCAGGTCCTGGGCTCATCCCATCTGTACAGCCTCCTTTCGGAAAATTCCACCTGAGATGATGAACATAGATAAATGAGCTCCCAGACCAGTGAACCCAAAAAGTAACCACAGTGGGGAGCCCCCAGTCTGGAAGAAAGAAATCCAACTCTGATTTATCTCTAGAGTGAGACAGATCAGCAGATGGATAGATGGATGGATGGACAGAGGATACCCAGTTGAGTTTGAATAGCATATAAATAACAGACAAGTTTTTAGTATACATGCTTAGCTAGAAATAAATGCCTAGAGTATATGCTAATGTGTTTATATACTAAGCTTATAAATACACTAAATAATTAGCTGGGCATGGTGGTGCACGCCTTTAATTCCAGCACTCAGGAGGCAGAGGTAGGAGGTTCGCCAGGAGTTCGAGGCCACCCTGAGACTCCATAGTGAATTCCAGGTCAGCCTGGGCTAGAGCCAGACCCTACCTCAAAAAAAAAAAAAAAAACAGGGTGGGAAAGATGGTTCAGTGGTTAAAGCACTTGCACGCAAAGCCTAATGACCAGGGTTTGATTCCCCAGCGCCCACATAAAGGCAGAAGCACAAAGTGGCATGTATATCTGGAATTCAAAAAATAACAATAATAAATAAATAAATAAATGCACTAAATAATTTAGTATAAGTAATCACCTAGAAATAAATGCTAAGATACTAAATATGTATATTGGAGGCTAAATATATATAGTTCTATGTTAGCATATATTGATATGGTAAAGATGTGCATTATAAGTTATCAATTATACCGAATAATATTTTGGTTTAAGTATTTAGCTAGAAATAAATAGAAGATGCCCAGTAAATCTGAAGCTCAGAAAAAAAGCTGCTGTATGGGGCATATTATTCTAAAGCACTCATTTGTTAGAAATTCGCCCTTACTGCGTATCTTAGACTCTTATGGCCCTCGGGGGTTAATGCATGTGGCACAGGGACATCTCTATTTTCCCACTGTTGGCAGAGAGCTGTTTTGGTTAGAGAGGGCCGGGCCATCAGGGGACTTCGGGGGACATCATTGCACAAGGGCAAGGGCACTCTTTCCACAGAAGACATGTGGGAGGACCCTGCTGGCGCCTTGCTGCAGAGGGCAGGGTGGGAGCGTCTCCACAATGGTGACCAGTAGCCCCGGTACTGCTGTGCCCCACTGGGAGCCCTGGGGAAGCAGAACTGAGCAGTGATTGATACTTTGATCCTATGCTTCTGACCCCGTGAGTTGAGACGTGTCTATTTTTAGGAGGAAATAAGAATTTTCTCATCCGGGGCTGGAGAGATTTCTCAGTGGTTAAGGCACTTGCTTACAAAGCTTAACAACCTGGGTTCAGTTCCCCAATACACACATAAAACTGTATCCATAAAGTGGAACATATATCTGGAGTTCATTTGTAGTGGCTGGAGGCCCTGGCACACTCATTTTCTCTATTTGTCTCTCTTCTCTTTGTCTCTCTCTCTCTCTGCTTGCAGGTAAATAAATAAATAAAATATATTTTTTTAAAAAATTTACTTATCCTTCAGGGCATTGTCTTAGTGGAGCTGCTTTGGCTCACAGTTCAAAATAGGGATTCAGGAAGAGAGGAGCGGTACACACTCCCCGTTTCTCCCTTGCACACCTGCTCATCTCGGCTCTGGGCTGAGATATCTTTTCCAAGAAGCCTTTGTGGTCTTCCTGCAGTAGGATAGGAGCCTCCAACTTGAATTGGCAACTCATTTGGCCTACTCATCAGCAGCATCGTAAATTCCTGAGTGACAGGGCCACACCTCAGGTGTTATTACCACCCTTCCACCTAGAATATATCATCCTGTCCCATTGGTTCTGGTCTCCTAGAGGTGTTTCTGTTCTGGAAAACTTCATGTTACCGGGGCTGGAGAGATGGCTTAGTGGTTAAGCGCTTGCCTGTGAAGCCTGAGGACCCCGGTTCGAGGCTCGATTCTCCAGGACCCACGTTAGCCAGATGCACAAGGGGGTGCACGCGTCTGGAGTTCGTTTGCAGTGGCCCCAGGAGGCCCTGGCGCGCCTATTCTCTCTCTCTGTATCTGCCTCTCTCTCTCTCTCTGTTGCTCTCAACTAAATAAATAAAAATAAACAAAAAAATTTAAATAAAATTAAAAAAAATTAAAAAAAAAACAAAAAAAACTTCATGTTACCTTTACAGAGACATTCACCGAGCTCTGACGGCAGCTAGCATTGTGGTCATATTGGCAGTGGAGGCATTTGCCTCGCTGGTGTTGTGTTACCATGTTCCCCTCCCCTCCCCCGTTTTGAAATCCCCTGATTCCTTAACCTGACATGCCTTTGACTCACTTGGTGTTGGGTTTTGCTGTTAAAGGTAACGCCCCCCCTCCCAAGAAGATCACGTCCTGGTTTCTCTCCAAGGGCCAGGGAAAGACGCGGGATGACTCTGCCGACTACATCCCCCATGACATCTACGTGATCGGCACCCAGGAGGACCCCCTGGGGGAGAAGGAGTGGCTGGAGATACTCAGACACTCCCTGCAAGAAGTCACCAGCATGACTTTTAAAACCGTGAGCAGCTGGCCGTGTCTGGGATGGGGAGGTAGTGAGCTTTGCCAGACATCTCAGCTGTCAGTCAACTCTCCACACCCAAAGATGTCTGAGAGCTCCGTGGTCCCACACTGTCGCAGCCAGAGAGGTGCAAGCCCAGGTCATGTTCCCAAATTGCAGGGGTCACTGGGATAGCTCTGAAGGTGTCTGAGTCCTCCATCTTCCCCACTCCAGCTTGGAGGAGGTAATCTTTCCTCTTCTGGCAGTACCCATTCTTCTCTCTAAGGGGCTTTGTCTGTTTGTTGGACATCAATAAAGATTACAGACAGGGTGTTCCACCAAGAGAAAGGGCCAGGAATATAGTGCTCTGGGTCCCAGCCCTGCACCTCAGCAGGGTGCCACAGCCTTGTCCCCCCTGCCAGGTGGCCATCCACACACTCTGGAACATCCGCATCGTGGTCCTGGCCAAGCCGGAGCATGAGAACCGCATCAGTCACATCTGCACGGACAGTGTGAAGACGGGCATCGCGAACGCCCTGGGTGAGCAGGAAGGAAGGTCATCCCTGTCCTCACCGCAGCCTCCTCCTTCCCATTCCCCGGGACCCCCAGGATGTCCTCAGACTAAACCCTGACAGTACCGTCTTGGAATTGTTCAGTCCTGGGCAAACCCAGATGATTGGTTCCCTTGGCCAAAACTTGCCCAGGGTCTATAGCAGCTCTGGAGAGATGGCGAAGATGGAGATGCTGTGTAGGTCTCAGTGCCCATCAGTCCAGAGACCCCACTCTCAGCAAGAACCTAGCACAGGGGGTTGGCAAACAAGTGCTGGAAAGGGCCAGATGGTGACTGTCTCAGGCTTTGTGGGCCACGTGCAGCTGCCCATGTCTGCCACTGTCACCTGAAAGCTGTACAGTCAACAGGATACATGAACGAGGGGCTGTGGACCAGAGACTTGCCTCACAAGCACAGGCTTGGGTTGGCCCCAGGCTGCTAGCCCAGTCTAGATTCCATGCGCCAGGTCGGAGCTGGAAATGATACCAGCACTCACTGGGTGCAGAAAACAGAGATGGGCAGATGGACCGAGTGTGTGTGGAAGCAGGAGGTGCATCTAAATGACTGTGTGGGAGTGTGAATGCATGCGTGTAAGCGACCAGCCTGGGGGCAAGGCGACACTGGACCTGTGTGTTTGTTTGTGAGTCTACGTGAGTGCCAGCCCATATTAAGTGTGCACACTATCTATGGACTTGTGCTTATGGACATATGAGTACACATGTCTATTTTGTGAGCATGTGAGAGCCTGTGGATTTGTTTCGGCATGTGCACGGGAATGTCCAAGCACATGTATGTGAGTACAAATTCAGGGCCGTGGGTGGAGTCCCAGCTAGACCAGTGGTTTCTAGCCACTGAAGTTGGAGATAGGATAAGGCCTCACGGAAAACAGGAAATAAGATTGTTCCATTTGACCGTGACAAGCTCTGGGCTTTTCTACTGATAAATGTCCAACTGTCTGTATCTACACCCACCCATCCCTCTTTCCTTCCTGCCACAGTGGCTGTGTGGGCCTGGCTTGGCTTGTTAGGAGCCAGTGTCCTGCTACCCAGAACTCCCCTGCAAGGACTTCAGCCCTTTCTGGACCTCCTACCTCTCCCACTGGCCCCTCCCCACAGCATTGCAAATTACATGTCCCTGTCTGCCTGGCATGGTGACCACTAACATTCCCCCTCCACCCCTGGGAGCAAGTGACCACAGCAGCTCCCTCTCTGCCTGGAGAGAACCCTAAGGCTGCCAGCAGACACTTGCTCGTCCCTGGTCTGTCCCACCCCGAGTGACCTGACTGCCTTCTTCTCTCGGTCCTCCTCCCAACCTGCTTCTCTCTCACACTCCTTAATACCATTAATATCCCATGTCCCACCTCAATGTCCTGCAAGCCTGTCTGTTTGATATCTGATTCTTCTCTTTCTTCCCTCCCCTAGGGAACAAGGGAGCTGTGGGGGTGTCATTCATGTTCAATGGGACCTCCTTGGGGTTTGTCAACAGCCATTTGACTTCTGGAAGTGAAAAGAAGCTCAGGTAATGGGACTCACTGTGGATGGGTTCTTGGCTCAGGCAGCCTTCATGACCTGCTCAGCCCTGGCATTGAACCTCTGGGTCTCTGTGGTCTCTATCAGGACAACTGTAGCATGCCAGGCACCTCGGATATATCTAGAGGACAGAAATGAATGACATTTGAGTCTTTAACATAGTAGACCTCCAAAGCCTGCCCCATTTCTAAAGGGGAAAACCTCACCCGTTGGGGCATCCTTACAGATCAAAGCCCATTTTGGCCAGCCGTGGTGGCACACACCTTTCATCCCAGCACTTGGGAGAAAGAGGTTGGAGCATCGCTGTGAGTTTGAGGCCAGCCTGAGACTAAATAGTGAATTCCAGGTCAGCCTAGGCTAGAGTGAGACCCTGCCTCAAAACAAATATGTGTCTGCTGGTGACCCGTTCATGATGACAGAGTCCCTTTCCCTGCTGGGTAGATTCCTGCCCAGCTCGGTGTTCCCAGTTGGGCCCGTCCAGCACACCCAGGCAACCACTGTAGCAGGGTGACAGTCTCACGTCCCCACATGTTCCCCCTGACTTCCTGCCATGATGGAGTGAGGCGCCTGTGTCCCACACTCAATGTCCCACACTCTTGTTTCCTTGCATCAGGCGAAACCAAAATTATATGAGCATTCTGCGGTTCCTGGCCCTGGGAGACAAGAAGCTGAGTTCCTTTAACATTACTCACCGCTTCACTCATCTCTTCTGGCTTGGGGATCTCAACTACCGGGTGGAGCTGCCCACCTGGGTAAGGAGGGTCTGCCTCAGCTGGGGTTGCAGGGGACAAAAGGGTCAGGTCTGGGCAGATGGTCACAGAGACCACCCATTGGGGCTGGGACGGCAGCTCCCCTCGGAAGCTCTATGGGGTGCCCATCGCTGGGCCTCGCCCTTTCTGGACCCTTCCCCTTTCCTCTTTTGTGTCCACTTCCCCTCAGCTGCTGTGGCCGTCCCTCCCCGCCACTGCTGTCCGGCTCCTCCACTGCCCAGGATGGGTCAGGAAAGGCAGGAGTTTGGGGGTGGGCAACTCACTTGTCTCAACAAATCACGGGGCTGCAGTGGATTAAATGCATCCCCCACCTGCCTATGGGAAGGGGTGACCACAAGATGAGTCTGGAACCCACATGGCTCTTTCCGCTGCTCCTGAAAACTGAGGCAAGGGATAAGTGTATAGCCACGCCGAGCATTCATGGTCCCCTTCCCCGCTGGGTGGATTCCTGCCCAGCTCTGCATTCCCACTTGGGCCCCTCAGGCACGCTCAGGTAATGGCTGTAGCAGAGTGACAGTCTGATGTCCCCCCATGTTCCCTCTGACTTCCTGCCATGATGGAGCAAGGAGCATGTCCCTTCTGCCTAGAGATGGTCAACTCCCTGTCTCACCCCTGCTAAGGGACCTTAAAGATGTTCGCACTGCGGTCCTGTGAGGAACAATGGAAACAAATCAGGAAGTGACCTGACTTTATACGCAGGGACGTCAAGGGGTTAGGACAAATACAGAGAGTTAATTATATGTCATTGATGTTCAGGATTGAACCCAGACTTGACACACACACACACACACACACACACCCCAGGGTTCTTTCCATGTGACCCATGCCCCTCAGCCACCTCTGGGCCTCTGGTCAGCACTGCAGCTCTCTGGACTGAGCAGGCGGGAGCATCTATGGCCAGAGTGACTGGTGCCCAACCACCCCTTCCTCACAAGAGGGCCCTGGGAAGGGTCTGTCTCCCCTGAGAATGAGTATGCACTGTGGGTGCATGAACAAGGCTCACAGCCTCACCCTTGCCAGGAAAAGGACACAGTACCTGGCTCAGGTCACTCAGGAAGAGGCAGGAGGAAGAGCCACGTGACCCCACGTCCCACCAGTGAGGCACTGACCCTGGCAGTTAGACCAGCTAGGATCAGGGAGGCCATTGTTTGGAGATTCCAGAGCAGGGTTTCCCCTCACTCGTGGGCTTACAGCCAGCGGTCCCTGTCCTCAAAGACACAGCCAGGGGAAGCCAGGGAGATGTTCTACCTGTCTTGCAAAGGACTGCGCACTGTGCTACCAAAGCCATGTGCAGAAACAACAGGTCCGTAGGCAAATTCGGAACAGCCGGGAACTCAGCTGCTGTGATGCTGGTGCACCAGGAAGCAGCCTCCCAGGCCCACGGGATCTGACTGGGTGTCCTGCTTCCAGGAGGCAGAGGCCATCATCCAGAAGATCAAGCAGCAGCAGTATGCGGAGCTGCTAAGCCATGACCAGCTGCTGATGGAGAGGAAGGCGCAGAAGGTCTTCCTGCACTTTGGTGAGGAAGGCTCTCTCTCTCTCTCTCTCTCTTTCTCTCCCCCTTCCCGACAGTCTTCTCTCTTCTCAGGTGTCCAGACAGAGGAAGGGCTGGGTGTGCCAGGAGGGAAGGAGGCGGAGGTGAGCCCAAACTGAAAGAAAGCTAAAATGTCTGTTTCAGAGGAAGAGGAGATCACCTTCGCTCCCACCTACCGATTCGAAAGACTGACCCGTGACAAGTACGCCTACACGAAGCAAAAAGCAACCGGGGTAAGTCCTTCCCGGCGCCTCTGCAGCCCCACCCCCACCTCCCCTGCTCACCCCATTCCTCTGGTGTCTGTTCCCGGAAAGCACCCTCCATCACCAGGTAACCACAGCAATAACATCAGATTTCAGGGCTAGAGAGATGGCTCAGTGGGGAAGAGTACTTGCAGTACAGGCAGGAGGACCTGAGTTCAATTCTCAGCACCCATGTCAAAAGCCCAACATGGTGTGTCACAGTCAGCTACAATGTTGCTGGGACGAACTTCCAAACTAGGCACAGTCATGGAGGAGGGGATTTATTGAAGCTTATGGATAAAGGGGAAGTTCCGTAATGGCAGAAGAAGCTGGCCTCCTTTCACAGGTCCACACAGAGAGAACAAGAAAAAGGCTCACCATCAACACAGCAGACACACTCAGCAACCCCAGACAGAGCTCCAGCGCTTTGCATCTTCAGCTGCAAATTCCAGATCCATCCCCACACCTTAGAGCTGGACCTTAGGATCTGCCCACAGTGACTTCTCCTCCAGGATAAATTATAAGCTGTAATAAACTCCTGACTCCATGCAGGGGGCATCCATTTAAACTACCACACATGGCCACGTGTGTCTGCAGGGTGGAGACAAGAGAATCGCTAGGGCTTCGTGGTCAGCCAGTGAAGGACTCTGTCTTAGGGAAATAAGGTGGAAGAGCAATAGAAAACGCTTGATATCCTCTTCTGACCTCCATACACACGCATGCATCATATGTGCACATGCACGTCAAGACAATCAGAGTGCTGGAGAGATGGCTTAGTGGTTAAGGCGCTTGCCTGAGAAGCCTGGGGACCCATGTATGACTATCCAGGTCCCACATAAGCAAGACGCACAAGGTGACACAAGAGCACAAGGTGGCAAATGGGTCTGGAGTATGATTGCAGTGGCTGGAGGCCCTGGTGCACCATTCTCTCTGTCGGTCTCTCTTCTCTCTATCTCTACTTGAAAATAAATAAAGAAAAACATTTTTAGGGCTGGAGAGATGGCTTGGCAGTTAAGGTGCAGTTAAGGACCTAGGTTCAATTTCCCAGGACCCATGAAAGTCAGATGCACAAGGTGGCACATGTATCTGGAGTTCATTTGCAGTGGCTAAAGGCCGTGATGCACCCATTCTCTCTTTCTATCTGCCTTTCTCTACTCACTTACTCTCTCTCACTCTCTCTCTCTCTCAAACAAATAAAATAAAGTTTAAAGGAACATTTAGGAAAAAAAAAGCCAGGCATGGTGGTGCATTCCTTTAATCCCAGCACTCGGGAGGCAGAGGTAGGAGGATCACTGTGATTTTGAGGCCACCCTGAGACTGCATAGTCAATTCCAGGTCAGCCTGGGCTAGAACAAGCTCCTACTTCAAAAAACTTTAAAAAATAAATTAAAAATAAACCATTTAAAAGGAAATCCTGGGAATGGGAGAGATTGCTCAGTGGTTAAGGTACTTGCCTGCAAAGCCTAATGACCTGGGTTTGATTCCCCTGTACCCAAGTATGCCAGATGCACAAAGTGCTACACACGTCTTGAGTTCATTCACAGTGGCTGAAGGCCCTGGCATGCCCAAACTCACTATCTAAATATCTATCTGTCTGTCTGTCTATCTATCTATCTGCTTAGTAATGCATAAATTATTATTTAAAAATTCCATAAAGCTTCAGGAACAGATCAGTTTGAAGGTTGCAGACACCACCAGTTAATCTATACTTTATATTTTCTTATTTCTGAAAAGCAGTGGGCACTGTACAAAGCTGTGGTTTTCATTTCCAGATAAAGTACAACCTGCCGTCCTGGTGCGACCGCGTGCTCTGGAAATCTTACCCCCTGGTGCACGTGGTATGTCAGTCCTATGGTGAGTGGGACACTGGGGGCAGCAGGACAGCTTGGGGACTTGAGTCTGTGTGTCTGTAAAGTAAGAGAACCCTCAGAAGCCCTAGTCAGACAACCTGGAAGGGCTCGTGGTTCTCGTCCACCTTGGACTGCTCCGTGACGGGAAGCCCTGCTCAGGGAAACACTGGAATCATGGGGTTCTTTTAAGAGAAATCAATCCTTACTTGTTTTTTTGTTTTTGTTTTTGTTTTTTGCAAGCAGAGAGAGAGAGAGGAAATGGGTGCACAGAGCTTCCTGCCACTGCAAACAAACTCCGGATGCATGTGCTACTTTGTGCATCTGACTTTATGTGGGTACTAGGTGAATCAAACCCAGGCCTTCAGGCTTTGCAAGCAAGTGCCTTTAACCCCTGAGTAATCTCTCCAGCCCCACCTTCATTTCTTTAAAAAAAAAAAAAAAAAAAAAAAAAAAACAGGGGCTGGAGAGATGGCTTAGCATTAAGGCACTCACTTGAAAAGCCTAAGGACCTGGGCTCGATTCCCCAGTACCCATGTACGGAAGACCATAAACATTTACAGAACTGAGACTTGTGGCATTGCTGAAGCATCACAAATTCCCTGACAGTGGCATCCAAAGATCACCCTGGTCCCACAGTGAGCAACCTCACATGAGCAACTCACAAGCTAGAGACCCCTGATATTCAGCTTATGACCCCGGGCCTAGACAGCTAGGAACCTAGTCCTGCCCCTCCAAGAGTTAGGAAATGGGCAAGAGGAACTGCTGCCTAGTGGCCTCCTTCTGATCCCACCCTCTCTGGAGACAGCACATCCCAGATGTAGCTCCGGCCCAACAAGTTGAACTGGCTCCTGTTCCCTTCATCTGTGCATGTCTTCTGTCACTCAGGGGTAGTTTAACATGCACACCCCACATTCCCAGGAGTGACCTCACCTCACGAACCTCACACAACACCTGTAGATGTGCAGAAAGGCAGCACCTCTCACAGTCAAAGCCAAGACATTGTCCCAGTCTTATTTCAATACCTTCAGGTGGCGCTGGGGCATTAGCTCGGTGGTAGAGTGCTTGCCCTAGCTCAATGCCCAGTACCACCAAGACCAACCAAACAAAACAACAACAACAACAACAACAACAACAACAACAGAAACATGCAAACAAAATACTAGAAAGTACCCATTTCCCATCCCCTGCCCAGCTTCCTTTCTGACTGTCCCCTCCTTGTCCCTCTCTCCCCCTGAGGTTTCCACACCCCTTCCAGCCATGCACAGGATCAATTATATTAATACCTCCTTCCCCCAATCTGTAATCTATGAGAGTCCCATCAAGTCCCGTCTCTAGAAGATCCAGCCACCTGGCTCCTCAAGCCAGTGCTTGATAGAGACTCCAGAATGTCCACTTCCTGTCTGCATCCTAACTTTGGCCCTCAGAGCTGCTCCACCGTGCAGGCTTTCCGGAAAAGGGAAGGAGAAAGGTCTAGAAGTGGCAACGAGCAGCAGAGGGTGCACATCCCACCTGCGGGCCCAGAGTATGAGGGGCACGGAAGGAAGTCAGCCTTGTCTGTGAGGCCACCGTGTCTTCTATGGAAGGCCAGGCTTGGAGCACAAAGTGAAGGCAGAAAACACAGAAATTTCCTAATGTTTCATTGAGCACCAAAGGACACGGTGGAAAGGTCTGATGAATTAGAGGTAGAGATAGCCAAGAAGTCTGGAAAGAAAAGTGAATGGAATGGAGGTCTAAAATAGATGTCCAGAACTCTAGAAATAGGAGCAGAGAGCTGGAAGCCCAGGTTTTCTTATGCCTATTAATATAATATACACTGCATAACAAACACCCTAGAGCCCAGCATCTTTTTTAAAAAACATCATTTATTTATTTATTAGCAAACAAAGAGAGGAAAACATTGAGCATAGCAGGGCCTCTTGCCACTGCAAACCAACTCCAGATGCATGTGCCACTTTGTGGATCTGGTTGGTATGGGTACTGGGGAATTGAACCTGGGATGATAGGCTTTGCAGGCAACTGCTGTTAACTGCTGAGCCATTTCCCCAGCCCCAAACCAGCATCTTTTTTTATTTTTTGAAAAAACATTGGCCAGGTGTGGTGGCCCATGTCCTTTTTTTTTTTATTGTTGTTGTTTTAAATTTATTTGCAAGCAGAGAGAGATAGAAGAGAGGCAGGCAGAGACAATGGGCATACCAGGGCCTTCAGCCACTGCAAACGAACTCCATATGCATGTGCCACTTTGTGCATCTGGCTTTACATGGGTACTGAGGAACAGAACTTGGGTCATTAGGCTTTGCAGGCAAGCGCCTTAACCACTGAGCCATCTCTCCAGCCCTAAACCAGCATCGTAAAACAACCATCAGTCCTTTGATCACAGTCTTCTGGGCTGGGCTGAATCTGGACAGCTCCTCTGCCACCTGTCAACTTGACACACAGGGATGGGGGCCCCTCACATACTGGATGGCTGTCAGCAGGGATGATTGAGACAGTGGTAACTCGGGACCCAGGGGCTAGTGGCTTCGTGGCCTCCTGGACTCAGGAGTGCAGGTCTCGGCCTATCCTTTCTCTGGGTTTGCCATGCATAGCTTGGCCAGAAGCATTTCTTCTTCTCCACTAAGAAACGCCTTCCCCTCACTGCAGGCAGTACCAGTGACATCATGACAAGCGACCACAGCCCCGTCTTTGCCACCTTCGAAGCAGGGGTCACCTCCCAGTTTGTCTCCAAGAACGGTAAGCAGTGGGCAGCCCCAGTGGTTGCTGCAATCAGTTGTCAGTGCTGGGTGGAGGCTCTTCCTCCCTACAGGCCCACAGGTACTCAGTTTCCAGCTCACATCACAATTCCAGCCCAGAACTTTCTTGCTCTTCTTGGCTTTTTGAAACTCATTTTGGTGTTGTCAAAAAAAAAAGTGGGTAAATCAATGTTTGCTAAGATGTGGGGCTGCACATCTGGATAAACAACCAAGTGCAGTAGTTTCCCACTTTGCATGGTGGCGTATTTTATTTAATCACATTTAAGTTTAAAAACTGAGTCTAATTAAAGAAAATATTAAGCTGGATGTGGTGATGCACGCCTTTAATCCCTGCACTCGGGAGGCAGAGGTAGGAGGATCGTCATGAGCTCGAGGTCACCCTGAGACTACATAGTGAATTCCAGGTCAGCTTGGGCTAGAGCAAGACAGTACCTCAAAAAGCCAAAAAAAAAAAAAAAAAAGGAAATATTAAGTAAATGTTAGTGTGGATGTACGGTTAGTGGGCATGGTGAAGAGGGTGGAGGTGGGATGTGGATGGCCAAGTCTCGGGAAACACTAGAGTCAACGATACCTAGAACTGCAGAAAAATGTTTTAAATTGCCCAGCCCAGCTGTGGTTGCTAGGTTACCCTGGTCTCAGCAGGGACCAGGCATTCCTGGTAACAAGTCCATCCAGCCCACAGTCTGGGTGATCAGGGAGCCACGTTGTCATCCCCTCTGCCCACTCCCTACTTCTGGTTAGCAGATGGCTTAGCTCATTGAGGAAGGCTGAGTATGGAGGACCCAGATAGGTCTCCAAAAGGCAGGAGAGACTGTTTTCATCTGTGCCTACTGTGCTGAGGAACACAGGTGAGGCTGGACCACTATCACGCTCTTCCCCATCACTGGATCGCCTACCTGTGGGCCTGGCAATGTGATTTCTCCTCTCTACCCATCTTGATCCCTCTCCTGTCTCCATCCCAGGTCTGGCCACTATGCTTTTCTAGAACATTCCTGGCCTTTAGGTTCCACTTCAACCCCTCCTTCCCCAAGATCCTTAAAAGGGTAATTCCTATCACCTCCCCACTGTCACTGAGCGGGGCTTCATTTCCCCAGACTCTGAGACAGAACAGATTTGGGTGTTGTGTCTCTGAGCCCATGTACAAACTCTTTGTAAGAACTAGTGGGGAGTGGGCTGAGGAGATGGCTGAGCGCATAAAGTGTTTTGCCTCACGGACATGAGGACCACAGTCTGGACCCCCAGCATGCGCACGAGTGCCAGGTAGGGGCGGTGGCTCACCTATAATCCCAGGGCTTGGAAGGCAGAGAACAAATTCCCAGCACAAGCTGGCTAGCTAGATGAGCTCCCTCGGCGAGCTCTGGGTTCAAGCGAGGGCCTCTGCCTCAGTAGATAGCAACCAACGAAGACAGCCAATATCAACCTCTGGTTTCCACGCACGTGTGCACATGTGCCTACACACTCAAATGTGCTCGCATGCATATATACACATACACACAAATGCACACACACATACAAAAACAAGTAATAGAAGTAGTGGAAAAAATAGGTGTAGTGGTTCATGCCTGTAATCCCAGTGCTTGGGAGGCTAAAGCAGGAAGATAGTGAGTTCCAGGCCAGCCTGGGCTACATAGTGATACTTGTTCAAACAAAGGGAGGGAGGGAGGGAAGAAGGAAGGAAGGAAGGAGGGAAGGAGGATGGGGAGGGGAGAGGAGGGAAGGGAAGGGAAGAAAGGAAACAGAACTAGTGGAGGGTTACACAGTTTGATGGGGGGCGGGGGTCCCAAGGTCACAGAATTTTGGTGCCAAAGCTAAGACAGAGGCTCCCTTACCTCTACTCTTCCTGTTCGGCGCCTTGCATGGCCAGCCTGTGGCTGACCAGAGCGGCAGTGACCATCCTCAAGGAAGCTCAGCTTAGGTGGCAGGCCACATCGTGCTTCCTCAAGGAGAACTTCCCCTCCACCGGGTTCTCCCTGCCCTTGCCCTGTAAGAGGAGCTCAGCGTGGGAAGCGGGCACACAGAAGAAAGTGAAAGGCCCTTGGAGAAGGTGTCACTGCCCACCTAAAGCCCTGGTCTCCTCCGTCCCAGGCCCCGGCACTGTGGGCAGTCAAGGGCAGATCGAGTTCCTCACCTGCTATGCCACCCTGAAGACCAAGTCCCAGACCAAGTTCTACCTGGAGTTCCACTCGAGCTGCTTGGAGAGTAAGTCACTCAGAAGAGCCTTCCTTTACACAAGCGGGGCCTGGCACGCAGTGACCGCCAGCTCCCCATCTCCCTGACCCTCTGCATGGCCTGGGCTGCTGCCCTAGAGTTTGGGGTGACCACTAATATTCTAAACCTCTCTGCCCCTGTGGGCAGCTGGCTCCTCTCCATAGTCTTTGGGTAGACTGTAACCCACTTGAGTTTCCCCCAAGCCAGACTCTCACTCAGCCAAAGCCCTGGGAAAGTTTCCAGAACTCCGGAGGTAGGGCAGATCCCCAACATCTGCCCACGCGCCTTCATGGCCCTGGTCCCTCGTGCTCTTCCCACTTTCCGGCCCCTTCCTTGGGTGGGCCACAGGGTCAGGAAGCAAGCTAAGGATGGACAGTCTCATCCCAGGTGGCAGCAGTGAGCGCTGTGTTTAGAAAACACCCTTCCTACTTGAAATGTCCTCTGAAGCTCTTCCATACCAGATGCCTGCAGGGTCTGGGATGGGCTGGAGAGTGGCAAGGAACATACTCTGCATGGACGGGATGTCACCAGAACTCAGGAGGCCCGTCAGTTACAAGTTTAACCTGCATACCTTCCTTCTCCAGCCCAGCCAGGCCCAGTGCTGCAGATGGCCCAGCCTGCAGTATAAAGTCCCAAACCCCAGCTCAGTGGGCAGGGTCAAAGCAATTCCAGTAAGAATAGATGTGTGTGTGTGTGTGTGTGTGTGTGTGTGTTTAATAAACTCTCCAGACATTTGCATAGATTTCTATGGAAACAGCATATTAGGGAGCTTAAATTAGAATTTCAAAAGGCTGCTATCTTGAGTGGCGTGGGAGAGCCCGTCATGTTTCCCAATCTTCTTGCCTGTGACGTGATGATTTCTTAGGGCCTGGGTTGTTAAGAAGAGGAGGGGGAATCTCTTTGATTTTCCTAAAATAACTGGACCATTGTTAGCAGACGACCACCCCCTGCACAAAGCAGAACCCCAACAAGTCTCTGGCGCCTAAACTGTGCTGAGGCCCCAGAGACTTCCCGGAGGGGGCCAGCTTCCATTGTTGGGATCTGGGAGCAACCCGGGAGACTTTTGGTTTTGGTCCTTGCTCTGTCATCTGCAAATCAGGCTTCTTGTTCTCCAATAGGTTTTGTCAAGAGTCAGGAAGGAGAAAATGAAGAAGGAAGTGATGGAGAGCTGGTAGTGAGGTTTGGCGAGACCCTTCCCAAGGTAATTCAAGAAGAGAACGTGGGGCTGGAGAGATGGTTCCCTGGCTAAAGCACGTGCCCACCAAGCCTAATGACCTGAGCTCTATTCCCCAGCCAGATGCATAGAGTGACACATGCTTCCAGAGTTCATTTGCAGTGCCAGGAGGCCTAGGCAAGCCCACTCTCTCTTCTCTTCTCTGCTCTCCTCTCATCTTCTTTCTCTCTCTCTCTCTCTCTCTCTCTCTCTCCCCCTCCCTCCCTCCCTCCCTCTGTAAAGAAATAAATAATTTAAAAAAGAAGAAACAAACATGCCCAGGGAGAAGGCTGTAGCAGTAGTGGTCAAGTGCTGAGCTGCAACACATCTGCCCTGAGGGGACCGCAATCCCAGAGCAAGGCCAAAGAAACAGGCTCGCGGCACCTACTCACAGCTGTTTAGGGTGCACTGCCCAGCACTGATATGACCGCAACAGTCCTAAGTGTATTCCAGCCCTCAGTACATCTATCCATTGGCTTGTTGCGTCAGGTGAAGGTTTGGAGAGAAGCCCAGGGCTCCCTGGTTTTGGTTTGCCTTTGTTTTATTTCCAGGAAGAGTCTTTTGTAGTGCAGACTGGCCTCAGACTCACAGTATAGCCCAGAACAACCTTGAATTCCTTGTTCTCCTGCTCCTACCTCCCAAGTATTGGGGTCGCAGGCCTGCGCCACCTTGCCTTGCTCCCTGACTGTACTCTGAAGCAGGAAGCCCTGGGCCTGTGGAGGAGGCAGGGCAGCTGAGTACCAAGTGGAATGGCAAACACACCGGCCTGTAGTGGAACACGTTTGCCCTTATTGTGGAAAGTGCTTTTCTCCTGAGATCCCAAACGGACAGCAAAAGTGTTTGCTGTCTTGGGATACAAGCTTTTTGGGTGCTCAGATGTACATGCTGGGTACCCAGTTGAGTAGGACCCTATTGCTCTCACATCTCAAGAGACGGGTACAAAGAAAGGAGTAGATCTGTCATGGGGTGCTCATAGGTGGTTTTCTCAGAGGTGACACTCATGGTGAGTTGTAAAGAATGACCTTAAAGCTGGGTGTGGTGGTGTACACCTGTCATCTCAACACTCCGTGGAGACAAGAGGACCACAAGTTTGAAGTCAGCCTGGGCTACACAGGGAGACTCCTATCTAAGAAATGAATATAAGTAGATACAAGTGAAGTTTTTGCTTCTACTGTGGCAGTGATAAAAATACCTGAAAAAAGCAACTTGAGGAAAGGTTTGTGTTGGCTCACAAGAGTATAGCTCATCAAGGTTGCAGGAGCTTGAGGCAGCTGGTCAGGGATGCAGCCTCAATTAGGAGACAGCCAGCAATGAATGCTGGTGCTCAGCTCACTTTCTTTTTAGTCAGTCAAGGATCCCTGGCCCATGGAATGGTACCACCCACAGTTAGCATGGGTCTTCCCACCTCCATTAACCCAGTGTAGAAATCCCTTCACAGACATGCCCAGAAGTTTGTTTCCACTGTGATTCTAAATCCCACAACTTGTTGAGATTAACTATCACAAGGACCTTAAGCAGGTGGAGGCACACAGCTTCCCCTGAGGTTGGAGCCACTCACTGGCAGGGCACCACGTCTAGGCTTCCCACACTGGCCATAGGCACTGATCAGAACCAGCCCTTGGCCGCATAGGGAGGCCGTGTTGCACGTGAGCCCAGACCCTCCTGATTCAGATCCCAACTATTTAGGGCCCTCAGCCAGGTCATATGGCTCTGATTGGAGACAATCATTCTTGGGACATCTAAAGCCCTGAGTTCTTAGGGCTCTGCACTCCAAGGAGACATTGGCATCCCATCGAACTGGATCCCATCTTCTTATTGTTCCTTATAACTGCTCCCACATAGGAACTGAAGTATTCCCTCCTTTGGTGACATTTGGAAAGACACCAGCATCCTGGTCCATATAGTATGTCCAGCCCAGGGTCATCAAGGATGTCATCTCCCACCACTCCCCACAATTTTAACTGTCCAAGTCCCAGCACTCCTCGGTCCTCACCCCTCTGGACCACTGTCACCTCTGAGAGTCTCCACACCTCTTGTCTTCCTGCTGATGGGCCTTTCTGCAGTGCCCCTCCTTACCAGGTTGAACCCCTGGTGCCCAGCTCCCCACCTCATCCTTACACCTCAGGAGCTGGTATCCACCTCTTCCCAGGGCCTTCACCCCACCTCTGTGACATCGTCTCCATGAATCCATGCTGTGGTGCCCCCATGGTGGCTTGGTCCCTTAGAGACAGTCAGTAATTCAGAAGCCTGTCACCCCACTGAATTGCCACCTAGTCCCAGAGTCAGATGTCACTATCTTTCTGTTGTGTGACTTTTCCTAGAGAGTTGTGGAGGGTGACAAATGTCTGTTCACCTCAAATAAGGCACCAGTAACAGACCAAAAAATAATAATCACTCCAAGTCCAGCTTGGTGAGCCAATGAGTTTATTAGGCTGACTTGCAGAAGCATGGGTGAGGGGTTACTTACAGGATGTGGGTGACACTCAAACAGCTGTATCACTGGAGAAAAGTCCCACTCCTACATGGGGAGTGACCTGACATCTGGATAGATGGTATCTCCCACTTCAGGTGACCTTCTTGCCCTCCCAACACCATGTGTGGCTGGGGAAGAATTACATGCAGCTGCAAGGCAGGTGCAGGAGGGAGGGAGTGGCTGGAATCTAATGACCTTCCTCGACCCCTTCTTCTATGAGAGAACATCAGCAGGCAGGATCTTGTGAGAGTCTCCCACAGGTCATCACAGCTGCTCAGATGAGATGGGAACGGCTGTGTGCCCTGTGAACAGCATTCCACAACACTGTCACTGAGTCAAGCAGTTGTGGTAGCCCTGGAACCCCACACTGCCTCACAGCTCTCAGTGAAAGTTCCAGACACTGCTTCTGGAACTTTCTCAATAGACAAGTTAGTGAGTCCATCCCGATGTTTGTGATGACACTTGGAACCCTTCATCAGTGGCCTTCTGGTAACTGCAAGAGAAGGCAAGTGACAGCCGCAGGGTGTGACGTTGAGTTTGGCTCTTCTGTGGTGGAGACATCCAAGGGAACAGCCTGAAGTTCACTCATGGCAAATCACAGCCAGCCCGTAGGACCAGTGTGTGTAGATGCCTCCCTCCATGGACGGACGCCCTTGCTGGCGAGGCTTGAGAACATTCGGCACTGCAAGGGCCACCGTCAGTCTCCCCAGCCAGCGTGGCAGGGCACCCTGAACAACTGCTCTCGTGCTTTCTTCCTTCCTTTCTGTTTCTTTCCTTCTTGCCCTTCCTCAGTCTCTCTCTCTCTTCTTCATTCTCTCTTCTTCATTCATTTTGTTTGTTCTGAAACAGAATCTTGCTATGGAGCCCTGGCTGGCCAGGAACTTGCTGTGTAGACCAGGCTAACTTGCAGTGATCCTCCTGCCTCCACCTCCTACGTGCTGGTGTTATAGGGATGCACCACCAGGCCTAGCAGTGGCAGTAGTAATGATTTTGCAATTGAGGGTTGACGCTAAACCCTTATGATTCTAAGCTAGGCGAACTCTCTACCATTAAACTGTACCCCTAGCATCTCTGAGCAATTTCTGGCAGTTGGGCACAGGCCTAGGATATGAGAGTCTGTCATTTGCCAAATCATATCTCTAGCAACCCACGGGGCACTTCAGGCTCAGCTGAGGGCTTTGCTGCAAGGAGGTACATCTCCCAGATGGGGCCAGGCCTGTGGTGCCAACTCTAATGCAGCTGCAGACTTAAGAGGGTCCCAAGGGGAAGGATGCAGCTTCCGGATCCAGACCTGACTCCCAGTTGGCTCCTGGAATACACAAAGGAGGAAAGGACATGAGGTCTGAGGAACAGGGACGCTGTCCCCCACTTGGCTGGACAGAGTGTATAAATGGGCTCCAAATGTTCTCGGGGGCACTGAGAGCTCAGGTTTGAATCTAGTTACAAAAACATCCTCCGTTCTGTTTTCCCTCGCACTTCGCCATCTGCCTACCTACCCCACCTGCGGGCTGTGACGCGGCGCCTCCTCCGTAGCTGAAACCCATCATCTCAGACCCCGAGTACCTGCTGGACCAGCACATCCTGATCAGCATCAAGTCCTCTGACAGCGATGAGTCCTACGGTAAGCATCCCAGGACAGGTACCACACCTGCCCGCTGCCCACAGCCTCTGAAGATAGGGGGGCCGTGGTGTCCTGGGAAAGCCTCTGCAGTTGCCCATCCTGTCCCGCTGCTGCCTTCTTGCCCTGTCTCAGGGCTGTCAGAGGGGCATTACCTAGTAGGTCAATGCTCCTGCCCCTTCAGTTTCTGGGCACTACTGCCAGCATTCTCAACGCCTCCCTCTTAGCCTTCCTGGGCATGGTGCAGGTGTTGTTTGATTTAATCCTGACCAGACCTTTAAAAGCCAGTATTGTTCCCTAGTGAGTAAATGAGTAAACTGAGGCTCAGAGAGGTCAGCTAACTTGCCGGGTCACACAGAGAGTCATCGGCTGAGCCATGACTTGTCCTGGGTCTGCTGTGCCACCGGGCCTCGGGCCTCGGGCCTCTCCTGTGTCCCCAGCTCCTCAGCACGCAGCGTATTGCTGCAGACCCTCCCTGCTAACAGGTCGGCTCCCTGTGGCTGCCTTTTCATTTTAGGCATGTTCTTTGCGCAGACCTTTGAGCCTTATCTAGGCTCTTACCTGCTCATTTGGTTTTGCCTTTTTTTTTTTTTTTTTTTTTGCTGTGGGTTTGTTTTGTTTTGCGTTGGGAAGTGAGCATTTCCTACGGCAATCAGATTAGCACTTTCTGTTTCTCTGATAGATTTTCGAAGGTTTAATTTTTCTTTTCCTATTAATCCCCAGGGAGTTCCTTTTACTATGAGGCTTGAGACATTTGCCCCAAATTGCTATAAGCAGTTTGATCTAAAGGGCTTATCAACTAGTCCCTGCCTGGGTGACTGATGGAGGGACTGTCTTACAGTGGTAGAGGCAAATCTCCAGGCAGGCTTCCTGTGTGACCCGTGCCAGGTCTTGATGTCGCTGTCCTCTTTCCTCTTCCCAGGTGAAGGCTGTGTTGCCCTTCGGTTGGAGGCCACGGAGACCCAGCTGCCCATCTACACACCTCTCACCCACCACGGGGAGATGACTGGCCACTTCCGGGGGGAGATTAAGCTGCAGACTTCGCAGGGCAAGAAGAGAGAGAAGCTCTATGGTAGGCCATCCTCCCCCTGCTCTCCATAGGTGCTGCCACTAAGGGACCAGCGTGTGCGCTCTCATCAAAGCCCTCCACTCTTCCGTTCGCTGTGCCCTCAGAACAGAACCTAGTTGGGAAGTCTCTCAGGCAGCTGAGCGTAGTGGCATACACCTCTAATCCTGGGACTCGGGATGCTGAGGCAGGAGGATTATGTCCTGGAGGCCAGCCTGGGCTATATAGTGAGCCCTGTCTTTAATAAGGGGGAAAAAAAGAGACCTGTTTCTTTCTCACAACAGTCTTGTCGTCCTTGTCTGGAAGGTGGGAAATTGAGGCACAAAGAGACTAGCTAGGTGACTGGGTGAAGGCTATATACCCAAGAAGTGGCTAGGCCAAGGGGCAAGTGCAGGTCATTCAGGCCGCGCAGGAGTTGAGCAGTGTGTTGCCTGCTGTTTGGAGGTGGTGAGATCTGGATTGACTACATGAGGACGGGCTCCCCAGTCAGGCAAGGCCTCAGTCCACTGAAGGGTGCTACCTCCGGGCACAGGTCTTCCTGTTCCCTGTGGAAGCTTTTTTTCTCCAGTGGAAGTGTGGACTCTGAGCTTAGAGTCACACGCCAGAGTCGGAAATGAAACTGGAGTCCCAGCTCCCCTTGAAGCCCAAGGAACAAGTTAGCTTTGAGTACTGAGTGCTCCTGGACCACCTGGGTATGTTTGTTGTGTTCTGATCTGACAAAGAAAGATTCGCCTGTGTCGTTCCTGGTTGAGACCAGCAAGTTGGAAACATTTCATGACATGAGATAACAACTGTGTCACAGGTACCGTTTTCCTCCTTCTGGAGCCATGGCAGGCATAAGCAGTTGATCACTGAGCCAGAGGATTCTGAAGCCTTGGGACATTGCTTAAACCACCTCCCACAGTAACCACTATTTACTGTTTAGTTTTGGCCTAAAAGTGGATACCACTTTGCCACCCCTGGACCAAATTCCAGGGACTGAGCCCTCACATAATCTTTCCTGGCCCTTCTCTTCCAGACTTCGTGAAGACAGAGCGAGACGAGTCCATCGGAGCCAAGTGCCTAAAGAGCCTCACCAGCCATGACCCGATGAGGCAGTGGGAGCCTGGCATCAGGTAGACCAGAAATGGCAGCACGTACTGCAAACTAGCTGGGCAGGGCAGGCCAGGGCCTGGGGGGGGGGGGTGCGCAGTAAGGCCAAGGTCAGGGAAGAAGGGGCACTTTGGCCCAAGGGAGCCACTCTCCTGCCCTCGGCTCCACATCTGGAGCACAAACCCACATTACTGGGTGCCCAGCATGACTGTGGCAAAGCCTTGGTTGGAAAGTCCACTTCCACCACACCAGCATTCACTAACTACTGTGTCAGAGACACCAGGGTAAATTCGGTGCAGTGCCCCAGCCCGGGAGCTCACTGCCCACTGGTGGAAGGATGTGCTGTCTGTGAGGAGACGATGGGGGCTGAGTGGTCCCAGGGCAGCGAAGGCTTGTCCTGTCTCCCAGGAGGCTGGGAGGTTGGGGCCTTCAGCAGTTACGGTTCCCAATCTCAGACTAACAGGGAGTTGTGGGGAGGGGGTAGATGCATCCAGTTTATTCTGTTCAGAGACCGAAGTGGGAATAACCCAGACATTAGTCTCAGGATTGTCTCTGTTTCATTGTGTGGCCTGGAGTTCTAGAATCAGCTGGTGAGGGCTCTGGTCTCCGCCAGCTTGTCTGCTAAGGATATAGACACAGCTGTGCCTCTGTGCCCTTCCATCCCCACCCTGCATGTCCCTGCAGCCCTCACCTCCACTGCACACAGCAACTGCCATGGCTAGCCAGTTCCTTGGCCGTGGCATGGACATGATGGTATCTCTTGTAGCCTTCCCTAACTCTGCTAAGTCAGTCCTCCAGGGATTCTGCCTGGCATAGCAGCAGTGTGGCTGGGCTGCCTTGTCCACACCTGGTCTGACTATCCCTGTTGGCACCTCCAGCCTTGACCTCTGTGACCTCACACTCATCTTGCTGTCCTGATGAACGTCCAAACTGACATGTCCTCATGGACTCTATCCAGAAATGCCCTCCTTGCCACCCTGACCAAGCCCCACAGTCTCTGGGCCTGCCAGCTTCCCACTGCCCTCTCTCCACTGGCTGGCTGGGCTTCAGAGAATCTTGCCACAGGCCAAGCCCCTCGGGCCTCGGGGCCTCTGTCCAGACCTTTACCACTGCCCAGAACACCCTCCCTCCCTCCCCTCTTATCTATGCAGCGTTTAATCCCAGCTCCAAGACTGCTCCCTTGATAGTGCCTTCACCGGCCACACTCAGCCAGTGAGTCCCAGCCCGTCTGCTTGTCTCCACCTGGCTTCTGTCAGCCCGATAGAAATGCTGCCTCTCTGACATCAGGCGTGTCTGTGTGTGTCTCCCATCCAGTGTGAGTTCCGTGAGAACAGAGACCATGGCTGCCTCGCATGTGACTGTTCTCCCCACTCCTGGCCCCAGGAGTGTTCACCTTGCTCCCAGTAACTAATCACATTACATCCACACATGCGTGAGTGAGTGAGTGAGTGAGTGAATGAATGAATCCACTGCCCCAGAAATGAAGGCACTGAGGGAGACGGCATGAGGAACACAAAGACCTCAGAGGACACGATCCCCAAGCTAGTGTCAACTGAGAAGGAAAGAGGCCTGAGGGGTTGCTGTGTCTTCCTGCAGGGTCCCTGCCTGTGGTGTCCCCAGCCTTTCTGAGATCATCAACCCCAACTACATGGGAATGGGGCCCTTCGGACAGCCCACGCTTGGGAAACCCACCCTGTCCCCAGACCAGCAGCCCACAGCCTGGAGCTATGACCAACCGCCCAAAGACTCCTCCCTGGGACCTGGGAGGGGAGAAGGTCCTCTGACCCCTCCGTCCCAGCCACCCCTGTCACCAAAGAAGTTTTCATCCTCCACGGCCAACCGGTGTCCCTGCCCCCGGATGCAGGAGACAAGGTGTGTATCTCCTCTGTTAAGTCGGCCTGCACTCACAGTGCCCCGGGGGTTACCCTGGATGGCAGCCTCAGTCGGCTTTGCCCACTGTTTTAAGTTTCAGCTAACTGGTTGGCACAACTAGATTTTAAAGGGGGCTGGGCTGGGAGGTTGAGGACACTGCCAAGGAAAGCAACGTCCTGTAAAAACTACATTTAGTGAAAAAGACATTTCTAAAACCAGTGACTCTCAGGCCTGAGTCCTCTGAGGCCCCTGTGGGACGGGGGTGGGGATTTCTAAGCAGAAACCTCTCTAATTCAAATGTCCCTCTGTTTTTCTCAACAATGAGAGTCTCTGTTCTCCAGTCTCTTCTGTTGGTGATAATTGGAGAAGCAAAGTCCTTTTCATAGGAATGGACTCTGTCCCCTGGATACTGGTTTACTTATCTAACTATGATCCCCATATAGGACTTGACTGTTTGTTACCTGTGGTCAGGGCGCTAAAACTCTTGAACTTGACATGGTCTTCTCCACCTTCCCCTAAGGGTGGCAGAAGCGACCTCCTGGAGTGAAAAAGACTTCTGGGCTCCCTCCCCCTGGCCCTGCCCCTACTCTGCCAAGAGCCCCTCCTCTCATATCCTCAGGACAACCCGGAGTAGACGTTTCTGGAAAGTCCAGACAGGGGCAGAAGGGGGCCAGATGGAGGGACATTAGTCCTTCAAAGCCTCTACATTACTAATTAGGCAGTGACCTCCATTTCCCCACTTCAGAAAGAAACGACCTGTGCCCTGAGGCCTCATGTCCCTGGCCCTGAGAGCAGGCACCACCACGTGAACAGTGAACAGTGCTTCCCACACATGCCCGCCGCCAAGCAGGGCACTGAGTTCTCACATGCCCACATTCCTTCACCGCAGCATCCTTTCTGCAGCAAGCAGCACCCAGAGCTCTGTCTGGGAGACTGTGTCTTTAGCTCCTAAACTGCTCAGCAGGAAGTCACCTCCAGCGAGGGCTGCGACAAGTTAGACAACGGGCAAAAGAAGGCAGCTCTCCTGTCCCTTGGGTTGTGGCCTGGACTTATTTCTCTGCCCATGGCTCCAGTGGGCGGGACCCTTGCCTGCCTGGGGTCCCTTTGATTTGCCCCAGCTGTTGTTCCTTCCTGCTGTGAGTGACTGGGGGTTTGCTGACGTATCAAAGATGGTCAGTGGTCCCCTGCAAAGCTTCCATTCCCCGCGGCAGCCACACAAGTGAGGGGCCAGAGCAGGATTGCTCCAGTGGAGAGGCAGTGAGGGTCTTGGGGTGGGGGGAGCCTGGAGAGGCATCTGTCAGCACTGAGGGGAAGCACAGGCTTCTCTGCTGAGCATGGGGTTGGTACTGGGCACCGTGTAAGTTGGCCCGTCCCCTTCTGTAAAACCTGCGGGACATCCCCTTCATTCACAGATGCCCTGGTAGGAATGCGGCAGGGGGAAGGTGGAAAGGGTGCCAGGCCAGACCTCTGAGGACGTGGAATAACACAGTATCATCTAAAATTATCAAGGTGACATTCATGCAGAGTGAACCACTTCCAAGTGAACAGTTGCATGGCGTTCAGTCTGTTTACGGTGTCATGCGCCTGTACCTTGCTCTAGAATATTCTCACCTCAGAATGGCAGTAGAGTCATGAAGCATCCACTTCCCAGGTCCCGTCTTCTAAACAAGTTTCCTCCCCTCTGTCCTCCCTCCCCTCCCTCTCTCATGGTTCCAGGCCTGGTGACCTGGGGAAGAGCCCCACCGAGGCTTTGCTTCAGGAGGACGCGCCACTGACAAAACCCGAGATGTTTGAAAACCCTCTGTACGGGTCCATGAGCTCCTTCCCTAAGCTGGTGCCCAGGAAGGAGCAGGAGTCCCCCAAGATGCTGCGGAAGGAAGCGCCCCCCTGTCCAGAGCCCGGGATCTCCTCACCCAGCATCCTGCTCACCAAAGCCCAAGAGGCTGAGGGCAGCAAGGGGACAGGCAAGCAGGCCCCTGTGTCCACGTTCGGCCCCACGCCCAGGGTCCGCTCCTTCACCTGCTCGTCCTCCGCCGAAGGCAGGCCCCCCAGTGGGGACAAGGGCCCAGGGAAACCCAAGGCTCCGACCAGTTCCCCAGCTCCGGTGCCGGCCAAGAGGCCCATCAAGCCTTCCAGATCAGAAGTAAACCCACAGACAGCGCCCAGCCCCGCGCCACGGCCTCCCCTGCCTGTCAAGAGCCCGGCCGTCCTGCAGCTGCAGTACTCAAAGGGCCGAGACTACCGTGACAACACGGAGCTGCCCCACCACGGCAAGCACCGGCCAGAGGAGGGGCTGCTCGGCAGGACCGCAATGCAGGTGTGGTGGGCCACGCAGGCTCGCGTCTGTGCAAGAGTGTGCGCGCGCGTGCAAGTGTAATTGTCCTGGGAAGGGCTGGACTCCAGGCTTGAACTCGGCCTTTCGTCTCCATCTGCATCCATAACCCTACACTGCCTCAGTCGTGGGGGTGTTCTTGTTTTTTTTTTAAAAAAAAAACTTATTTGAGAGAGAGAGAGAGAGAGAGAGAGAGAGGGAGGGAGGGAGGGCCAGGGCCTGTTGCCACTGCAAACAAACTCTGGTTGCATGGGCCACTTTGTATGTCTCTTGTATGTCTTGCTTTCCACGGGTACTGGGGAATTGAACTGGGGCCATCAGGCTTTGCAGGTGAGCACTTTTAACCGTGGAGCCATCTTTCCAGCCTTCTGCAGTGATTCTCAGAAGGGAAGGCGGAGGCTCTGTGGATAAACTCCCAGCCCTGTGAAGAAAAGGAATCTAGATCATTTATATTTCATTCTTATCCTCAGTATGTGCACTTCAGGTAGTCCTAGTATTTCAGAGACTTCACACAGAACACATCCTTCCTATGAAACAGATTTCTGCTTGAGCAAAACTAACAGTGGCCAAGACAGTTTAGACTGGACACGGTGTTATACACCTACAATTTCAGCACTCTGGAGGTTGAGGCAGGGGGATTAGGAATTCATGGCCAGCCTGGGCTATATAGTGAGACCCTATTTCCAAGAAAAAGAAAATTAGTTACACATGCCTTTAATTCCAGCACTTGGGAAGCAGAGGTAGGTGGATCGCTATGAGTTCGAGGCCACCCTGAGACTATGTAATGAATTCCAGGTCAGCCTGGACTAGAGTGACATCCTACCTCGAAAAAAAAATTTTTAAGTTAAATAATAAACTAAAGCCATACAGAGCCCGGGAGCTGAGGGTGTAGCTCAGTGGTAGGACACATGCAAAGCCCTCGACTGAATCCCCAGCAGCAGAAAGAAAAGAACAGATTCTGGAACCAAACTGTTAGATTTTTCAATCACTTCATTGTTTCACAGTGCTGGGGATCCAACCCAGGGCCTTGTGCGTGCCTGGAAAGTGCTGTCCCACAGAGTACAGCCCCAGCCATGTGTTGGATTTAAATCCCATGTCTCTACTTCCTGGTTCTATGCCTGGGAGCCTCAGTTTATTGATCTGTAAAGCAGGGCTGCTACTGATGTCTGTCTTATAAATTTATAGGGAGAATTAAGTTGTGTCATATACTATCACTATCTATTGTGATTTTGTAGTGATAACTCCTACTCATCATCTCATGTATATGACTCATATCTATCATTAAGTTCATATATATTATATGAGCTAGGATATATTTAAAGTATTTAGGATGGTGTGGGCTGGCTCTTCATGTCAAAGAAAAAGAACAAACCTGACCTAGCCTCCAGAGCTCAGTGTGGCTGGAGAGAGGGAGGCCCTGAGATAACCCTTCTGTTCTTATCCTACAGTGAAGCCCTCAGTGAGCCGTCTGCGATGGGAGCCCGGAGGAGCAGTGCGAAGCCGGCCTCAGCCTCTCTGGGGACCTCCTGCTGCATCCTCTTACCTGACTTCTGGTGTAAGGCGGTGTCTCTTCCAGCCCAGGAAGCGTGCTGGCTGTGACCCTGGGCCGGAAGAGGTGCTGAGGCTAGATGGAAAACACACACCAGCTGGCAACAGACAGCCGGCCTGAGCCTCAGGACTTGGGACCCCAGGACCATGCTCTGTCTGGTTGCCATTTTGAAGGGAAGGACTGAGGTGCTCATCAGAAGGTAGAGATGTGAATAATAATAATATTAATAATAATAATAATAATGCCACACGGGAGGAGCACTAGCCCGGTGCCACAGGCTGTGTTAAGTGCTTTACAAACACTTGTCAGGATGACCTCCTGAGCTGACGTTCCAGCCAATCTGAACAATGTGTCCTGGGGGCTTGAGATGAAGCATTAAGAAGGCCAGTGACCCCCTGACTGAATCAGGCCCAGCAACAGGGACCTGAAGACTCTATATGGCTGATTTAGGGTAAAAGGAACCTGGCCGTGCCCAGCTTCAGCAAAGGTGGAGGTCCTGGCACAGCCCACCTGGGGAGCAGGACTCTGCTTGCTTTCTGTCAGCTCCTGAGGTAACAGGAACTGGAGTGTTAGCTCCAAACTGTCCAGTGACGAGATCGAGCCTCAGGCAGAGCAGGGCCCTGTCCAGTCCGTGTGCCACACTCCTAATCTGTGCCACTGGGGTTAGGCAGCTGCCCCGGGTCCTGGGTCCCACCCCCAACAGTTCTCCTGTCCTATCTCTACGGTGCTAAGAGAGAACCTCCGCTGGTGCTCCTGAGGGTTGAACTCTTTTAGCCTGTTGCCAGGGGTGGGTGGGAAGCTGGGTCCCAGGCTCTCAAAATAGCACAGCCTTTTCTGCCCAAGCTCGGTGGTGTTCAACCTGCACCCTTGGTTACCAGCAGAATATAATGGTAATGCTGTTTCTTGGTGGGTTTGTTTGTTTGCGGGTTTTGTTTTGTTTTGTTTTGTTTTTGCTTATTTGGAGGCAGGGTCTCACTCTAGCCCAGGTTGACCCTGTGTTGCTTTTTTGACATGAGATAATTAGTGCAGGACACCAAACCCAGAGGTATGTTCAAGAGCAGGAGAGCAGGCAGATAGCCTACATGCCCCAGGCTGTGTGACCAATAAACTGTGCCCTTCTCACCTGGTTCCCGACCATGTGGCATGCTCCCCCGCCACCCAGGGCCACGGTTCTTTTCTACGCCATGGGTACTGCAGGGGAGAAGCGGCGGACAGAGGGGGCAACTGAGGGTCATAGTGGTGATGAGAAAACAAGACCCTCAGCAGATGGAACTGCGGAGCCAGCGTGAAGTTGGGCGCGGGAGGAGACAAGGGAACACGTGACCCCTTCTACGCGCACGCGCGCACACACACTCTGCAGCCACCCAACTCCCACAAGCACCCGCCACTCCTGCGCCCCGCAGTTTATAAGCTTTTCCCAGCTTTCCTAAGTGCTGATTGCCCCGGGGACAGTAGACACAAGCGCACAGCCCTTGGGTCATGGGCTTACACACAAGTCAGGGACAGGCTGGGGCCCAGACACCCCAAACAGATACTGCTTGCAGGGCGCCATCGCCAGTGGTGCCATTCCTGCCACCTGGGGCTGTTTAGCACCTGCCCTGCCCGTGTACTGCAGCCACCAAGAAAGCCATGCACGGGCTGGAGGCATGGCTTAGCGGTTAAGGCACTTGCCTGCAAGGCCAAATGACTCAGGTTCAGTTCTCCAGGACCCATGTGAGCCAGATGCACAAGGTGGTGCATGCATCTGGAAGAGGCCCTGATGCGTCCATTCTCTCTCTCAAATAAATAAATGAATAAAAATAAATTTTTAAAAAAGAAAGAAAAGCATCCACTGCCTGCTATGACTTTGTGAAGTGGCACAGATAGGGCTGAACTCAGCCTACGACCCCAGCTCTTCACCCTGTTCTGGTGGATGAAGACCCTTACCTTTCCCTTCCTGGTCTCCATGCAGAGCCTGACCCCCCCTCCCTAGGCTCTAGCAATCTGACCCAGTAGACCAAGGGCCAATGTAGAGGGACATCTGGACGTACCCTGACCTTCATGCAGCCACTGTCTCACATCATCGCCCCACAGTTGAAGACTGGACCTGTGGGAAGCCACCTGCTGCCAGGCTAAACTGGCTTTCTCCACGAGGCGCGCGCAGCCACTCACCCCCAGGGACAGTGATGAGAAGAGTCCTCCGCATGGATGCCAAGGCTCACCCCATCATTTCGGCAGGTTCCCAGGAGAAGAGCAGAGGAGCGGCCACGTGGGGCATACCTGTGTTTTTTGTCTCTAGTCACCTGAGGAGATGCAATTGGCCCTGTCCCTGTCCCGCCACAGTACAACGCAGCTGTCTCCAGGGCCTGGCTCCACAGTGGCTGAACAACTGGGGGCCCCTAATGTCCAGAACTGGAAGCACTGCAATTGACTTTGCATTTCTGGCCTTCTTCCCGCTCAGCCTCGCACCTATCCCCTCGCTCCCTGGCTGCCATTCCCCTGGGGCCACTCTAGCAAGCTCTCTCCTTTCCTGGTAATTCTGCCCCACAGGAGCCATTTCTTCCTTCCAGGGCAGGGGAAGGGGGAGGCAGACATTGCCTTTCCTAATTACCTCCGTTTTCTTTACCAAGCTCCCTAATCAAGAAGTCACATCAGCTAACAAGCTTCCCTCTAAATTCCTCCATTCCTAAGGTGTCTGTCACCACCCCCACAAAGCTGTAGACTGACGGTCATATTTACTTTCTGGGTTTGGTTTTTTCTTTTCATTGTTTTCTTAATTTTTATTTATTTATTTGAGAGAGAGAGAAAAAAAAAAAGAGGCAGAGAGACGATGGGCGCACCAGGGCCTCCAGCCACTGTAAACAAACTCCAGATGCGTGTGCCACCTTGTGCATCTGGCTTACGTGGGTCCTGGGGATTTGAATTGGGGTCCTTTGGCTTTGCAGGCAAATGCTTTAACTGCTAAACCATGTCTCCAGCCCTCTTTTTGGTTTTTTGAGGTAGGGTCTTGCTGTAGCCAGGCCTCGAAATCACAGAGATCCTCCTACCTCAACTTACCAAGTGCTGGGATTAAAGGTGTGCACCACCACACCTGGCATGTTTGCCTTTGTGTGTGGAGAAGGGTGGATATGTGGAGTCAGAGGAGGCGTCTGTGCTCCCCCTTATCTGTGACATGGTCTGTGGCCTCTGCAAAGAAGTCTGGCTTGCATGTTTCCCATTCTCCTGGCTCTGTCTACAACTGTCATAGGTGTCCTGGGATCACAGCTTTGCATGGGTGCTGAGGAATTAAACCCCAGGCCTGCAGGTTTTGTAAGCAAGCACCTTTAACTGCTGAGCCATCTTCTCAGTCCATTTACTTTGAAAAAAAAAGTTTCTTTCCTTGCATGGTTATGTGAAGCTAGTTGAGCGCCCCAGGTTTCCTGTTGTCATAACCATGGTCTCTGCATCAAGACGTGGGCATCTCAACACCAAGCCATGCCCCACAGGGCAGCTGCTGCGCCACCACACTACCTGTGGGAAGGCCAACCACTTTGCTCTTCCTCCCTCCAAGGTTTCTGCTTTCCCATGCCATGCCACCCATACAAGGGAAATTAGTGAGTCATTGAGAAAAGCTCTCTCCCACAGCTACCTTCCTTAACCTCAGCCTACCAGGTCTGTCTTTGTTTGTCCTTAAAATAGCTCTTTTCTCTCTGCAAACTAATTTCCATGGAGACCCACTTATGGAAAGGCCAGAAGCTTTCTGCGTGGCAGCGAGCTCACTCCCAGCCTTCACTCCAACAGAGAGACCCTTTTATGATGCAAATTTCTGGTCTCACCCCCGCAGATATCCCCCAAGGTCCCATTTTGGGAAATCTGCGCAAGGAAGCAGTATGGACAATCTCCCTCAGGTTATGCTCTGGCTGGTGGCTGTTCTGAGCTCCTCAGTTCTCCTTCAGCTCACAGCCGAGCCATGGGGCCTCATGTGAGTGGTGTCGGGCCTGGTGTACCTAGTTTGGGTTCTCCACCACCCACCCAGCTGCAAACGTGCTGCACCTGGGAAGCTATAGGGCAGGCAGAATGGGTTTAAATACCTTGTCTTTTACTTCCTGAAAATACAGTCTTGTAAGGCCATGTAGCCTTTCTGAGCCTCAGTGCCCTTTCTGTAAAGTGGGCAAGTGGCCTGCCTGGGTGGCTCTAAGAATCCAGGGAGCTCAGGTTGACCTGGCATGGTGCCTGGTGGTAGGGGTCCATTGAAGGTTGCCCCCTTCCATCCTCAGAAGACAAGACAGCATGAGAGCGCATTGCAGATATCATCCCTCCAGGGGTCCTGGGGGAGGTGTCCTGCTGGGCCTTGGAGAGACTGCAGCAGCTTCCCAGGGCGCAAAACCTCTCCCAGTGTGGGCAGGAGCATGAGTCATCCTCTACTCCAGAAATCGTGGGAGAAGCTGAGGCTGTGAAAAACCCTGAAGACCAGGGGCTACATGTGGCCAGGGGGACTAGACAGAGCCAGGAAGACTAGGAGAGGTCAGATAGACTAATCAAGACTGAGGAAGAACTAGTTGGAACTGGAGGACTACGTAAGACTAGGAGGTCTAGTTGAAGCCAGGCGGGCTAAGGTCAGGCCAAAAGGACTAGTGAAACCAGATGAACTAGTTGAACACAACTAGTTCATACAACAGGGAACCAGTCGAGGTCAAGTAGAGAGAGGTTGCAAATGAGGCCAAGTGGGCTGGTTGAAGTCAAGAAGGGGTGAGCTTAGGTTGGAGCACCAGTTACGACCAGGAGGACTAGTAAGTGCAGGGCACTGGTTGGGTTCTCTATCCATAGACCAAGTGGCTTAGATGACCTGAGCCAATGTGAGGAGACCTGAGGCCGTGGAAATGTTCCAAAGCAGGCCTGTATTGGACAGCCATAAGCCACTCGCCAATGCAGCAGCTCAGTGTTCCACAACCTTCCAGGACACCTGCCCCTACTGACACTCAACTCCTGCTTCTCCCTCTTTGGCTCACCAAGTCAATGACTCAGTCCTGTTTCCTTCTGGAGGGAGCAGGGAGACATACAGCTCTGGAGCAGATGGTGGCCTATTGAACTCTGTGTGTTGGGAGGTCAAGGTCAAGAATCCAGTGAGGCAAGTGAGGTGTCAGGGTGCAAAGTGAACAGGCATCACTCTTCTTTGACCTTGAACTGCTTCAAATCTCAACATCCCCAGCCCGCACCTGTTCTGTGGCCCCTTAAGCCTGGTTCTGCAGGGCAGGGGAGAGGTGAGAGCTGGAGACCAGGAGAATGACTTGCCTTGAGCAAGACTGACACACCTTCACAGGGTCTGGAAAGAGAAGGAAGGGGTGGAGGTGTTAGGAAAAGAGCTGTCCTCAACATTGGGTGAAATTTATATTCTTTTGCCTATCTTTCTTCCTCTTTTTTACTCTCTCCTTCCTTCCCTTTCTTTCTTTTTTTCTTTTTTTTTTTTTTTTTTGTTTTGTTTTTAGGGTTTTTTTGAGACAGGGTCTCATTGACTGGCTTGGAACTCACTAGGTAGCCCAGGCTAACATCAAACTCATGGCAATCCTCCTGCTACAACCTCCCAGGTGCTGGGATTATAGGCATGAGTCACTACTCCCAAATGTGGAGTTATGTTTGTGTGTGTGTGTGTGTGTGTGTGTGTGTGTGTTTCAAGGTAGGGTCTCACTCTAGCCCAAGCTGGCCTGGAACTCACTATGTAGCCTCAGGGTGGCCTTGAACTCAGGCAATCCTCTTACCTCTGCCTCCCAAGAGCTGGGATTTAAAGGTGTGCCCCACTACACCCAGCTTTGTTTTCTTTTTTACATTTTTATTGGGAACTTTCATATATGAACATACTTTAATTTGGTCATGGTACCATCATATTATCCTCTCTTGTCCCTTCCCCATTCTACATTCCACTGAGGACCCTTCTCTCTCAAAGAAATCCTTTCTCTATTTCATTGCCTCATTCCTTTTATTCTCCTCCATCTTCTATGTCAAAACATTGATGGACTGAGGACAATGCAGGCCTTGTGAGGGTTATCAATAACCATTGTGGGATCATGAACACACCAGTCGGTTCAAGCCGGGAAGCCATTGCTTCACTGTTTGTATGCCTTCTCACCCTGTGGCTCTTACATTCTTTATTTTCTTTTTTTTTGGGGGGGGGATTTTAAGGTAGGGTCTCACTCTGGTCCAGGCTGGCCTGGAATTAACTATGTAGTCTCAGGGTGGCCTCGAATTCACAGTGATCCTCCTACCTCTACCTCCCAAGTGCTGGGATTAAAGGCATGTGCCACCACACCAGGATACTCTTACATTCTTTCTGTTTCCTCTTATGCAATGCTTCCTGAGACTTGGAAGGTGTGTTAGAAATCTCCTTTCATGTTAAGCTCTCAACAGCCTCTTATTTTCTGCTTTGATGAGTTTGGAGTCTCCTCAGTATCTACCACCATCCCCTTGGAGAAAGTTCTCAGGCTAGCAGTGAGAGCAGCATTTCTATTCATTCTGACATTTCCTGAGCCCTGGTGATAAAGAGGACGTGTCCAGTGCCAGGCACTCAGCTTTCTCCTGTCGTTTTGATGAGTCTTGAGTCTCCCTAGTATTTGCCACCATCTGTAAAAAGTTGGTTTTCTACCAAAAGTGAGAACAGCCGCCGTAATGAAAGAGAATAAACATATACAATTTGAAGGTATTTTTTTATTTGCAAGCAGACAGAAACAGAGGGAGAGAGGGAGAGAGAGACAGAATGGCATGCCAGGGCCTCTAGCTACTGCAAATGAACTCCAGAATGCATGCACCACTTTGTGCATCTGGTTTACATGGGTACTGGGGAACTGAAGCCAGGTCATTAGGCTTTTCAGGCAGGCACCTTAACCGCTGAGCCGTTTCTCCAGCCCTGGAAGGCTTTTTGATGATATAACACCTCCACGTAGCCACAGCACAGTGGAAGCTTCCCTCTAGGGTCTGTGACCTTCCACATTCTCAGTCCCAGGCATGAATGCCCTCCCAATGAAGGGACCTCATATCCAATCAAAGAGAAGTTGATTGCCCCCGTAACTTATTTGTCGTTATTGTGTCCATGGGTATATCTTGCCTGGCTGGTTGATTTTGCAGCTTGAAGGATCCACTGCTCAGACTGTTGATGACTATTGTCCCTCAGCAGTTCACATAGCACTTTCCAGCACTATGATAGCCAGCCAGCAGGGAGATGGCTTCTATCTCAGTTTCAGCTTGGTTTCTCAATGTCCTGTGACTGCAGCCTGTCACAAGTAAGGCCTGCCATAGGTCTTACCATCTAGTTTTGGTAGTTAGCCAAGTGTTTTGGCAATAACCTGCATTGTTTTGTGGCCCTCACAGGCCTCATTGACCAACAGCTCACTTTGATAGTGAGGGGTTGATCTGTCTGTGATACTGGGATTTACCTGCAATAACTTATGGCTTCAAGAAAAAGCTTTTTCTGCCCCAGCAGGGCACTTCCACCCAAACTATCTCCCTGTTTCTCTTACTCTGAAAACAATCAAAGAAAGTTACATCTTTTTATTTTTATTTATTTGAGGGACAGACAGAGAAAGAATGAGCACGCCAGGGCCTCCAGCTGCTGCAAAAGAAATCCAGACACATGTGCCACCTTGTGCATCTGGCTTACATGGGTCCTGAGGAATTGAACCCAAGTCCTTGGCTTCACAGACAAGTGACTTAACCACTAAGCCATTTCTCCAGCTCAGTTATATCTTTTAATTAGGTAACAAATAGGTTTACACAGTATTTATTCATCCTATCTTTAGTTTTGTGTGTCTCTCCCCCTTCTTACCCTCCCTTTTCCCTGCCCCCATTTACACCTTTCTACCTAAGCTATGGAGGGCTTCTGAAATCCCAGTATGCTGTTGGTGAGTTGGAAAGCGAAAGCTAGAGAATTTCTAGGAAGCTCCAGGGAAGCACAGGAAAGAAAGAATAGCAGACAAAAACTCAGAGTATGGGCCTGGAGAGATAGCTTAGCAGTTAAGCGCTTGCCTGTGACACCTAAAGACCCTGGTTCGAGGTTCATATTCCCCAGGACCCACGTAAGCCAGATGCACAAGGGGATGCATGTATCTGGAGTTCCTTTGCAGTGGCTGGAGGCCCTGGTGTGCCCATTCTCTCTCTATCTATCTGCCTCTTTCTTTCTCTCTCTGTTTGTTGCTCTCAAATAAATAAATTAAAATAAGCAAAAAAATCTCAGAGTGTGAAACCCAGCCTCAAATGAGGTGGATGGCAAGGACCAACCCAAAAGTTTAGTCCTCCATATACATCTTGTGATGGTGCACGCATGCACACACTCACACGCTTGCCCACACACACACACACACACACACAAGTAAATGATAAAATTAAAAAAAATTTAAAAGCCAATATACTTAAGGGGATATTAGAATTCAGAATGTCATAATGTCCATGATTATGAAAGAATCCAGGGGCTTGCAGGACCCTGACCCAAAGATAAAGGTGCCCAGCAAAGTGGCCGTGGCAGTGGTGAAGGCAATGCTGCAGGAAGATTTGGTCCTGGCTGGATGGACAGTTGGAGACAACATCGGAGGTGTCCACATCCTTCTTGTCCTGTAAGAGGGAAAAGAAGAAAAGCTGGGTATCTGCAGGGAATCCTCTCTGCTTTCCTGGTGAGTCACCGGACAAACGCCATCAACCTCAGACAGACCTCTGAGAACCACTCCGCATCCCTCTCCCCTCGGTGGGTCACGAGGGCTTAGGGGACCCACCTGGAGGAAGTATACTCCATGCTGTGGGCACAGGAGGGGTGGGCTGCTCCCCAGCTAGGTTTGGGGAAGCCTGGAGGTCACAGGTGCATAGAGAAGGATTCCTGAACAGAAAGCCCCCTGGGGTTTCTATGGGTGAGCTGGGCAGTGTTCTTCAAAAGGCACTACAGCATCCTAAGTGAGAATTAACAACCAATTCCACTCCCATGTACTTAGAGTATTGAGAGGGCAGAAAACACCTGACCAAGAGCAGCTTGTGGGACAAAGGTTTATTTTGGCTTACAGACTCGAGGGGAAGCTCCATGATGGCAGGAAAAATGATGGCATGAGCAAAGGGTGGTCATCACCCCCTGGCCAACATCATGACAACAGGAACAGAAGAGTGTGCCAAACACTGGCAAGGGGAAACTGGCTATAATACCCATAAACCTGTCCCCAACAATACACTGCCCACAGCAGGTGTTAATTCCCAAATCTCCATCAGCTGGGAACCTAGCATTCAGAACACCTAAGTTTATGGGGAACACCTGAATCAAACCACTACAATGGAGGAATAAAATGTCCTTGGGGTGGCTGTCCACTAGGAAGCCATGTCTATTCCATGACAAAAGCCTATAAGAAGTTCCCTCTTGGTTCTCCTTGGAAATAGGAAACCAAAAATGGTAAGCAGATGGCGGAGGTCTTTTTTAAAAAATATTTTTATAGGCCAGGCGTAGTGGCACACGCCTTTAATCCCAGCATTTAGGAGGCAGAGGTAGGAGGATTGCCATGAGTTCGAGGCCACCCTGAGACTACATAGTGAATTCCAGGTCAGCCTGAGCTAGAGTGAGACCCTACCTCAAAAAACAACAAAAATATATTTTTTTAATTTACTCATTTGAGAGAGAGAATGGGCACACCAGGGCCCCTAGCCACTACGAATGAACTCCAGATGCATGCGCCCCCTTGTGCACCTGGCTTATGTGGGTCCTGGGGAATCTAACCTGAGTCCTTAGGCTTCATAGGCAAGCACCTCAACCACTAAGCCATCTCTCCAGCCCCTCTGGAGGTCTTTTCATGGTAGTAGAATTAAAACAAATGTGCCTGACTCTTTACAGAATGTAAGAAACTCAGTAACCAATGATGGTGTGTGGGCGATGGTGATGAGAAAATCAGAAGGAAAAATAAACCTGGTGTTGAGCCTCTTAGATGCAGATTCCTTCTGGTCTATAATCCCAGCACTGGAGAGAATGAGGCCAGCCAGGGTCTACAAAGCAAGGCCTGTCAAAAAATGTCCACAAAAAAAGACAGGGTCTCATTTTGTATACTCTGGCTGCCTCATCCTCTCCAAGGTAGGAGGCTTGCCATGAGTTCAAGACCAGCCTGGACTCCAGAGTGAGTTCCAAATCAGCCTGAGCTAGAGTGCCTTAAAAATATAAAGTGAGGCTGGAGGGATGGCTTAGCGGTTAAGGCACATGCCTGCAAAGCCAAAGGACCCAGGTTCGATTCCCCAGGACCCATGTAAGCCAGATACACAAGGGGGCACACACATCTGGAGTTCTTTTGCAGTGGCTGGAAGCCCTGGCACACCCATTCTCTCTCTCTCTCTCTCTCTCTCTCTCTCTCTCTTTCTCTGTCAAATATATATATATATATATATATATAAAATGAGCCGGGCATGGTGGTGCACACCTTTAATCCCAGCACTCAAGAGTCAGAGGTTGGAAGGATCTCTGTGAGTTCAAGGCCACCCTGAGAATAGTGAGACCCTACCTCAAAAAAAAAACAAAAAAGTAAATAAAAAATAAATTAAAATAAAATAAAAAAGAAAAGAAAGAGAGAGAAGGAAGGGAGGGAGAGAGGAAGGGAAAGACTCCTCTACCTGTGGGCTATAGTATCCCACAGCTTGGGGTCCCAGACTGAACAAAAAGGAGAAAGTGAGCTGAGCACCAATGCTCACCTCTCCCTACTTCCTGACTATGGGTTGGACGTGACCAGCTGCTGCCACACCTTCCCTGCCATCATGGACTGTAACCTGAACCGTCAGATGAAATAAGCCCTTTCGCCCCTTCAACTGAGTTTTGTCCCACTCCCTGGACATTTCCATTAATGAAAGGCCATAAGTAAGGCAGACTTCACTGAGAATTCTAGGCAATGGTCCATTACTGCACCACAGAGCACACAGCCACCAACACGCAAGTGGCTGTTGCACCCTTTTTTCTGAACATTCATTAGCCTTCTGACCACTAGAAATTCCCCTCTGGGGCTGGAGAGATGGCTCAGTGATTAAAGGCGTTTGCTTGCAAAGCCTGACAGCATGGGTTTGGTTCCCCAGTACCTATGTAAAGCCAGAGGCACAAAGTAGAGCATACATCTAGAGTTTGTTTGCAGTGTCTGCAGGCCCTGGTGCTCCCATATTCTCTCTCTCTCTTTCTCTCTTACATTCTGTTTGCAAAGAAATAAGTGGAAATTCCTCTCTATTCTCTGAGCTCCTCCACACCCTGTACTTTCCCTCCCTGTCTGTCCTGAGACGTCTCTACCATCTGTCCGCATGGCCCATGCTGGCCCGGCTTTGAAGTTCATCCTTCACAAGACCTATGGCCCTTAAGCTGTCCTTTTATAAGAAGACAGTTGTTTTTTCTCTGCAAACTTCCACTACCAGCTTTTAAATCCATGGTTTCTCCCTGCTACCTGTAGATACACCATTGTATATTCTGGCTCCCTTTGCTCCTAAACAAAGCAACAGAGCTCAGATCCAAACTAGCAGCACCTGCTCTTCCAGGCACTGATGTAAACCAGAGCCTTTGAATCATCAAGCCGCGGCTATTGTTACTAAAGTCCCATTCCCATCCCAAGTGCCTGAATCTTTCCACTGATGATATATATTAATCGCTTCCTACATGCTAGGTGCACAGTATTGATCATATTACATGCACAACTGTTCCTCGGGGGCATTTTTCTGACGGCTGCTAAGTGGATATGAATACTCTCCAAACACCTCCATGCTGATGTACACAGCGCCACCTTCTGGCCACTCGAAGAAACACAAGCCTGACTGTACACGCTTAAGGCTGGTCATGCAGTGCCCCTAAACAGATGATCCAAAACTGGGCAGCTTAAAACTATCACATGTCACGTTCCCCACTCAGTTTACTGGGGTATGCTTGAAGGACAGAGCTGCGACCATCTGAAGGCGCATCTATTCACAACTGTTCACAAGTCTGGAATGATGCTGGCTGTCTGCCGAAGCTTCAGGTGGGCTGGGCAGTCGTTGGAACACCTAGTACGATTCTCTTGTGGGATTTCTGGTTTCCTCATTACATAGTTCCAGGGAAGGGAGGGAAATAAAGAGAGATGGAAAGAAGGAGAGAAGGAGGGAGGCAGAGAGAAAGATGGAGGGATAGACAGAAGGAAACCAGGTAGAAGCCATATCACAAGTTCCGACCCAGGCGCCAAGGTCTCAGGATCACTCCCGACATTTCCCATCAAAAACAAGCCCGTATTTAAAGGGTTTGGCATGTAAAGGCGAGGGGGAGACATTAGTCTTTACTTTCTGATAAGCAAAATCTCAAAGAACTTGCAGGCATGTTCGAGAATTCCATTGCCTCAGAAAGAAATGTGGATGGAAGCTGAAATTGTTCCTGGTGGGTAGGAGGAGGAAGAAAATCACTCCGAAGTATTGACGGGAAGTTTATTTAAAATCCTCATTGCAGGCTGGAGAGATGACTTAGTGGTTAATCACTTGCCTGTGAAGCCTAAGGACACTGGTTCGAGGCTGGATTCCCCAGGACCTATGTTAGCCAGATGCACAAGGGGGTGCATGCATCTGGAATTTGTTTGCAGTAGCTGGAGGCCCCGGAACACCCATTCTCTTTCTCTCTCTCTCTCTCTCTCTGCCTCGTTCTCTCCATCTTTCACTCTCAAATAATAATTAATAAATATAAATAAATCAAATCCTCATTGCTCGTTTCTCACACAAAGAAGCACAGGCTCACACTTGATAGCAGCCCGGCTTCTCTCTGCTCCCCGCTTTCCATGAACCCTCCCTTACTTTCCTCTCTGTCTAGCTTATATAGTCCCTGTTTCATAAAGTGAAATTTAGACTCTCATTTGCACACCTTCTCAGGCTCCCTCAATGATTAAGCCAACAAGTCTTCCTCCTCAGGAAAGTGGGAGGGGCAGGCTGTCACTCTTGAACGTTTTCCATGTGAGTAAGCACATCTATACACGTATATATTTGAAAATAAGCAAAATCATTTTAAATTAGCAATTACATTTACACATTAGACATCTTTGCATATAACCCATGAATGTGAAGGGATGCTTCTAGATGTAGAGGACACGAGGCACCTGGGAAGAAACCTACCATGGGAGTGGTGGTACATGCTTGAAACCCCAGCACTCAGGAAGCAAGGCAGGGGGATCAGGAGTTCACAGGAAGTTTGAGGCCAGCCTAGGCTACATGCAACTCTTTCTCAAAAAGAAAAAGAAGGGGTGGGACAACGATTCAGTGGTTAAAGACGCTTGCTTGCAAAGCCTGCCAGCCCAGGTTCAATTCCCCAGCCACCCACATTAGCCGAATAGGAAATGCGTGCAAGTGTTGCAGTCAGTTTCTCATTGCTGGGACAAGCACCCAACCAGAAACAGCTTATAGGAAGCTTACAAATTCCAGAGGAGCACCATCAACACTGGGAGGAGAAGCTGCCTCACTTCCATAGATCCAAGCAGAGAGACAGCATGCAGAGGGCTATGAACCCTGACTAGTGATGCCATCCTCAGGGACTATGCTGCAAGCCAGAGCTCACAGAGAAGAGCAGAGATTGCATGGAGAGGAAGTGGAGGGGAAATAAACCAGCATTACCTGCTACAAAAATGAGTATGCTCATATTTGATGGCAACTCCTTCAAACAGTACAGACACTGGGCATATATGGGGAGGGGGAGTGTGTGGAGGACAAGTGTCCAAACAATTACGGAAAATAACAGTAACAGCGATTGGCATGGCAGTTGTTCTTAATTACATGAGCTAACAAAGTGGAATTCCTGGCATGCCTTACCCCAAAGTCATTTATATTTGGCTTGGAAAGCAGAATGGTTTTTACAGCAGATTTTTCTAATTATGTTTTGCCTTATGTTAATACGAAGATTTTATACCTCAAGTAAATACCACCTGATCACAAAACAGCAGGGCCCAGAAGTACATTGCAGGAAGGGTGGGAGCCTGGCTGAGCTTTCACAATTGGCTGCTGAGACGTCAAGGAGGCTTGTGCCCCTACTGTGGGGGCTGCTCTCTCCAGTCCATTTGTAAAGGCAGTGAGCGCAGCTACTCCATCTTCCCGGATCCAGGCTTCCTCTAGCTTCCTCAAAATAATGACACTCAGATGGGCATGGTGATGCACTGACCCTAATCCCAGCTGCAAGGAGGCACAAGCAGAAGGGTCACAAACTTAAGGACAGCCTGGGATACAGAGAAAGTTCAAGGCCAACCCATGCAATGTCGTGAGACCTTGTCTAAAAATACAAAGTGCAGGCTAGAGAGATGACTTAGCGGTTAAGGCCCTTGCCTGCGAAGCCTAAGAATGCATGTTTGAATCTCCAGGTCCCACATTGCCAGACGCACAGTGATGCAAGCATGCAATGTTGGCACATGCACCACAAGGGGGCACACACATCTGGAGTTAGTTCACAGCAGAAAAGCCCTGGTGCACCCATTTTCTCTCTCTCTCTCTCTTTCTCAAAAATAAAAAATACAACTGGGCATGGTGGCTCACGCCTTTAATCCCACCACTTAGGAGGTGAGGTAGGAGGATTGCCATGAGTTCAGGACCACCCTGAGACTACATAGTGAATTCCAGGTCAACCTGGGCTAGAATGAGACCCTACCTCAAGAAACAAAAAACAAAACAAACAAACAAATAAATAAATAAATACAATGTGTGGGCAGGGGGGAGGCGGGAGGCTGAGTATATGCCTCAGTAGCAAAGCATTTGCCTTTCATGCCTGAGGCCCTGCGTTCAATCCCCAGCGCCAGAGCAAAGCCACTCAAGCTCAGCTATGCAGACAAGTCACTGGGAAGCCTGCTAAGATGCAGGTTCCTAAGGCTCTGCCAAGATGGCTAATCCTTTTGGTCTAGGGGTATCTGGGAAGCTGGAATTCAGCAAGCCTTCTAGATCCTTCTGGTGCCCATGGCCAGGACATCCCATTTAGAGAAATGTCATCCAAAGGAATGGACACACGAGTCATACTCGAGGTAAAATGGTATATCAGGCAGAATCGGAGAATGAGAGCCAGAGCTGGGTTCAGACCACAACCTCAACCTTAATTAAGGTCACTGAGGCATGTGACCGTCTCTGAGTGTCACTGGCAAGAAGAGTCATAGATTGGAGGTAATGATCCCAAAGTGAAAAATCAGGGGCTGGAGAGATGGCTTAGTGGTTAAGCGCTTGCCTGTGAATCCTAAGTACCCTGGTTCGTGGCTCGATTCCCCAGGACCCACGTAAGCCAGATGCACAAGGTGACACATGCATCTGGAGTTTGTTTGCAGTGGCTGGAGGCCCTCATGGGCCCCTTCTCTCTCTCTCTCTCTCTCTTTCTCTGCCTCTTTCTCTCTGTGTCTGTCTGTTGTTTCAAATAAATAAACAAAAATAAAAAAATTTAAATCAGGTTAAGACAAAGTGGCTTTCATCGCTGTGCTAGAAGAGTGTGTGCAGAGCCCTCCTCCAGGTGGTCAGGAGCCGGTGCAGCGGACAAAGCTCTCTCCGTGCATGGTGATTGGCTCTGCGAGTCCCATGGGGTCAGCACCCGCAAACAGTAGCTCTGTTTCCCTGTGCATCACTGAGCTGTTTCAAGAGCCTAATTTTCAGAACCCAAACTTTTTTAAATATTTTATTTTTATTTATTTAGTTATTTGACAAAGAAAGAGGGAGAGAGAATGGGCACACCAGGGCCTGTAGCGACTGCAAACGAACTCCAGACACATGCACCCCCTTGTGCATATGGCTAATGTGGGTCCTGGGGAATCGAACCTGGGTCCTTTGGCTTTGTAGGCAAATGCTTTAACCACTAAGCCCTCTCTCCAGCCTAGAGCCCAGACGTTTTAAGCATCCTGGTTCCTTGTTTCCACTCACACCACTATTATTCATCCCGCAGCAGGTGGACAGCAGGCTTTTCATCCATCCTCCCTTGTTGTTGGCATCATACCATTCAACAATATGGTGTTAACAAAAAATATTAAAACTAGCTGTCTTACATTTTTGACTCTTGTTCATAATGTTGCATAATGAAAAGGAAAATCTTTCCCACAGTCCCAGTGGTGCAGAAACATTTAGAAATGACTCTAAATATAGACTCCCAGATGACAGAGAGGTTGTTTTATGTGATTCTATGATTTCTTTTTCACAGCATGTTCCGTGTGCTGGGATAAAAAAGTTTAATGAAGTCAGAATGCCAAATTTAAAGGACCCTTTGCTCTTTGCTTGCTGCAAAACGTATTGCATTGCCATTTAACTTGCTGTGCATCTTAGTGTCAGACCCTAGGCAGCAGCAAAGCCAAAAGCAGAAAGGGACCGTAGTGAAAGTACCAGACCAGATTCTCCAGCACATGCCTCTCCTAACCTGTCAGGCATTGACTGACGGCGAATGCATGTACAGTTTCCAATTGTTCCTCTTCCAACCCCTAATGGCTTAAGAGATTCCATATTTTGCACCGTGGAATCACTAATCCTAGATGACATATAATTACCTTCCAACCAGCATCAGAATGTTGATTGTTAAAGAGAATAAAATATAATCACAAGCTGTTCCATGCAGGCTATTCGAAACACTTACTTATAAGTCAGGTACAAAATTACAGTGACCTGTAAAAGCCCAGTCTCAAACAGCTATAATGGGGTTTAGGGCTTCTGCACATGAACCTGGGAGGGACACCATTCAAGCCATAGCACACGAATTCTGTAATTACGCAGGAATGAAGCTTTGGAAAAATGCAAATGGAAAGTTTTTCTAAATGGAAGACAGAAAGTTCTATGAGGAAATTCTTCTAGCCCCTTTCTCTTTTGTGAAGAATTGGATGGTTTGTCACAAAGTCAGCATGTGGGGTTGCCTGCCCTTAGATGGAGGCCCAGTAAATTCTGTGCCTATTGAGTTTGGTTCCATAGTGGCTTGGGCAGAAATTTATGGTGACATATCTATCACACCAAGACTTCCCTGTTGTCTAGAGGACACAGTAGGTAAGCTCTGGCCTTGGGTTTTGAGTGTAATGCCCACAAAATTTCATGTGTTGAAAGTTTGGTCCCCAATGTGGCCCTGATGTGACAGGTCACTGTAGGTCTGGCTAAGCCTTTGGGAACCTTTCCATAGAAAGCCTTCAACCTTCCAGCCCAGAGGGAACCAGATGGTCTGAAGGTGAGGCTTCCCCTTGCCAACAACAAGTATACATGACATTTAATTTGATTGTCAATTTTACCTGATTAAGAACTGCCTAGCCAGGTGTGGTGGCCCATGTATTTAATCCCAGCACTCAGAAGGCAGAGATAGGAGGATCATTGTGAGTTCAAGGCTGCCCTGAAACTACATAGTTAATTCCAGGTCAGCCTGGGCTAGAACAAGACCTACCAAAAAAAAAAAAAAAAAAAAAAAAAAAAACTGCCTAGGAGGAGATTTAGGAGATGGCTCAGCAATTAAAAAGGTACTTTCTGGGGCTGGGGGGATGGCTTAGCAGTTAAAGCATTTGCCTGCAAGGCCAAGGGACCCAGGTTCCATTCCCCAGGACCCATGTTAGCCAGATGCACAAGGGGGTGCACGTGTCTTGCAGTCTGTTTGCAGAGGCTGGAGGCCCTGGCATTCCCATTCTCTTACTCTCTCTCCCTCTTTCTCTGTCAAATAAATAAATAATAATAATAAGTTTTTTTAAAAGGTACTTTCTGGCAAAGCCTGATGGTCTAGGTTCGATTCCCCAGTACCCACATAAAGCCAGATGCACAAGGTGGTGCATGCATCTGAAGTCCATTTGCAGCATCAAGAAGCCCTGGTGCACCCATACTCACTTTTCCTGTCTCTACTCATGAATAAATAAATAAATTTTAAAAAGAACTGCTTACGAGATTAATAAAGCGCATTTCTAAGTGTGTCTCTGACATTTCCAGAGATGACTGAATCATGAGGGCTCTAACCTAATCGATATATCCCTTGATATACTCTTGTATTTTTTTTTTTTTTTTGAGGTAGGGTCTCACTCTAGACCAGGCTGACCTGGAACTCACTCTGAAGTGCCAGGCTGGCCTTGAACTCACAGTGATCCTCCTATCTCAGCCTTTCCAGTGCTGGGATTAAAGGTATGCACCACCACACACAGCCTATTGATAATGGTCTTAATATTGTGGCATTACTGGACAGTGGAGAAAGGTGGAACCTTATTAAAGGAAGGCCATTGGGCTGGAGAGATGGCTTAGCAGGTAGCGCTTGCCTGTGAACCCTAAGGACCCCCGTTCGAGGCTCGATTCCCCAGTACCCACATTAGCCAGATGCACAAGGGGGCGCATGCATCTGGAGTTTGTTTGCAGTGGCTGGAGGCCCTGGCATGCCCATTCTCTCTCTCTCTCTCTTTCTCTGTCTGTCACTCTCAAATAAAATAAAATAAAATAAAATAAAATAAAATAAAATAAAATAAAATAAAATAAAATAAAAAGGAAGGCCATTGTGGGCATGTACTTGGGGGCTCTTTCTTATCCTGGCTTCTTTCTATATGTGGTAGTTTGAATGTGTGTCCCCCATAAATCCAGGTGTTTTACTAAGCTTGTAACTTGGGTGTCCAGCTATCTGGCCAGAGAAGGTGTCACTGGGGGCAGATCCTGGGGTCCAGCCCAAAGGTGTGTCTGGGGACAGATCTGAATTCCAGCCCAAAGGTATGAGGAGAGGTGTGACTCTGGGGGTTCTGCTTGCTGCTTTGGGGTGTTTTCTGGCTGGTGGTGATTTCTGTGTTCGCTTGGATGAGATCCAGCTTCTGCCACCCATAGAATTTCCCCTGGATTCTGTAAGCGTGACTGACATAAATCCCTTCCTCTCATAAAACCATGCTTGGTTGTATGTTCGTCCCAGTATTGTGGAGCTGTCTACAATGTTATATGGACCTTTCCTCTCCTTCCTGTCCACCAAGAAGTGAAAAGGTGACTGCCACAAGTTCCTACCACTGTCATGTTCTAACCAAGAGCATGGGGCCACGAGACCGCAGACTTAACCATTTGAGAATCCTACCACTGAACCACCAATGCTACAGACTGAACCATTGGAAACCACAAGCCAAAATAAATATTTCCTCCATTCAGCTGCTTTTCTCAGGCATTCAGTCACAGCAACATAAAAACCTAATACATTTGGACCATTGAAATGTGTGGTCTGCTGGGGGACTCTGGAAAAGATTTTCAACATCTTGAGAGAAAGCCCACTTTTTGACAGCATTTTCTGATTTGAATGTGATGTAGTCATTTGATAACTGTCCCAGCGTGGTGTCATCACTAAGAAAGGCATAGAAGGGCTGGAGAGGTGGCTTGTCAGTTAGAGGTGTGTGCTTGCTTGCAAAGCAACGTTTGATTCCCCAGTACCCGCGTAAGCTAGATAGGTACACAAAGTGGCACATGCATCTGGATTTTGTTTGTAGTAGCAAGAGGCCCTGGCATGTGCTCTGGCACCCTCTCTCTCTCTTTCTCTCTCTCTCTCCCCCTCCATAAATAAATGAAATATTTTTTAAAAAATAGAAGGGCATAGTTGAGAGATGAAGAGCCAGGTCCTCAGTGGCATGGCACAGTCCACCCACTACACCCTCAATCAATCCAAAAACTGCCCTACTTTGGGATTCCGTTAGCTGAAATAATAAATATCTGTAAGAATTAACTCGGGGCACCACCAGTTCATCTCCTATAAAGTGTCTGACAGTAAATGCTTTAGGCTTTGTAAGCTAAAAGTCAGTATCAAGAAACACTTCTTCCCCAGATGCTAACAGTCTTTTGACAGTTAAAGACACTGTGGTAGTTACCTTCTTGTCACTAGGACAAAGCACCTGACCGAGATGTTGGCTTATTTTGGCTTACAGGTCCATGATGGCGGGGAAACATGGCTTGAGCAGAGGATGGACACCACCTCTGCCACAGCAGGTGGAAACAACAGCAGGAGAGAGAGCCGAACACTGGCAAGGGGAGCTGGCTATAACACCCTAAGCCAGCCCCAACATCACACCTCCTCCAGCAAAATTCCACCTGCTAAGTTGTCATTAGTGGAGACCAAGCATTCAAAATACATGGATTTATGGGGTACTAAAACTCTCCTTTGTCTGGGATCCAAACACAACCAGACGGCTGTCTGGGTTTGGCTGTGAAAGTCCCGCTCCGGGGGACTCCCTGGGCTCAGTCTCGGGAAAGACGGCACCCCAAATCACTCACGAGAAACGGTCTTGATGCAAACAGCATGAGGATTTTTATTCCAGCTCGCTGGGGCCCACAGTCATACGCCACACAGGGGTAGAGGGCTGTGGACCCCGAGTGCAGGGCCAGGACAGCTTTTATTAGGATTACAACAATGCCCACGCATCGTGAACCAATCATTCCATAACCTCGGGTACCCGCACAGTGTTGACCAATCAATGTGTAACATTTTATGGTTCTTAGGCTAATCATTTTAAATTGTCCAAGCCCGCGCACCATGGACCAATCAATTTGCAACACACCATAATTTTCTTCCTATAGCCTCAGAGGTCTGCATTTGTGTGGGCTCCTGGGTGGGGGTGACAAATTGCAGTTAAGATAGGTCACTTGGGCCAGAAAGCAGGTTCTGGAACAGCAAGAAGTGTGACCTTTTACCCATCCACTGGCAGACAGCTGGGTCTGGAATTTGAGGTATTTAGGGCTTCTAAGGAGGCTGGGGTTAAGGCTCCTTTGGAGTATGGTAGTGAGAAATCAATCATGACTATTCTAAACAAAAAAGGGGTCCAGGCCTGCCTCAGATAGATAATATAGCCGGCCAAATGTGCCAATTTTTCAATTCTGCAATCCTTGCCTGTTTAATTGCTGCCCTCCCCTCCCCAAAGTCTCTGAGGAATCTCCATTTCAAAGATCCTCCAGAGACACTCTACTGCAGGGGGCCACTACTGTTTGCTTTAGCCGACACCTGCCTGGGGTGCCCCTAGCTCCTGACCCCAACTTCTTTGTTCGAATTTCCATATGAACTCCATTCCCAAAAGGAAGGAGCTCTCTCCCTCACCGCCTCTGTGTTGGGCTGTGGGGATGGAGCCCAGGCTTAGGCTGTATTTTTTCATCCTTTCAGCTGGTAGGCCATATGCCATATTTTGCTGACTTATGTTAAGTCACCAGTTGAGGACTCTGCTGCTCACGGCCGCGGCGAATCTGGTTCAACCAGGAGTCAATCTGCTGGCTCAGCAGTGCTGGCTGAGGACTGCTCACTCCACTTCCCACTGCAGAGCAGTCCACTGGGGCTCGCGTTCACAAATCTGCGGACTTGCTGACAGAAGGATGTGTTTTCCTTCTTCCTGTCCTCCTTTAAGGCTAAAGCAATGATGGTCAGTAAAGCTGGCCTTCTCTAATGGAGACTTTTTTTTGGAGAAAAAAGTTAGTTTTGTGGTTCTGGGGATGGATCACAAGCTCTTCCACTGAGCCAGATATAAGTCCTGAGAAATATATTTTTACATCCTTAACAAGGCCCAGAGAAATCACTAGCAAGAATCACAGGGCTATCCAGGTGTGGTGGCGCTCGCCTTTAATCCCAGCACTCAGAAGGCAGAGGTAGGAGGATCGCTGTGAGTTCAAGGCCACCCTGAGACTACATAGTGAATTCCAGGTCAGCCTGGGCCAGAGTGAGACCCTACCTCGAAAAACCAAAAGAAAAAAAAAAAAAAAGAAAAAAAAAACAATCAAAGGTCTGGCTCCTTCACAAACTTCCTCACTACCCACTTCCTGTCCAGACCATAAAGGTTTCTTCCTCTTCTTTCTAAAACACAATCCCCTGAGAAAATGGATGAAACAGAGAATGGTGGGGTCATGGTAGACACCAAAGAGATACAGCCTTGAGGGGAAAGAGGTAAAGTGAATGGAGAGAGAGAGACTGATTATGTACTTGACAGGATGTGGGCTACTCCACCCAGCGGGTATGAATCAATAGTGTGCACATCCAAGGTCAAGGGAAGGGCCAGACTCACAGCAGATCTTGAGAATAGATTGCAAACATCAGAGAAGCCACTCTTTACTCTATTTCCGTGTGGGCTTTGTAAGTACAGGGCTAGAGCACTTGAAGCAGAGGGAAGAGTAAACATTCCCAGGATTGCATGTGCCTCATAGGGGCTACCATGTGGATGGGCTCCCTGAGGTTCATGTGTCGGGAAGAAGGAACTTGAAGAGGTGTTTGGGCTCTGCCTTCATGAGGGCATTGATCCTGTTACTGAAGGAGTGGGTCTCACACTGTTCTCTCTGCATCATGTGACACTTCTGCTGGGTTATGATGAAGTAAGAAGGTCCTCACCAGTCAGTCCCCTGATCTTGGATATTTCAGCCTCCAGAACCATGAGCCAAATACATTTCTGTACATTATAAATTACCCAGTCTCAGATATTCTGTTATAGTAGCACACAATGCATGGAGACCATATGCCAGAACCTTCTATCCTGGGCTGGACTACCCATACTTCCAGGAGAACAAGAGTGGTGCTAGGGTCACCTTAGTAGCTGGATATGCTACTTGCCCTTGTGTACTCTTGGACAAAGCTAAGGAGGATATGGAGGAATTTCTAAGAAATATTGAGCATAGCTGGGCGTGGTAGTGCACGCCTTTAATCCTAGCACTTGGGAGGCAGAGGTAGGAGGATCACTGCGAGTTCAAGGCCACCCTGAGAGTACATAGTGAATTCCAAGTCAGCCTAGGCTAGAGTGAGACCCTACCTTGAAAAAACAAAAAAGAAAAAGAAAGAAAGAAGAAAGAAAGAAAGAAAGAAAGAAAGAAAGAAAGAAAGAAAGAAAGAAAAGAAAAGAAATATTGAGCATGGGGCTGGAGAGATGGCTTAGTGGTTAAGGCACATGCCTGTGAAGCCTAAGGACCCAGGTTCAATTTTTCAGGTCCCATGTAAGCCAGATGCACATGGTGGCATATGCATCTGCAGTTTGTTTGCAGTGGCTACAGGCCCTGGTGTGCCCACTCTCTCTTTCTCTCCTCTCTCTGCCTCTAATAAATAAATAAATAAAAATAAAATCTTTAAAAAAAGAAAAGAAATATTGAGCATGGAGAAACTAAATAACAGACCTGGATCCAGTGTGTGCTCAGGGGGAGAAAATTTCCCTTATGAAAGAATATAGAGGGGCTGGGAAGGTGGCTTAGCAGTTAAGACACTTGCTTATGAAGCCTAATGACCCAGGTTCAATTTCCCAATATTCATGTAAGCCAAATGCATAAGGTGGTGCATGCGTCTGGAGTCTGTTTACAGGGCTGGAGGCCCTGGAGCACCCATAGTCTCATTCTCTCTCTCTCGCTTTCTCTTTCTCTCTCTCTCTCCATGTGTAATAAATAACTAAAAATAAAATGCTAAAAAAAGAATACAGAAGACGACACATTGGCGGATGGAATGGTCAGTACTGGTCCTATCTCCACAGGAAGCTGTGTCCCTGGACTACTCTTCATTGTGCCTGGGTGTGTTTGTCAGGCTTCCCATCTCTGTGACAAATACCTAAGAAGAACACTTTAATGGAGGAAAGGCTTACTGTGGCTCATGATTTTAGAGGTTTCAGCCCATCGTGGCATAGCAGAGCAGCTCACATCACAGCAGTCATGAAAGGGGGCCGGGAGAGAGCGTGCATTCCCATGCTAACTGGCTTCCTCTCCCTTCCCCACTTTTCAAATATATTTTAAATATTTTAATTTATTTATTTGCAAGCAGAGAGAAGAGAGACACAGAGAATTGGTACATGAGGGCCACAAGCCATTGCAAATAAACTCCAGATGCATGCACTATTTCGTGCATCTGGCTTTACGTGGGTACTGGGGAACTGAATCTGAGTTGTTAGGCTTTGTAGGCAAGTGCCTTAACTGCTAAGCCATACCACCAGTCCCCTCCTTCCCCCTTTGATCCCATCCAAGCCCTAGCTTATTGGACGATGACAGTCATATTCAGGATGGGCCATGCCCCATTAATCTTCTCTGTAAACCACCTCAGAGACTCGCTCAAAATGTGTTTTGTTAATCTAGGCATCTCTCAATCCAGTCCAGTTGACAATCAAGATTCTCTGTCATTTTGAGATTTCTGATTTACAAAGCAGCTCAACAAATTGCTATTTCAACCTTGAGATTTTTTAAAGACAAAATGGCAACTTACACTTGAGCTGAGAGCCACCTGTCTGAATACATCCACTTTCTAAGCATTTGTTTCCGAAATCATAATCCCATTCTGCTGCCACACTTTCTGGTTCTTCCACACAAGAATGTGGTATTGGTGTGACACCCTGCAGAGCTATAAATATCTCATGACTCATCTGAACAGCCCATGTTGAAGTGGTATTCCTTCACACTCTGCCTAGGCAGAACAAGAAAATAGTTCCAACATATGAACAATATTTTCTAATATTCTAGGTTATTCTCATCTCTCTAATAATAACTTTTAGTTTACAATTTTTAAAAATTTCCACATCTCTCTTACCAAGTTGGGCTTAGTGGCTCACACCTATAATCCCAGCACTCAGGATGCTAGAGTAGGAGGATTGCTGTGAGTTTCAGGTCAGCTTGGGCAAGGATGAGACCCTGAATTAAAAAAAAAATGCTCAGGCTTACTTTAGAGATGTAATACTGTTTGGCTGACTGGCGCAGATAGTAAGGACAAATATCTGTACTGAAAATTTTACTACAGTTAAGAAGCTCTACGTAAAAATGCCTGTTGCAGTCTGGTTCACATTGCTGGCAGAAATCACCCAACCAAGAGCAGCTTGTGGGGAAAAAAGGTTTATTTTGGCTTATAGACTCGAGAAGAAGCTCCACAATGGCAGAGGGAAACAATGGTATGAGCAGAGGGTGGACATCACCCCTTGGCCAGCATAAGATGGACAATACTAACAGGAGAGTGTGCCAAACACTGGCATGTGGAAATTGGCTGTAATACCCATCAGCCTACCCCCACAATATACCACCTCCAGGAGGCTTTAATTTCCAATTGCCATCAGCTGGGGAGACTAGCATTTAGAATACCTAAGTTTATGGGGGACACCTGAATCAAATCACCACAATGCCTTATTGGTATTTCCAGTTTTTCTCCAAAAACATGTCTTGAAGGCCTTAGAATTAAAGGTCTGGTCGCATGATACATGCTGTCTAGTGACAATCAAACCAGATCAATCCAGTTTTAAGGTTAGACAGAAAAAAAACTATTAGACAGAAACTTGATTTGAACATTGAGTTCAGTTTCTTCCTTCAGAACAGAGAGATGAAAGGGAACCAGCCACCCTGTTGTCTTGCTGTCAGTATTTTCCCCAAGATGCTCTGTACGGGTTTACTGTCCTCATTACTTCACCAGTCAATTGGAACTGACAATTCTTCATCAGTACTCTTCAACTAAATTGCAGTCAGTTTTGCAGGGTGGATCCAATATTCCTACCTTTATTTACAATTCTCACATGAGTGGAATCTACACATTTAAATCCATCAGCTAAAATATATTAAATCAAAATTCAAGATATTCTGAATAAGACATATGAAAGCCTACTTTTTTTGGATAATGGCACATCCAGAAGCCATGGATTGTTACTAAAAAATTTTCAGTGCCAGGGATGTGATACCTTCTAGTAAGTTGTTGGCCAGGGAGGTCCCTGTTGCCTCCAAAACATTACAGGGTATTGCCAAGGCCCTTGGTTTCCCACCAGAAACAGATGGTAAGCCAGGCCAAATGAGACAACAGGTGTAATAGTGGCATGTCTGTTATGGGGAAAACCAACCACTCTTCAATTGGACTGGAGACCTGCTCCACAGGAGGGGAATACATACTTGGCACTTAAAAAACCTAGTCAAAAGCCTATAGCTGGGGAGATCATGAGCACTAGGGGAGTAATGCCTGCTGTTGTCTGGCTAAATGCATATATTATGTCCACAAAACTGTTCTAAACACTTTTTATGTTTATACCCATATATTAGTGCTATTCTCACTTTGGTATAGAGAAGCTTCTCTTTTCAGATGACAGTGACCACTGGGGTAACTCAAAAGTCACCATAGTGCTGAGAAGAAATGATGGAGTGTTCAGCACTAAGACATCTCTATTACACCTTCCCAGACTCAGGATCCATAGTGGAAGAGGCAGTAGAAAAAATGTAAGAGTCAAAGGAAGGGTAGGCCTGCTTACAATACAACTTCGCAGACACAAAATGGCCTTGATATTCATGCCTGGCACTACCTACACAAAACCTTCATAATAGGAAGAAAAGATGATGACATCGAAACAAAAGAGAGACTAATTGGAAGGGGGAGGGGACTCAATGGAGGGTAGATTTTTAGAAGAGAAGTGGAGGTGAATTATCATGGTTTATTGTCTTTACTTATGGAAGCTGTCAATAAAAAGTTTAAAAAATAAAATAAAACTAGGGTTGGTGACACACACCTGTAATCCTATCATTCAGGAGGCTGAAGCAGTGGTAAGATGGCCATGAATTCCAGGCCAGCCTGGCTAGAGTGAGACCTGCCTCAGCAAACAAACAAGTATGAAATTTGAGTGTTAACATGTACATGGATATGACTTTCAAGGGTTCTATGTGCAGAGATTCTTTACAATAAAAACTCCCTTCAGAATGCATGAAGATGCAAAATCAAACACTAAGAGAGCAAAGAAAAACCCAAGAGGGTAAACAGTCAAGTGGTAAATGCCTATAAGAGAGCCCCATTACTGTCATATAAAAATAGGACATTTGGAGGGACCACTGGTATGTGTGTGAAACCGTGTGTAAGGTGGTTTCTTGACTATTGTTAAATTTACTCTAGCCAATAATAGGGTTAAACAGTACACAGTTAACACAGTAACATGATTAATTTCATTGATTTCCATTGTCAGTGATATGTTTTGGAAAACAGCTGAAAAGGAATAGAAATAAAACTTAAGAAGTTTCAAAAAGAGGAACTATGTTTCATAAGAAGAATAAATTCAGGGGGAGATGGCTCAGTGGATAAAAGCACTTGTTGCACAAGTGTGGGGACCTAGGTTCATATCCCCAGAACCCACATAAAACTTGACATGTTAGTACAGCACTGTCGTGGGGAGATGAAAGGTGAGACAAGAGAGTCCCAAAAGCTCTCAGGCCAGCTAGCCTGGCATAGGAAGCAGCTAACAACAGAGATTGTCTCAAACAAGGTGGAAGGTGAGGACAAGCACCCAATGTTGCCCCTTGACCGTCACATGTGCAGTGGTGCGCACACACACAAACACACACACACACACACACACGATATAAGCAAGAGGAATGAAAGAGAACTGAAGCCCTTGGTACTGGTGATACTGTTTCATATTCTTTACCTCCATAAGTAACACAATCAGATCTCCTCTGAAGAGAAGGCTCCCAGAGGCCAGGTCCAAGCCTGGAGTGCCTTTTGACTCCCTGGAGATGCTCATCCCTAAGCTTGATCCACTAGGACTGAACTGTGCCTACTTTCTGATTTAAAAAAAGAGAGAGAGAAGGAAATAATGAAGACAGAAATGGCAAGGGAAATCAAATCATGTGAAGGCTGGATCCGGTACATCTCCAAGCCAGAGTGTAGCTAAGGGTATCACAGATGAGATGTGAGGTATTAATGCTGAAGGTGAGAATCTTCTGGGAGCTTTCAGCAGGGGAAATGCTGCTGTAGAAAAGCAGTTATACTACAGCTGGTGGTGCTCTGTTTCACGGGAACTAGACTTTCCACTGAGTGCTTTGATAAGTGGTGCCCCATCCACACTTCCTGTGAACAAATCTGTGCTGATTATCAATTTCCACTAGAATCTTAAGATGTTCTATATTTAGCTCACAGACATTCTGGGTGGCCAGAAGGCATGTCACAGACACTGCTCTCAAGCAAAGCAAACTGAATCCTGTACACACTCGGTGTTTACTAGAACAGAGAAAAGCTCTTCAGCTCTATCACCTGTCAGCAGAATATTCAGACAGCCTCATTTCATCCTGCTTCCTATAGTTCATCTCTGGTTCAGCCATGTTTCTCAGAGCCTGTGAACACATCAAGGCTGCATCTCTGCCTATTGGCTAACTGCCAGAATGCCCTACTTATTGGCTAAAATACAAATGAATTACATATTATTTAAAATTATTCTCTCATCCTGTGTTGCAGTTCATACCTGTAATTCTAGCACTCAGGAGACTGAGTCAGGTGGATTAAGAGTTCAAGGTTAGCCTGGATTACATAACAGGACCTTGTCTCTAAAAATAAAATAAAATAAACATTGTCTGTTCTATGGATTCTCTTCAAGCTAAGCTGCAATGCCAGTTGGACCAGAGACTAGATGGGGGAGGGGTGTGGAGTAGATACTGGAGTCCATCGATTGTAGTTGAACCTACACTACTGCCTCTCCAGGCATGTTCAAGCAAATTACTTACCTTCTCTGTGCCTCTGAGTCCTTATCCGTAAATGACGGTGAAAATGCTAGTCACAGGAATAAGAATTGAGTAAGGGCATCGTGAAGAATAAATGAGTAACAATATGCGAAATACTCTGAACAGCATATGGCTCACAACTCTGCGGAAGTATCACTACTTATTAGTTATTCCCCACAGACCTATCCCCCTGCCAAGTAAATGGTCTTATCAATAAACACATGTCCACTGATAGAACTTTTCCAGCACACACACACATACTACATGTATAATGTGTCCAATTATAAAATGAATATGAGGAACATTTAGAAATATCAAACACTTTGGCGGCTAAGGCAAAAGGATCAGGAGTTCAAGGCAAGCCTCCACTACATACTGTTTGAGGCCAACTTGGGCTACATGAGATCTTGTTCAAAAAAAAAAAGAAGAGGGTTGGAGATAGGTGCTTGCTCACAAAGCCTAAGGACCCATGTTTGACTCTTCAGATCCTATATAAGCCAGATGCACAAGGTGACACAAGTGCACAAGGTCACACATGTGCACAAGGTGGCGCATGCATCTGGAGTCGATTACAGTGGCTGGAGGCCCTAGTGCACCAATTCTCTCTTGCGCTCACTCACTCACTTACTTGCTCTCTTGCATTAAAAAAGGCCAATCTGTTGGCCTTGCCTCAAACAGAAAGAAGAAGGAGGAAAAGAGAGAAAATACAAGCCACTTCCCAGAGATAATTCTGGTTACTATTTTCACATACTCCACTTACTTTTAAGCACTGTTTACTGAGTGCATAACAGTTCAAAGAGCTTCAGGCACTTGTGGGACAAATAATGGGCAAAATTAGATGGAATTTACGGTCTAATGTGGGGAGACAGGCCTTAATCAAGTAATGATACATATTTTACATATTTATTTGCAAGGAGAGAGAGAGTAATGGGTGTGCCAGGGCCTCTAGCCACTGCAAATGAACTCCAAATGCACGTGCCACTTTGTGCATCTGGCTTACATGGGTACTGGAGAATTGAACCCAGAGCATTAGGCTCTGCAGGCAAGGGCCTTAACTACTAAGCCATCTCTCCAGCCCCAAGTAATGATACAAATACAAACATGTATGAAACTGAAAATGTGGCAGATGCTCTAACGGAGAGGTACTCTTGAAAGGGATCTGACCTGGTTGTGAAGGTCTTCTGTCTTTGGGAAGTGACTACTGAGCTGAGAATTAACTCCAAGAAGTCAGAAGGGAGGCATGTGGCCAATACCCATAGTGAATCCAATGGCCCTTCACGGACAGAAAACCGTGAGTAGAAAGCAGGAAGAGGGTTCAGGGGGTGCTACGTAAGCTGTGAGTTTGGAAGATGGGTTCAGGGTGTGCTACATGAGCTGTGAGTTTGGTAGAAGGAAGATCCAGCAGAGTTTAGCATACTAGTTTAGTAATTATTCTTCATTCAACAAATATAGATTATTTCTTAGGTTCAGAGCATAGTGGCAGGTAGTCCCAGCCACTCCAGTTTGAGGCAAGAATATTAGGTAAAAGGTAGACATGGGTGGTAGAGTAGAAGAGCGTCCCAGAAGACAGGCCAAGCCCTGTTCCTGTTTATACAACCTGTAAAGCTGTTGTAAAACCCTGGACCCAGATTTCATGAGAACGCTTCAATTTTCTTAACCAACAGTCAATCATGGGACCTTGAGCAGTCTCAAAAAAGTTAGAAACTTGACAACCAAGAAGCTAGAACACTTGGCAGTTGTGTCATGCTCCCTTGAGACTTCAGATAAATTTCTTACTATATAAAAAAATTTAAGGGCTAGAGTGATGGCTTCATGGCTAAGATGCTTGCCTGTGAAGCCTAAGTACCCAGGTATAATTCCCCAAGACCCATGTAAGCCAGATGTACAAGGTGGGGTATGTGTATGGAGTGTTTGCAGTGGCTAGAGGCCCTGGCATGCCCATTCTGTTTCTCTCTCTGCCTCTTTCTCTCTCTCAAAATAAAAAAATATTTTTTAATTGGGAAAAAAAGGCTGGCGTGGTGGCGCACACCTTTAATCCCAGCACTCAGGAGGCAGAGGTAGGAGGATCACCATGAGTTCAAGGCCAGCCTGAGACTACATAGTGAATTCCAGGCCAGTCTGAGCTAGACTGAGACCCTACCATGAAAAACAAAACAAAGCAAAACAAAACAAAGAAAAAAAACCTATAGCTCCAGGTCCCTTTCCCACACATGTGCACTAACCACTAACCGGGCTTTTCTAGAGAATCATGGGGAAAAAGAATGCCCTAAAAGAGGGATCCTGTTCACTGTGATTTGGGATGGGGAGTCACCTTACACATAAATTGTGTCACCCACTCATACATATTCATAAAACATTTTTTTAAAAAAAAATCCCCATCACAGGGCTGGAGAGACTGCTCAGCAGTGAAGGTCCTTGCCTGTGATGCCTAAAGATCCAGGTTCAATTCTCCAGGTCCTGTGTAAGCCAGATGCACAGGGTAGCACATGCGTCTGGAGTTTGTTTGCAGTGCCTAGAGACCCTGGCATGCCCATTCTCTCTTTCCCCCTCCCTCTCTCTCTAATAAACAAATTAATAAGCAAATCCCCATCACAGAGTCCTTTAGAGAGTTTGCTTTGCTAAATAGAAATTTCTGCTTCAATCGTCTCCAGATTGCAGTGCCCCATTTTACGAAGACAAGAAATGACGGGCTGGAGAGATGGCTTAGTGATTAAGGCTCTTGACTGCAAAGCCAAAGGACTCAGGTTCTATTCCCCAGGACCCACATAAGCCAGATGCACAAGGTGGCACACGTGTCTGGAGTTCGTTTGCAGTGGCTGGATGCCCTGGAGCCCATTCTCTCTCTCTCTGCCTCTTTCCTCCTCTCTTAAAAAAAATAAAAATGAGCCGGGCGTAGTGGTGGTATGCCCAGTTCTCGGCATCCCCAGTGACCACCAAGGAGAACCAAACACGTATGCAAGGGCAAGGAGCTTTATTTCAGGCTTAAGCTCGGTCTCTTGACTTCACCAACGCAGTGGATCTGTGCAAGAGCCCCGCGTAGTGAGAGGGTAAGGTTTTTATAGGGATTTGAACATAGAAGGGGATGGGTGCATGATTGGTTGATTTAAACAGTAAATACACTTGTATTCTTCTGATTGGCTTGGGATTTAGGCGGGCAAAATTGGGGGCAGGATGGAGGCAGGAAGATTTTGGCGGGCAAGGTTGGCGGGCGGGAGTTAGGTAATTAAGCAACCTCTGTTGCGATTGGCTAAACAAGCAGCAATAACATTTGTATGTATTTCGATTGGCCAAGACAGGGAGGTTGGCGGGACAAGACTCAGGTGTCCTGGACAGGGGGCAGGGCAGCTGCCTCTTTAAGCTGAAACTTGTAACTTAGGCCTAACCAGGGCAGCACTCTACTGAAGCCTGTCATGGCATCATTCAGTTTCTGGGTCCTTCATTCCCCCCTCTCTTCGTACCATAAGGAGCCAATCTTGGATCCCAAATGAGTTAGTGAGTGGAGTCTAATGGGATATACTGTGATCTTAAAGCCATAAACTGTACTGTATTAATGTGTTTCCTAACAAAAGCAACTAATCTATTAATAATGCAAGGTCCAATGTCACCAACCAGACAGTAAATAAGGCACCTGGATCATACCCAGTAACATATAGTCTTATTCCCCAGGTCTTTTTATTATCCCAGGACACCTGTCTCCCTTTTTCTGTAAACTTGAGAGAAATGAAATTGTAGGCCTTATTTCCTTTTAAGGGAGGGAGGTAACATGGTCCATTTTGGTCCCTGGTCTGGTTCAGTGTCATGGTGATAAGGTCCCCCTTTAGTAGGTGGGTTTTAATATACCCTTCCAGTAGACACACATTGCCAGCCAGCACAGTAAAAGGCTTTAGGTCCCCCACAGCCCCCTTTGATTCTTGCTTTCCCTAAGTGCCCAGCATACATAGAAATAAGAAATTTCCTGATTCGACACAGAGTCCCATGAGTCACCCACTAGTTGATGGAGGTCGAAGATCAAATCAGGAAACCAGGTTCCCCATGGGGCAAGATGTGATTTGGAGTAAGCAATTTCCCCCGTGGCAGTGTTGGTTATTATCCAGGTCAGAATATAAACTTGGTGGGGAGTATCTGCCACAATACATACAGTTAGAAGCACAGTCAGGATCAGGAGTGTTTGAGTTGAAGCTTGAGTGGGGTGCTGTGTTTCCATTGTGGCAGATAGTCCTCAGGTTCAGCCAGTGGATCTGCCGGTTGGATGTGGGTGGGTGTGATGAATCCAAGTGGCAATTTCATCCATTTTCCCAGTGGTAGGTGTGGTCAGGATGAAGACTTAGGGTCCCTTCCAGCAGGGTTCCAGTGTCTCATGGCACCCAGTGTCCCAGATTATTTACATATTTTACATATTTACATATTTTAGATTTGAAAATAACCCTTTGAACATCTCTATTTGTTTTTCTTTATTATAGAATTAAAACTATGGGGAAAAGATGTCTTAATGTTTGTTTCCCCTCCTGGAAAGCTCTTGTGTTACTTAATAGGCCATTCTTATATGTAAGGCATTTTTTTTATCTTTGGTTATACATTTCTCTCTGAGTGTTTAAGACCATGCAGATAGCCACATTTAATTAAGGATTAGTTTTAGAGGTCACTAATGGCTCTCCAAAGAGACTTTAGGGTTACAGGAGTAGCCCCATAGCTTACTGGTGTCTTTTGTCTGTTAGGATGAGTCAGGGCCATGCTGGCCAAGTAGTTTTTCCCTTCTTTGGGAAGACAGGAGGACTGATTGCTCCTCAGTTGTGACTCTCCTGTTTCAGACTATACACCAGTTTTGTTTGGGTCTCCATATCCTCCCTGCTCAGGAAGACAGGTGACTTACCAGGGGGCCATTGTAGAAGTGTCCTATCATCTCCAGTGGCCTCATGACCTGGGAGCACAGGCCAAAATATTGGCGCCTCTTGCTCTGATGATTCCAATTGGCTTTGGCTTCTATGTAGGTAATTAACACACTTAGAAAGGAAGTTACACCAGCCTGGATGTATGTACATATAGAGCACACTTGATTACTGAAATAGACTTAAAGAATGGCACAAGGGCTTCTAAAATCCTTTTGTCCTATCTTTAAAATTTTAGTTGTACTATGGCAGCATAAGCTTGATATATGAGGTATAGAAAGTAGACATATCTAACATTTATAAATATAGGCAGAACCTGCTACCAGTCTTGAAAACAGTACCAATTGATTTACAGACTAACTCATTTAATCTAGAAATGGTCAGAAAAGGACAAGTAAGATGGTATAAAGTCTTAGCACCTGTGTTTGAAAACATCTTTGATTAGTTCAGATACCCGCGTTGGTACAAATTACCCAGAGAACATTGGAAACAGAACCACAGAGCTTGAAATTATCTTTTTTTAAACCAAAACAGCTAGCTAAATTTTAATATAACCCTTGATAAATCTTTTTGAAAGAAAAAACATTATTTGACAACCAATGATTTTGGCTTAAACTTGATAGCTATTGATTTTATGTACCACAGAAATTTTTATTAACATAAAACAATTTTATGTTTTATCCATGACTTAAATTTGATAAAGCTTAAGCAAGCTATCTCAACAAATCCCAGGAAGATGAAAGTTATTATTACTGAAATTAAATCACTTTTAAACCTAAGTGATTAAACCTAGTTATGACCATTCAATAGAATTAGCATAAATAAGACAGACGCTATCTTTAAAGTCGCAATGTCTTTAGGTATGAGTACTTCACCTTTGGAAATTAACCATTTCTATGTGAGCCTTTATCTTAAGAATAGTTAAAACCTTGATGAAAAGAGGAACCTAATTTACTTTACTGAGAGAGTCTTAAAGCCAGTTTTATAACCCTTAAATCATAACAAATTAGCATCAGTGACCTGCTAATGAGTGAGGCCTTATCATAAGACTCAGCTTCTCCACTGATTAAAACCTTGGCATCAGGTAAACATTAGATTTCATCCAATTAAATGTTTCAATGAAGGGGCCCTTCCCCTGATATACACATTAGGTAAGTCTGATGCTTGTCTTATGTAAGGAGTTTATAACCTGATCAAATACCTTGTCTCAGTTTACCTATTTAACATTTTGTCTAGTGAGAAATTTTATCTAACAGATGTGACTTTAGGTGTTCAAAAGAGGAGAACTAAAGAAAACCACAGTTATATGCTGTACTCCTTTTTCCTTGTCAGAGACAATTGGTCATTTTGTCTCTAGTCAGAGTCTGGGGGACACATGGCTTAAAATTGCATGGGGTCTGAGATAAAGGGGGTTCCATCTGTTTTTTTTTTCAGAGTCCAGCTTTCCATGAATTTAAGTAGCATATGTGGAAAGCAAGAGCAAAATGAAATTACAGAGCAGAGAGATAAGCATCCTCACATTCCTTTCCTATTCCAAAGTTGTTTGTTTTTACATAGCAAATTTACCCATTTGCAAAACACAAGGTGATAAGACTCTTGTCTATGTTTAACCTGGTTAAACCTCCAATTACATCTGTACTTATAATTTTGTGACCCAGCTAGCATAGGCATCACCTGTGTCTAATGTAAGATAAATTAAATTAAGACTGTGTCCCTATATAAAACTTTTAGAGTATCCTTATAAGTCTGTAAACAGTTGAAAATCTCTAACTTTAGGCATGGTGTTTAGGTTTAGCCTGAAAATTCTTTTCTACATACGCACATCTTTATCCACATACTTTAACATCTAAGTACCATTCAAAAAGCATTTTTAACAAGCATTCTATGTTCCAACATTGAAAAATTCCTTTCCAGTTCCTTCAATAAATTCATCTCATCCCATTATTAGCCACCTTTCTTATAAGGCTATTATGAAAAACTACACCAAATTAATTAATCCTATTACTCACTAACAAGTGAGTAGTCTAAAGACAATTTTATGTCATTAATACCAATAAGACACTAAGCTAAGGCAAATATTGTTGGTATCTTGAGGCAGGCTGGCCTAGAAGTCAGGTCAGTTGCCCCCTACTTTTAAGTACATTGCAAAATTTTTTTTAATACCTGACAAATTAAAGTTACCATTTTAGAGAGAATTCTGTTGTTTTTAATAGTCCTCTATGAAAGTTGAAGTTGACCTGGAACATAAATCCAGTAATTATATTTATGATAACAAAAGTAACAAAGTAGACACTTTTTTGCTGCTTTTTGGTGCGCTTTTGCGGCTGGGTGGGGCTTGTATACACCTTAGTTCAGCCTTGCCCTACTTCCGGCACTCTCCAGGGGTCTAGTCTAGTGCAGTGGAGGTAATGGCCAAGAAGACTGCTGGAAGGCCAAGGATTCTGACTACCTGAAGAGGAAAGGGGGGGGCCTCCAGGACTGCCAGGAGGCCTCCGAAGAACGTGGCCCACTGGAAGGCTGCTGAAGTAGGAGTGGGCCTGCTGGGAGGCCACTGGGAGAGGAGGCGGAGACATGGCACCTGCATGGGCAGAGGCGCCATTGTCTGTCTGCCACCTGACTCTGAGCCGAGCTGCTTTGGAACGCTTGCAAAGCTGGCTTGTAATTTTGCTGCTTAAAGGGAGTGCGGGGAAATTTCCTTCCTGAGCTTTTAATTTCCTAGCCAGATGAGCTATGCAGGTCCATGTGGATGCCCAGAAATCCAGAAATGACCTGGAGGACTTCTTCCCAAAAGGAGCCGGCCTCCCTCAAAACATGGAGAGGCCACATGGGCCGATGTCTCCCAGTCCCTCTGGGAGAGCACTCAGCCACCCTGTCCATCTCATAAGGTCCCTGTTCAGGTACCAACTGTGGGTTTTTGGATTTTTGCTCGGGGGGCTGCCATGATTCACCCCAAAGGCATCCAGGCAACTGGGGGTGGGTGAGCGTGTGAAGAGAGAAAGACACTCCCGGGAGAAAGTTGAACAGCTCTCTCCTTACCTGCTGCCATGTTGAAATCCCAGTCTGGTCTAGTCAAAGGGAAGAACATATCAATGATAGCCTCATTATTGGTGGGATTCCCATCAGAGTCCGGAACCAATTTCTGGGCTTCAGTCTGGCTTCTCTCTGTTTCCTCTGTAGTAAAGAGAATCCGTAGCAATTGTTGACAATCATCCCAAGTTGATTACCATCTTGGTCTGGGGGCCCCATAACCCAAAGAGGGAATACTGGGACTCCGAGGGGCCCTAATGTTAACGTCCTGAAAGTGGTCCGTCAGTAAATAAAGTGGGGTGTCTGCGTCTGTCCCATCTGTGTCCAAGCACACAAATAGTAATTCCAACAAAGGAAAGAGAGACAACAAAAAGCACACAAATAGTATTTCCAACAAAGAAAAGGAAGAGACAGCAAAAAAAGTTCAGCTGGCTAGCGACTACAAACTGAGACAACAGCCTCTCACGTTGTCTCTACAGATAGGGGAATGAAATCCCCTCCGAGCAGGCCTGGGGCACCCAGGACCCGTCTGAACAAAGTGGCCAGCTACTACAAAACCGAATGAGACCACGGGATCTCGCCATTCTGCGGTAGCGACCCATGTTGTCTCTACAAACGGGGGGGGGGGGGGGATGAAATCCCCTCCTGGTGGGCCTGGGGCACACAGGACCCAGGGGCGTGTCTGCCCCAGCCACAATTTTCTAATGAACGGAAGAACGAAGGACAGGTTTTCAGGAAAGACAAAACACAGAAGCACAACACAGAAGCACACTCACCAGCCAGCGACCTGAGCTCCACGTGCTGGTGGTCCTCAGCGGTCTCTGAGGAGATCGGATCCCAGAGAGTCCCCAAATGTTATGCCCAGTTCTCGGCATCCCCAATGACCACCAAGGCAAGCCAAACACGTATGCAAGGGCAAGGAGCTTTATTTCGGGCTTAAGCTTGGTCTCTTGACTTCACCAACGCAGTGGATCCGTACAAGAGCCCCCTGTAGTGAGAGGGTAAGGTTTTTATAGGGATTTGAACATAGAAGAAGGGGATGGGTACATGATTGGTTGATTTAAACAGTAAATACACTTGTATTCTTCTGATTGGCTTGGGATTTAGACGGGCAAAATTGGGAGCAGGACGGAGGCAGGAAGATTTTGGCAGCAAGGTTGGCGGGCGGGAGTTAGGTAATTAAGCAACCTCTGTTGAGATTGGCCAAACAAGCAGCAATAACATTTGTATGTATTTCGATTGGCCAAGACAGGGAGGGTGACGGGACAAGACTCAGGTGTCCTGGACAGGGGGCAGGGCAGCTGCCCCTTTGTTTAAGCTGAAACTTGTAACTTAGGCCTAACCAGGGCAGCACTCTACTGAAGCCTGTCATGGCATCATTCAGGTTCTGGGTCCTTCAGTGGTGCATGCCTTTAATCCCAGCACTCAGTAGGCAGAGGTAGGAGGATTGTCGTGAGTTCGAGACTACCCTGAGACTACATAGTGAATTCCAGGTCAGCCTGGGCTAGAGTGAGACCCTACCTCAAAAAACCTAAATAAATAAATAAAAATTAAATTTTTTTAGGGGCTGGAGAGATGGCTTAGCGGTTAACGCATTTGCCTGCAAAGCCAAAGGATCCAGGTTCGACTCCCCAGGACCCACATAAGCCAGATGCACGAGGGGGCACACGCATCTGGAGTTTGTTTGCAGTGACTGGAGGCCCTGGCACGCCCATTCTCTCTCTCTCTCTCTACCTGCTATATCTGTATCTCTCTCTCTCTCAAATAAGTAAACTAAGATAAAATAAAAATAAATCTTTAAATTTTTTTAAAAGGCTTCATACAAACAAATATTTTTTAAAAAGAATATAAGGAATGAGAGGAGAAAAGAGGATGGTCTGAGCCCAAGAGTTTGAGGCCAACATAGGATTGCCAAAACCCCACCATGGAAAAAAAAAAAAAAATTCAAGGTCAGTTGAATGTCCCACGCTTAAGCCACCAGACTTTGGGAAGGCCTCCGAAGGACAGCGTTAGGGCTGCCATGTGCTAAACACAGTACTAATTACATGACGTAGTTTTTTTTTTTTTTTCTTTTGATCTTCAACATAACCCTGTTAGGTAGGTATCATTATCGCCCCTATTTTACAGGTTTGACAACTAATGCTTAGGGGGTTGTCACTCAACCACTGCCGCCCAGCTACTACGTTGGGCGTGGCCCCAGTTGTGCTTCTAGGCTAAGAAAATGAAAAAAAAAAAGGCCAACCAAGAAAGAAAATATGAAAAAATATAAACGTAGCAAAGGGAAACGTGTGCAGGGGAGGAAGCGCGGCCCCTATGGGGTCTCCTCCGACCAGCCCAGGACGCCTCCCGCGGCCGCCTCACGTCACCGCACTTCGGCTTGGCGATGGCGTCATTAGCCTGCGCCCCGCGCCGGCTGCCGACGCGCGTCTGCGAGCGGCCTGCCTCCCCGGCTGAAGAGGCCGGCCTTCCGGCCCTCTCCAAAGCCACTTCCGTCGGGGACCGGAAGAGCGTCCGGATGGCCTCGGGGGTGGCCCGTGCGTGGAGCTGAGCTCTGCGTCCGCTGGCCCTGCCGCGCTCGCTGCTCTGCCCATGCCGGGGGCTGCGGCCGCCAGCGCGCGCTCGGATCGGCGGCCCTGAGGCGTCAGGGCCGCGTTCGCCGCCATGTCGTCGGGCCTGCGCGCCGCAGACTTCCCCCGCTGGAAGCGCCACATCGCGGAGGAGCTGAGGCGCCGGGACCGGCTGCAGAGGCAGGCGTTTGAGGAGATCATCGTGCAGTGTGAGCGGCGGCCGGGGGCGGAACGGGGCCGGGCGGAGGCGCGGGGCCGCGGGGACAGCTGGAGGCCCAGCCCCGGCGCCGCACGCCTGCCCGCGCGCACGCACGCACGCACGCACGCACGCACGCACGCACGCACGGCGGTCCCGGAGCCCCGCGCCGGTCCTATCGGGGATTCGTGAATCTCGGCGGCTCTCTCGGTGCTCATGGACTTAGTCAGGCTCCCGAAACATGCGATGTTTATTCGCACGAGGAAACTGAGGCCCACAAATGAACTGACGTCTTTGGGGTCGCACTGCAATTGACGGTGGGGCTTGGGAATAGAATTTAGGTTTGGGGCACTTTTAGATTTCTGTTCCTGCTGAAACTCAAGAAATAGCCCTTTGTCTTCTGCGCTTCTGCTTGAAAGTGGGAAAAATGGGAGGCTGTCACTGTAGTGGTAACTCCTTGTATTCTATTTCAGTAGAGAGAGAGGAGAGAGCCACAGCGAGAATAGGCACGCCAGGACCTCCAACCACTGCAAATAAACTCCAGATGCATGCGCCACTTTGTGCTTCTGGCTTTAGGTGGACCCTGAGGAGTTGAACCCAGGTTGTTAGGCTTTGCCTTAACCACTGACCCATCTCTGTAGCCCATAAATTCAGTTCTTGATGCTTGCTTTTTAATGGTAATACACTTTGAAAGCCAAGTTGGGTTGTGGGCCTAACAACCCCCTTACTAATCTTTCCTCTTAGTCTGCTTTGATGCCTCTATAAAATGGAGATGAATCTCGCTCTTCCTTCTTCCTAAAGCAGTGCTATGTATGAAGTGCCTTGAAAGCCTTCCTTATAGTGGTGTAGCAGTGTAAGGTGCTGGGCATCTCACAGATACCAAGTGAACGTTTCTTCACTTGAACACTGGTCATGATGGGCAGGAGAGTGCAGAGTGTCAGAACTAGCAGTCAGAAGTGCAGAGACCTATGTCTTTCATTAGCACTACACAAGCTAAGTAGAGCCTGCCTGAGGGACCAGGAGGGCCACTAACAGTGAAGGTTGGCCAAAGCACGTTGCTTGTTTAAATCTTTTTAGGCCGGAAGACTGTTAATTCCAGGAGATCATTTCCAGTTGGACTGTGAAACTCCCCTCATTGTAGCCTTCTCAAGTCAGTCAAGTGTTGACCCTCCATCCATCCTGTGTTCCCGGTTTAGTCCCTGTATAAGCCTAAGGAAAAAGACCTGATAGGCCAGCATGGTGATGCACACCTTTAATGCCAGCACTCCGGAGGCAGAGGTAGGAGGATAGCTGTGAGTTCAAGGCCACCCTGAGACTATAGTGAATTCTATGTCAGCCTGAGTTAGAGGGAGGCCCTACCTCGAAAAAAAAAGAGAGAAAGACCTGTTACCGTCAGGATACCACCTGTGGTAGAGCCCTTTGGCACTGTTTTTTGTTCTTGTTTGTTTTTTGAGACAGCTCTTGCTCTAGCCCCCGTGTTTTATTTTCTGAGTCAGGGTCTTATATAATTCAGGCTGGCGTACACTTGAGATCTTCCTTCAGCCTTTCCAGTGCTGCAGTCACAGACGTGCCCTTCTGCACCTGGCTCTGGTCTTTTTTTTTTTTTTTTTAATGTGTTTTATTTATTCATTCATTTGAGAGAGAGAGAGGATGTGCACACTAGGGCCTCCAGCCACTGTAAACAAACTCCAGACATGTGCATCTGGCTTACGGGGGTCTTGGAGAATTGAACCGGCATCCTTTGGCTTTGAAGGCAAACACTTTAACCACTAAGCCATCTCTCCAGCCCTGGCTCTGGTCTTTTGACATGGTGAACCTGTCTCTTCCAATCCTCGTTCTCATCAACCGAGAAAACTTCCCTTGGGTTGTGGGGAGAGCTGTTCTGGTGCTGAGCCCAAGGCCTTGAGCATGCTAAACAAGATGTCTGCCACTGAGCTACATCCTCAGCCCCCAAAAGTACTGAGTCCCATCTTTTGGGGATGTATTATATGTTAGTTACTGGGGCTTAAACTCAGGGCCTTGTGCATGCCAGGCACGTGCTCTACCACAACTACATTTATTTTTGAGGTAGGGTCTCACTCTAGCCCAGACTGCCCTGGAATTCACTATGTAGTCTCAGGGTGGCCTGGAACTCTTGGAGATCCTCCTACCTCTGCATCCCGAGTGCTAGGATTAAAGGCGTGTGCCACCACTTCTGGCTAGAAAATTCATTTTCTTTCTTAAACTATTCCCTCCAGTGTTCTGTCTGACATTTCCCAACCAATTGCCTGAGCCAGAAGCCTGAGAGTGGTCTTTGAGGTCTTTCCAGTTCAGATGTGTTCGTGTAATTGCCTGTTATTACAATCTCTTATTTCATCATTGCCAGTTAAAAAAAAAAAAAAAAGACTGTAAATGTCCTGCTCTTCCTCTGTTGGCTCCAACCTGTATTCAGACTCACTTGTCAGACAACTCTAGTTTTCTGTTTGCTTTGACCACCATCTTTAAAACCTAATTCAGAGCCCAGTGTCTTGGCATACGCCTTTAATCCCAACACTAGGGAGGCAGAGGTAGGGGAATCACTGTGAGTCCAAGGCCATCCTGGGAACTACAGAGTGAGTTCCAGATCAGCCTGGGCTTAGAATGAGACCCTATCTTGAAAGAAAAGGAAAAAAAAAAAAAAAAAAACTAACTCAGGTGTGGCCCCCATTCTTCCCTACACCTGTGAATAACTGAACACATTCATCTGAACTCCGTGGTGTTAGGAACCCTCATTCATTTTTGTATGCATAGTGCCCTGGTAAAAGTAGTTAAGGGCTAGGGAGATGGCTTGGCAGTTAAAAGCTCATGCTACCAAAGTCTGCCTTCCCCAGTGTACAGAGTAACACATGGCACATGCACCCAGAGTTCATTTGCATGGGCCAGAGGCCCTGGTGTGCCCGTTTGCACTTGTCTCTCTCCTCGCATAAAATTAAACAGCCTGCGTGGTGATTCCTGCCTTTAATCCCAGCATTTAGGAGACAGGTAGGAGTATCACTGTGAGTTCGAGACCAACCTAAACTACATAATGAATTCCAGGTCAGCCTGTGCTGGCTCGAGACCCGGCCTAAAACAAACAAACAAATTTAAATTCATCACAGTAAAGTTGTGTGATACTTAAAGGTGCATAGTATTTCAGTTTGCCTTGGAGTTTTAGTGTTCGAGTTCCCAGGGTACTACTTTGGAAGTAGACAGCAATTTCAAATCCCTTTTGTAAGGGATCTTTTTATTTTTATTTTATTTATTTATTTGAGACAGAAAGAGGCAGAGAGACTGGGCATGCTGAGACCTCTAGCCACTGCAAACGAACTTCAGACACATGTTGGTTTACATGGTTACATGGGAATCAAACCTGGGTCCATAGGGTTTGCAGGTTTCTTATATATTTTTGCAAGGAGATGGAGAGAATGTCATTTTCAAATACAGTTTGTTTTTGCTACTTCCCATCCCTTCTGCTCCTCTTCCCCCCAGTACCCTCCCCCCTGCATTTTCTTTCTGTTTACATGACACAGGTATCTTTTTGCCATCCTTCTTACCTCTTTGAAGCTTATCTCTTTATATTCATGTTTGGTTACAGTTCTATGTTTATAGGTTTTACCCACACTCCCCTCATACAGTCTTACTGATATTACAACTTAGGACCTATATATCAGCAGGTTTGTCTGTAAGGTTACTGTGTCTGGGCTTCCCAATCTGAGGCTGAGAGGCATCTGAGGAATGTATGTTTCTCTACTGCTACAATGTGTGATAAAAGCTACATCTTTCTTTGACACCTGGACTTCGCACATGTATAGGATGTCTGGTACTTTTTTGGTCCAAAGGTCTATATAATATAATATAGATATATGGTACAAAATTAATTTTAATTTCTGAACCTTTTTCTTTTTGTGTATGTATAGATAACAAGTTGCTGGAAAAATCAGATCTTCATTCAGTGTTGGCCCAGAAACTACAAGCAGAAAAGCATGACATACCAAACAGGCACGAGATCAGGTACTCTAAAACAAATCTTTGTTACTTGTGTCTCCTTGTTTGAAATTTGTCGTGGTTTCACTTTTCTCTGTTCTTGTCGTATTTTTTTTTAACTTTTTTTATTGACAACTTCCATGACAATAAATCATGATAATTCCCTCCCCTCCACAAATCCACTCTATCATATCTCCTCTGTCTCTCAATTAGTCTCTCTTTTATTTTGATGTCACATCTTTTCCTCCTATTATGAGGGTCTTGTGAAGGGAGTACTAGGCACTGTTAGGTCATGGATATTGAGGCCAATTTCTGTCTGAACTATTGCATTGTAAGCAGTCCTGCCCCCACCCCCACCCCCTTTTTATTTTTATTTTTTGGTTTTTCGAGGTAGGGTCTCACTCTAGCCCAGGCCGACCTGGGATTCACTATGGAGTCTCAGGATGGCTTGGAACTCATGGTGGTCCTCCTACCTCTGCCTACTGAGTGCTGGGATTAAAGGCGTGCGCCTCCACGTCCGGCTTTGTCCTGCCCTTCTTTGGCTCTTGCATTCTTTCTTCCACTATGGACCCTTGGCAGGTATGGTAGAGATGTTTCAGTGCTGAACACTGCTCCATCACTGCTCAGCACTAGGGTGCCTTTTGGGTCATCCCGGGTCACCACCATCTGAAAAGAGAAGCTTCTGTAACCAAAAGTGAGAGTAGTGTTAATACATGGGTGTGAACATTAAGAAAAGTGCTTACAGGGCAGTTTGGTGAGCATAATATATGCATTTAGCCAGACAAGAACAGGTGTTAAATTCCTAGGGCTCATGACCTCCCCTGCCATAGACTTTTGATTAGGTTTTCAGTACCAGGCATGTATTCCCTCCCATGGAGCAGGCCTCTAGTCCAATTAGAGAGCAGTTGGTTTCCCACATAACAGACATGCCACTATTGCACCTATTCGGTCATTTGGCTTGACTGGTCAAACTTAAGGCTTGCATTGTCCACTGTTTTCACTGATGATGACTTCTTTCTCCCATAGGGCTGCATGCAGAGTAGCTTTTTCCAGCTTTCTGTCAGCTGGTATACAGGGAGAAGTTTTCAGCTCAGCTCCAGCAAGATTTCTCATTGACCTTGTAGTCCAAGTATGTGGAGTCTTCAGCAGTAGGGTCTTACCATCTATTTCTGGTGGGAAACCAAGAGCCTTGGCAATGGCCTGTAACGTTTTGGGGGCATCAGAGACCACCCTGGCCAACAATTCACTGGAAGGTATCTCATCCCTGGCACTGAAATTTTTCTAGTAGCACTCTACGGCTTCTGGGTGTTCCATTATCCAAAAAAGTAGGTGTAGCAGACAGCTTCAGGTTCACTGAGATGAACTTCCAGTCCAGGCACAGTTATAGAGGAAGGGATATTTATTGAAGCTTACAGACCCAGGGGAAGTTCCATAATGGCAGAAGAAGCTGGCCTGCTTTCCCAGGACCAAGCAGAGCGAGAGGAAGCACAAGCCAAAAGCCAAAAACCATACAGCACAGCATACAAAAACCATACAGCACAGCATACAAAAACCATACAGCACAGCACACTTCAGGAACTCCAGCTAGGCACACTTTGCATATCTTTACATTGAAACCTGAAACCCACCACCATACCTTAAGATCTGCCTCTGGCCAGGTGGCTGAAGATGCAAACTACAAACAAAAAGCTGAATATATTGGGGTCCATCTATTCAAACCACCACAGTAGGTTTCCATGTATGGATTTTTTTGTTTAATTTATTTATTTGAAAGCAACAGAGAGACAAAGAGGCAGAGAGAGCGAGAATGGGTATGCCAGGGCATCCAGCCACTGCAAATGAACTTCAGATGCGTGCCCCCCTTGTGCAACTGGCTTACGTGGGTCCTGGGGAATCGAGCCTCAAACCAGGTCCTTAGGCTTCACAGGCAAGCGCTTAACCACTAAGCCATCTCTCTAACCCCCATATACGGTTTTTTCATAAAATCTTGAATTTTGATGAACCTTCCTCTCACCCTTCTATTACTCAGTCTCTTCACATGACCTCACTTAGACCATTGTACTCCCAGTAATCTGCTCATCTGCTTACATATGTATAATGCCATCCTCACCATGCATGGTGGCACACACTTTTAATCCCATCACTTAGGAGGCAGAGGAAGGAGGATTGCCATGAGTTCAAGGCCACCCTGAGACTACATAGTGAACTCCAGGTCAGCGTAGGCTAGAGCAAGACCCTACCTCAAAAAATAATAATAGTAATAATATCATCCCTTTAAGTCCTCCCCTCTCCTTGTCCCTTATAGCCCTTTTCTCACTTACTGGCCTCTGCTACTGATTTTTACTCCAACTGACATACAAGTCTAAACATTTGTAGCTAGGATCCACATATGAAAGAGCATGCTTGCAGCTGGGCGTGGTGGCGCACGCCTTTTATCCCAGCACTTGGGAGGCAGAGGTAGGAGGATTGCCATGAGTTTGAAGCCACCCTGAGACTCCATAGTGAATTCCAGGTCAGCCTGGGCTACAGTGAGACTCTACCTCGAAAAACCAAAAAGAATAGTATTTGAAAGAGAACATGCAGTGTTTGGCTTTCTGGTCTTGGGTTACCTCACGTAGAGTAATCCTTTCCAGATCCATCTATTTCCCTGCACATTTTATAATCTTGTGGTGTTTTTAGGACAGGATCTTGCTCTAGTCCAGGCTGGTCTCAGCAGTTTTCCTGCCTCAGCTCAGGGAGAAGGATCACAGGAAAGTCTAAGACACTCCTCAGTTGTCACTTCTCTTAAAAGTAATTCAAAGCCCATTCACATGGTAACCCTGTGTCAGGTTCTCTTCATCCCTCCAGGTTTCACTTTTGAATTATCAGGAACAGTCAAGTTCCTGAGTAGATTTAGATTTAGAGCCTTGTTACTATAGGATTGACTAGCAAATAAACACAAATTACTTCTCACACAGTACAGGTCTATTTTATCCTTTTAGCCTGGAGCTTTCATCAGCAGATTTTGAAATAAAATCAGGTTGCAACAGGCTTTTAATGTTTTTCCAAGAACTAAATTGGGAAAATCAGTGCACCTTAAACCAGGAGAGCCTTGAACCAAACACATGTGCACACCCTGTGGAGTGTTTGGCCTGCTTTCTGGGCCATTTATGTGTGCGTTTTATTTATTGGATCATTGCCAAGAAGAAAACCTGAAATCCATACTTCATAGCAGCATAAATGGCCTAGTTCTGCAGTTCTGTCCTCTTCCCATAATGTTCATGGCATTTGCGCATTTAGTGGAAACAGTGCCCATTATTGCTTTAAAATATATATGCTAGCCGGGCGTGGTGGCGCACGCCTTTAATCCCAGCACTTGGGAGGCAGAGGTAGGAGGATCGCCGAGAGTTCGAGGCCACCCTGAGACTACAGAGTGAATTCCAGGTCAGCCTGAGCTAGAGTGAGACCCTACCTCAAAAAACCAAAAAAAAAAAAAAAATATATATATATATATATATATATATATATATATATATATATATGCTTTTTGTACATTGGTACTTAGCAGTTACTAATCAAGGTTTAAAGAAACAGACATGGTTGATGTAGCCTACCATTTGCTCCTGTGGATGTATCCACCTGTCATCCATCTGTGAGGTAATGGGGCAGTAGGAAAAATCCCACAGCAGAGGTGATTATTCCAGCCCAGATTTTGGTTTGCTTTGTAACAATTCGGGAGATCCTGCCTAGCTGTGACCCTAGGAGACCTCCTGCAGTGCTTAAGATATTCATTACGATGCTGTGGTCAATCTTAGTTGTAGGTGATGAAGCTTTACCTTTTCCAATTGAATTCAGTCAACTGAAAACTTAAAAGATCTGCTTTCTGTATGGTTGGCTTTTGATGACTGTATTCTTGTATCTGTCAGCAAACTGATTTGCTTGGGAATGAAATAATACAGACAATTCTTTGAGTTGTCTGAATTTTACTAGTATAGTCATTTAACTGGAAACCTGTCCTTTTCCACAAACATCCATCAAAGCCTGTCCTCATGGCTGCCTTGATTCTATTAGTGGTGTCCTCATTTTCACAAGTCATTGAGATTCCTTTTTCCCTCAGAATCCTGCCCTTCACATACCATTCACTCACCCAGGCCCTTGGGTCTTTATCCTGTGGTCTCATAATTCTGACCCTGCATTTCCATTTATTTTGCCATCCCCTTTCTGTCATTCTTGGACATTCAGTCTCAGTCACTTTAGGCTTATGACTGTAGTGTGGCTGGTCATAAGAGATGTGGGGGTGAGGGCTGGAGGGATGGCTTAGCGGTTAAGGCATTTGCCTGCAAAGCCAAAGTACGTTCAATTCCCCAGGTCCCACAGTAGCCAGATGCACAAGGGGGTGCACACGTGTGGAGTTCGTTTGTAGTGGCTGGAGGCCCTGTTGCACCCATTCTCATTCTCTCTCTCTCTCCCTCTTTCTCTGTCAGATAAATAAATAAATAAAAAATAAAATATTTTTTAAAAAAGATGTGTTGGGGTGAGAAAGCTGTAGTCCATTTTTGAGGGACAGAAGCTAAGAGGGAGACTAGTGCAACAGAGAGTTTGAGTGTTCACAGAAGGTGGACCTCTGATTGCTTTCCTGCCTCCTTAGCTCTCATTAGGCTCTGCCCAGTGCGTGTAATTTACCTTATACTTCTGTACATTACACGACAGTTATCAGATTCCCTGCTTAAGTGTTTTCAGCACTTTGCCTATAGACTAAAGTCAGACTCTAGCCTAAGAATGGCTTTCGCCATGTGGTTTCTTGATCTATAGCTGCATTTGCTAGAAATGCAGGTTGTTGGTCCCAGTCCCTACTGTGTCAGAATTTTATCTTGAGTACTAAAGTTGGCAGTTCTAAACTTTGTTGTTCAGAGGCCTTGTGAAAACCAGCATTTCCATCACCTGAGAACTGGCTTTATTGTGGATAAAAAGTCACTGGTGGTGCTGAGCAGTGGAATGGCCTATAGCCTTGCCTTGTCTCCTCGCAATTCTGATGAGTACTATGTCTTAAGGTCCCTTGAAGTCTAGGAGCTAGTCTACTCATAAATGCCCTCTGCTGAGGTTCTTGACTGCAGCCACCGGTCCCAGAAAATCGCACTTGTGACACTCTTGAACTCTCAAACTAGAACCATTCTTGTCCAGGGGAATAATTTTTTATTTTCTTACATTGCTTTTATCTCAAGTGCCTTTCTCCTTTGGAGGAGGTACTGCGTCTTATGTTGTTTCCTAGTGCTTTGCATTTAAGTGAGGACATTGGTGAGGTGCTGTCTCATTGCTCTCAGAGTAATTGAAGGGTGGTTTTGTGACTACAAAGCCTCCTATTTTCTAGTCTTGGATTCTGCATCCTGGGTTAAAATTAAGAATTGCCCAGTTAGTTGCCCCAAAGTGTAAGATGAATGAACATGTATGCTTAGGTATATGATAAATTCATATAGAAGTGGAGGGTAGCTGAGTGTGATGCCATTAATCCTAGCACTTGGGAAGCAGAGGTAGGAGGACCACTGTGAGTTCAAGTGTAGCCTGGGCTAGAGTGAGACCCTGCCTGGAAAATACAGGAAAAAAAGAAAAAGTGGAGAACAGAATTAGGAGGAGTTATGCTGTTCCTCCCTCTTCCTTTATTTATTTACTTTAAAAAAGTTTTTTTTTATATAGTGGCATGTTGTGGGCCTCTCTCCCCTTTTCTTCTAGATGTGGGTGTTCCAGTTAGCACCCTGCCTTCTTTTCATCTGTGCACTTTGCCCAGGCCATCATAATGCCCCTCTGCAGCTCCCACTAAGACCCTTTTCCTAAACCATAAGTCCACAGCTCTCATGGTCAAACCAAAATTGGAGTCCCAGGGATCTCTGAGCCATTACAGATGCTATCCAGAAAAAACAAAGAGCTAGACCCTGACAATGGTCATGCAGCTACCTGGAGCAGAGCCAAGTAGAAGTTGGCAAGTGTGTGTAGTCACTACTCCCACTCCCCCCTGCCCCAAAGCTACTAGCTTTTTTCATGAGCTTTGTGAAAGGGGAATGTTTTGAGATAAGAGAGCTGTCATTGGAGAAATAGTTGTTGCTTCAGGGTTATTTGGCCTTACATCTAGAAAGTGTGTCTATAAACAGAGTTTGGTGGCCCTAGAGGTCTGTTATGATGGGATTTAAGTTTTTGCCTTAAGTTGTTAACTTATTAACTTTACCCTTATCTCTTCCCCCTCTACCGTCCCACCTTTGTAAATATAAGCTGTCTTCTCTTTAAGTTGAACTGCCCTTTCGGGGACAGTATGCAAATACCTGACCAAATTTCTAAAACTGGATTAACTGTTGAGATAGCCTGAGTTCATCCTGCTACTGCAGGAGCATTTGTTTGTGGGTTTCTACCTGTGAGCCTTCATCTGGGATGTCCACAGCAGAACCCCTAGGTTTCGTCCTCCCCCAGTCTTGCTGTGCACTGAATGATTACTCTCCTTTACCACTTGCTCAGTCCCAAGGCCCCAAGTCATCCTTAACTCCTGTCTCTTTCGTTCCCCACCCAAGATCAAGGGGAATTGTGCAGGTAAGCTCAGCCATCTGCACGGCACCACCATAGTATGAGGCACCCTCTTTAGTCTGGGTTCCCTGTTTCTGTCCCTACACCGCCACCCCAACTCAACAGCTAGTCAGAACCCTCCAGCCAAAACCCATAGGGCCTGGAAGTCCCACCATAATCTCCTCACCTCCTGGGCCTCAGCTGTCACTCCTGTGCACTCATGCTGTGCCTTGTCCCACACCCGCAGCTCACTGGACCCTCTGCTCAGAGGGTCCTTTCCTGGGTGGGGGTGGGCACAAGTCTTGTTACTCAACAGGACCTTGTCACTTTGTTCCCCTCCTTTGTTTGCATTTTCTCTGCAGCATGTGTTTTCACACATTTTGTTGTTTGTTGTCCATCTGCTCTTGATTGTCAGAGCAAGAGAACAGCTCTGTACTTTTGCTTCTTTTCAGCACTTGCAGTGCCTGGCACAGGGCTGGCATGCAAATGCTTGGCAGTGAGTGGGCTTGTTAGCAGCTCCGCTCACCTACACTTTCTTGGAACTTGTTCCTGATTTGACTGGTTGAGGTTGAGCCTAGTATGCTATCCTGTGTGCCCCACATCTCCTGCTTCCCACTCCAGTGGCACATGGTTTGCCACTGTCTGAGACACTAATAGTTTGTTGGCTCTGTTAGTGTGTGCAGGTTTGACATTCTGGAGTTACTGTTTAATGGCCTAGTTGCACAAGTTTGGAATCTGATTTTTTGCCCCCCTCCTTTTTGTCTTGATGTGGCTGGTGGTGATTTAGTCCTGGACATGATGGTGCCCGGAATGACAGTCAGCTACAAGAAATGGCCCAGCTGAGGATTAAACACCAAGAAGAACTGACTGAATTACACAAAAAACGTGGGGAGGTAAGGATGGCTCATCTGACCACCTGTCTGCTACTCCTTGGGGTCCTGTGAGGGGGAGGGGGGGACAGGAGCGTTCACTTCTTGAGAATATTCAGAGTTTGGCCAAATTCAGCATTACAAGTTCTATGAGTAGAGTGTAGAAAACCAAAGGAAACCACAAGCAACATGAGCCCTGCTCGCAAGAAGCTAGCCATGGTAGGAGAGAAGTGGTAGAGAAGCCTTCAGGAAAAATGTTTACTGCTTGGTCCTCTGTCTTCTTAATGGTTCATGAGTCTTTGAATGTAAACCCTAAAATCGTAGAAAGTCATTGAGTTGAGTGAGTGCTTACTCTACCTGCTGGTTCAGTGTAAGGAAAAGCTTCAGTTGCTAAATGCCATTTTCTGTGTTTCTAGCTGAGTGGATCATGACATAGAGGGTGAGCAGTGTGCTTAGCAGGGACCCCGTGGGCACCCAGGATACTTCCGTTGATCGCTACCTCCCTCAGTGGGGAGCTGCAGGAAGTTCTTGGGCCTTCTGCCCTCTCTCCACCAGCTGTTGCTTCCTTCCCAACTCCATAGGCACTTCTTTCTTGAGAATTAAGGAACAGTCACCTACCTTGTGGTTGCCAGGAGAGATCCTGAAGTCTCTTATTTATGTGAGTCTTCTTTATCTCCCAGTTAGCTCAGTTGGTGATTGACCTGAATAACCAAATGCAGCAGAAGGACAGGGAGATGCAGATGAATGAAGCAAAGTGAGTAGAGACTGGGTCTCCTTGGGGCCTGGAGGTTGGGTCACACATCCTGTTTGGCTGTACTCCAATGAGCGGGCAAGTGGTGGCCATACTGCACTCAGCCAAAACTGTATTGCAGCATATGTAGCCTGGGTGCTTTTCTAGGAAAAACAGGAATAGTGGCTCTTGCAAGTGAGTGTCCCAGAGACAGTCACAGTTTTTCATAGCCACTGTATGTAGGCATGTTGTCATCTGGTGATAGAAGTGGGGACAGATGATACATGGTGCATTTGTGAACAGGATCAGTGTTGATTATGGAGAATTCTTTTAGACAAGAAGTTGGGCCTTATGTGTGTCGGGGGGAGGGGGTCACAAGTCCTTTTACCACTCTGGAAGTACCCAGAGCTTCCCCTTCAAGTCCTGCTTTCCTAAAAGCTGTTAGTAGTCTTGACTAGTCTTTTGTGATTAGAAGGCACCTCAGCCTGGGTGTTTGTAATAGAACTGTCCTGCACAGCATGGGGTTAGGAGTGCTGCTGCTGCCCAGGCTCACCTGAGTAGCACTTGGCCATGTACTCTGGCTGTGCTGCAGGACTCTACTGATGTATAGCTCTTCCTCTCATGTGGTGCATTCAGAATTGCAGAGTGTCTACAGACCATCTCTGACCTAGAGACAGAATGCTTGGATCTGCGCACCAAACTGCAGGACCTCGAGATCGCCAACCAGACGCTGAAGGATGAATACGACGCCCTGCAGATCACTTTTACTGCTCTGGAGGAGAAACTAAGGAAAACCACGGAGGAGAACCAGGAGCTGGTCACCAGGTGGATGGCTGAGAAGGCCCAGGAAGCCAATCGCCTCAATGCAGAGAATGAGAAGGACTCCAGGTGGGCTGTCTGGCTTAGGGGAGGGAAACCTACTTCTGTGAAAAGAAAAACAAGCCTGGCAGTCTTTTAGCTGTGGGGTGGTGAAAGTGTATGGGACCAGAAAACTAACATAATTAGAAATGGTGGCAATGGGAATCAGAGAAATTTGCACTTAGAGAAATATGCACTTTGCATTTGCAGCTAGAGAAACACGTCCTAGAAGAGCACAAACCCTCTGTCACATCAGATGTGGAACTATGTAACCATTCATTAGTCCTATTCCACACAGTCTAGATTAAAGCCCCTAAATTGAGAACAAAACTTCTCATAAGAACACTTCTCTGGGGCCTGGGGATATGGCTCACCAGTTACAAAGACACTTGCTTATAAAGCCTGCCAGCCAGGGTTCAAGTCCCACAAGCATCTGGTGTTTGTTTGCAATGGTAAGAGGTCTTGGTGCACCTGCATATGTATAATTTTTTTTTAAATATTTGTATTTTATTTGCAAGGAGAGAGAGAGAGAGAAAGAAAGAATGGGCACATGAGGCCTTCCAGCCACTGCAGACAAACTCCAGACACATGTGCCACCTTTTGCACCTGGTTTATGTGGATTCTGGGGAATCAAACCTGGGTCCTTTGGCTTTGCAGGCAAACACTTTAACTGCTAAGCCATATCTCCAGCCCTATAAAAGAATTTTAAGCCAAGTGTGGTGGTGCATACCTTTAATCCCAGTACTTAGGAGGCAGAGGTAGGAGGATCACTGTGAATTTGAGGCCAGCCTGAGACTACATAATGAATTCCAGGTCAGCCTGGGCTAGATCCAGACCCTACCTTGAAAAAACAAACCATATACATACGTACGTATGTACATACATACAAATATATATATATATATATGAATATATAAACCGGGGGGCCCATAAAGACCACTTATCTGACCAAGATGTAGTGGTTTTAACAAGAAAGCCTTTTATGTTACACATTAGTAACTCGGGTCTTTGTGGTGAAAAAGTGTTTAGAACACACTTGCACACATAGATAATCCATGGTCAGAGTCCATTATACTACAGGACTCCTATTTAAGCCAGCAAGACAATACTTAAAAGATATCTGTGTTGACATTCTGGCCAACTGACAGGGATCTGACACTGAGAATCTGTTAAGTTCCACACTACACAATGAAACAATAAAGTGGGAAGTGCTCTTTTAAAATAAGTGTCCTAAATACACAGCACAAAACATAGGTAGTTCATAAAAACAGCAGTGGCTGTTGTCAGTGAAGATGACAGAAAGGAGTGTGTGTTAAAAAGTAGGTGTTCTGGGGCTGTAGAGATAGCTTAGTGGTTAAGGTATTACCAGAGATGCCAAAGGACCCAGGTAAAGCCAGATACACAAGGTGGCTCATGTGGCTAGAGGCCCTGACACACCCATTCTCTCTCTTCTCTCCATTTCTCTGTACTAACAAATCAATAAATAAACTTATTAGAAAGAAAGAAAGCAGGCAAGCAGGTGTTCTGTAGAGTAAACCCTGCCTCAAAAAAGCAAGAAAGGGAGGAAAGAAGGAAAACAGGTGTTCTGGAAGCATGTGATAACATCTCTTGGTGGACTCCTGTGCACAGGCAGGAGTCTGACAAATGTCATTACGTGGTGATGACACATTTATAGTGGTGGGAGGTAGGGGAAGATCATCACATTAAATTCTGATGTAAGCACACAGTGGGATTTTTGTTTATTACTTACTTATTTAATTATTTGAGAGGTAATGATAGAAAGAAGCAGATAAAGAGGAGATTGGGTGCGCCAGGATCTCTAGCCACTGAAAACAGACTCCAGACACATGCGCCATCTTGTGCACCTCGTTCTATGTAGGTACTGGGAAATGGAACCTGGGTCCTTTAGCTTTCCCGACAAGCACCTTGACCACTGAGCCATCTCTTCAGCCCCCACAGTGGAATTTTAAATTTTTGTTTATATTTATTTATTTATTTATTTAAGAGCAACAGAAAGAGAAAGAGGCAGAGAGAGAGAGAGAGAATGGGGGGCAACAGGCCTCCAGCCACTCCCACTGCAGACGAACTCCAGATGTGTACGCCCCCTTGTACATCTGGCTAATATGGGTGCTGGGGAATCGAGCTTCAAACCGGGGTCCTTAGGCTTCACAGGCAAGTGCTTAACTGCTAAGCCATCTCACCAGCCCGGAATTTTATAACATGAGAAAATACTGTGGCATGAAATGTACTCATACTGTATAATCACAGCTTTTATGTGCTTTAAAAAAAAATAGACTGGAAAATTACATTGTTACTGTGGGTGATGAGGTTCTGATTTTGTTTACTCATTTTGCACTTTATGCATTTTCTAACTTACTCAAGTTTTCTTTTTTGTGGTTCTGGAGAACTAATCTAAGTCCTTGCACATGGGAGTCAACCATTCTACTGCTGAGCTATATCCAAGCCCTTGAAATTTCTATTAAAAAATAAGCTGTTCTTTTTGCATCACTGCTGTTTAACACTGACTTTTGTTGTTGTTTTATTTTCATCTTGGTTCTTTGAGACAGAATCTTATGTAGCCCCTAGGACCTCAAAATATGTAGCTGAGGATGATGTTGAACTCCTGATCTTTCTGCTTTTGCCTCTTAAGTGCTGGGATTATAGACCCATACCATCATACTTGACTTGCAATAACTTGTTAAACAGTTTGGCTTTTATCATAGCATTTTGGAGTTGTGCAAGGGTGGTGAAGATCCCTGAGTTAGCTAGGTGTCACCAAGTAACCCAAGCACCATGGCTGAAAGCATGCCAGGAGGAGTCTGGGGAGGTGTGCCATCCTGCTGAGGAGCCTGATCATCATGAGCAGAGTAGACTTTGTAACAGGCAACAACAGTCTATACTTGCTGTTATTTCTTCTTCCTCCCTTGCAGTGTCTTCGAGGGATGATGCCCTTGGAAGTGATGTGGTGTGATTACAGGGATTCGAGAGCGGGGTGGGGGGCCAGTCCTCTAGAAGCCTTCCCTCATATACTTCCAGTCAGTTCCCCATTTTGTATCTTTCTGTATTAACTTTTGTTGGCTTGGGTTGTACCAGAGCACAGTGCCTGAAAAAAGCTGTTGATCTTCTGCCTCCTGTAGCCAACTGTATGTTCGCACAGTGCAGCCCAGTGGCTGCCATGTAAAATGTACTCAAGGGACATCTGCAGTGCCAGGTGTCCTTCTAACCACCGCTGACAAAGAAAGACCTGGCTGCAGGTGCTGTGCGCTCCTCCCTGTCAGGTTTTCAGAATCCAGAGTGGTCACCATTACACCATGGAACCTAGCCCCTGTCAGGGTTTATGTTTGTTGTTGTTTTTGGAGGTAGGGTCTCACTCTAGCCCAGGCTGACCTGGTAGTCTCAGGCTGGCCTCGAACTCACAGTGATCCTCCTACCTCTGCTTCCTGAATGCTGGGATTAAAGGCGTGCACCACCACACCTGGCCAGTTTTTCATCCGCACCTTGCAGAACAGGACCTGAAGTTACAGAAAGGAGTGGGCTTCAGATGGCCTGCCATATTTATTTCCTATAGAATAGTATTACTTGTACCCATGCCCAGGCAGTTACTTTGATCAGTTGTACTTTTTTATGATTTGTTCTTAGAAACAAATTTAATATTTTACTGAAGTACGGATCTTAATGCACTCTTTCAGTCTGCAACTTTATTCCTTTCTAAGATTCTGATAAGGTACTTAGAGGACTTTTCCACATTTGAGGAGAGGCTTAAAAGAAATTTCGGTCTGTTCTTGACTGGAGCTCACAGGCAGTGCTAGAATTGTAGGTTCGTGGGGGGGGGGGGGAGACTTCTCATAGAAGTGAAATGGCCAAGAAAGGGAAAATGAGACCACCATGGTAAAAAACTAGGAGTTCCTGTGTTTAGAATTTGGGCAGATAGGAACAAATGATTCTGAGAGGGGCAGGTGGTAGTGAATCTGCTGACCACTTTAACAGTTTGCCAAAGCCTGTACATCTAGTTTTAGTAAATTACTATTAAATCCTTTTTGACAGTGCCTCACTTTCCTCATTTGTGCAGTGGGAATAATGATACAGGTGATCCCTGGAATCAGTTATTCTACATCTGTGGATTATTTCAATAAGAAATCCAGGTTGGGGGCTGGAGAGATGGCTTAGCGGTTAAGCGCTTGCCTGTGAAGGCTAAGGACTCCGGTTCGAGGCTCCATTCCCCAGGACCCACGTTAGCCAGATGCACAAGGGGGCGCATGCGTCTGGAGTTCATTTGCAGTGGCTAGAAGCCCTGGTGCGCCCATCCTCTCTCTATCTATCTGCCTCTTTCTCTCTCTCTCTCTCTGTCACTCTCAAATAAACAAAAAATGAACCAAAAAATATTAAAAAAAAAGAAAAGAAAAGAAAAAGAAATCCAGGTTGGGGGTGAGGGCTGGAGAGATGGCTCAGTGGTTAAGGTGCTTACTTGCCTGCAAAGCCTAAGGACCCACGTTGGATTCCCCAGTACCCATATAAATCCAGATGTGCAAGGTGGTGCATGCATCTGGACTTGATTTTCAGTGGCCAGAGACCCTGGTTTGCCCATTACTCTCTATTGCTCAAATAAACAAAATACAAAATAAAAAAAAGGAAAAAGAAATCTGGGTTGGGCTAAGCATGGTGACCCACCTACAATACCAGCACTGTAGGAGGGTTTCTCGTTCTGGACCAACCCAGGCATATAGTGAAGCTTGAACTGAGCATTTTAAATTCCCATCTTTATTCCCTGAGCAATACAGTATAGGAAGCATTTGTATAGCACTTAAATTATATTAGACATCATAAGTCATCCTGAGATAGTTTTGAATGCACTTACATTGTATGCAAGTACCGTGTGTGTATAGTATTAACGGACTTGAGCATCCATGGCTTGTAATAGCCATTGGGGAGGTTGTCCTAGAACGAGTCCCCCTCGTCTGTAAGGGAGCAGTTGTACTTATTGTTAGGAGAATTAAATGAGTTAAGATCTGTAAAATTATTAAATAGTATCAAGTATAAATAAGGCTTAGGGACGTCTTTGCTCTGTATTTTGTGCCATTTGTAGGTTAATGTAATGCATAGAACTGCAGAAGGCAAAGTCGTGGCCCTGACCACACCCCCAGGATAAACTGGAACACTTAAAAAAAATACTTATTTGCATGACTGTGTGTGTGTATGTGCCAGGGTCTCTTTGCCAGTAACAAATGCCTGTCTGGTTTTATGTGGGTGGCTGGGCACTTGAGCCCTGGGCAGGCAGGCAGGCTGGCTGGCTTTGCCAGCAAGCACCTGTAAGCTCTGTGCCGTCACCCCAGCCCCCAGAAGCACTTTCTGCCCCTGCAGACCAGCCTCCTTTGCTAGTTCTCCACTTCCTCAAGTCATGATCTGCAGGCTTTATACTTGGAACATTTTTATAATGGGAAGCTTCACCAGTGTTGTTGGTAACTTTGGTCATGGAAGTTGTTATTTTAAATGCATGGAATATTCATATCTGTTTTCAGGGAAAAACAGTGCTTTCCATAAAAGCAGGTAAAAATGGTGGCGTTTGCTTTTCTTTGCAAACAGGAGGCGACAAGCACGGCTACAGAAAGAGCTTGCGGAAGCAGCAAAGGAGCCTCTGCCAGTGGAACAGTAAGTACTGAGAAAAGAATCAGAACCATGGTGCTGATTTTCTGTATTCAAATACTTTTTTGTGTTCTTATTTCTATAAAGCCACTTAAGCGGTAAAGTTAAAAGCAGAAAATAAAAACATTTAATTCTGCCACCACCTAGAAACCAACAGGCATATAAGATCCCTTTAGTTATATATTTTTTTCCCCTTTTTTATTTTCGAGGTAGGGTCTCACTCTAGTCCATGCTGACCTGGAATTAACTATGTAGTCTCAGGATGGTCTTGAACTCACGGCAATCCTCCTACCTCTGTCTCCCAAGTGCCTGGGATTTAAAGGCATGCACCACCATGCCCGGCATACCTTGTATTTATATATTTATTTTATAGCTCATTGCATTTATAAATAATTACTGGAAATGGTCTTTAGCCACATTTCAAATTAACTTATTTGGGATAGATTCTTAAAAATAAAATAGGCCAGGCATGGTGGCGCATGCCCTTAATTCTAGCACTTGGGAGGCTGAGATAGGAGGATCATTATGAGTTCAAGAATAGCCTAAGACTACAGAATAAATTCCATGTTAGCCTGAACTACAGCGAGACCCTACCTTGAACAACAACAAAAGTAATATGTTGGCTCAAAACTTAACATATTGCAAATTACTTTCCACAAATTTTTCCTGTTTACAGTCATCTGCTAAGTGAGGTCTTGACTTCCTGCATACAGAGCAACCTTACTGTTTCCTGTTGACACTTTGGCCTGCCTCTAATAGGACCTGTTGTCCAGTAATATGGAATGGGGGTTCTGTCTCTCACTCTTCGGCCTTTTGGTTTGACTTTAAGTGGAAACTTGTCCAAATCTTTGAGACATAGGTCAGATCTCTTTGAGCAGAAGTAATTGAGTCATTTCAGCTTTTTCTGGTCTGCCTACAAGTTGAGATGGGACCTCTTCCTGGGATTCAAAGTTGTTTTAAGTGGTAATGTTTTGTTTTTTTCAAGATAGTTCTTTTTTTCTCCCCCTTCCTACCAAGCAGGTCTTGTGTAGTTATTGTCAGCCACTTATGTTCATGAATGTCATGGCTATTTTGTGTTTGAAGACAGTATTCTAAAGCAGTCCTCCCTTCCTTTGCCTTATAGTCTTTTTTCTTTTTTTAATTTGAGAGATAGAGAATGGACACACCAGGCCCTCCAGCCACTGCAAACAAAGTAAATGCTTGTGCCACTTTGTACATCTGGCTTACATGGGCACTAGGGAATTGAACCTGGGTCCTTAGGCTTTGCAGGCAAGTGCCTTAACCACTAAACCATCTCTCCAGCCAAGATAGTATCTCATTTTAAGCTCGGGAGCCATTCGCCAACACATCTCACAAAAAGGTTCTATACAAAACCTTTGCTCTGTGTGTGTATATATACCTGCCCTCTCAGATGTAGAAAATTGATCTTGGTGTATTTTCCCCCAAAGCCACAAAGTAAATAATTGATCTAGAAATGAGATTTGGTTCCTTTCAGGAAAAAAAGAATGAAAGAAAATCTCATTTGTCTGCTTCCTGTTTGCTAATGTAACCAAGTGACTTGTAAGACAGGATTAAAATAGGTCCAACGTCCTGCTCACTATCACATAGAAAAGGCCTGTAACCCAGGGGAGCCAGCTCTTCTCTATACTCCTGAGAGAGTGGAATTTTTGGTCAAAGACTTTCCCTTTGGCTGTCGCTTGCAGGACATCTTTGAAGTTGGAAGAGTTGGGAGATCTGGTCCTTCCTGGGATCCTGGGCCCGTGTCACTCCAGGCACTTTAGGACCATCAGAACTCTTCAAGCAGCATAGGCCGGTGCATATTGGCTCCTCTTGCCATCTTTCTGGTTCTCAGCCTGTTGTTGAGCACAGGTGATTCTAACAAACCTAGATCTGTGAAAGACAGCCAAGAGGGAAGTCAGGCACAGCCATATTCTCATTTTCTATATCCTGGCCAAGAATGTGGGACAATTGTGCGTGATTCTAGAATAAAGGAAAATAAGTTGACCTTGACGTGGTTTAACTTGCTTAATATATGATATTCACATAATCCAGGCAATCATGGGAAAGGAAAAATCTTGCTTTCAAGTTCTAGCAGTTCAAACAGCAGCTAATGAAGCCTTATTTTTCCCCCCATTTGGGAAGATTATAGCTCAGTAGGACTTCATTAAAACCAAAGTAATTACTTGTCCTCCCTGCTATAAGGAAAGACTTTAGCCTGTGAGAATGTAGGTGAAGGGGAATTGGAGAAGTGCTTATGTCCTTGGAGATAAACAGCAACAAAAGAACATGTTGCTGAGACTGGATGTTATCATCTGAAGTGCTGGCGTCAGAAGCACCAAATATTTAACAGTAAGCATGAGATACATGGAGTCAAAAGCACATTGTGTTTAGATCTTGCTTTTGAAAGTTACTGTCAGTTGGCATTTATAGACTTGAACAAGCTAAATGTTTCATAGTCTTCAGAACTGACAAAAGTTCCCTTTTCTCTTACCATGTGACATAGGTAGTCTGTGACAGGAGAACAATGCTGGCCTTTACAGAAGTGCTTCATCACAGAGCTTCTGTGACAGAATGAGAGTCTCTTACATCTCTTTCCAGGGATGATGACATTGAAGTCATTGTGGATGAGACCTCAGATCACACAGAAGAGACCTCCCCTGTGCGAGCCATCAGCAGAACAGCCACGTGAGTGGATGGGCTGGACGGGAAAAGAGAGCGTTTCCATCAGTGTGACAGCCCATGGGTAGACATTACAAAACCTACTCAGGTGTGCCCAGGACCCCAAGTTCCTGTGGTGGATCAGCGGCCTCTTCTATACCATAGAGGCCCCATTTTTCTCTTCGTCTCCTCCTGATGAGGGAAGAAGGGAGGGAAGCAGAGCACAGCTTGGCCTCATGTTTCAAAACCTAAACAGATGGAGCTGCTTCCTGGAAGATGGACTCAGGGATTTTTGTTTTTCTTAATGTTCTAAAGCTGGCATAAGAAAATGGGGGGAGAATGGTTACTAATATCCAGAAATTATTGGGTCAGTTAGACAAATTACTTGTTTAAGGCTTCCTTTTCAGGGAAATTAATTTATTTTAGGGAACCTTGTTTCTTTTAAAACTTCTAAGCTGGGTTTCCCCTTCTACCTTCCCACTGTTTCCTGGTGGTTCAAATACTGTGTTGAGTTTCTCTTGGCTGGGTTGGGAACTGGATGGAACGCACACCCCCCAGGTACCTGTTGTTTTGGGCTATTGTGATTTCGGGGCAAAATGTTCCTAAGGTTTAAACCTATCCTCCCCTCCTCTTTAGTAAGCGACTCTCGCAGCCTGCTGGAGGCCTTCTGGATTCTATCACTAATATCTTTGGGTAGGTTAGAAGACCTTCACCTTTCCTTTTTAAAATGTGTAAATATACCTGAGCATATGTACGTGATTTATTATTTTAATTGTACACCAGAATTTCAGTGGTGCAGGGAATACGGATGCCTTAATTCCCGCTTTTCATTTAGCTTTTTCCCTTTTTTCTGCAACTTCTTTTCTCTTAATCTTGCTGCGTGCTGATCTGTGGCCTTTCCCTTTAGTCTGTCCGAGTCTCCCCTTTTGGGACACCATTCTTCTTCTGATGCTGCCAGGTGAACATATTACCCTCTCTCAGCCCAGCATGTGAGTGTGGGTTGTTGGTAATCACGCTGATCACGCTGTACCACCTGCTGTCATCCAATGTCCACATGCTAACCAGGGCGCTTTGCATGCTCCTGGGAATGAAAGCTAGTAGTCCTGGAGCTGGGCGGTCAGGTTGAGTTCCTCATACTGCCATCGCGTTCTCAGCGCTCTTCCTCTCAGCATGTGTTTGTGCCTTGGTCACAAGTATCAGCTGAGGGTGATTGTAACCGTGCATAGAAGCCATCTTGAAACTGTGCTTCAAAGATGCAGGAGATTTACCTCTGCGCTAGCTGCTGTGTTAGATGAGAAAGTTTCCTAGCTGTTTACTGCAAGGGTAAGCAATTTTTATTCAGGATTGCTTTTTGGTGCTGAGTACTGGAGTCCATGAGTTAGCCAGCGGAAGAGTGTGTGCTAGCACTTTGCTGTCATTTGAGTGAGGAGTCTTCTGGTTTTATGAATCCAGTGGTTTTGAGGGTCTAGAAAGGGGGGGGGGGAGCTATTGACAAGGGTGGTTACTCAAGTGAGGTCATGGTTGAGGCCTTTCTGGCAGCTTGGTGGACACTGTCCTGTGCAGCCCAGTCTAATGTCCACTTTTGTGTTGCTCCTTAGGAGACGCTCTGTTTCTTCCATTCCAGTCCCCCAGGACACTGTGGACACTCGCCCTGCTTCTGGTAAAGACGTAAGGGTGCCGACTACTGCTTTGTGTGTCTTTGTAAGTATGCTTCCTGCCCATGTCCTCTGAGTCTGAATGGTAGCATGGGCCTGCACTAATGGGTCCTTTCTGGACTGTGGCCAGGCTTTCCATTGTTGGCATACTTACATCAGGTTCTTGGGCCTGCCAGCTCTGTTGTCTGTGAGAGATTCGTATATCTACATTGGGAGGTTCAGGATACAGAATTTGTACAGTCACCCTCTGTAACAGACTGGCAGCTTGAAGGGTGGGGCAAGGGGAAACAAGTGATACAATTTCTACAATTGGTATCACCACTTAGTTCTAGTTTAGAGGGAAATTTCTGGCTGTAACCTGTGTTGGAAGTCCAGAAGGGTTGCTGTAGGTTTCAAAATCCTTAGCTGTGGGGACTGGGGAAAATGGCTTAGCAGTTACGGCATTGGCCTGCGAAACGTAAGGACCCGGGTTCAGTTCCTCAGGACCCATGTAAGCCAGATGCACAAGGGGGCACATGTGTCTGGAGTTCGTATGTAGTGGCTAGAAGCCCTGATGTGCCCATTCTCTCTTTCTCTCTATCTGTGTCTTTCTCATATATACATAAAATATTTTTTAAAAAACTTAGCTGTGACCTCAACCACTAAGAATCTGTGACACAGCCCTGGGCAGAAGCCACTTTAATATCAGAACTGTTGCTTAGAATTCTAAGCTGAGTACTTGCAGTAACAGATCATCTTTGTCCTAACTGGGTTGATGAACAGAAGTTGACTCGGTCTGAGGAAATGCGAGCTGCTGCTTATGGCTGTCAAGAGCACTGGAGAAGTGGAGGGACAGCATGCAGAGCAGAGCTGGGAGTTGGTCTGAGTCTGGGATTGGGGGCGGGGCAGGACTTGTGGCTTAAAAGTCTGCTTTCAGAGCAAGGAAAGACACACGGAGGAGTTTCAGTAGTAGAACTAAGGTAGTAATAGGTAGGTTTTATGTCCTGATTTGGAGGAGGAGTTGGACTGGGGAATGGTAAGGCCCTTACCCACCCAGCTCCTGTGACTCCTTAATGGGCCTGGGCATCTGGCAGAGGTCAGTGATGATTGGTAAAAGGTCTGATTGCACTGAATGTCACAGCCCCTTCTTGTCACTCAACTCCCAGCAGCCCGTTTTTCTTTTTCCTAGCACATTTAAGTCATGTGTGGGATGGTAGGGCAGCTGACAGTGTAGGATTATGTCGGCGTGTGTTCCAAGAGTGCCTGGTTCTCAGCTGACTAATATCCAACAGAGTCACTTACACAGGAGTCTTGATGAGTGGCAGGCAGGGTGTGACAGTGCATGACCTCAAGTTTTCAATCTGAGACCTCCTTAGGAGAAAAGAGTTTTTTTTTAAGTGGGAGTTAAATGCAGGTAAAAAGTTGGGTCACCTGTCACACAGATCTTCAGCAGCTGGACATAAGGGGAAAGGGAAGTCACTTCACCAACATGCTGGTTATTTACCAGTCAGCTTCATCCAGAAGTCGTTGTGTATCCACTTTCCTGTTAAGAGAGATTATAAGGCACTGGTCTTAATTCCTTCTTGCTCTTTAGAATAAGGTGTTTTTTGCCTGTTTCTTTCTCATTCAAGCATATCTCACTTTTTTTAGCTCATGTTTCCATATTGATACCACTCTCAGAAAGCTCCCTATGAAAAATTTTACATTCTTTCAAAATAACAGATAAACCAGGTGTGGTGGCACACACCTTTAATTCCAGCACTTGGGAGGCAGAGGCAGGAGAATCACTGTGAGTTTGAGGCCACCCTGAGACTACATATTGAATTCTAGGTCAGCCTGAACTAGAATGAGACCCTACCTCAAAACAACAACAACAACAACAAAATACATACATTCATTGATGGCTTAGTTGTTTTCAAGCATAGTTTGGGATAACAAAAACCTCTTTTTGTAAATGAACAAATCGAAGTTCCTGAGAGTTAAAAACTAGACAGAGAGCCAGGCATGGTGGCACACGCCTTTAATCCCAGCACTTGGGAGGCAGAGGTAGGAGGATTGCTATGAATTCGAGGCCACCCTGAGACTACACAATGAATTACAGTCAGCCTGGGCTACAGTGAGATCCTATCTAAAACAAAAACAAAAGAAACCCTACACAGAGGTTACATGCTTGGGTGGTAATGTTTCCAGAAAGAACTATTTAGACTTGAGTGCTGAGGAGATAGCTCTTCAAGCCTGAGTATCCATCTTGAGATCCTCAGGCATCCATGTGTAAAGCCACTATCCATGGCAGACTTCTATAATCCTGGTACACTGATAGCAAGGTGGGAGACAGAGAAAGGCAAACTTGCCAGAAGCTTTTGAATCAGCTAGCCTTGCAAGCTCAACAGTGAACAACAGTGGGAGCAAAAGAGAAACCTTGGCCTGGTTGGCAAAGACTGAGTCCCAGAACTTGTCTTCTAACCTCCACATGCACAGTAGCACACTCACACACTTGAACACATACAGAAAAACAACTATGTAGAGTTTCATTGCAACACTGATGGGCTAGGTATACCTTTAATCCCAGCACTTGTGAGGTTGAGCTAGGAGGGTCATTGTGATTTTGAGGCCAGTCTGGGGCTACAGAGTAAGTTCTAGGTCAGTTTGAAGGCCTTGCCTAACAATAAAACAAGGATAGATGTCTAGCAACAGGAACTTTTAGCAGCTGTGTGCTATATGCTATTCATACAACTTTTTTTTTTTTTTTCTCCTGAGGTAGGGGTTCACTCTAGCTCAGGCTGACCTGGAATTCACTACGTAGTCTCAGGGTGGCCTCAAATTCATGGTGATCCTCTTACCTCTGACTCCCAAGTGCTGGGATTAAAAGTGTGTGCCATCATGCCTGCTCCTTTCTTTTGTTTTTAAATGGCCTCACTGTATAGCTGTGGCTACCAGCCTGAAACTTGTGTAGACGGTGTCCTTAAACTTCTGGTGCTCCATCCAACTCTGCCTCCCATGGACTGGGATTGCAAGTCTGCACCAGGCCTACCCAGCTGATTTTATAATGTTTCTGAAAGGGTTGCACTATTTTTTTTTTTTTTTTTTTTTTTTTTGGTTTTTCGAGGTAGGGTCTCACTCTAGCTCAGGCTGACCTGGAATTCACTATGGAGTCTCAGGGTGGCCTCGAACTCACGGCCATCCTCCTACCTCTGCCTCCCGAGTGCTGGGATTAAAGGCGTGCGCCACCACGCCCGGCTGGGTTGCATTATATTTAAATAAATACAAGAGTAGTGGCAGGCTCTTGTAACCCTAGTACTCGGGAGGCCAAGACAGGAGGATTACAAATTCCAGGCCAGCTTGGGCCTACACAGTGAGGTGCTATATCCAAATAAATAAATAAATCTCACTAGCTGTAAAAATTAAGTGAATCTAGACTCTTAGAAGGGCTTGGGCTATTCATTATGAATTCAGCTCTGTTTAAGGTTTTGTGTTCTGCATTTGGAGTGGGTGCATGTCTTGGGCTTGTGGGTGATCGTGATTAGGCTTGAAACAAAGCATTGTATTGCAGGATGCACATGACGGAGAGGTCAATGCTGTTCAGTTCAGCCCAGGTTCCCGATTACTGGCCACTGGAGGCATGGATAGGAGGGTTAAACTTTGGGAAGTATTTGGAGGTAAGAGCCCATTGGAGTCTATAGAAAGAAGCTAGGTTACTGCTTTCTTTTGATGTTTGTTAAAGCAAGAACAATCTATTAATGCCTTCGGTTAGACTAAATTGATTGCTGGTGAAACACCACACCTGTCTTTCCTGTCCTTTGATTGTCTGGAAGGTGACTCAGCAGTTTGATCCCTTATTCTTACAGCCTGTTGAAGCCTATGAAAATGTGGTATTTTTCCCAGTGGCACCATGTGATGAGTGAAGCTGTTATAAAATAAAGGCCTATCATAAATCCCTAGATATGTTCCCCTGCACAAAAAAAGTATAAATAAGTAAAATTTAAGCATATGTTTTGCTTTTGTTATATTATTGATATTAACTTGAAACAACAAAATACGTTATTCCTTGGTCAGTAAAACCCCTCTTGGGAGAGTAGAGGGATGAACAGGGTGCTTTTGGCTGCGCTGGTGAGGGAAGAACTGGCAGTCAGTTGTTATTCCAGGATGAGGTCAGATTTTCATGGATTATGAAGTTTTTAGTCAAAGATCAATGTATGTAAACTAGAAAAGTTTACTGAGGAATAATGTGTTTGTTACATTGTTTCTCTTGCTGTGCTTGATTCTGCAGAGATGGAGGAAAGCACCTTTTTTGGCCTTGTGATTGGCTTTCACTGTATTTCAATGCTCCTTAAACCCGTTTATTGACTTGTCTTTTAAAAATTTTTTTAATACAGATAAATGTGAATTCAAGGGTTCTCTGTCTGGCAGTAATGCAGGAATTACGAGCATTGAATTTGATAGTGCAGTAAGTATCTAGTATTAATGATTTTAGAGGTTTTTTAAAACAATTTAAGGAAACTCTTGAAATTTGAAAGAAAAACTTACCTGTTCTCTGTATCTTAAGTCAGGTCCATGCTAAAGAAAAGTAGAACTGTTGGTTTAGGATTCTGATTCATGGTGATAGTACACTCAATACCATTTCATAGTCATATCTTGTGTGTGTGTTTGTAGGGCCAATGTGATGCCTAATCTCAAAGAATTCTCATTTAAAAGAGTGATGGGGAGACTGGAAAGATGGCTTAGTGGTTAAAGTGCTTGCTTGCCTGCAAAGCCTAAGAACTTGTGTTCAAATCTCCAGATCCCACATAAGCCAGATACAAGCACACAGTGTTGCACAAGGGGGCACGTGTATCTGGAGTTCATTCACAGCACCTAAAGGCCCTGGCCCACCCATTCTCTCTCTCTGCCTCTTTCTTCCCCCCCCCACAAAAATTAATTAACAATAATAATAAAAATAAGAGAGTGATGGGAAAGCATGGACTTGCATGTCAGTGTTAGGGTGATACAGGGAGCCGCTCACTTGAGGCTTAGAGAACAAAGTAACCCATTTGCGGCAAACCTGGAGGTAATAAAGGCTCAGTATCAATATTAGGGCAGAGGAAGGAAAGAGGAGGGCTGGAACAGGACGGACACAGTAGCTAGGTGAGGTCCTGTAGTATGTGCATGTATAGGAGTCCTCTCGCTGTTGTCTTGGCTTCTTTAGAACAGCCGCTCAAACTTGATTTGGAACTGATAAAGAATGGACTGGAAAATTAGGTGACTCTGTGAGATCAGACTAGACTATTATGAAGGTGTTTGGAGTCTTGAGAGTTTTTTGGGTCAGACCCAGGTCGCACAATACAGGTATTCTACTGCTGAGCTGTATCCCTGGCCCTGAGAGGTTTATAAACATGGGGAGCATTCAGTTCTGGGATCGCTGGCAGTGTTCAGGACTTGAGTGGAAGTTCTGCCATGGCCTATGCAAACCCAGGTCAAGCTGAAGTGTGATGCTCAAGAGGAGGGAGGAGCTAACAGACATGGGATGCTGGACGGTCTCAGAGAGGAGGGGCCAGCAGACATGGGGATGGACGGTCTCAGGATTTGGGGAGGAAACAAGGGATGCATAGGCATGCCTCTAGGCTTTCTGGCTCAGAGCCAGAAATTGCAGAGCCTTCCTGTTGGTGAAGAAAGGTAGTGAGACATGTCACATGTAAACAAGAATATGGAAGGGGTGTTATTTAAAAAAAGAAAAGAAAAGAAAAGTGAGCAGGGGAGGCTGAGTTCCATTTTGAGGGCAAAGGTGGCTATCCCATTCAAGTGATGTCAGATGAACCCAGAGAAAGATCTCAACTTGAGGGAGGTTGGAGGGTGGCAGCTCACTGCTGTATTTGAGGAAAAGAGAAGGATGCCGGGCGTGGTGGTGCACACCTTTAGTCCCAGCACTTGGGGGCCAGAGGTAGGAGGATCACCAAGAGTATGAGGCCATGCTGAGACTACATAGTGAATTCCAGGTCAGCCTGAGTTAGTGTGAGACCCTACCTGGGGGTGGGGGAGAGACAAGATTTGAAAGAAAGAGAAAAATGCAGAGAGAGAGAATGGATGTGCCAGGTCTTCAGCCACCACAAACTCCAGATGCATGTGCCGCCTTGTGTATCTGGCTTATGTGGGGTCCTGGGGAATTGGACCTGGGTCCATTGGCTTTGCAGGCAAGCACCTTAACCACTAAGCCATCTCTCCAGCCCTACATACTTTCCTGAACCTGATAATTGGGTAAATTTTGCTAAAAGTTAGTTTTCTTCTATTCCTGTAGGGAGCTTACCTCTTAGCAGCTTCAAATGATTTTGCGAGCCGAATCTGGACTGTGGATGATTATCGGTTGCGGGTAAGATCAGTTGAGAAAGCTGCTGTGATGCAAAGTGTATGTGCAGGAGGACCTGGCATGCCCAATCTCTCTCTCTCTCTCTCTCTCTCTCTCTGTCTCTTCTCCCCCCTCCCACTCAAAAATAAATATTTTTTAAAAGGGGGGTGTTTTTTATATAACAAAGGTAAGTGAATGCACTTAGGAGCCAACCCTTCTATTAAAAATGAGCTGATGCCATGCCTTGTAAAAAAGCAACCTAAAGATTACATTTAAAGAACCAGCAAGTAAAGATGTCTTCAAAGCAATTAGTTAAAAAAAAATAGTAGTTATTTTCCTATGAGTGGGTTAGCAGAAAAAAAGCTATGTGCTCATGAATATTCGTTGAGCATCATTTGTGACAGTGACGGTAGTGTCTGCTAACCATGTTAAGTTGTCTCAGCACTGGAGTGCTGAAAGACCACTGAAGCTGGGCTTACTGGCTCAAGGCTATATTCCTAACACTCCAGAAGCTGAAGCAGGAATACTGGTGCAAGTTTTAGGCCAACCTGGGCTAGTGGGAGACCTTCTCTCAGGGTAACAAGCAAGACATTTTGGTGCTGGAAAGATGGTTCAGTGGTTAAGGGCACTTGCTTTCAAAGCCTGATAGACCAGGGTTAATTCCCCAGTACCCAAAGGAAACCAGATGCCTGCCCCTCCCCCCTTATAAATTAATAAACAAAAATTTGTTTATTTTATTTATTTATTTATTTATTTTTGTTTTTTCAAGGTAGGGTTTCACTCTAACCCAGGCTGACCTGGAATTTACTATATAATCTCAGGGTGGTCTTGAACTCACAGCAATCTCTGCTTTCCAAGTGCTGGGATTAAAGGCGTGAGCCACCACACTTGGCTTTTTGTTTTGTTTTGTTTTTTGTTTCTGCTTTTTAAGAAAAGTATTTTATAGTACACAATTGATGCTATTTTGTTCCTGATAAAATAGTGAAGAGATTATTCCTCATACACAGGACCCCACAGCCCATGCATTGCTGTCCATCCTGAAAAACTGCCTATGTCATAAGGGTGAAGGAGGATCCGGTGAACTGTTAGGCAGAGTGTAATTGTGAAATGGCGAACAGTGCCTTTAGAACATGTGAAGATAAGTGTTTATTGAGAGCGATGACTCCTCCCTGTGCTGTGGAGTGTGGCATTATCCAGGTAGTGGGTATGCACAGCTTTGGGTTTTGAATAGAAAGTTATTTGTTGAGAATATAATTGACATTGCATGAGAAATATCTGCCCATGTTTCGGCTTTCCCTGTGATGGGTACAGATCAGAGGGTTTCTGCTGGGTGGGGTCGGTGCCCATGCTCTTTATTCACTGTACCCTGCTTTCTTGATCTTACCATTTGGTTCCAGTTTCCGATATTTATAAATGTGGAGCTGGTGAGCCTTAGAATCCATGCAAACTTCTCTCATTGAAAAGTTGTGGTTACAAAAGAAAGAGAAACTCACAAATTGATGCATTTACCAAATAAATTGGTAGGGACACAGGTAGGCAGGTTAGAGCATAACAGGGAAGTCTGCTGTAGGTTTCAGAGACATCTGATAATATTCTTAGCTTTTAAGTTGGTGGAAGCTAGTGGCTTACCAGGAATGCATTTTAAAGATTTTGATAATTAAAAAGTTAGGTCAGACAGAAGTGGGCAATGATTGGCTATTAACGAGACTAAAAATAGCCTAAGATAATTTGGCTCCTGGTATAGTTGAGTTTTTGGACTCAAGGGACTTGTAAAGACATTCTTTGCTTACTGGAAAACATTAGTAAATACTTTCTCAACCCCTGGGGTTTTGTACTTAACAGAAATTGGTCCCACCTTGAAAAGAGGTCAGTGATGAATAGTAAAAGGTCTGACTGCCCAGGTCCTCTCCCAGCATGCTGTGTTCCCCAGCCACCTCTCTCCCATCAGGCTCGAGATGGTGCTGCAGTGGGCAGAAGCAGTGGTTGACACATAGCAACGTCCACGTTCTGTGTTCCCTGATGAGCCCAGGGAAGA